>CM034153.1:228213432-229413432 GCA_019776745.2 Taxus chinensis
GCCAAATTTTGGGAGGACACGTGTCAGCTCCAAGATCCTAAGGTTCAAGTACATCAACCTTGGAAAAATGTTCCCAGCCCTCATGTGACCTCTAGAATCCCATGCAACCATCAAGATTGCTATTTTAACCCCCAGGTGCAATTTGGATCTCAAATCCCCTGTTGTTGGATCTCTGCCACATGTCATCTCCAGGACCGTCATGGAATTTGATGTCCCTCACCTCCCTCATAGGTAAGGGGCATCAAACCTTGAAAAATGTTCCCATCCCTCTAGGATATATTTTTGGTCACCTATGTGACCCACTTCCAACCCCTCGATTATTTAAATTTTATTTTGGAGAACTCATTCCCTGTCGTCAGATCAAAGCCATGTTTCGTCATCTTTCTCATCATGGAAATTGATATCCCTCATGTCCCTTTGAGGTGAGGGATGATAGGAAAAAATAAATTCACCCAAATCCAACTCCAAAATTTGAAAATTTTCTAACTCCTAACTGCTTCTAACTACTTCTCCATTACCATAAGAAAGTTTCAGAGAACAAACAAAGAACAGAGAAGAAGAACAGTGGAAATCTCAATTGCCATGAAATCAAAATTTGAAGAAATATTCCAAACCGGTGCATGGATTGACAAATTGTCTATTACTGAGTTATTCTCTCTTGAATGCCATTGAAAAATCATATTCAAACCTCCCTTTTGTAGAAAGGAATTATCACAGTGAAGAAATTTCACTTCCAGCTCCACGAAGAACAAAGTTCAAATTCTTGTCGAACCGGCAACCGGATCAAAAGGAAATTTGACCAGTAAGACAAGAAGAAAAAACCTATCACAATGGAGTTGATTTCATCACGAATGGAGAAAAAAATGAGACCTAAAAATATCAATCTCCATTAATGGCCTCCATGAAACAGTAGTGGAAAAAATCAGCCAGCTACCTCTCCACTTCTCAAGGTTCCAGTGGGAAAAATTGCACAAAAGTTTGAGGGAATGATCGTTGAAAAATTTAGTTTCTCCTGAACTAGTTGTTGTGCCATGAAGTCTCTATTTTTTAGGGATATGGAGAACTTATTTTTCATCATATTTCTTCTCTGTCAAAGGAAAAACATCTATGAAAAAAAAATTGAGCCACCTCTTCCATTCTCAAGGTTCCAATGGGTGAAATCACACAAAAATTGGAGAGAATGATCGTTGAAAAATCTATTTTCACATGAACTAGTTTTCTCACCATAAAGTCCCTATTTTTTAGGGATATGGAGGGATTTTTTTATCAGCATTCTTCCCTCTTTGAATAAATTTTCAAATTCTCGAAGATCCGGTGGGAGAAATCATCTAAAATTCAAAGAGAAGGGTCTCCAAAAAATCTAGTTTCTCTTAAACTATTTTTTGCACGATGAAGTTGTCAGTTTCTCGAGATATGAAGGACTAATTTTTTATCGGTATTCATCCCTGGTAGCTCCATACCCAAATCTCTTACTAAACATAAATTTTCATTTTTCATATCTAATCTTTCTGGAAAGGGAATCATGATGAAAATTGGAGCATGAGTTCGTGATGAAGAGCCAAATCCAAAATAGTTGTTCCCATCGCAAACAAAGGTCATTTTTAACATTTACTAAAAATAGAATATGATATACTTCCTCACATGCTATAAATGATGAGCCCCACTGAATTTCAATTTTGATCACTCAGGACAACCAAAAAAGGGGTAAAATGGAAAGTAAGATAGAAAATGACTTTTTCCTAAAATAGTAGGTCCCCAAATAGCAACCTACTAAAAATAGAAATGTGTTAAAAACAAAGGAGGTTGGAATATGGTAGATGGTTCAGAAGGTGAAATTGGAGCAAGACAGGTGATATGCCCCGAAAATAGCAAAGCACAAGCTCATATTCTAAAAATAGAAATTTTTCATTTCAGAGTGGAAAGTTGCATATGACTTTGTTTTCACTCACCTTACTACTTTTTGGACTCCCTTTGGATAATGAGATAGTTTCATAATTTGAAAAGGAGGAACAAAAAATTCACGGAGGTCCTGGAAGCATCATCTTGAATACAATGGTTTACAGAAGCAAGGCAGGGCATGGCAAGGCACATCATGTGAATTCATCTTCATCACTTAAGAAACTAGGTAATTCAATGTGAGTTGATCATAACAATTTTAATGAGTTAACGAGTTCATCAAATAAGTTTCAAGGAGGGTCATCGTGGGTATTGTATGTGTTCATCTCGAGCTTGCATCGGTAAACTTCAAAATAGTGTTTTTGTGGTCCATGAGGTCTATAAATCATAGATTTTTTGGTCATCACTAGATTGGGAAAATGATTCAAAATTATTCAAGGGAGAAATCTTCATTAGTGTAGGAGATCACCAGTGGCAAAAATCTTCACTCAAATTTCATAACTGCATCAAGGCATTCAAAGAGTTTCATCATGAGGAGTGTTTTCTATCCATCCCTTCCCTCTTCCTCTCTTTCCTTCTCTTCTTTCTCTCTTCATTCTATTTATTTGTTATGTGTCACCATTGTAATTCATCATATTCACTTAAGTGACCTATTTTAAATTTGTAAAATGCATTTTCTCAAAATTATAAGAGAAATACTTAATTCATGTAAAACGAAAGGTCACGAGTGGAATATGGAAATGAAGAGTCATGTGAGGGAGGTGAAAGGAAAATTCAAGTTGCTATAAATTGTAATGAGATCTTCATTCCAAGGGCTTGTAATTCTGAAATTCTTGTAGCTTGTTGTATTCTTATAAGTTCATGAGAGATATTTTGCTCACTTGTGAGTGAAAAGAGTTAACCACTTTTCCCTTATTCTCAATGTCTCAAATTCGCATACTATGTACAATTTTTGCTTGAGCATCAATACAAGAAGGATTTTCAATCCTTTTTTGACTAAGGGGTTTACTAATACTTTGTGTTCATTAAATTCTAATTGGTCTTGTTGCCATTTACAGGGTTGTTTCTTCTTATAAATGTATGTGTTGAAGTTTTTAACTAGTGTGTGCAGGAATCTAATTTCCTACCTACAACATTAGTTCCCCTATCTCATTTCTCACTCCCCTTTCCCACTTTACATAAAAATTCCTCCCTAGTAAGAACTTATTGTCTTTTCCACAAGGTCAGTGCAGTGCCCCTGTTGGATCCCCAGTCAAAAGGCCACCACGGAAATCCACATTTTCTCATGCATGCATATACGGTAGCTGTACCATTAAGTAGAGGGACTTATATTCCCAGAGCATTGGAAAGATAACCACAATTTTTTCCACCCAACAAAATTTCTCTCCAACAGATGACAAGAGCTTTCTAGAAATTTCAATATTGTGAAAAATAGAGTTCCCAGTCAAAAGTTATGGCCATTTTACCATCTTTATTTTTGTAGGAAATTAGGGCACCATTACTTGCTTCCTTCCTTCCCTATGGGTTTCCATTGGTGCATTACTCCAGTCTGTGTTGTGGGCTTATGATACCCCTTTAATTTACTACTTGCTTACGAGTTTCTTTAGTCACCTTACTTATCTCGAGATTTGGGGTGATCATTACATCCAAGGAATCACCCATCCTAACACCGAGCAAATCTATATCATATTTGTGGGTTTTAAAAGTGCTTTTACTTGGATTGGTAAACCGATCCCTCATTACTCAAGAACTCGCCCTCTAAAATCCCCATAACTCCCAACTTTCTCACCCTAGGTTTGTGGGTTCTGACTATGCTTCAACTCGGGGATCTGAGGGATCATTACTTAGAAGTAATTCCCTTCCTAAACACCATAACACTTTGCCTCCTCTCCATGACTCCTGCGGTTTTCTTGAACCCCTTAGCTCGAGATTTTAAGTTTCCATTACTTGAAGTAATTTTCCCTCATTTTCACACAACACTCCGAGCCTCCACTTTTATCTCATGTGCTTTTGCATTTCTTCAACTCGGTTATGTGGGTAGCTATTACTTTTAAGTAAGGACCCTCGGAACACCACATTACTCCACCATGACTTACCCCATAACCTGTGGGTTTTTAAAATGCTTTGACTCATGTTTTAACCACTCTATGAATTTAAATTTGGTATGGGTCTGAACCCCACCCTACTCACCACTTTCCTCATTATTTGTAGAAATCAGGGGCACATTTACTCCAAATCACCTGATGACGAATCCTTGCATTTTTCATGGCTCAGTGAGTCTACTTGTGCTTCCAGCCTCACTTTGTAGACTCCCATATCTCCTCAACCATGTTGATTTTCCTTTGTTATTTTCACATCTCGGCCTCCCATCATGGACTCGTTGACTTTCCCTTGGTTTTTAACTCACCATATCTCAATCCTGAGATACTCAGTCATTGCACCAACTCACCATACTAACCAACTTGGTGAGTTACCTCCCAACTCACTGAGTAGCTCACCGAGTTAGGTTTAAAAATTTGCCCCCATTTTCATACTTCCTTCTATTTATCACGTTTCATATTAAGGATTGGGTCATTTTGCAAGAGAGAAAATATAAGGAGACCCCAAAAAATGTCTTAAACACAGAGTGCCCTTCTTCAACAAAAATAACCCATTTTCCAGTCACATCACATAATATCCCAAAGAATCTCTTTCACTTTATAGACTGTGACTATTTTCCATTTTTCCAAGGGGGAAAATGGATAACATCTACTACCTCTTGGTTTTCTCTAAATTCCTTCGAGATGGTTTCGTCTATAAATATTTTTCTACCCCTTGAAATGAAACCATCAAAATATGGGTATCCAGCCCAATTATTCATCCTGGTCTTCTAGTGCATCCTTGTTGTAGTTGGAATATGTTTGGAATAGGTCCATATCCCCTACTGTGAGCACTGTGGGATCCTTATATGTTTTTTCATCAACTTCCCTGTCTATTACCTTAAGAATTTTCTAAATGATTCACATATTTTTTTATGACAGTTTGATCCTTCCTAGATAATTTTGTTCCCTTCTTATTTTCCTTGATACCATCTTTCATTATATGAAACAGGGATGATAAATCATTTTCTACTTCATTTTTAAGTTTATCAAGGACAGTCTCTTTCCCTTATGCCTCCAATGTTAATTTTCTATCTTGCATTCCCCTGAACATTTATATTGCAACTTTTGTTGAGGATTGTATGAAAGATACAAACTCTTCATGACATTAAGACACATGTGAACCATTTTTTTTTCTCTTTTTTGTAAGATAAAATAACTCCTTATAACATTTATGGTATATGAGCACCTGAAGTGTATACATCCTTTTTCTTTTACCCTTGCAATAGTACCTATTTTTGGATTGAACTCAATATAATATAAGGATCCTCTTGGGAATTCAATTCAAGTTTTACTAAGTCTTGTTCTACATAGCCATGTCAAGGTTATTGTGGAGGAGTGCTAGTTGAGGTTTTATTCTCTTGTTCTTCATGTATTTTATCCACCTCTTTGGATTCTTCCACTACAGTTTTCCAACGGTTTCCTTGGTTTCTTCTTCCTAATATTAAGAGGATACATCATATGCAGCTAGTGATGGAAATGTGGTTATTTTAGGGGTTATTTATTAAACTTATACAATAGTTTATGATTAATTTTCCCTTTATTAAGTGGGAGAACTATGACTTATTGGTTGTTTTTGTGGCTCTATATATGAAGGTGCCCCTCTCCTTGTGAACTCTCTTCTAATTTTCCCCTTAGGTGGGGTAATTTCCCATGTGATGTTCATATTATTTGGTATCAAATTATTATCCTCTTAGTGACTAAAACCCATTCATTTACATCTTCATCATAAGTGTATGTAATATTGGGATTCCATCTAAATCATTCAAATGTTTCGCCACTCTTTTCCTTGGGTCATATTTCCTTGAAGGATTATATGGTAGGTTGAAGTAGAGAATGTGGGTATCATCATAGTTAATGTCATGACATCTTTTGAACTCTCTAAATCCAAATATCAGACATAATGATGGATGGTTCCTTAATTTATTATCCTTACATTTATTGGAAAATTCATTGCTAATTTGGAGATAAATTTATTTCTTGGCCAAGTTATTTGATACACATTAAGGGTAGTTGTAATGGTGTAGTCAGAAGTCCTTTAATCATGATTACCATTTACTTTGGTTAAAAGAAGGAATTTCCCATTTTCCTTATGGGTTTTAGAAAATCTACATAAATCCTTGGCATTGATGTTTCATGATCACTATCTTCAAATTGAACCTTGAATCGATGGGTATACAAGTGTCAACATTACTCATTTACCTCTCGAGGGAAATTTGGTTCCCACGGAGGGAAAATTGAGGGTATACCAAGATTCCACATACTACATCTAATAAATATGAGGGCATTAAATATTATTTCATATTTATAACATAAGTTTCCTATTTTGAAACCAAATTGATTAAGATTATGTTCCCTAATGCATTAATTTTCCTTTCATCAATGATCAAGGATATGAGAGGGATCTAGTAAATATATAACTTTGTGATGGTGGGCTTTATATTCAAGTGGTTTATTAAGGCCATGTAAATTCTCACCATGGGTATGAATATTTGGATGAGGATATTATTCGTACATTCATTATCCATATTATCAATTACATTTTTTTCCAATTTTACAAAAAGGTACTTACTTAGTGTGTGTCCATCCATGATTCAATAGTGGTGGAATTATAGATAGTATCAACTTCCAATAGCTTATAATATACTTTACAATAATTATTAAAAATGAAAGATACATTATTTTATTCACTTCAAGAGCCTAACACCAATCCTTTTCCTTTAGTCTAAATAAAAATAGAAGAATAAATATGGGCATGGGAATAAATATAGTTTTTCTATAATTTGGTCTAGCCATGTCTTTTTCAATGCCCTAATATTAGCAACCCTTAAACTTGATCAGAAGACATTCATGATTCATCAGCAACATCCACTGATGTTATCTACCACTGGATTGTTTAAAAGATAGTGGAATAGTGGTGAAATTTGAGATCCATTGATGAAGGGTCAAAAATTGTATCTCTCACTATTTTTTGGTCTATGTACAAGAAAAGAAAAGCATCCACATTTTATTTCCCTTAATCACCCACCATTGTTCTAGGAATTAGATTTTATTGTTGTTGTAGATCTTTAAAAGACATGTCTCTCTAAAAATAAACTTTGGAAATTTGACTTCTACAAATGACCCTTGAAATTTTGTGCTTGCTGAATGGATTTGATTAATGTATTAGTTTTAGATTGAGTAAGAGTTCAAATCAAATTGGTGTGATCTACATTGATTGTGCACAATGCATGAGTTGATGTTTTTCATCTTGGGAATTTTGATTAATGAAATTTTATCCCTTTAAAGTGATTCATACACCTATACCTATTCAAAATTAATCATATTTGTAAACTTTAATCATTCACTTGATTTTTAGGGGCCATGTGTACACCATGCAATGAACCATCTATATTACTATGATTATTTCACTATTCTTCATCTACTAAAATGTATTATGACTCTTTTTTTGACTTTGTTTTTATCTTTCATCTAAAAAATGTGAGTCCTCGTAATTATTGTTTTCATGAAAAATTTCTAGCATATAAAAGTTGAAATTTTGGCCATGATAACTAACCCCGCCCTTTGAAAAGCTTTTCACTGTCATCGTGAAACCCCTCCTCCAGCTAACCTATCAACTCACACAACCCCTCCAGTTCTATGTCACCCTCATTCTAACTAAGAGGAAAGTTCTAAAATGGTTTTAATGTGTGTTTCATGTGTAGGGGAAAGAATCTAAGTTTATTTTATAATGAGATCAAGATTTGGGGTAGAATATTGCTCTCTGAAGCATTAAATTGGCTATTTTTAGCAATATGGCAGCATGAAGACATCTTCCGGAAGATGACAGGAAAGACTCAACCCATCTGGAAGTTTTGGAGGAGAGAAATGAGGTTATCCAATGTAGTTTAGGGAAGAATTGTGGAGATGATAGATGTCAGGAACAAGTTAAGAAAAATTGGGCCATTTTGGGTAAAGGGTATAAAGGCTCTAATGGAGAAAGTAAAATTTTTTGGAAGATTTTGGGAGTTTTGGGAGGATTTGGAAGCTCATGAAATACTCAATGGAAATATCTTGTAATAGTATACATTATGGAAATATCAAGTTTGGTCCAAGACATCAAAATCTCTTGTGATATCTCAAGTCGTTATTGTTGATCCTTCATGCTAAAAAGGTGAATGCTGCCAAAACTCACATTTTAGGTTAAATCAAGTCCTTAAATTGGTGGTAATGACATAATTATATTTATTTTGGTAAAAAAATATAATATATCACCTCTGAACTAAAAATTTCACTCATGGGTAAGAAAAGGCAAGTTGTGTTTTATAATTTTGCATTGAGATGAAGATGTCAACATAATTTAAATGCTTGAGCACACTTTTAAAGGATGTGTGTCTCCTTGAAATTTTCCCTAAAGTGAAAATTTACATGGGGGACACAAAAATTTTCTCTCGATATGCATTTTATGTTTTCATCACTTAGAAGTTGTAACTTGAAGTGTTATGTGAGGACAATGCTAAAATGGACCACTTTCTCGTGATGAAATCCCCCTTGGTGAATTTTTTAGCATGCGGGGTCCCCTTGGATTTTCCCCAATGTGTAACAGGACATGGAGGAAACAAAATTTCATTCTGACATGGATCATTTCTCCCGATAACTTGTACTTCATCACTTTTACACCTAGGAAGTCACAAACTTTCATGTTTTCTTAACTATTTCCCCCATGATATTACATACACCCACGGTGATTATTTTCAACATTGATGTCCCCTCACATTTTCCCCATGTTTAAAAGTGACATGAGGGACAAAAAAGTGTGTTCCCTCTCTCTCAACTAGCCCCCAAGCATATGCAAAACCAAAATACAGCTCATGAGTGTTGTCCATCCCCATGCATATCATCCACATGAAACCACAAGATAACACTTGGCATGATCTTATCAAAACAACACTTTCTTGTCCCATTTTTCCCCTTTGTATCTTTTTCCCCTATTTTTTAATGTTAAAGTCCACATCAAATCTCCTTCAACCCAAGTTAATGTTGGAATTTGAGGATCCGAATGACAATGGGTTTAATCAACTTATATATTAAACATTAATATATTATGTAACATTACAATGAATAAATAAATAAACATCACAGTAATAAAATTTATTCCATGATAATTAAATGAATACTGAGAGAATGTAAATAACACAGAACACAGGATTTATAGTAGAAAATTTGAAGGTTAAAAACCACTGTGAAAACTAACTTTTATTATACATAACCCAATTACATCCACTATAAACCTCCTCCTTACTAACCCTAATCACAAGGGTAAAAACCAAATCAATTAATATTGATTTTCACACCTTTGATATATTCCTCTGATATATCAAATCCGAACCCAACGTCCTTTTTTATATGAGGTGATCGTGTATGTCTCCCGACTCACCTTTCCAGCCAAGTCGGTTGACACATATTCCAAGGTTTGAATATTTAATAATACAAATATAAATATTTCATATTATTAAATGGGATAACATATGCCAATAAATTACCTTCCTATAGTACACTAAAGGATTTACAATCCTTAAACCATAAATATTTTAGGATAGCATATAAGTTGAAGGAATTATAACACCTTCATCATACTTAAGTTACCTTTTGGTAAAAAAGGATTTGGAATCCCAAAAATCATCCCATGATCAATGGCTAAGTATGATTTGTGAGTTTTACATGTTCTCAAAATCTCTCGGAAAAGGTTACTTGAAACCAAGCATATAGGATCCTTTTATAACCAGGGAGCTCCTTTACAATATGCTTACATTGGATGTCTACCAGTAAACTCAATAGCACTAAATATTTTACTGAAGACCGCCTTTAGGGGTCTTTCTACACTTCTTTCTAAAACAGAATTCGAGGATTTATATACATTACCAAAGGTCTTTTTACACTTTCCCAAAGGTCTTTTACATTTTCCTGAAGGTATTTACTACAATGAATTTTTCATTTTACAAATACCAAGTTCCATTAGGAGGTGACATTTTCATGCACACTCCCCCTCAATGGAAACTCCGAAAATCCAAGTTTTTCACGAAAGTGACAAAACTTTACAGCACTCAAGGGCTTTGTGAAGATGTCAACAACCTGCTCTTCAGTCGGCATGAACTTGAGATCTATCTCACCACTTAGAACCTTCTCAGGGATGAAGTGCATATGTATCTCAATGTGCTTCATCCTTTAATGCTTTACTAGATTATTTATCAACAGTAATACCATTCTGACCATCACATAGGAGAGGAACACTTCCTTTAGCTTCTATATGTACCTCTTCCAATAGTTTTTTTAGACACATGGCTTATTTGTTTCTTCCATTGTACTTTTTTGACTCAGTAGCAAAAAATGGATATTGTTGGTTACTTTCCTTGTTCCAAGTAATGGTTCATGGACCAAAAAAATTGAACAAATATCTAGTATATTTTATATTTAACACAACATCAACATGGTTAGAGTTATAATATCATAATAAGCATATAAATATAAATCATTATTGATTTCACTTTTAACCATCTGTAAAATTTAAACACTTAGTTGAATTAGCAACTAACGTAACAATATGCTTAACAACTAACCATGTTATTTTACAAAAATGTTGAAATTTTTCAACATACTATTCTAATATATATATATATATATATATATATATATATATTATATATATATATATATATAATATATGTATATATATATGTATATATATATATGTATAATAGATGTATATATATATATATATATAACGTATATATATAGTATGTATTATATATATATATATCTATATTACATATATTATACTATATACCTATATAATACATACATACATACATACATACATACATACATACATACATACATACATACATACATACATACATACATACATACATACATACATACATACATACATACATACATACATACATACATACATACATACATACATACATACATACATACATACATACATACATACATACATACATACATACATACATACATACATACATACATACATACATACATACATACATACATACATACATACATACATACATACATACATACATACATACATACATACATACATACATACATACATACATACATACATACATACATACATACATACATACATACATACATACATACATACATACATACATACATACATACATACATACATACATACATACATACATACATACATAATATATATATATATATATATATATATATATATATATATATATATATATATGTATATGTATATATATATATATATATTGTATTTTAAGGAGGAAAAACATTGCAAAGATAATTTAGATACCATCCTCTTGTCGTTTAAGTCTCGCAATCAAAATACGATGAAAAAAATATCATGTCAAACAGATAGTCTATACATACGATACATTAGTTTGACAATATTTAATCGAAATGTGACTGAATTTTTTTTAGTTTTCCATATAAATGAAGATGATGACAACTTAGTCATCATGTCATACACAATATACCATTTAGAAAATATTAATCCAATTAAAAATAATTCTCTCAATTTAAAAGTAATAAAATAATAACTTGATTGGAATTTTAAAAAAATCAAGAGAGAAAAAAGTTTTGACTAAAAAACATGATTTTATATAAAAAAAAAATGGAGATGTTTTATAGATGGCTTGGCCGAACTATTTTAGTACCCTGAAGAGTTACTTAATCAACTAGATAATATTATTTCCCACATATACTAGTCATTTTTCACAACATGATGGAGCCAACTAGCCCCCCATGAGCCACTAAGTAACCAACTCGACGGGAATGATTTTAATACATGATAAATGCTTCATTTACGTGACCAAATCCATGCTTGAACTTGTCTTATAAACCTCTTTTATATCCCATATACTAATTCATGTGGGACTAAAGTCCTAAGACAAAATAATAATTAAACAAAAAATTTCCTCGACCAAGGTTGGAGGAGGTGGTCGGTGGAGAGGGTGCTATAATCTAGTTGGCAGCCACACAAGGGTGAGTGGAGGGATAGGGGCAGGAGGCTCCACATGGAAGCTTACAGAGAGAAATAAAATGTGAACCCTTAATAATATACATGTCGCTGGTAACAATGTTTATGAGGTTTTATAAGGTGGTCCACATGGGGTTTAGAAAAACCTTATAGATTTTAAACATAGTTTAGTCAATATAATTTATTCATGTATTCAATCGCATTAGGGATGTGGTTTGTTTGTGGTACCATTTTGATTAGTACCAGTAAGCTACATGTGAATTACTAATAGTAAAAGAGAGAAGAAAAATATTTTATTCAAGATAACAAGGATAAGAAATAACTTTACATTTTACCTGTATCAAAATGGTTTTGACCCAAATACTCTAGCTCCACAGGAATATAGAATGTTAATTTTATATACACTTTTCACTATATTGAAATAATTAAAAAAAAATGTAGAGGGTAAGGGGTTAATTTTAGGGATTTAGGCTCGAGAGATGTATTTTATTGGCCTAACTAAATAGAATAATGAGAGATCCTTTATAATTTGTATTCAATTTGCTTCCTCAAATGTCTAATTCTAATCAATAGGCACAGAGAGATTTAAATGAAAAAAAAAACCCCCTATTCAATTTATTGTAGCATGAATAATTAGTGTATCATGAGTATTTACCAGGGAGTAAGGAGTTTTCTAATTCCAAAGGTAAAATAAATTAAACATGGAGTTTTTACCAACAGGGGGAAAATGAATTTTGTCTTTGCCACTAGTAGAAAAAATTGAATTTCCTATTCTCATGGAACTTGTCTCCCCTTTTAACCTTTTATTAATTCTTGGATTTTACCTCTGAAATATTTCAACCTGCATATTATAAACTATAGAAATAACGGAAAATATTTAACATAGTAATAAATCCTTAACCTTTTCTCGTATGTGATTTTCCACGTAGGTAACTATTGGGAGACCCTTTCACATGTGCACATTCACCAAATCTCCAAACAAAAAATAATTCATTAACCTGCATACTAATTAACTTCCCATAATCAAATAATAACCTATATTATAAAGGGCTTATGCCATTATACCCCAGACATATCATAAATTTTTTTCCGACCATATAGAAGTGAAGATGAAACCCCTAAGAATGCACAACAAATTCAAAATTTATGAAAAGTGTTAATGTAGATAAAGATATGGCCAACTTAAATTTGACGTCCTAAAATGACCGTTATTCTGCCTTATTTTTGGTCTGCTCGTAACGGTCATTCAACCATGTCAAATTTTATCACAGATTGAAAATTTCCCGTGTATTTCCAGAATGGTGAATTTTGCACAATTTTTTTGGGCGATTTTACCTACACTTATGCCAAGTAATGGATCTGAATTCACCTCAATTTATCCAATTTATCAAAGACATGTTAGTGCAAACCGAGAACAAAGATTTATTTTCCATTTTCCATGCAAGCAAGTTCAGAAAGACGAAGAAAAACCAAAGGGCATTAACAAATATTAAAAAATACAAAACCAATAGTACCACTTTTAGTGAAATTAAATAAATAATTTAATTTTATTTAGTACAACTATAGTGAAATTAAATTAATAATTTTAATTTCCTTGATCTTTTATGTGAAGTCTATTTCCTGACATAAACTTCCACTTTGTGGGAATGATTATTCCCTGCACACAACCACTTTTTGAAACATAATTAAATGAAATTTTATTGCTAAAATGAAATAAATTTTTCAAAAGAAATATCCTTTCAAATAATTTACATTAAAATTTCAAAGGTTAGAACAAACGAAATATTCCATATAATTTCCAAATGTAAATGAAAGTAAGAATCATATCATATTACATCTCCCTCCAAAAAAAAATTAGGGATTTAAAATGAAAAAACCCTTAAAATTTTTTACCAAGAGTTTTAAAAGAGGGGGGTCCACCACAATCTCTTCTTTTCCTGCAAAATACACTTCTTCACAAAGCACACAAAAAATTTAGATTGCACAAATGTAGTGGAAAAAACAAATTGGGGGAGAAAAAGAAGGGGACCTGATTACTTTTTAAATACCCTTCCGGGTTGGTTGAAAAATGCGTTACAAAAAATATTTGATCTAATTTATTGAATTATCCCAAGCTCTGTTTACCCCTGTTGGAATCAAAAGGATTTGAATGACAATGAGTTTAATCAACTTAAATATCAAGCATTATTATATTATGCAACATTAAAATGAATAAATAAATAAACATCACATTAATAAAACTATATTGCACAATAATTAAATAAATACTTACAAAATATAAATAACACTAGAACACTAGGATTTATAGTGGAAAACCTGAAGGTAAAAAGACCACTATGAAAAGTAACCTTTATTATAGAGAACCCAATTACATCTAGTAGAAACCTCCTCCTTACTAACCCTAATCACAAGGGTAAAAAGAAAATCAATTAATATAGATTTAGTACACCTTTGATATATTCAACTGATATTTCAAATGAGGGACCCAAAGTCCATTTTATATATGAGGTAATCGGGTATGTCTCTTGACTCACCCTTTAAAACCAAGTTTAGTTGAAAACATATTCCAAGGTTTGAATATTTAATAACAGAAATTTAAATATTTCATATTATTAAATATTTAACCGATAGTATAATGTTAGACACATTAATTAAGGGGTGGCCAGCCCACTTAACCATTATGTTCCAACAGTTAAGTCTATTCAAGTCAGGATGGAGTTAAGGAGTGTATGATCTGTAAAATTCTATTTTAAAAATGTAAATAACCACACAATGGTTGTTCCTACTTCAAAATTAATTGAAAATGACAGTTCTAAAAGTTATTGAATGAATTCTAGCACTTATAACTAATTTGCAGTGATTAAAATAACATTTCAGCACATAAACACAATATTTTTATCCCGGAAACCCCCAATTTGAGGGAAACCCATTTGGGAAGGGAAATTTATCTTTCTTCCTAGTTACATATTGGCCAATTAAAATGAATAAATATTGCAAGAATTTGAAGGAAGACAACAATGTTACTTCCATCCTCTTGACTTCTTTCTCTGCTCATACACCCTGCTTCTACAAAACAATTCCATCACTAAAGTGTTCTTGCTCACTTATCCCATTAATTGAAGATGCATTCCACATATTCTTATTAATTTTATAGGTTCTTCCCATGTCCTCCTCTCCACTGGAGAATAGGAATGGGAAAACAAGGAAGATACACCATCCAAACTATTTAAATCCATGATTGTTCATGGATAGATTTTTTTTTGTTAGTAATAAGACCACCATTGACCACAGACTGGAGGCTACGCATTCACTGTGGCAGTTATGCAATTGTCAGTTTTTATAGAGGGGAAACTATGCAATCATTGGGGTGGTTACACAACTTCCTCTCTACATGGAGTGGTGATTATGTAACTGAACCTTTTTCTCCTTCTTCTCCTTATGTTTCCTTATGATTTTGGTTGCTCTCATGAAGTGGTGTTTTTCTAGATCCCTATGAATTAGTGTAAGTGAGGGAAAAAAACTTCATGTTAAAAAACTTCACTATTTTTAAGTTTTAAAGCTTCATTTTTCCCTCTAAATCTCACTCTCATTGCTAGTATGTTGCCAAAAATGTGCCTATAACCTCACATTCTAAAAATGGAATGTTTCTCATAGCTCCCAAACCCCTTTTCTGGTCCCCACAAGCTTTCAATAACAGTTATTTCTCAAAAAAATTGTCTCGAATGAATACAAACTTTCATCTAATGGTGGTATGTATTATTTTTATGGAAAGACACAATTTGTTGAAATAAAAAACACATTTTTAAGATATTCAGAGTTCTAGTGATTAAAATCCTCTAAAAATTATAGCAAATCACCCTTATGAAATAGAAAAAAATTTAACGCCACTCTCATTCCATTCCAACAATGGGAAGACCAACTTCTAAAAATAGTAAGCCTTCCTATATATCACATTCTAATATTAAGTGGTGTCAACAATTCATTTTCAGAGTTGATATTTCTTAATGCACATCAAGAAAACTTAAAAGTGTCAAATTGAGAAATTGGTAATTAAAAATTAAATTCTAAAATTAAGGTTTACTAAAAATAGTAAGTGTCAAGAAAATGGTCAAGAAACAAATATTATGAGCCTCTCATGTTAAATAAAGAGCGCCTATATATGTTTGGGACGGTTGTAAAACATCATGGTGTCTGGAACGACTCTGGGTATCACAACATACACTTTTAGTTGAGAATGGGAGTAATTTTTTATCTATAAATAGGCCTATTTCAATGAGGAAAAAATGAGAAATAATTTATTTGGGAATCTTGAAGTTGATTCCATTTTAAAAACATGACATCTTTTGTCTTGGAGGTGAATTTTGAAGCCAAGGGGAGTAAATTTATGGTCTCTTTGTTTTGACTCCAACCTTGTGTTAAAAAAGGATCAACATATTTCCATGATCGAGAAACCGTCTTGATTTCATATGGTTTAATTCACTAATTAGTGATTTTTAACACTCATTCAATTCCTTGGAATGTGCCCGCATATCACATAAGGAAGAATTTGCAATTGTAGTGTTTCAGTTCAACAGTTGGTCAGAGGCCAAGAATCTCATTCATGAAGCATTTCCTCAAAGTTCTATAAGAAGAATATTCTATTTCAATAAAATCTTTCCTTTCTCCAAATTTCCACTTCTCTCTTATTCTCTCTCCCTCTCCCTCTCTCTCTCTACATTCTATTTATTCATTGGGAATGTACTTTTTCACTCTTTCATCTTATTCACTTAAGTGACTTAATGTTGAATTATAAATACCCTTTTTAAAACTAATAAACAGACTTAATTCCATTCCTAAGGAATTTGAAAGGTCACAAGTGGTGGTGAGATGAAAATTCATATGGGGGAGAGGAAGAGACATTTTACAAGCTGTAAATTGGAATGAATTCTCCATTCCAAAGCATTAGCATTTGTTTATTGTTACTAGTTGTTATCTTTCACTTCTACTATAAGAAATAAGTTGCATTATTCTATCTCTTTTCCTTTCCTATGTTATTCCATACTCTATACTTTCAAACTTTGTAGGTAACTATGATCTGGTATAACAAGGAAATATATTTTTATATTTGATTAATGAATTCATAGAACTTTGTGTTTCTAATTTACTAGTCTTTTTATTTCTTACATTTTTGTTTACTTCTATTGAATGTGGAACTACTCTAGTTATTGTTTGTGAGAATATGTAAGTGCCTACTCACAACATTAAAACCCTCTCTCTCTCCTTTTTTTCCTACTCCATTTTACCTCTCTCCAAACTAATTCCTCCCAGGTACACTATAAAAACAGTATTGCACAGGTTTATTGGAGTATTCTTGTGTTATCCCTAGCCTAATGGCCACCCCACAAACTTATTTAGTCCTTGCATTACGTAATGGGAGCCAGACCATACCCAAGAAGGAGGGGCCTATCCTCATGATCATTGGTGAAAAATAATAAAATTCCTATAATAAATTATTTCACTAACATTTTTAGCGACTCCATTAGGGAATATTTTCTCTTTTTGCACCCTTAAAATATCTTTGAAAATTCAATATATATATATATATATATATATATATATTCTAAAACCCATAAAAATTGAAAAACTAAAAATACCAAAAAATACCTATTTGAATGTTTGACATTATTTTTGATCCCATTGAAAAATATGCATTTTTCTTGTTTGATTCTTTTATAATGCTCTGAGAAAAACTAGTAGGAAGAACATTCAGTAGATAAAATCAAATAGGTGGAATTGTAGTTTTTCATTATCTTATGTTTGAGCCATAAGAACAATAAGATTTCATACTTTCTCCCATACAAATCTCAAAATAATCTATGAAAAATCCACTTGAAGATCCCATTGTATTTGGATACTTAATTGCATAACCATTAGATATCAACTCACCAGATGGAGATGAACAAATTATTACACTTGTGTCATGGGGACGGTACAGCGGTCTGCTAGCTTTGGCTAATCCAATTCATAAATTACCAAAAGGATCAAGGAAGAACTTTATTATGTTCTATGGAGATAAAAAGTAACATCCAGATGATCATATCAAAACTTTAATTACAACATGTGGAGTGATTAGGGTGGAACATCAAGATATTTATGTGCACTTATTCATGTATTTATTGCAATATGTTGCAGTGGAATTAATTTATTACTTACCACCTCATTCAATTAGTGACTAGGATGACATGAAAACTAGGTCTGAAGCAAGATTTAAGAGTGCAAAATATGATCATTCCCTCCTTACTCAATTATCTTAGATTAAAAAAGAACCACATGATCCCGTGAGATAATTTTAAAAAAAATTATCAAGTTGGTTAACAAAAATCCTACTAGTGCTTATCCTACTGTTGATAATCAAAAGATAATATTCATAAATTATTAGTTTCCTAAATTTGGATTCATACTGTAGAAATCCCAACTGAACACTTTGGATAACACTCAAGAAATCATCAATGAAGTGGAAGATGACCTTATGATTTCAGGGAATATCAAGAACTATTCAATAAAGAATAAGGTCCATAGTTTCCAAGATGAAAGTGATGATCCGTTGTTGTAAAAATTGATCAATTATTTGATTAGATTGAAGAAGGAAATTTCTCAACATGCCTCATACTAAAACTAGAACAAGAATCAAATTACGGGAGAACCATGAAGGATTTCCTTTAAATCCGCTCCAGCTAACACAATGTGTAAAGATGAAGGATCTGAAAGGTTAGAATCATAATTTTAAAGAGAAGAAAAAGATTGATATGCAATAATTGTGTATTATGAATAATCGCCTAATAAATATATTGAAAAAATAATAGATGATACGAAGAGTTGTTCTTATGAAATATTCACTCATTCACATGTATATATAGAATCATATTATTCCTCTACCCAAGAAAAACAAGAGAATCCTCAAATGGAGACTTTAAAAACAAAAAATACAAAAGGAGGATCATTTATACATGCTTCCATAGGTTCAACAAAGAAAAATCCTGAGACTACCTTAGTCAAGACCCATCTTCCTCTTTGAGTAAGTATTTTTCATCTCCTCTTTTCAAATCAATTCATCTTCCATTGTTCCTAATAATGCAAATCCTAATCATGAGAAGGCTTCCATATTTCATGATGTGCCTATAAATTATTAACCTTTTGACATCATTTACCATATCTAGAAGGATAAATTCAAATACATGAGTTGGACTACTTGAAAACCCACCCCAAGCATTTTTATAGGCTAATCTAGTTTATCAAAGGTAGTAATTCAAATCCATGTCCCTAAAATGTATACATCAAATAATCCCTTCTCATTCCCAGTACCATCACTTCCCATAATATTATTAATTTAACATCTTCCTCTTTTGGGAAAGTAGAACCTTTATATCTTGCCTTGTTTGTTAATGGGTTTAAATTAAATAATTACATCATTGACTCCAGTTCCTCTAACAATGTCATGCTCATAAAAGTTGCTAAATATATTGGTATTACTCTCATGCCGACTACTAGCCATTGTTACTCCATGGAAAATAGAAAATTACCTCCCACTAGCCAATTGAAAGCTTCCTAGGTATCATTTTCAGAATTTCCTAATAATAAAATCAAGATGAAAATACTTGTGGCAGACATGCTAGCTTCGTATGGTATGTTGTTGAGCTGGAGTTTCTATCAAGATGTTGGAGAAGATATAAATATGGATTTTTAATATTCCACAATTCTATTCAATGGTAAAATGAATAAGCTCCTTCCAATAAGGAAAATGAAATCTATGGTTCAAAAACCAGATGCCTCAAAGGAAAATCTTATGCCAAGAATCAAGGTATGGTAACTTCCTCATAACTTCATATGTTGAGCTGCCCATCTTGATGAAAGAATGCCCAAGTATGGCAAATCTATTTGAGAAGTATGTTGATGATTTTATGGAGACATAATTCAATAATATGTACTTCCCAATAAGCATGGATACATATTCTCTATGTGGTTGTGATGAATGCAATGGAAATTATTTCTTACAACAAAGTAATCCTAAGGTGTTGTTATCAATTAATTTTGACTTTGCAAAATTAATAAACATGGAAATTTTGAAATTTTTCAAAAGTATTACTTTACGCATGATTTAACGCCCTCATCATGATCATCTCATTTTTGTGATTAGTCTGGTCTTCATTTTTTCCATTTCGAGCCAAGAACTCCTCTCGCCAGGTTATAAACTGCTTTTAATATTAACTAATTAATATTTAATTTATTTATTATCCCTTTATTTGATAAAATTCATTTTATTAATAATTTTTGGGTTTTTAATTACATAAATATGAATATAATAATTATTAAAATTCAATCGACAAGATTTTTATTTTAATTTTTGGGGGAAAAGTAAGCTTTCTGCTTCCAATTGTCGAGGATGCCAAATTGGCTTCCCGTACCTTGAATCTCCCCTTTCTTGGAAAATTCATTTTATATTCCCCACTTGTGAGAATTTCTTCCACTGATTTTCAATTGAACCGATTGGAAAATGGGAAAAAAAATATCCCAATTTCTCGCATGGGGAAATAAAATGGGGATTGTCAGCCTGCCTTACCATTTATGTTGGCAAATGGTTTTTTATTTCCCACTTTCCCCTAGATATTTATGCCACTACTCGAAGGAAAGATTAAATTGGTTATTTACAATGGGAAGGGGAAACAGTTATGGGGAAGCTTCTTTAATTCCCGTAACCATTTCCCCATGAGAGTAATTGAATTTTCAGTGAAAGGAGAATTCTCACGCTAAGACAAAGCCAACTATTCATTATGCACTCATCCAAGATCATTGGGTAACTGTCATATGAAGTTTTAAGAAACAAAGGGAAATATTTTACATGTGAACATGCTATGGCTAAGGAGGGAAATACAGTCCACTTTGTTGGAAGATTTTTTATGCAGGGAGAGGAGAAACAGAGGGATTTAGTAAAAAGCATAACAGTTTGAAGATCCCACACATTAGCCAAAGAGGCATGATACAGCCAACAACAATCCTGTAGACCAGATGGAGAATACAATGGCAATTTGAATAAAGCAAATAACAGTCCAAAATTCCCATGCCCAAACCCTCCACGCATGCATAAGAGGAATAAGAGTTTTCCATGCTAATCAAGAAGCAAAACAATACACAACTGCCAAGTAAGAATCCCATGCAAGTTTAGAGAGGTAATTTCCAACTCAAAACAGAGAAAAGGCATTTATTTTGTCTTCATTGAAAGTTTTCCATAAAGAAGGAAAAATAAGGAATAGTCCAAAACAGAAGAAGGAATTAGTTTTGTTTTCAAACACCTCCAAAGAGCTTCTCTCATGGCACATTTTTTTTAGTAAAGCATAAATAGTCCAAAATGTAATTTAAAAAATAGCAATATTCCAACACCTAGGAGGGACTTCATTCCAAACAATGTTGCATGTCATTTGCATGTGTGAAAATCCATGTGCTAACAGTTTTTGGAAACTCTACTAGGGATTCTAGTATCCTTAACCAGTGTTAGGTTAAATCTAAAGTAACATATGCCCACTGCAACAAGCTCTAGAAGAGAAACTGAACCTTGTGCCTGATGAATATTTTTAAGGAGACATTATTTCCAACCTTCAAATGGTATCTTGGGTAAACCACAAAAGTTTGTAGCAGTTTGTGGTTGTTGATAGAGCCATTGACAAATAAATCTACATTTAAGACCTTAAAAGAAGAGAACCTACACTATGGCTAGAAGACCTCCTGGACACGTGTTAATTGTTGTTCACCAACATGGTCCTCTTCCACCAAGGCAATAATATGTATGACTATTATAGGTAACTCACCTATCTTTCAACCAAATCTTATTTTTATGGATACTCAAGAAGATATATCATCAGATTTGAGGAAAACTATTTGGGAAAAGCGCATGTGACAACTATCATTTTCATCTTGTCGCATCAATACTCAGATAATAAAGAAGATCAAGTTACGAAAGTTGTCTAGAGTCATTCAGGCGCAAAGAGCTCAAGAAAGAGAGTGAAGAGAAAAGGCAAGAGCTGATCAGAAGATGCCAGTGATTCTTTCATAGTAAATATTTTAAACTAGCATGAAAGAGGTTTACACAAGGAGAAAAATGCTAAAGGATCAATTTAATCCTATTTTTGACTTTCAAGGAAAGTTTGGTTTCAAGTTATCTCCTCCTAAGGAGAACACATGCCCCGATAAATTTGTAAGCCTTGCATCAAGTCCTGAAAGAGAAAGAAGGAAGGAATTATTACAAGTTAATCACTTGTCCTTGCTCATGTCATTTTGCCTTCACATACTACCTTTCCCAAGATGGCAGTTAACGTACCATGGGGAAATGTCCATAGGCCCATTGGCCTTACCAGCTCGACATGACCTCCCACGAGGATTGAGGAACATTCTTCCCAAGTTTGATGGAGATGGGAAGACATCACTAGATGACCACATTTCTACCTTTCTTTGCTACATGTGTAGTTTTTTCAGTGGAATATGAAGATGTTTCTATTCACCTTTTCATTGAAACATTGCATGATGTTGCTGCAAATTGGTTTCATCATTTTCCAAATGGATGCATTACAATTGGAATGATATGAAAACTAAGTTTGAAGACTGATTCAAGACATGGACAAAACATGAACATAGCCTTTTCTTGCCCAACTATCTCAGGTGAAGAAAGAGCCAACAAAACCCATGAGGAATTTCAAGTGGCTAAATTCAACAAAATGGTGAACAAAGTTCCTGTCTAGGATTCATTTAAACCCTGATGGACAAAAATGTTTCTTTATTAATGCACAACAACCAGAAGTGTGCTATCATCTGAGAAGGGCTAGAATGGCTACTTTGTAACTTTCTCAATCCTTGGCCATAGAAATTGACAATGACTTAATCATGGTGGGAAAATTCAAGAAAATTTCCCTTAAGGGAAGGATTCAAGAAACCCCCAATGCTTCAGAATCTATACTCACTAAGTTGGCTAATGATGTGCTAGCTTTGAAAAATCAAGTTTCTCAAAGTAGAAAACCTACTCCTTACAAAGACATCCCAAGAAAAGGATTTTTTCCCAAGAAATCTAGAATTCCAGGTGCTATGATAAGGCTTGCTATTGAAGCAGGCTCCCGCAACTAACTCAAAGTGTGATATCGTTGAAGAAAGTGATGATGAAGTTGAGGTCGTCGAAGTTGATGAAGAAGATCCATAGACTCTGGAACATATGAACTTGAAGTTGAAGAGCCTGAAGGAGAAAGTAATAATCATTTCTTCAGAGTACCTTTCAGAAGAAGAAGATGAATATAAAAATAAATTATAGAAGATATGAATATTCAATCCTTCATTGTCTTCACACGCTCTCAGAAAAAGGAGCAGAGTACCACTAAGGTGGAAGATAAAAATATCTCTAAAGAGATTCCTAACGAATCTAAAACTGAGGAAAATTCTAAATAATCCAAGAAAAATGATACTCCTAAAGAGTCCAAGGCAACTGAAGTTTCCAAGGTCAAAACTATCTTAAAGAACAGAGGGAATTTATTAAGTCAATCAGTTGATAAATCAACTATAAAGAAAGTTTCTTCTTCCACATTAGTATCAACCAAGCCCAAAGCAAAGGTCAAAAGTGTGCCATCATCAAGTTCAAAATAACTAGTATCTGAGACATCAAGTATGGTCAGTTTGTCCAAATTTGATATTATTGATCATATCAATAAAACAAAGATTTCCATGCCACAAGCGGAGTACTTGAAGTCCAATAAGGATCAACTCGAGAAATTGGTCTAGTTTATCAAAGGTGAACATATTGTTCACTCCTCTAAAGGAATTATGAAAACTCTCAGAGATGGGAAGACTCAAAATATTGTGGTAGACACTACACCTTCAAATGAAAATATTGAACCTTTCTTTGTGTCATTTCTGATCAACGGATGCAAATTAAGTAATTACATTATAGATTCTAGAGCCTCAGGATAATGTGATGCCTAGGAAAGTAGCACATGATATTGGGTTGACTTGTATGAGATCATTCAGATATTTTTACTCCATGGAGACAAGGCAAGTTCCTCTGATTGGGAAAATTAAATACGCTCAGATGGTTTTAGCCCAATTTCCTCAAAAGCGAGTTAAGGTAACTATTTTAGTTGCTGACATTCTTTCTTCATATGGTATGTTGTTGAGCAAGGGAATTTTGCAGAGATCTGGGTGGTGAGATTCAAATGGATTGGTCTCATGCTATGATCCCTATCAGTGGAGAAATGAAGAAACTAATGTTAGAAACTTAGGAAAAATTCATGGTGACGAAAACTGATGATCCTCGTGCACAGGTCATGTTTCAAAACTCAAGTATGGGTAATTATATGATGACTACAAAGGTTCATGCACTTGAGGTCACTTTCCAAGATCTCAATGAGATCTATACTTTTGAGTTATATGGAAGTTGTTGCTCAACATGTTCCGGCATAAGAGTGGTGCTTATATCTCTGAATGGTAAAATATTTCCTTTTTCTTACAAAATCCAATTTTCAAATACTAACGACATTGCAGAATACAAGGAATTAATCCTTGGCCTCCAAGTTGCAGAAGAGAAAGGAATGAAAAATTTGAAACTCTTTGGAGATGTAGAATTAATCGTGAAACAAGCTAAGAATTAGTTTCAAGTGAAGAATGATCGTTTGAGACACTACAAAAATAAAGTGTGGGACATGATAGAAGTCTTCGATGATTTTTCCATAGAATCTTGTCCCTCATGAAAAGAATGAAAAATCCAATTCTCTAGGAGTCTCAACTTCATTAATGATTCCTCATTCATATTTTGATCAAGACAAATACACCATTGAATTGGTTTTTAGGCCAAGTGTTCCTTACAATGTAGAAAATTGACAAGTATTCAATGATGATAAAAAAATTATTGTCTTCTTATGTGACAAAGAGAGATAATTTCTGAACAATTTTACTAGGAGAAATACCTGTTCAACCAAGCCTGAAGTTATGTTGGGGTGAGAATAAATCACGTAACCCACACACTAATCAATGAGAACTAATCCTATTGGCTAGGAGGAACAATATATTATAATATCTCTAACAATAATCTCTCAACAATACTAAGTTACTCACGTAATATATGTAGTTCACACACATAGTGTATGCTAGATCTGGGCACTATAATACTCCCTAGAAGGCTATCAATCCACTTTTGTAAACAAATTAATGTGCGAACATGGGGAAAACCTACCTTTGTACTAATGCACCTGCTCATGATCGGGTGATTTTCACAGGCATGATCACATAACCTCAATAAGGATGGTCTAATGCTAACATGCTAGGTTGGGACCAGATCCAAAGGTCGAGTAAATGGCTCTAGGTTTCTGCAATTGGTCTTACCACAGTTTTGATGAAAGTGACAGGTTATTGCAAATGGCAACTTACCAACAACGTAAGAATGGTTGCTGATCTTTGCTATTGGTTTACCACAAACCACAAATGAAGGTTTTCAATTGGTTTACCTCGCAACCACATGCATGATATGCAAAAGTGACTATTCTCAGCCCTCACTCAATATCTCACTACAGGGTCAATAACATAGGAAATTCTGGCTAACATCTTTTGCTCATACATACATAGAAAAAACTGAGTGAGGTGTTTAGGAAATGTGAGTAGGGATGTAGGTTAATGGGTAGGTCTGGTAGGGTTTTGGTCAAGCTGTGAGAAGTTATCCACTTAGTTGAAAACAAGATCAGCTACAACCTGAGGCACACCACACTGGAAGCACTAAAATCAAACTGCACACACACATGTCACCAAAGCTGATATGCGGCTCAACCGTCGTTGGCAACTGATGAGAGGTCGCTGCCAATGACTGTGGGAACCTGGGAGATGCCTCCTGCCTCCGGTATTATGAATGCTTAACTCATCTGAATCTGAACATGAGACTACATGGTTTCCACATTGAAATTTAATCTTGGATCCTGCTCAATGTGACAACCCTTTGAGGGGTTTTGGAAGGACGTATAGGGGTACAACCGTATAATAGCGTCCACAGTGAGTGGCTAAGAAATCAGAGGGTACATTTTCAAAGTAATTTATTTTCTCGCAAGTAATTAGAACAAAACTAGGACTGGGAATAAAAAAAATATACACTTACTTGAAAAAAACGACTACTCAATTTTGAGATACCGTGCAAGAAGTGGAGATGATGGATGACATATTTCCTGTATGAATGGTCCACCGGTTAATTGGAGAATCTTGCTTGACACAATGATTAAAATTTTCCTCAAAATAGCTTGAGAAAACTTAATCATGTGACTCACTCGCTTAGAATTGGTTGAGGAAATGAAGATCTCCAAAAAAATCAGATTTCTCGCAAAAAATGGCATGCAAAAAATGTAATAATTGCTCCTCTAAATGCAATCTCATTAAATAAAAACTATAGGAAAAAATCAATTTTTCAAAACTATAGTCTTTATGAAAGGGAATTAAAAGGTAATTGGCCAATAAGAGTTGGCTGTGTAAAAAACTCACAGTTTAGGGGTTTCTTCTCTTTCTTTGTTAGGCTGGGCATCCAATCTCCTAGGTTTGATAAAATGGGCAGACTATAGCATGATTTCCTGAATCTAGATCTAGTACCTTTCTCACATGTATTAATGATAAATCACTTTTGGAAAATGTCACTTTTATGTAATGAGCTGCTAAATCATGGTTAGAAAAATATTTATTCCAAACACTTTCTAGGGTTTTAGTTGGGTCATATTTCAACCTTTCTGGCAACACTTTACTAAGAATCAGATTTGGGGTGAGAAATGAGAAAGTTAAGAATGTTTTAGATGAGACAGATGGTTTAAGCAATTATCTTAATTAGGACCTAGTTCAATGCTAAAGATTACGAGAGAGCACTGGATTTATTTGAGAGCTTGTAATTAACCAAATGGATATTAGAGTGGAGTGTAAGGCATAATAAAAATATAGGAAAATATACACTTCAGGACTGCATAGGGGAATATGGACATGACGCGGGAAACCAGACCCAACACTAGAGCTGCCCCTCACAAAATTCAAGCTTCCATTTCAGCAAAGGAACTAGATCAAATCACCATGCTCTAATGCCAAATCTTGGAGAACAGAGGGATAGATTTACACAGCAATTATACTTTAATAGGAAGTTCTCTATATATTTCACACAATCGACGACCTAGCCTAATATAGAAGGAGCTGAGAATGTGGATCCCTAGAATGATAGGCATCACTCAACTCAAGGGACTACAAAATCTACAACCAGGATTGGTTTCACTAGAAGAAATGTGGGGTGAGACATAACTCACGTTTAACCCACACATAGAGCAAGTAGGAATTGTGAATATATTGTTGAAACAATATATTATAATATCTCTAACAATAATGGTCTCAACAATAATAATTACACACGTAATTATTATTCACACATCGATAAATATGTGAAGCACCTATAATATTGCTAACAAGAAATTCATAAGCCTCCTTGCCAAATATTCAAACGTCTTAGCTTACTCATATGAAGACTTGAATTCTTTCCAACCTAGGGAAATGGAGCATGCTATACCCTCGAAACCCGGTGAAACTCCATTCAGGAAAAAGAAAAGAAAATATAATCCCAAGATAGCATGCACAATATTCCATGAGGTTCGAAAGATGTTAGATGGATGAATAATTTTTCCTATTCGACAATCAACTTGGATAGCTAATATTGTACTAGTTCGCAAGAAAAATGGAGAAATTGGGATAATTTGCATGGATTTCCATGCAATATGAATCAAGATTCCTTGAAGGATAATTATCCACTTCCAGTCATGGACCATATTGTATAGGCAGTAACTAGATCAAAAATGTCTATATGTGCTAGACGAGTTTCTCTGGTTATAATCAGATCGAAGTGAGCTAGAGAAGATCAACATAAAACTACGTTCACCACCCCCTACAGTTATGTTCATGTATAGAAGAATTCCTTTTGGTTTGATCAATGCCAGTGCACAAATTTTCAAAGGGCTATGGATATGGCATTCGTATATTATAAAGACAAGATCATCGTGATATACCTAAATGACTTGACAGCATTTTCTTAAAGAAACAAGAAGATCACCTAAGAGATTTGGAGAAAATATTGTAGAGGTGCAGACTTCATAAGATCTCCCTGAATTCAAATAATTCTTGTGTTCGAAGTTACATAAGGTAAATTCATAGGTCATATTGTTTCTAAATAAGGAACTAAGATCGATCCTGAGTGTCTTTAAGCTATTAACAATATTTGCTTACCAACAAGTCTGGAATCCACTCATTCTTTGAGAAGGTAAATTTTTTGAGAAGGTTCAAGCAATATTTCACTGAGATGACCAAAGAAATCACTGATATAATGAAAGAAAAATAATCCTTCAAATGGTCGAATGAAGGTAGAGAATTATTTTAATAAATTAAGGGTGTTATTGCAAAAGATCCTACATCGGTGTGTCCTTATTTTAAAAAGTATATCATAATAGATCATTATGCTTTTCTACACACAATCTTCGCCATCTTGACTCAACACAATAAATAAGGAATTGAATATCCTATTGCATTCATTATTCCTTGATTCAAGAAACGTGAACTCAATTACACTCCCCTTTAGAGGCATGCATACACGGTGGTGAGAGCCTTAAAACATTTCAGGTACTATGTGTTGAATTATCACACCAAAGTCTTAGTGTCAAACACCATAGTTAAATCGATGTTGACACAACAAGAACCAATATCTAAAAGAGGTAATTGGGTCTCTAAGATCTAGGAATATGATTTGGATATCAAGCCTACCAATTTATTTCGAGGAAGAAGACTCTACCAACTCATCGCAGAGAATGAACCACAAGTTGAATTTGATAAAGAACCAGTTGAAGAAGGTTTACAACTTGTAGTTTATGTCAGTACCATAGATGAATGGTATTCTGATACAGCCTAATTTCTCACATATGGAAAATGTCCTGAAAAATATAATAGCTAAGGAAAAGAGAGCTATCAAATTAAGAGTTATCATGTGCATCATTTGGGACAAAACTTTGTTCAAGAAAGGGATTGATGGCATATTCCTCAGATGTGTTGATAAGGAACAATAACCTAGGTTGCTTGAAGCCTTTCATGAGTATGCTTGCGGTGGTCATTTCTCTAGCCTAGTGATAGCTCATAAAAAATTTCAAGCACATTATTACTAGCCCACTATGTTTTTTTTATGCTCAGAAATGGGTGAAAAAATGCGAAGCTTTTCAGCAATTTGTTAGAAGACTAAAATTGGTAGTTTTTCCTTTAAAGCCAGTTATCATTGAAGAACCCTTTTAATAATGGGGGTTGGATTTCATTGGGGTCCTAAACCCAAACTCCAGTGCTGATCATACTCACGTGCTCACTGGAACTGACTACTTTACAAAGTGGGTAGCAGCGATACCAGTGAATCAAACATCTACTGTCATAATTTGTGACTTCATCAAAGAGAATATATTGTTTCATTATGGAATTCCATACAAGATCATAACAGACAATGCCTCCAATTTTTCTTCTGCAGGGATGATAGGTTTTTGTTATGGGTATGGGATATCTTTGTCTCATTCTTCATATTACTATCTGCAGGGAGATGGTCAGGTAGAATCTAGTAACAAAAACATCATTACTATCGTGCACAAGTTAGTAGAAGAAAATAAAAGAAATTGGCACAAGAATTTATATGATGCATTGTGGGATGACTGCATAACTCCAAAAAGGGAAATTGGGATGTCTCCATTCCAACTCTTGTATGGAACCGATGCTCAAATTCCCATCACATTATAATTACCAGCATTACGATTGGCTCAAGCAGTTGATGATGAATGCTTCACCAATGCATTAGATAAAAGGATCATGTTCCTAAGAAAGCTCGAAGAACAAATAATTCAAGTAGAAAATAGGATCGAGGAACATTAGTCCAAAGTGAAGAGGTTGTTCGATAGGAAAACTAAAGAGAGGTAATTCCAAATCAATGACTTAGTTCCTCTATGAGATAAGAGACGCGAACCAAAAGGAAAGCATGGGAAGTTTGATTCAGTGTGGCTAGGTCCTTTCAAGATCATACATTTCTATGGAGATAACACCTATTACTTGGTGTATCCTAAAGGAATTAATTTTCCTTTACCCTATAGTGGGTAATATATCAATCATTATCAAATTTGAAAATGGGTTTTCCCTTGTATATACATAGGTAATTAGGATTTTGGTTCATTTCTTTTCCCTGTTTTTCGGTTTCCTCTCTTTTTTCATCCTGTTTCTATTCACCATCATTTTTGGGATCATGTTCATTAATAATTTGGTATGGGTCCTTTGTTGCGTCCATAAATTCCTTGTCCCCAATTAGAGCCAGTTGTTATTGATAATTTTGACTTCACAAAATTAATAAACATGAAAATTTTGAAATTTTTCAAAAGCATTACTTTACGTGATTTATCATCTTCATCACAATTGTCTCATTTTTTTTATCATTCTGGTCTTCATTTCATCCATTTAGGGTGAGAACTCCTCCCTCTAGGTCATAAACTACTTTTAATATTTTTTTATTAATGGCAAATAGTTTTGAAGGGACTATACCCGGTCACAAGGAAGGCTCAACAACCAGATCAAACATGAAAAATATATCAAAATAGGATCAGAATCTAGATAATATATAAATTCCAATAGTAACCCAAACAGTAGCTACTAGGAAAAGTCAAAACAAGGAAATAACTATAATTAAGCAGCCAAAAAATAGCATACTATCTGAAACAGAGCAACAACTAAAACAAAACCAGCCTATCCAAGGGGTGTTATTTCTTGGAGGCCCTTTCAATCCTTGATTTGATTGTGCGTAATGAAGTGAACAGCACCAGAGTAGTAGTGTGCATTGGATCATTCATTTTCAACTTTGAGATAGCCTGATTTCTTTCCTTTTCAGTCCCTCAAATGGCTTTAGAGACCCCACTCAACATAGAGATGCTTCTAACCTGTTGCTCCAGAAACTCACTAAAGGAATTCAAAATGGCCATATTATGATCATGTATATCCACATCCCTCCCTAATCTATTGTCCAACAAGTTCAACTTTTTGTAAATATCCTCAGTCTAATCAATTTCAATACATGCATCATCATTTATCTTTTTTCCCTTCTTCTTGGTTAAATGATGTAACTCTTTGTTGATATTCTCAACCTCCTTTTCTAATAAGTCCAATCTGAGAAGAGTATTATCCCTCTCATACTGTAAGTAATTATCCTAACTAGCATTGCTACTGTGTAAAATATTTTAAACAACTTCCATTTCTTTATTGCTCCTTAGAACATGGGAAGAGGGAGGAGAGGCCACTTTGTTGAGTTTGGGGTTCTTAGTTTTGGTAACTTTGGCCTTGGAAGAGGTGGCTAGGTTGTTTGAGGGAGAAGTGAGGATGGGAATGAGCGGGTCACTGAGGGAGACATGAATGGTAGGGAATTTGGAGAGGCAGAGCTTATGAAGGAGGAAGATGAGCCCCTAGTTGAGGGGGATGGTCCTAATATGTTTCTGGAATTCGAGAATGGAACGTTCTATAGAATTCAAGAGGTAATATGGGAAACAAATTGTAAATTCTCTCCTAAAGTGGTTGAGGAATACCAAGTGCTTGGTAGGAACAATGATATAACACCCTTCAAGGGAAATGAATCAAACCATCATTTTAGTAACATCATTGTAGGGTTTTAAAATGGAGCTTACCTTAATTCCCGCCACAACAAACACGAGCTCCTCCCCTTCTTCAGAAAACGTCTTTGCTTATGTAGTTTTGTCAACCCTTTTGCTAAAAAAATAGGAAGCCATTGAAATAGAGACTAGTCGCCTCAGCAATCAGCTCCTCATTCATTAGCACACGATGACCCTCATACTTTTCCTTTCTAATAAACTACTTTTAATATTTAATTAATTTATTACCCTTTCTTTGATAAAAATTAATTTATTAAAATTTGGGGTTTTTAATTAAATAAATATTAATATAATAATTATTAAAATTTAATTGATAAATTTTTATTTTTATTTCTAGGGGGAAAGTAAGCTTCCGCTTCCCATTGCCGAGGATGCCAAATTGGACTCCCATACCCAGATTTCCCCTTTCCTAGAAAATTTATTTTTATTTCCCACTTGTGGGATTTCTTCCACTGATTTCCAATTCAATGGATTGGCAAACGGTAAAAAAATCTCCTGATTTCCCACATGAAGAAATAAAATGGGGATTTTCAGTCCACCTTTCCATTTCCACTAGAAAATGGTTGTTTATTTCCCAGTTTCCCTTGGCAATTAATGCCACTACCCAGAGGAAGAGGAGTCGATTATTTCAACGGGAAGGGAAAATGGTTACGGGGAAGCTTCTTTAATTCCCATAACCATTTCCCCATTAGAGTAATTGAATTTTTAGTGAAAGGAGAATTCTCACACTATGACAAAGCCAAAGTATTCATCACGCACTCATCCAAGATTATTGAGCAACTGTTACGTGGGTTTTAAGAACCAAAGGAAAAGATTACATTGGTCACGCATTGGCCAAGGAGGTAAATACAATCCAAAGCAAGGAATATCCTTCACGTAGGGAGAGGGAAAACCGCAAATGAAGTAAAAAGAAACAATTTGAATATCCCACACATTGGCCAAGGAGGGAGATACAGCCAATAGCAAAGGATCAGACCACATGGAGAATAAAAGGGTAGTTTAATAAAGTGAATAACAGTCCAAAATTCCCACGCCCAAACCCTCCACGCATGCACAAGAAGAATAAGAGTTTTCCATGCTAATCAAGAAGAAAATCAATACACAATTACCAATTAAGAATTCCACACAGGTTTAGAGAGCTAATTTCCAACTCAAAACAGAGAAAAGGTATTTATTTTGTCTTCATTAAAAGTTGTCCACGCAGGAGGAAGAAGAAGGAATTGTCCAAAATAGAAGAAGGAATTAGTTTTGTCTTCAAACACCTCCAAAGAGCTTCTCCCATGCCATGTTTTTTTAGGAAATCATAAACAGTCCAAAATGAAGTTAAAAAAACAGCAGTATTCCAACGCCTAGGAGGGACTTCATTCCCACATTGTTGCATGTCATTTACATGCATGCAAATCCATATTCTAACAAGTTTTGAGTGGTGAAAACCATGATGGGTAAATGATATCAAATGAATTATTGGCATATGAGCCCCATGTTTCCAATTGTGTTCTTAAATACAAGCATGATGATTTATTCGGTGACAAATGATTGTGAATATGAGGCCTTCCCTTTCCCATTGGGAGATGAAGATCTTCCTGATGAGTAATGTATGAATAATAAGATGCTTGAATATTTCCAAGTTAAATCTACTCAAGGGAAAGATGTCTTCATCATGGAGATGGAATTTGATTCTCAAAATGGCCAAGATGGGAGAATGATGATTTTCATATTTCATGTCTAAACTTGTGCTCATTTTCTTTTCAATATGATGAAGCATTATTGTAGACACTAAATTGCGCACTTTGGCTATATTTATAGGTCCTGATCATATATTACTATTCATATGATTCCTAAGTGAGAAAATTATTAATTGATCACTTTCTTTGGCCTCTTTGCTTTCTTTCTAGTTTTCATCCTAGTATTACACACCCCACTTCTCGGTATCACATTCATTACTTTATCTTTCCTAACTCTGGACACCTATACCCAGCTAGGACGTCAGCGCCTAGGTTCCCTCATCCCCTTTGGGTACCCCCAACCTCTTTGTATCTTACTCAGATATTTTATGTCTTTTCTAGCTATTGGGCATCTTTTTTTCTTGGTGGTCAGCCTTTTAGTGGTTAATTATGAAATTTAATTAAGGGAAACATATCAATACAAAGTTATATGACCATAACAAAGGACCAATATCTAAGCATCTATTACCATCACCTAAGGTTCCATCTAAAGGCATTTCAAGGGCATTAAACCATATATCTAGCTTCATTCAAGGGACAAGGGGTTGAATTCTTATGCATATACTTCATAGGAGGGGAAGTTCATTTTGACATCCACACACCTAATCACATTGCTACATATATAGATTTCTCATTATTCATTGCATCTTTAAAAAGAGCCACCTAGGGCATTCTACATACATAGACACGTAGAACTACACAGAATCTTAAATGTAGTGTAGCACCCAGATTGTAAGTTCACTCAGTCGGGTGACCGTGGGGGTTAGTACAACTCCCCATTTACATCTCTTTATTTTTAATATTTGATGTGTTTTGGGGTTTTGCAAGTTCTCTTTCTATTTATAGGTTACAAGTGAATTCTACAGGCATAGTGTGACATACAAGCAACCAATAGTGAAGCGCAGTGATAGAGAAGAAATAAGATTCTAACTAGTTTCATAGTCACACATGCCTTGGAGCAGTCTCTGGCATCTAGGTGCCTCTGACTCAATCCATGTGTCATATTCTAGGAAGGTCTGAAAGTCACATATTTTATGGGAATAGTAACAATGGTTTCTTCCTCCTATTTACCATCTTTCTAGCTCAACACATCCCAAGATAAATTACAAAATCAGCTAAGTATGGTGTCCCTTCTCTTGCAACTAGGGTTTCATATTTTTCTAGCTAATTTCTTAGGTCATATATATACTTTATTAATTTATAATTTCTATGTGACTCTACAATTAGGGTTTAATAATATTATATTTGTTAAATAATTTGGTGAACCCCACTCATGATCGGTCTTTCAGACCCTTCTTTGGCATATCATCTTTTCTATCATGGATCCTAAGTTTCTTCAAACCTCTTTGTCTCAATTACTTCAAATACATTCACCTTGCAAAGAGTTTCTTTAAAAATCCCAAGACACCAAGTATCTCCCTATAGATACACCACCCACTCAAATGAGTACTAAATGTAGACACTAAATCATGCACTTTGGGTATTTTTCTAGGTCCTGATCACATACTACTATTCATATGATTCATAAGAGAGAAAATTACTAATTGATCACTGTCTTTGGCCCTTTTGATTTCTTTCTTATTTTCATCTTGGTCTTACACACCCCACTTCCCATTCTAACCATCATTACTTCATCTTTTCTAAGTCTGAACACTAGCACCCATCCAGGATGCTAGCACCCAGGTGCCCTCATCCCCTCGGGGTGCTCCTAACCTCTTTGTATCTTACTTGCATATTTTGGGTATTTTTTAGCTATTGGGCATCTTGTTTTCTTAGTAGTTAGAATTTTAGAGTTTAGTTACGAAATTCAAACAAGGGAATCATATAAATACAAATTTGTGTGACCATAGTAAAGGACCAAGCTCTAAGCATCTATTAATATCACCTAAAGTTTCATCCAAAGGAATTTTAAGAGCATCAAAGCATCCATCTAACATTCATTCAAAGGGATAAGGGACTACATTCTTCTACATACACTTCATAAGAGGAGAAGGTCATTTTTCCATGCACACATCTATTTACATCTTCTACATCTAGCTATTTCTTGTTCTCAAGTGCATCTTCACAAGAGCCATATAGGGCATGATTCTATACACACACATAGAACTACACAGAGTCTGAAATGTAGTGCAACACCCAAATCGTAAGTTCACTCAGTTGGGTGACCACCATGGTTAATTCATCTATGGAACTATCAAGTCAACCTAAGAAACCTCCTCTAAAAAAATTCAACACCTCCTCCAAATAATTCTTCTATAGCATTACCCAATAATCCACCACTTTAGTAGCCAATATTTTTTTTATTAAAGAAATTATTCCTTATTTTGATCCTTAAGACCCATTTCAAACTCCACCACCATGCGATGGTCCTACTGTAGCTTCTTCCTACCATTTTTTTTTCCTCACTCTTATCATGACACAGATGACACTCTCCCACAATGGCACAATACCTCTTATGTCCCCACATAGATCTCAATAATCAATAGACACTTAGGGGGCATCATGCTTATTTGTCCCCTTCTAGCATTGTTAGGTGTCTCGCACTTCTACCATCTCACTTATTACTTTACATCTATTATTTCACACATGTATTACACATATTGATACATTTATATCAGCATTACGTGATGATTTAATCTTGTGCTATAGTTATGTTGATGACAGCTTCTCCTTGTAGTTTAATTAATAATATTAAAGGATAAAAATTGGCTCAACTTCAATCATGGCAAGGTTTCCAGGATACCTGCGGATGATGGTGGTGGATGTTGATTTTATGCTCCATGAAGAATATATTAATCTTCCTCCTACAACTAAATCTTGGAGGATGATTGATAAGATATCACAATTTGAGTGGCAGATGGGTGAAAATGGCTCCAATATGTCTTGACGACAATACTAGATGATAAAATGATTTCCTTCATACAGTGTAGCAATAGTGGTGCTCTGTTGAAAAGCTCAAAATTAGAAACATTCGAGAATGGATGTGAATTCCGTGTAAATACCTTCGAAAATCCCCACTTTCTCTACCAAAGAGGAAAAAAAAAATTATTTATATAGATCACCGGTGACCGGGATAATCGCCGGTGATTTTGGCTAATTCGAGTTAGGGGATGACAAGAGTGATTTTATTGCCATTTTGAACTTGATTTGCAAGAGATTTCGAGAGAGGTTGAAATGGTTAGAGGGATGAACTTGGATTAGAACCAAGTCAGTCTAGTGATAAATGTGGAGGTATTTTTATAGGGTTTCTCAAGTTAGTTTAGTCCTAACTAGTGAGGGGTGAGAAGTGGCTATACGAATAAGTTAGAGGTGGTTAGGGTAGTATTTTTAGAAGGTTTCTTATTAAACTAGTTACAACTACTGAGCTAGGAGGAGTTTATCATGAGGTATAATGTAGAAAATTAATTTATTTAATCAATTATTTAGACATAAGGATGTGATGACTTGGGAAATGTGAGTGTTAATTAGACTAATTAATTAATTAAAGAGTACAAGTGGGTGACCTAGGTCAAGGAGTGTCGTGAATCGAAATGAAACAATTTAGTGGCACATTTTAATTATTTGACAATTGTGAATGGGTGTAGATAATGAAGATAAGAGAATGTATATTTTTGGTGTCTACATTTTACCCTTTTTTTCTAACAATTTTTGAGAAATCGTTGGATAAAAATGATGAGAAGGTTTGTTTGCATGGGTGAATCAACTGCAACGCAATATAGTGAACACTAGTTTGTTTTGTTTCAAAATTTTCCCCATTCAAAAGGGGTACAGACTGGGTTATCAAGGAGTCAATTGACAGACTGACCAAAGGGTTCGACGCCTATAGATATATGATCCTTGCCAATGAACAGGAAAACCAAGTGATGGGGGCCAAAGGGCTCTTGTCCCATAGATGAATGGTGAATCCCAATATTGACTATGTTTGTTTGATTCAAAATTTCAAGGGCTAAGGTCCATTGAAAACATGACACACTTGTGCAAAACCAAAATTGTCATGGTTTAGGGAAATATGGGCATGTATGTGAAAAAGGGAGCAAACCGATTATTATGGAAATTACTAGTGATTAGTGCAATCATTGATGATTACATCACGTTAAAAGAAATGGCTATAAATAGTTCAAAAGCAATGTTATTTTACCACATTGTGAGCATGGTGAAAATATTTTGACAGAGTGACTATTGGTGTGAAAAACTTTTTTTTGAGTGGAAAATTGATGAGATGGAGTCCTCGAGCAGAAAACACAAGCCCCCCATGGACGAGGTAGGATTTTAATCCCATTTTTGTGTCATTTTTGTGGATTTTTGGGTGGTTTGAGGTATTCGTAACTTCTGTATTAGGGGTTTGATTATCAAGAATCACCGACGATTCCTTCAGTTTCCAGTGATTGAGGTGAATCATCGGCTATTTTCCTGTGGTAAAAAATGTTTGTATGTTAAGCATGGTTTTTAATAAATGTTTTTAAATTTGTGTAATGTTTACAGTTGTCATTTGGTGTTAGATGTATGTTTTTGGATTTCAATATTATTGATGTTGTTAGTAGATTTTGGATGATAATGTTAAATTTGATGTCTTGATATTTTAATTGGATGATATTTTCAATATTAATGTGACTGTACTAATATTTTTTTATTTAATTTTGTTTTGAGGGTGGATGCACACTTGACTATCCATGATCATATACCATTGATGCTGGATAAAGGGAGGGTAGACTTATCAAATGAGGATTGGGCATATCTTGAGGCAGTAGGTTTTAGTGGTATGAGGTCTTATAGACGGGTTCATAGATGTCATAGTTTGATATTGGTGTTGTTAGAGAGGTGGAATACTTCTAGTAATACTTTTTGGATTCCTATAGAGGAGATGACGAGTACCTTTTATTATCTTCATCGTATAATGAGATTACCAATTTGTAAACAGGAAATTTATTGTATTACTAAGGATGAGAGACAAGATATTATGCAGAGATTATATGGAGAGCATGCTTAGGATGTGATATATTCATCTAGAGTGTTTGATGATCAGGTGTTGTATGATCCTGAAGAGTTGGTTGTTCATGGATGACCATGATGATGATAGCTATTTCATGTTTTTGTTTATCAGATTCAAGAGGTGATCATTTTTCTTAGATGATGATCAGTGTTGTTACTAAGATGGTGGAGCATTGTACATTGTTCAAGTGGGCACCTACTTTATTGGCACATAAATTCATAGATTTTTCGGCTTTGACAGCCCACAACAATTGTGGTATTGATGTTGGATGCTTGTTACAGTGTTGGGAACACGAGCACATTGTGATTTCTTTTCCATTAGGCTTACCTTGTGATATTGAGGCTAGACATCCTAGATTTATAAGATAGTGTCAGAATCTGGGTCAAGCAAGGAAGGCTAAGGGGCCTGGTTATTATAGAGACTTGGTGTCAAGATTAGAGGTGGGAGATGTGGTGTGGAGGCCATACCTAGATTTCCATGATTGGCCTGAGTTTCCTCAAGACTTGTTAGGCTTATAGGAGGATATTTAGATACAAGGTCATAGGGTTGGAGAGGATGAGCTTCTACATTTTAGTCATGTTAGGAGGTAGTTTGGACTGACACAGGGTATGCCTGAGGATCTAGTGCAATAAAGGAGGGAGGATGGGGATACCAAGACTTTGAAGGCTATTATGGTTAGTCCTGTGGTTATTGATGAGTAGTAGGGGCTATGGGTCATGATGATGAGGGTGATATTTTCCCAATTGATGATATGGGGATGACTCTACAATTTACTACATGGTATGCCCGATCATCTGAGGAATTTTGATCAAACTCAGGTTGCGAAGAGGGTAGAACAAATGATCAGACAAGTATGTGCTCAAGAAGTGGGAGGAGCTCAGGTACCATAGGATGAGGTGGGTGAGGGTGATGATGCCATAGTTGCGGCTATTGCAATAGTGATATCTGAGAAAATTGTAGTGGAGGGGAGAGAGGCGTGGCTCAGAGAGATCGTGATGACCTTCTAGGAATATGGGATACCCTTATCACAGAGAGTGATGGATTGATTTCTGAGCGAGATAGCCTTTAGGAACATCTTATACAGGTATCTTCTGATAGAGAAAAGTACAAGGGACACAGGGATACATTAAGGAAGGCCTTGGGAATCACAAGGCCTTCTATATCTAGTGCAGATTTGTCATAAATGGCTTGGTATAGTAGGTAGAGGGGAGCATCAGGAGCACCTCCTCCTGGTATGATTTTAGTGACGCACTATGATGTTGTGTGGATAGAGATGGATTACTATGTAAAGTTGGACATCTAGAATTATTCGGGTTCCACCCTATATGTTGATCATGTGGCTTGCCAAGGGGTGGCCACATTAGCAACATTTCCTAATGCTAGTATTGCAAATGTAGGATAGCCACCTCAGAGGCCAAAGAGAGGGGGAAATGGCAATGGAGGATCTGGTGCAGCTATAAGCACACCCGCTCCTAGAGGAGAGGGTGGTGCTAGCACGATGCTAAGAGACATCAATTTTACTTCATGATTGTATATGATGTCACAAGCTCATATAAGCCCATTTTTGTATGAGGACATATATTGATTATTCTGACATTGATTATGATGTATACCATAGTTTTGATAAATATATATGATATTGATGATGGTTTATGTCTTATATTTGTATTTTCAATTTGTATATGGTATTTGTTGTTTGTTTTTATTTGAAAATGTGTTAATGTTTTAGTTGGGTATTATGTTGGATTGATTTAAATGACTTTGAAATGTGATCCAAATAATTGGAATCAAAGATGTAACTAAATAAAATGAGGTAAAAAATGGAATGATTTCCACACTATAGACTTGATATATACATGATGAGTTTTGAAAAATACACTTGCACTTATGGCCCTCTCAAAGTAATATCATCAATGGGTAGTTACACAAACCACTATAACAATATGGGTTTGAACAAATGTATTTTACTAGGATGACAAAAGGGATTTTGTGTATGTAGGCCGATATGGGAGAAAGGGATCTCCTCTTCAACAAGTTCATAGGGAATATGCCCCAGCTTATATTTTGATTTTTGAAGCAAACTGATTGATGCGGGAAGTTTTCTATGATGGGAAAGTTGATTGATGCGGGAAGCTTTCCTGGATGCTTTTGAGATTGATGTATTTTTGAAGGTTGATCAGTGTGGGAAGCCTTTTATCATGAGTAGCCATCCTTTAAGGGTATGGTCTACATTTTGACTTTTTCCTAGATGGTCTCCCTTCAAGGGAACAGTCCACAACTTTAACTGGTAGTTGTCCTTCGAGGGAGTAGTCTATGTTTTATATTTTGATAATGATTTTAGACTTATGAATAGTTGTCCTTCGAGGGATTAGTCTATTATATTTTGATATTTTGATAAGAGAAGCATCCAAATGACCTTTTATTGTTGATCTAAGGGTCAAAACCCTAATAATTTTTTTAAGGAGGGGATAAAATGTGTATGCGACCTACACACACATGCCCCATGTCATGTTTTGATTGGCATGGGATGAATAGGTGTAATGATTTCAAGGGGTTCCTGCAAAGGAAGGAACATGCCCATGTGAAAGATGCGATGAACAGAGTCGTGATTCTCATATTTAGGCATATTTGAATAACGGGTAGCCATATAATTGAAATGATATGATGAAGTGATAGGATTAGGAGGTAACTACTGTCATGATAGTCAATTATTTAACATTAGAAAGGCTGCAAGTACAAAGCATTCAAAGGTTATCTTTTAGTTTCCCCATTAAGAGAAGTAATACAATATGCTCCTGACCCATACTTTTGAGTGATAATGTATGGACCAATCCAATTGGGGAAAAAATTTCCATGTTTACTCTGTTCTAATGTAGTAACATTTTGATTTTCTTTAAGTACAAGATCACCAATTTTAAATTCATGTTCTTTGACATGTTTTTTGTATGCTCTGCTAATATGTTGTTGATAGACTTGATGATGTTTGAGGGTTGTTAAGTGTTTTTCATCTAACAATTCTATTTATGCTAAGCAGTCTTGGTGATATTCTTCATTAGGCTTGAAATATTTAAGAGATATAAGAAGTGATGGGATTTGAATTTCAAGAGGTACAATGGATTTGGAGCCATAGGAAATTGAATAAGGTGTAGTGCATGTAGGTGTGCAAATAAATTATTTAACATTAGAAAGGTCGCAAGTACAAAGCATTCAAAGGTTATCTTTCAGTTTCGCCATTAAGAGAAGATGACCCATACTTCTGAGTGATAATGATGGACCAATCTAATTGGGGGGGAAATTTCCATGATGTTCTATTGTAGTAAATTTTGAGATTTGAGTACAAGATTTTAAAGTCACGTTCTTTGACATGCATTCATGCTCTACCATGTTGTTGATAAACATGATGATTAAGGGTTGTTATATGTTGTTCATCTAGCAAGTCTAGTTAGGCGGTCTTGGTGATATTCTTCATTGATAAAATATTTGCTTGAAGTGATGGAATTTTAACCTAGGTACAATGGAGAGCCAACAATTTAATAAGTTTGAGGTGTGTAAATGTTAGTTTGATAGGCCAAGAGAGAAAATAGGATTTTGAGGTTTCAATTCCTACCTATGTCATTTACTGTTTTCATAAGGATTTTATTAAGTGTTTTGTTAAAGGCCTCGGCCTGTCCATTTTCTTAAGGATAGTATGGTGATGCAAAACTGAGTTTGATGTTGAATGTGTCACAAAGCTTGTTAACTTCTTTATTTTTGAAGGATTTTCCATTATCTGTGATAATTTTATGTGGGATACCAAAGTGGCATATGATATTTTGATATATGAAATTGATGATGGGTCTAGGATTTTTCGAGGTTAAAGGGATGGATTCAACCCATTTGGTGAAATATTCAGTTGTTGTGATTATGGAATGATGTCGTTGGGATGATTTAGGGTTTATTCTACCAATGAGGTCTAACCCCCATTGAGAGAAAGGCCATAGGTCCTGATCAAGTTGTAGTGCTTAACTAGGGACATGAATGAGATACGAATGGAGTTGGCATTTAACACATTTATTTATGTATGCGCAACATTATTTAGTGATAGTAGGATAGTAATACCCTAACCATATGACACATTTAGCGATGGCATTACCACTGAAGTGACTACCATAGATGACATCATGGACTTCTTCAATTGTTTTGGTTGATTCATGTGTTTTAAGGAATCGTAATAGTATACCGTTGAAACTACATTTATAAATAATACCACATATGATGATGAAGTGAGTGACATGTTATATAAATGATCATTTAGCACCATTTGATAAGTCTAATGGTAGTTTACATTCAGTGAGATAGTCATATATTTGTGTGTACCATAGATCAAGTGAATTTTTGTCAATGTTATTGATTGAAGGCAACTCATTTTGATGTGAAGGATGATCTAAGTGTTGAACAACCACGGAAATTTTAGTCTTGTCATTTGACTTTTCTGTTTCAAAAGGGGCAAGGGATCTGAGGCATGCCATAGTGGCTGAAAATCTATTAGAAGATTGTGGAATGGATTGAATGGTATAATGATCAAATGCGCCAAGGAGAAAGTCGACCACAGCTTTATATTTTTGAAGGATTTCATTTTTACATTGATATTCTCCTTTAACCTGATTGACGACAAGTTTTGAATCTCCATAGATTTCCAAGATGTGGACACCTAGGAGAATAGCAGTATTTAGAACCATGATTAAGGCCTCATATTCTATCATGTTATCAGTACATTTGAAGTTATTTTTCAATGATAACGGAAGTGGACTGTTCCACGGTGGTATAATAATGATGATGGCTTCTCCTCCTTCTTAGAAATTAGCACTGTTAAAGAAGAGGGCCATTTTAACGGGGATGAAATCATATTCATTGATGTTGTTGATGGATTCGTCAAGAAAGTGTTTGTGAGGTGTTTGATTATCTAGGAGGGGTGCATCGGCGAGCTGATATGCAATGGCTTGACCCTTAATAGATTTATGAGATATGATTTCAAGGTCAAATGAAGTCATGAGCATAAGCAATCAAGTTATAAAATCATTATGATAAGGTTTAGCATGCATGGATTTAAGTGGGTTAAAGCTGGTGATGACATGCTTCTTGTGATTGAGGACATAATGTTGAAGTTTTGAGGTGGTGAAATATAATGCACAACACAATTTTTTCATCTTTGGTATAACATGTTTCATACTCATGGAGTGTGCAACTAATGTAGTATGGATTGTTCATGACCTTGATTATCACAGTGGGCAATCATATCTCCTAGAGCATGTTATGAAGTTGATATGTATAGATAGAATGGATCTCCTTAATGAGGTAGAGTAAGCACATGTGGTGACAATAGATACTGTTTGATTTCATTGATGGCTTTCTGGAAATTAGAATCCCAATGAAATTATGTCTTTACTAAGAAGATGGTGAAAAGGTTGACAATGCTCATAAATCTATGATATGAAGCATCGAATGGACTATAATTTACCTTTAAGGCTACACAGTTGCTTAAGATTGGATGGTAGAGGCATGTTGATTATTTCTCTAACCTTCGTTGGGTTGACTTCAATACGTCAGATAGATATGATGAATCCTAAAAAATTTACGATGAGGACACCAAAAACACACTTTACGAGATTAAGATGAAGACAAAACTAGATGAGACAAGTGAATTTAGATTCAAGGACGTTAAGAAGATTTTTTCTTGAATTGGACTTTCCTAGGAGGTCATCAACGTAGTCTTCGACAATTTTTTGGATGAGATCATGGAAAATGTATGTCATGGTGCATTGATATGTAGCCCCTACATTTTAAGACCAAATGGCATGATGCAATAGAAGAAGGTTCCCCAAGGGGTGATGAAATAATTTTTGTGCTGATTGTCAGGTGTGATGAGGATTTGGTTATAACTAGAGAAGCCATCCATGAGGGAGAGCATTTCATGGCCGGCTATTAGTTCGATGAGCTAATCTATGTTTTGGAGAGGGAAATCATCTTTAGGATAGGTGTGATTGAGATCCCTAAAGTTTTTACAGATGTGTATTTTACCTGAATCTTTAGTTACAGGTATAACATTGGAGACCCATTGTGTATAGTCAATGGGTATGATGAAGTTGGTAGATAAGAGGTGTTACAACTCTTCCTTATCAAGGAGAGCTAGACGGGGATGTATTTTACGTAGTTTTTGTTTTATCATCTTAGCATTGGGATACGTGACTATGTTGTGTAGGAAAATGTTAGGGTTAATTCTAGGCATATCACTATATGACCATGTGAAGGCTTGGTGATATTTTGTTAAGAATGAGGTGAAACATTTAATTCTTGTGAATCTAGAGATTGACTGACCTTAACTATGCGAGGATCCTAAGAGGTGACCAAGCTAACGTCGAGGGTGGATTTTTTAAGGAGAGTTGGTGTGTCAAATGGTAGGGACTTTTGAAGGAAATGGTCTTCAGCTTCCATATGGGAAAGGATATCCTAGTGATCCTGACACTGGAGGATATCTATGGTAGGTGAATCTTCCTAGACCATTTTTGGCCAAACAAGGGGTAATGATTTAGTGGAGTGATCAGATTGATAAGTAAGTTGCCCTAAAGATATAGCATTGATTAAAAAAATAGGTGAGATGGGTACAGTATCATCTGTGTCCATGGGATCTTCAGGGTCTACTGGCGATGATGGTTCTAGTTCAAAATTAGTTACAGAGGTAGCAAGTTTAGATGTAGTCGCTTCACACATTTTAGACGTGAACCTTTTATAGCCTAAACCACTTTTCTCATAGGCCTTAAGGGAACGTAGGATAGGTTAATCATGGGTTCCTTGTTCATAATTCCCAAGGCCAAATCCTCTCCGCGCACAACGTTGAAGATACATACAAGAGAAGTTTGGATTATCAAGAGATTTGAAGTTTAGTGTGAAATACATAGTGTGGTGTGGATTAATGACATGGGATAGAGGATTGTTAAGTCCCCTATAGACAAGGTCTGTTTTGAGATAAGTCAAATTATACGAGATAATATCTCCTACATTTGGGTCATACATGGGTTGTTTTTCAGGGAAGCCATATGTTTTAGGTGAAGGGATGGAGTTAAGCATGACGAGATGATATTCCCAAGTGTAAGGCATTTTAAAGCCTCACCAAGAGAGGAATCATCTGGTAATTTGGAAGAAGGAATATATGTGTTATTAGATGCATCATTAGATGGCTCAGATGTGGATTTGGGTACAAGGACGTTTTTTGGGCGGTACATCATGTAGTAGTCAGCGAATAGATTTGAATCAGCGGGGACAGTGAAATTCTGACCTTCATGTTAATATTTGAGACAGAAATGGAGGGTAGAAGGAATACATCACATGGTGTGTATCCAAGGGCAACCTAATAACATGTTGTATTGAAACTCTTCTTCTATAATATATAATATTTAAGGTAAGGTTTTAACGCCGACCTTAAGCAGAAGTATGGCGGTGCCTAATGTGGGTGTGATAGTGTCATTGAGGGATCGCAATAGAACTAGATTTTGAGTGATGATGGTGTTGGGTAATTTGATTTGGTTGAAAGCAAGGGATGATATGATATTAATGGTGGTACCACTATCAATCATGAACCTCTTGATGGAGATGTCATTTAATCTGGGTGGTGATGAAGAGTGGTAGGTCTTGGTGTTCTGGTCTGAGAGAGGGAAATTCAGATGCTTCAAATGATATAGAAGCAGATTTTTTAAGAGCACCCTCAAATTTTGTGATGGGGACTGGATCATTGGTTAGTACGATTATAGATTGGAGGGCTTCTATCATGGCCTATTTATGAAAAGGCGATGTCTGAACCAATTCATAAAGTGACATCCTAATGGGGGATTGGTGTAATTGTTTGATAGCAACCTTCTATATTGCAGTGAAAGGGGGTGTTGTTGCTTGTTTATATATTTTATCTTTTGAGGACAGTGTTTGGTTAGATTCCTCATGAGATAAGGAAATAGATACCTTAGGTTTATTAGATGAAGTTGATAATTCAGGAGGTGGGGGTACAGTGATGAATTTTTTACTTTTCTTAGTTTCATATGACTCTTTATCATGATTTTGTGAATGGGTGGTGATGTGTACAACATTGAATCGACGGTTAGATGCTTCAGGTTTTGATTACGATGATGTTGATGTTGGCATTATGTTTGATTGAGAAGGAAGAAAGAACAAACTGTCAAGTTCTTGTACTTTCAAGTGAAAGGCTCAACAATTTTCTATGGAATGGCCTCATTTTCTATGGTAATCACAAAAAATATTGAATTCATACTAAGAAGGTTTCCATCCGCGATGATCAAATGTCTTAGGAGGTGGTAATGTAATAAGTGACCATTGAAGGAAGTTTTCTAGGATAGTGGCATGATGCCCCTTAGGTGTACATTTAGATGTTACGTTTATACTCTTCTCAAGATGAGGTAAAACAAGTTGTTTAATCACATGTTGTTTATTTGTTGGTCGTGGAGGTTTTTTAGACATCATAGAAAGTGGTGGATGAAGATCTTGTGTGGGTGGTTGTTGGTGTGGGTAGTTGGACTGTGTGAATGGTAAAGGTTATTGATGAGGATAATTGGACTACGTGATAGATGAAGGCAAAGGACCCTTTATAGGTGGCCACTGGTGAAGGTAGTTGGACTGTGTAAAAGGTGCAGGATGTGGACTTAATGTAGGGACTTGGTTGGGGGATTTTGATCCTGAAATAATAGGGTGATTAATAGGTATAAGGGAGCGAGGTCTTTGTAAAACAATCTAATCTAGAAAAATATATTGAGGGCTTTTGAATACCTAAAAAATACCTTTTTTATGAGTTCCTTTTGTGGTCTTAGATGAACTGGGTGTGGCTGATAAGGATGTTATAAAAAGGTTAGATTTATCTAAGGTAATAGATGTTTTCGATTTTTGTCAGATTTGGTTTTAGGTGTAGTTTTAGGAGACAAAGAGGATGTGAATTCAGTAATAGAATGTGATGAGGGTGTTGGATTAGTTTTAGTAATATTTTTAATAGATGGCAGCTCATTAGATTTGGGCTCATTAAATCCTAGTGTTGATTTTGTAGGTTTTTATCCGGTAAGTGATGAGGATGTAGGAAGGGTTTTAGTGATGTTCTCAACAGGCAAATGCTTAGTAGTCAAATTTTTAGGCTCATTGGTTCTTGGCATTGGTTCCGCATGTTTTAATTCAGTAAGTGACAAGGTGGGTTCAGGATTAGGCTATATATTTTTTATTTTATTTGATAGTGTAGACAACATTTGTTTGTGGTTGATATGAAGATGAATGATGATTTGGAAAAGGTTTCTTGAATATGTAAAAATTATTATTTGGGGGTGCATTTGGATTTTCTAAGTGAATTTCCCCTTTGTCGATCAAATCTTTAAGTACGTTACGGAAAGTGTGACACCTTTCAATGTCATGTCCATAAACCCTATGGTATTTACAACAGTCATTATCCCAATACTAAATGGGTTTAGATGCCGGTATGTTGATGGGTCAAATAGGTGGGAGAGATATCATGTTGGAGGCAGGAAATTTATCAAAAACTACACTATAAGTCTCTCCAATAAGTGTGTAGTTACGTTGTTGACGATTGCGTTTGATAGTGGGCTTCTCCTTAGGAGAATATTTAACTACGACAGATTTGGCGAATGTCTTAGACTTATCGGGATTGGATGTTGGTTTGTATGGGAACTCAAATTTTGGTTTCTTTGGATGAATCTTAACCCGTCCATCTTCTAGAGCTCGTAGTTCCAATTTATGATCCATGGTGAAAGCCTCATCAAAAGTTTGAAATGTTTGGATTTGTAATGTGGAGGAGATGTGTTTGGCACATGCACGGCAGAAGACGTCGATTAATTCTATTTGTGGTATTATAAAGGATATTTGATTACTTACACCCCTCCAATGAGTAATAAAATCAGTGATAGATTCGTCTTCAAATTTTTTGATGCCATATATGTCATTGATAGTGATTTTCTGGGATATGTTTATGGGAAAATGTTTTAAGAAAAGTTGGGCAAGTTTTGCAAAGGATAATAGGGAATGTTGTGGACTGTTGTTGTACCAATCTAAGGTAGGACCAAAGAGGGACATGGGAAATGTCCTCAGCATCAAGTCTTGGTCGAGAGATATTAGATAGCATGTGTGACAGAAGGCACGGATGTGTTGTTGGGGATCTTCCATGTTGTAAAATTTGATAAACTTAGGAAGTTTCCAGTGTGGCGGATATGGTTTATATGGTACTGAAGGGTGAATGGGCTCATTGTAAATTTGATCATAAGATAGCACATTCTTAGATGAGGACGAAATTACTTCGATACTAGATATGCGGTTTAAAATGGTTTGGAAAGGGTCAGGTTGAGTTTTTTGTTGTGCGGATGATCCAAGTTGAAATAAAGACATGTTAGGTTGTGAGTATGTCTAATACTATTGAGGAATGCCTTACTGATAGGGAATTTTTTGTTGGGGAACTTTATGTTGAGGAAAAATTTGTTTGTAAGGGGTATTTTGTTGCGGGATGTTATATTGTGGAATGTTTTGTTGAGGTATGTATTATTGAGGTATATTTTATTGTGGTATATTTTAGTGTGGTATATTTTGTTGATAAGGAATATTTTGTTGAGGGATACCTTGATGGTGAGCTATGTTCTATTATGGGATGTTTTGATGAGATGGAGAACCTTTTTGTGAGGCTATAGGGTGTGAGAATTTGTATGTACTGGTACTATAATGGCATTTATATGTGAGTGAGTGGTTGTGAATATGTGAGTGACTGCAGGAAGGAAAAAGCGGAGGCAGTAGAGGACGATGCCTGTTGCACAATTCTTTGTTGTGGGGTACCGTATTGTGGGATGTTTCTTAGGGGTGTATATTGTGGCATGGATATTAGTGGTTGTGATGGTTGTTGTTTGTATTGTAAAATAGGGTGAGTGTTATAAATGGCAGTGGTATTGATTGGTGGTGTGGTTGTAGGGATGGACATGATGATGTTTTGAATGGGACTAGTAACATGTTGAAAGGATACAATAGTAGAAAGGGCTACAGAACTCATTGGAGGTATTTTCACCTATGAGGAGGCCAATGGAGTCGATGAGGAAGTAGCAGTACTACTTAGGGGAAGTTGGGAACCTGTAGAAGGACTTGGTGAGGATGTAGACTATTGGGTAAACATGTTTTGTGATAAAATCATGTGGAGGTCATAAATGGGGACTGAAGAGACCTCAAATGCTTTAGGTTGACTAGTAGAAGATTATTCATTTGATGTTTCAAAGGGGTTAGTAGGGTTGGCATATAACAAAAAGTATGATCAAGAAGTATGAAATGGTTCATTTTAAGACCCGAAATGAAATCTTAATTTTTTATGAGAATAAAACAACCAAAAATACTAAATAGAAAGAAAAAGGAAGGATTTTAGGACTTACCGTAAGATTGCTCCTATTTATTTATTTTTTAGATTTTTAATAATTTTTCCAAAGTGAGAAACTAGAAAATCTAGTAGATGAGTTTTCAAAAATAGCGCCCTATAACAAAATTAGAGAAAACAAAAAACAAAAAATAGGAAATAGAAAGCATATTGTGAAGCAATTTAAAAATTACCTAGTCCAATTGCTAGTGATTTTCCGAATCATAAGTGACTACCCTAATCTTAAGTGATTACCCTAATCGTAAGCGATTACCCTAATCATAAGAGATTACCAAATAGTAAATTAGAAAAATAAATACTATTTAATTGGTGAAATGAAATAGAGAATTACGGGATAGGGTCCCATTGGGTGTGCCATAATTTTGATGATAGTTTCTCCTTGCAGTTTAGTTGATAATATCAAAGGGGAAAAACCAGCTCAACCTCGATCGTGGTAGGGTTTATGAGATACTCATGGATGATGGTGCTGGACATTGATTATGCGCTTCATGAAGAATGGATTAAGCTTCCTCCTTCTACTAAATCTTGATGGATGATTGACAAGATATCGCAGTTTGAGTGACATATGGGTAAAAATGGCTCCAAGATGTCTTGACGATGATACTGGATGATACGATGATCACCTTGATACAGTGTAACAATATTGGTGCTCTATTCAAAAATCTTAGACTCAAAAACATTTGTGAATTAACATGAATTCCCTATAAAAAATCCCCCCTAAAGAGGTAGATAATTGTGTTTATATAGATCACTCGTGACCAAGATAATCACCGAAGATTTTGGCTAATTCGAGTTAGGGGATGAAAAGAGTGATTTTCTTGCCATTTTGAACTTGATTTATAGGAGATTATGAGAGAGGTTGAGATTCTTAGTGGGATGAATTCAGATTGGGACCAATCAGTTGGGATAAATGTGGAGGTGTTTTTAGAAGGTTTCCCAAGTCAATTTACTCCTAACTAATGAGGGGTGAGAAATGGTTATAGGGATAAATTAGAGGTGGTTATGGTAGTATTTTTAGAAGATTTATTATTAAACTAGTTACTTCTAGTGAGTTAGGATGAGTTTATGGTGAGGTGTGAGGGTGAGGTATAATGTAGGAAATTAATTTATTTAATCAATTATTTAGACATATAGATATCATGACTTGGGAAATGTGAGTGTTAATTAGATTTGTAAATTAATTAGAGAGTACAAGTGGGTGACCTAGGTCAAGGAGTGTCATGAATCGAGATGAAACAATATAGTGGCACATTTTAATTATTTGACAATCATAAATGGGTATAGATAATGAAGATGAGAGAATGTAGATTTTTGTTGTCTATAGGTTCACACTTGACTATTGAGGACTCACTACATTCATGAACCTCACATCATACACACTACACATTTCAAACTCAGTGCATTTTCAACTCATCTTCCTAGCACACATTCATCAAAACACACTTTCCTACAACACACTCTAGTTCCATGGGTTCATACTTGACTGGTGAGGGTCTAAATGTGAAATAAACCTCACCACACTCTCTATGCTCTATTCTTTATCAATCATATCTTTCTAGCACACATAACTCATACCATTTCTTGATGATGCACTCTTGTTCAATGGTTCATTATTAACTATCGAGGGGTCTTCTATAAATGAACCTCATTTCACTCATGCTCATTCACATCCACTCAGGGGGCGCACTTCTCCTTTCACACTCATATTGAATTCCATTCACACTCACAACATACTGCATATCTTGATTGCAAATTGTTCTTTCTTATTTATACTCGCATGTACACTTTTCCTACTATGTTAGAGAGATATTTTGTATGTCATTATATTTTCCATACACACATACATGTTCACTTACCTTCTAGTTGTGAATTCAAACTTTACACATATCATTTCACGCAACATGAATTCGTGGAACTATACCTATTACAAGTTCCACAAGGGATCCTGGGGAATCTACTTTTGTACACATCACAGGTGTTATTGTTTCATTTTATACTACTTCAGCTTCTTATTAGCAAACTATTAGAAAATCATACACACTTTGACATACTTTTTTGAACATGCTAATAGGTGCTTCATGTACAGCATTTGCTTTGCAAGAAACATTTTCCACCATGGTTGTCTGTTACACTTTGTTTTCCATTTTTTGTATTTGTATACCATTGTTTAAGGGCTTTACCCCATGTCTTGCTTATTCACTTCATGTATGCTTTTGGTCACTTCATCTTTGATTGTCTTGTGACATTGTGAGAGATGATGCCCCATGTTTGTAACCTTATTTTCATGGTCTATTTTTTTCTTTCTTGCTAGCTTATAATTTTTCATCTGCATGTGTATTTTTCTTGTTTATACTAACATATCTATTCCTATCCACTTTGTTTATATGTTCCTTGGTTTCTACCAAGCACATTTCCCCCAACAGGGCATCCATTTCATATGTACATCAGGTCCTCCTTTGGGTTGTATTCTCCTATCGACGTCACATGCACCTCAAATGAGGGGGGGCATAAATCAAGTGAATCATTAATCCCGTACAACAATTCCTAATTACAATACAACATAGTTCTATACAAAATCAACACATCCTACGATCTCATATAGGGATCATAATCTGACTGGGGTCCTCAGCACAACACAAAGACCAATGCCTAGCTATAGACATGAGTGCCTAAGCACTCCTGACCCTTTCTGGGAACCTATGACCAGGTAGCAGTTATAACATTTTTTTCATATCATCACAAATTTTAGTAGTCTAGACAACAGTTTTCACAGTACAAGCACAGTCCTCCAACAATCAATAGCAAGATTTAGCCTCTTTTCTATTTTCACGTTAGATTAAACTGGATGGAATTTGATCAAATTTTAGTGCATCATATGCAATGGTGTATACATATTCGGGAAGGAATAAAAGGAGTGAGAATAACACTAGACCTTTTTTCCTTACCCTTCTTCTTCCACTATGTGAGATCACCTAAAAAACTCACACTTGGTGCACTTGGCATGAGATCTCCCAAAAAACTCATTCTTCTACAATATTTTCAAGATCTTCTCTACTCCTTTCACTCAACACAAATTAGGTGCACATGTTCTTTTTTTTGCATTTTCACACACTTTTTACATGTTTTGATTGAATTTTTCATATACACACATGCTCTTCACCCCTAGGGTCAATTCACATGCTCATTCACATCATCAAGTATCAAGTGACATCGATAATAGGTATAATGTGACATATACACATATGCTCTTCACCCCTAGGGTCAATTCCTCTACTTTAGGTCCCACCCTTCATATTATTCACTCCACACTTTTTCTTATTTCATCAGCACACTTTTGTCATTGATCTACATGGTTATCCAGTACACATCTCATATCTATTTTATGTTATTGAACATTCGATTAACAGCATAAATTGGGTGGAAATGTAGATACTAAATCATGCACTTTGGGTATATTTCTAGGTTGTTATCACATACTACTATTCATATGATTCCTAAGCAAGAAAAGAACTAATTGAACACTATCTTTGGCCTCTTTGCTCTCTTTCTGGTTTTCATCTTGGTATTACACACCCCATTGCCCAATATGGCATTTATTACTTCATCTTTTATGAGTCTGGACACCAGCCCCTAGCCAGGATGCTAACACCCAAGCGCCCTCATCCCCTTTGGGTGCCCGCGACCTCTTTATATATTACTCACATATTGTGGGTCTTTTCTATCTATTCAGCATCTTGTTTTCTTAGTGGTTGGACTTTTAGTGGTTAATTATGAAATTTAAACAATGAAATGATAAAAATACAAATCTATGTGACCATAATGAAGGACCAATCTCTAAGCATCTATTACCATCACCTAAAGTTACATCCAAAAGAATTTCAAGAGCATCAAATCATCCATCTAGCTTCATTCAAGGGACAAGGGACTACATTCTTCTACATACACTTCATAGGAGGGGAAGTTCATTTTGACATCCACACATCTACTTACATTGCTACATCTATCTATTGCTCATTATTTAGTACATCTTACACAAGAGCCACTTAGGGTATGATTCTACACACACACAGGAAGAACTTCATGGAGTCTGAAATGTATTGCAGTGCCTAGATTGTAAAGTCACTCATTTGGGTAACCATCGGGGTCACTCCGACTCCCCATTTGCATATTTTTTATTTTTAATATTTGATGTGTTTTATGGTTTTGTAGGTTCTCTTTTTCTTTGCAAGTTTAGGTAAATTCTATGGGCATAGTGTGACACACAAGTGACCAACAGTGAAGGGCAGTAACATAGAAGTGAAACAAAAGAAATCAGACTCTGACTAGTGTCACAGTCATAGGCACCCAAGAGTAGTCTTTAGCGCCCGTGATCCAGTCCAGGAACCCAAGTCTAGAAAGATCTGATAGTTGCATAATTTTCTGGCCACAATAATGAAGGTTTCTTCCTCTCGTTTACTATTTTTCTAGTTTCACACATCCCGAGATTAATTTCAAAATCAACTAAGTAATTTATCCCTTCTCTTATAACTAGGGTTTCATATATTTCTAGCTTATTATTTAGGTCAGATATATACTTTATCATTTTTTTGTGACTCTAAAATTAGGTTTTAATAATCTTATATTTGTTAAATTAGTTGTACACATCACATCATAGTAAGAAGCGGGTCAAAGGTGAGAAAATTTGTGTGAAGAATAATTGTTTGAAGTAATTCAGAAACATGAAACATCAAGATGCTTGTGATATTGTTCAAAATCTCAAAATATATGTCGAGAACTAGCTCATAGAGAACATTTTCATGAAGTACATAACAAGTAAAGCTTAAATGTATATCATAGACCATAATACTTGGTGTCATAATAGTAAGCTTGGCATGATCAAGACTCGTTCTTGAAACATCAATAGAAAAATTAAAAATTATAATTAATTTGTAAATTAATAATCATATGGAAATAAAATATCGAAGTAATAAACACAATGAGTTGTCTAAGTGGACCCTCACTTACAAGAAAAATTATGCAAAATTTCTCAATAAATTGAAAAAGGTGTCATATTTTAGTGATCCACTTAATTGATTAACATAACAAAGGTATTTGGTGATATCCATGTACGAGTAAATGTTCAGTGAAGAATCAGTGCTACAGTAAAAGTGGGTTATCTCCTGCATGTAACAGAGGTGATGTATGTATGTTGTATTATGTTTCTATTTAATTTTATGTATTTTACCTTTTTTGTTGTGTGATTGTGTTGTTTTTCTCTTGGTTTTGTTAATAACTTTGAATGTTGTTTGATATGGTGGCTCTATGGCCCAATGGATAAGGCATTGGTCTTCTACGCTACGAGGTATTTGAGGTTCTTCATTACCCTTTATGATCTATTGTTCCCAAGAAAGATGCAACTACTTTCATGAAAAATTTCTATCATGTCAAATTGAAAATATTGGCCATGACAACTAATCCCACCCTTTGAAAGGCTTTTCTCGGTCACTATGAGCCCTTCCTTCCTCTACCCTATCATCTTATACAACCCCTCCAGGTATGTTTCACCCTCATTTTGGCTAAGAGGAAAGTGATAATATGGATTTTAAATGTGTTTCATGTGCATGGTAATTAATCTCAGTTGATTTCATATTCAGATCAAGATCTGAGGTAGAATAGACTATAGTGCTCTCCAAAGCACTAAATTGGGTTTTTAGCCATATTACAGCATGAAGACATCCTCCAGAAGATGAAAGGGAAGAATCAATCCATATGGAATATGTGTAGGAGAGAAATTATGTCATCTAAGATAGTTTATGGAAAATTTAAGGAGATAAGGTTAATAAAAAATGGAAATAAGGTTAAGGAAATTATGTGATGTCTGGAATAGGTTAAGAAAAAATGGGTCATTTTGGGCACAAGGAATGAAGGATCTAATAGAGAAAGTCAACTTGTTTGGAAGATTCTAAGAGTTCTAGAAGGAGTTGGAATCACATCAAATACTCAATAAAAATATCTTGGAATTCTCCATATGATGAACACATCAATTTTGATCCAAGACTTCAAAATATGCTATAATAGCTTAAGTCATTGTTTTTTCTCCTTTATGCTAAAAGGGTGAATGGTGTAAAAACTCACATTTTAGGTTGAATAAAATATTTAAAGTAGTGGGAATGAATTCATTATATTATTTTGAGTAACAATCATATAATATTTCACCTCCAAACTACAACTTTCACTCACGAGTCAGAAAAGGCAAACTGTGTGTTCTAAGTTCACGTTGGGATAAAGATGATAGCATCAATTAAATGTTTTAGCGAAATTTTCAAGGTTTTATGTCCCATTTTTCTTCTCCCCAAGGTGAAAAGGGACATTTAGTACACAAAAGTGATATCTTCCCATGCATGTTATGTTTTTATCACTTATAAGTTATAACTTGAAGTGTTAGGTGAGAAAAACATAAAAATATACCACAATCTCATGATGAAATCCCCCTTTGTGAATTTGTGAGCATGTAGTGTGCCCTTATATTGTCTCCAAAATCAAAAGGGATATGGGGGACATAACAAATTTCTCCCCAGAGAGCCTTTCTTTTGACAACTTGTGGGTCACCACTTTTGTACCTAGGAAGTCATAAACTTGCATGTTTTTTAAATGCTTCCCCCCATGTTGGATGCACCCATGGAATATTTTTAACCCTTATTTCCCCTCAAATTTTCCCTAAGGTGTAAAGGGACATGAGGGACACAAAATTGTGCCCCCTCTCTCTCATCTAGGCCTTAGACACATACATAACCATAGTAAAGGTCATCAGTTCTAATTTCCACCCCATGCATCTCATCAACATGAAACTACAAGCTGAAATTTTTTATGATCTGATGCATAGCACATTTTTGTGTTTCCTATGCCCCCTTTGTCCCTTTTTCCCCTATATTGTAGGGTCAAACTCCATATCAACTCTCATCCAACCCAGGTTAATCCTTTTTGAGTAAAGATAGAGTGAAGGTGTGTAAGTGAGATCAGAAAGCTTCATGTTAAAGCACTTCACCATTTTTAAGTTTTAAATACACTTTTTTCCCTCCAAAGCTCACTCCCATGGCTGGTATGATGCTAATAATGTGTGTGGATCCTAATATACTAAAAATGGAAAGTTACTCATGTCTCTCAAACCTCGTGTTCGATCACCACGATATTTTAACATCATCTCTTGTTCAAAAAATGCATTTCAAATGAATCCAACCTTACATCCAATTGTGTTATGTGTTATTTTAAATCATTATAAACAGTTTTACAAACTAAAAAATCATTTTTCATATCTACGGAGTTTTGGTGATTGAAATCCTCTAAAATTTTGGAGAAAATCTTCTTTATGAAATAAAAAACTATTGACACTAATCTGATTCCATTCCAACATTGGGAAGACCCTTTTCTAAAGATAGTAAACCTTCTTAAACATCATAACTATAAATAGTAAGTTTTACCAAAAATTCATTTTCTAAGTTTTAATTGCTCTGTGCACATCAGGAAAACTCAAAAGTGTCATATTGAGACAATGGTAACTAAAAATGGACTTCTAAAAATAAAGCTTACTAAAAATAGTAAGTATTAGGATATCGATCAAGAAATAAGAATGAAGGGGCCTTTCATTTTAAAGAAAGAGTACCTAGATATGTCTAAGACTTATGTGCAACATTGTGGTGACAAGAAAGACTTATGGTTTCATAACATACACTTTTAGTCGAGAATTAGAGTAATTATTTTATTTAGAAAATGAATTATTTCAATGACGAGAAGATGAGCAAGAAGGTGTCTGAAAATTCATAAGTTGATTTCATTCAAAAAAGGTGAAATGTTTGTCACTGAGGTAAATTTTTAAACCAAGGGGAGTAAGTTGATGATCTTCATGTTTTGACTATGACCTTGTGCTTATAAAGGATTTTCATGCTTCCATGATCGATAAATCATATCAATTTCACATGGTGTAATTCACTTAACAGTGATTTTGAACTCTCATTCAATACCTTGGAAGTTTCCCTCATCTTACAAGAGTAACAATTTGCAATCATAGTGTTTCAGTTAAACAATTGGTCATAGGCCAATAATATCATTCATGAATCATTTCCTCAAAGGTCCATCAAAAGAATATTATTCATCATCAAGATATTTCTCGTCTCTAGATTTCGACGTCTCTCTCCTCTCACTCTATCTCTAACATTTTATTTCTTCATTGGTAATGTACTTAATGTTGCTTTGTAAAAGTCCCTTTTCAAAAAAAATAAAAGGACTTAATTCCATTCCTAAGGAATGTGAAACGTCACAATTGGCGGTGGGATGAAAATTCACATGGGGGAGAGGAAGATACATATTTTAAGATATACATTGGAATGGCTTCTCCATTCCAAAGCGTTATAATTTCTTCGTTGTTAGTAGTTGGCTTTTACTTCTACAAGAAATAAGCTACATTAATCTATCTCCTCCCTTTCTTATATTCTTCCATACTCTCTACTTTCCAACTTTGCAAGAAACCATGATCTTGTATAACTAACAAAGAACTTTGTGCCTTTGATTAATGAATTCAAGGAATTTTGTGTCTCCAATTTATTATTTTTTCTATTGCTTACATTTTTATTTTCCTATATTGAATGTGGACCTACTCTAGTTAACATTGGTGAGAATTTTTAAGTACCTACCCAAAACATTATCCCCCTCTCTCTATTTCCACTACTCCCTTTTACCTCTTTCCAAACTAATTTTTCACTTAGACACAGTATAAATAATTTTCCACATGTTTAGTGGAGTATTCCTATGTCATCCCTATCATAATTCTAACCCCACAAGTTTATTTATTCATTTCATTTAATAATGAGATACTCCCCATCTTGAAGAAGGATGATCCTATCCTCGTGACAGTTGGTGAAAACAAATAATATTCCTATAATAGATTATTTCACTAATAATTATGAAGTACAAGGTACAATCTTTGGATTTTTGTCTCTTGCAATTACGAGTCTTGAGTTATGAACTCTCGCGTCCTTTAAGTGTGACCTTTTAATTCTTACATCCTTGAAGTGTGATCCTTCACTCCATTAAATATGAGGTAAAGTCAAATTTAAAGTCAGTGAAACTCTTAAGAACAAATTCTTGTAGATTGTAAGTGGGAGTTGTCACTTTTAGAACTATGAGTCAAATATAGTGTGAATGTTGTAGAAATAATAAGTATGAGAACATATAAATTCAAATTGAGATAAATTTTAACAAGTGTGATAACTTAATGTTTTCCAAAGTGTGAACATTATATATGTTCTAAGTGTGGTGCAAAAATTGAGGTGTGAGTGCAAGGATCAGAAAAATAAGCAAGTGGGAGATCTCGCAAGTATGAAGTATGATTACAAAATATTTCAAATTGTGAGTACCCAATAAATATTAAGTATAATAACTTAATGTTTTAGTGTGAGTACTAAGTAACTTATAAATAAGAGTACTAAACATAGACCTAGGAAAAACAAGGAACATTTTTAATGATAAATAGGTAAGTACATGAGTATTACCATCTATTTTTAAAATAAAGTGGGTCCCTCTTTTTTAAAAGAAATCATTTCAAGAATTGGGGTTGTTTAGCAGTAACAATTAATGAATCAATATGGAAAATACTACCAAGTATTTAAAACCTAAAATATCTAGTTTTGAAACCTTCAATGAAATATTCTGAATTTAAGACAAAGTATTGTCAAATGAGGAAAGCATCTTGAAACCAACACTTAATCATAATTAGTGACATTGTATATTCATACATAAACATAAAATGAGTTTTTTATGTGTTATACATTCATTCACCTTGGTATTTTGAAGCATGATGTTTATGTTAGATAATAATCTCATTTGATTGTCCATTACCTTGTTTATTTCTCGTACCTCAATTATCTTTGGGGTGTCTTAAGGAGGGGAGTTCTTGGGTATTTATTTTCTACCAGCCAAGCATCCATATCCTCGATAGAGATTCTTTTGGTTCACATCATGGCCTTCTTCCACTTTCAATCATGTGTCCATATCCCTGGTGGAGATTACTAGAATCACCTTAGTAGGAAAGGCCTTTTATTTTAAATTATTTATATATTTTCTTCACATTCCTTTATAGGTTTAGGAACCATTTTAGTAGGGTTTAAGTATTTTTATAATAGACTCATTTGGGCACTCCCATTTAGTAAAATTCATGATCAAGAAGATAAATTGCTAATGTTTTTAAAGTGTAACTCAATTCTCCTAGCTGACCAAAAAAATTCTAAAATCCACTTTGTACTTTTTGTATTCAATGTTTTAATGCAAACTCCATTGAAAAATATTGATCCTTACTTTCATATTATTTCACTAATGTTTCCTACAAGGTATTTCAGGTTTCAAATATATCAATAACTTTCGTTTAAAGCAACCAATATATTTTTCACTAGATTTCTAATGCAAGGATGGTCAAACCAAAACAACCAAAACACAACAAAAAAGAAACTAACCTATAAAAGTAGGAAATTGTAGAAAAGGAAAACTAAACTAAGAAAGAAGGATATTATATAAAAGGAAAACTAAAATATAACTACTCTACTTCCATGTTGAACTTATTATATTGGGACTTGAGATGGAACACAAAATAAATAATGCTTTAGGAATTTTCCATTAGCTAGCACCATTATCTCTTTCCCTTGAAAATCTTTTAATTTGAAGGCATTCCAACCTAGTATTTTAGCAATTTAATAAGGTCAAATCCATACTAGTGTAAATCTACTGTGTTGACCTTTCTTTTCATTGGCTTTTTCCCATAGTAGCACTAGATCTAAAATTTTGAATTTTTTCACTTTGGATCTCTTTTAAAACCATATTTTGATAATGTCTTTGTGTTTGCTGATGTTTTATAATGACATGTCTATTATATCCTCCATTTAGAGAATGTCTAGGATACTAGCCTCAACTTTGTTATCTACTTCCATGTATTCTTGTATAAACTCATAACTAGGCATTTTGATGGTGTTCAAGAATATTGGATCTGGTCCATATACCAATAGGAATGTAGAGGATTTAAAATATTGTTTCTATATAGTTCTATCAGCCCATAAGAATGTTTTAAGAAATAATTCCATTTTCTTGCTTCTTTTCCATTGGTTTCTTAATGGCATTGATGATATTGTTATTGGTAGATTCGGCCTCACCGTTTCTTTCAAGCTAATAGCTAGATGAAAAATTGATAATTATCTTGTTTACATATGCCAATTAGGTGAACTCACCAAAAGAAAAGGTTGTTCCATTATCATGTATGAGATAAAATGGGTATCCAAATCTTGTTATAATATTTTCTTTAAGAAATTGAATGACATCAATTATCCTATAATTATTGATGGCTACTAATTTAGTCCACCTTATGTAATAATCAATGGAAGTTAGTACAAAATTATTCCCTATTGATCAGTTTTGTATGATGACTCTAATGAAATCAACCCCATTGTGCAAAACACATGTTCTAAATTACTAGTTGGAGTAACATAGTTGGGTGTGTTTCTCTTTTGGAAAAATATTTACATTTGTGGTAGTTTCTTACATAAACAAGAGCATTTTTTAAGATTGTTGTGCAATAATAACCATTTTTCAGAATCTTGTGGTCATTTTGTCTTCCTGGTGGATTATTATTTCAAAACTTCTTATGAAAGTTGTGAATTATGCCAGTAGTTTCTTCCTTAGAGACACATATTGAATAAATACCTTCATAATTATTTCTATACAGGATTCTCCTTTTTATTATTAAGTAGGAAGCCTTCAACAAAAATTATCTCATTTTTTCTCTTTTCTATTTAGGTGGGCATGTTCCAGATAAAAAGTAATGAATAATATGATCATACTATTCATTTATTTGAGTATCTTTTTCCTCAACTTGCAAGATGTCAATCCTTGGGTCTAGAACTACTATGATTTGCACTAAGCCTTGGCCTCTAACCATCTTGGAAGGCTTAATATCTATATCAAACTCTTACAATTTAGTCATCCATTTTACTCTTCATTCACCCAACTCATTATGTCCCAACATAAATTTTATGGTTGGATCTATAACAATTTCATGAACTTTATTCCTAAGGATAAAATGTATAAACTTATTAACTACTTTGATCAGTTAAAAATATTGCTTGTACATCATGGAATAATATAGATGTGCACCCTTCAATTTGGTGCTCATAAAGGTAATAACATGTACATTATATTATATTTTATGGGTGAGCACAACTGCAATGTTATGGTCAAAATCATATGAGTATATGTAAAATTCCTTTGTAAAATCGGGGCTCATGAGCACTGGTGCTTGGGATATTACTTCCTAAATTTCTTAGAAATATTTATCAACATCAGTATTATATTCCATCTTAGCATCCTTATTCAACATGACATTTAAAGGTTTGATAATTTTTGCAAAACTTATAATGATCTTTTTTATAAATTTGATCTTGCCAAAGAAAGACTATAATTCATTTTTCTATATGGGGGACCAATCTTTGAAATAATATATATTGTTTCAAGTTCAAAAGATATACATTATTTTTTGAGAATATGACCAAGTAATTTATCTTTTGTTACCCGGAATATTCTCTTTTTGTGTTCAAGGAAATACATTACCTCTTTTATCATTTGAAGATATTTTACAAATTTCCTACATGATATGACATGTTCTTGAAAAAAATAATTAGGTCATCAATATAAATGATTATACATCCATTATTCAAACTTTGGAAAGTGTGATCCATGTCCATCTAAAAAAATTCCCCATCATTTATTAAGCCAAATGGCATCTATTTGTAGGAAAATGATCCCCGTTTTGTAGTGAAGGCAATATGCATCTTGTCATCACTGTTTACCAATACCCAATTATATACAAATAATATTTCAAGAAAATACATCATCTTAGAACCACTTACTATTTGAATTACATCATATAAACAAGGGAGAGGATAATTATCCTTTTTGGAGGCTGTGTTCAAGTTTCTAAATTATACAGAGAGCATGATTTCTCCATTATTCTTCCAAACAAGAACTAAATTATCCACCTAATTTAAGTGTCTAATGTGGAAGATTATTCCAACAAGTAGTTTTTACACTTCTCTATGAATCATAGGTTCTAAAATTGGGTTCACTAGTCTTTTCCTCAGTCTAAAAGGTTTTTGGTTTTCTAATAATGATATGGTATGAGTGATGAATCTAGCATTAAAAATATTCAATTCATAATATTATTAGGATATAACATTCTTATATATACTTGAGAGGGTTTTATCCTATTTTTTTCATAATTTGGATAAATCAAGCTTATTTTAAGTAGCGTAGGTTGTTCTTAGGTACCAAGTTTTACTTGAGTGTAATCCTTATCATTATATGTACATAAGTTAAATTTTCATTTTCTCTTATGTGGTAAGTGATGAGGTCCTCCTTGGTGTGTTGAAATGGTCACTTTTCCATTTGGACATCTATAGCTATGTAATAACAAGGTTTTGGAGTTTTCCCTCCAAAACACTCTCTTCAAATTATTTAAATTACTATGTTGATTCTAGTGACTTAAGTACTAGTGTAGGTTGAATAAATATTATAAATGGTTCCATAACGACCTAATATGATGTTATTACATGTCTCATATCCTCCAAACTAGAGTTCTTATATATGTTTATTCCTCACTTAGGTTATGTTACCTAACTCAACGTAACTACCATCCTTAGTTATTGTAAACAATAAATATTGGAATGAGAGGGGAGAGTTAGGTTTTGATAGAGTTTAATATAGGTTGGATGAGTATTAGAGAGCCCTAGAGGCTCAGGATGGATCTGTAGTGATCATGAGGATACTTATGACAATTTTTACATCAATAAAATTGAATATTTTTACAAATATGTTTGGAGTTTTGTATTTATGAATGAACTATGATGATGTAATAGTTTCGTATGTTGTTTGCCTTTCTTAGAATGGTGTGTTGATTCCAATAATGATGTCATTTTGAGAATTATTGGATGTTTGAAAAAATAGGGTTATGTAATATTTGTTGAACTAGAGTGTGCATGATAAGTTTAATGTTTAGAAATGAAATTATGCGGTTTGGAGTATGTCTTATGATTGTAAAGGTATAAAGGAGGGATTGAAACAAAGATAATAATATGATAATGAATGGAAGCATGCGGAAACCATTCGAGACTATGAAAAGGTCATATTGGCATAGGTAACAAATCTATTTGTGGTATTTCATTGTTATGTTGGAAAGACTAAAACATGCATAATTGGAATTGTACTAAATAGAAAAATATTTAATTTGGAATGAGATAAGTTTGAGGTATAAAAAATGAATTCATGAATTTTTAGAGAAAATAGAAGAGTTTTGATAGGTCAAACATAGAAAATATAATCATAAACCCTTGTTTTGTGTAAGGAAGTAGTCACAAAATATTGTGGATCATGTTGATGAAGGCATGATCTCTCAAAACTCATTAAAGGGAAAATTATATTATCTTAAAAAAAGAAAAATTTCAAGTAGAGTGAGGTTTTGAAAGGTTATAAATCTCAAGTTATGAATTTCTTTATCCTGTGGCCCTATGATTGTCCACATCTAGGAAAAAATTCTATAAAAACTTCATAACTTTGGGTTTTATCAAGTGGGTTATTCTGAAAATTGGACTATAGCATCTAATAAGGGTTATAAAAATTTCCTAAAATTTAGGATCCAAATGTGTACATCAAAAAATGTTATGAGGAAAACTCGGTAACACTCTATAGTGAAACCAAATTTTGGATGGTTTGGAGAGTGAAGAACAAACATAATTTGTGTTCTAGCAATAGAAAAGGAATTAAAATTAGTATAAAGAATGATATTGATAAAAACAAGGTTCTCATGAATTTTCAAAATTAAATAATGAGGTTTGATAAGAAAAATGTTCAAAACTCAGTCCATAAGCCTTAAGGTTAGCCTAAGAGACCTATGGTGAAAACATAAAAGGATGATTTGGAGATCCTAAACAAGGAGTTAGATAATGAAAAATTGAATGGAGTACAAATTGAATAAAGGGTACTTGAAATTGTTTTTTGTTCACCTGGAAATTCTATAGTTTATTCTCAACTACAAGATTTGTATCAGAACGGGGTTAGTAGGGTTTAGGAATAATTAGAGGCAATTTCAAGTTGTTTGAAGGAGATAGAAAAAATAAAAGAACATGAAATATTTTGAGGAGACATAAAGGCCTAATGGGTACTAGAAAATATTTTCATTACATTGTGAATGCTTGTGAAAAATACTAAACAATAAAGCTTTCTTGTTTTTAGGGCTAAAAGCTTAACTTTGGTCTTAGAGAGTGAATGAGAGTAAATAAAGGGTTGAGATGCTAATAAAAGGTCACGAGTGTTATTTGGTAGATAATGACATGATTCAAGTGCCAAGATAGTGAAAATACATATAAAACAAGAGTTTTGCATATTTTTGGCCTTTTGGCATTGTTTAGGCCTTGAGAAGCCTAGTGTAGAATTACAAGTTTTTGTGATTATCAAACTAACTATGATGTTTCAAGTTGTGTGCTCATCCCCTATGCTATACATTTTTATCTTATTTTTCTCATAATTTACATAAATTGAACCTATGTTACCTAGCTTAGGTTGTTCTTTGGTGACAAGTTTTACTTGAGTGTAATCCTTATCATTAGATTATGTCCAGTTAGAATTTTTTGTTTATTGGCAATGATCAAAAAATATTTTCAATGAAATCATACCCTTAGGGATTATATTTTCTTTAATATTCATGAAATCATCCTCAAAAAATTCATTCATATATTTTTCATCAATAATTTGAGACTCAAAAACATATGAACTATTCTTAAATTGAATGATCTTGTGGCCATCATTTGAATACTTAGAAGTGATCCACATTGTCTACCACAAAGGGTGTGGGAACCATTTCAACCAAATTTCTTTATTATTTCATTTCTCGAATATGAGTAAGAGTGGAAGTAGCTAATTATTGATCATGATAATTGACTAAGTACTAGATATATTATGTGCGGAAGGATGCACGCAGAGCATGAACATATGTAGATGGGAATGGAAGGACACGCAAGGGAATGCACAAAGGGAGGAAAACGTAGAGAAAAAGTAGTACGCAAGGATACACGCACTAGGAAAGGATAGGTCGGCACGTGTGGCTGTGTACACACAAGCAATGGATCGAAACTTAGTTGTTTTGGAGCCTTGGATAATAATAGGCGAAAATAAGATGACTTGATGCACACGTAAAGTCTATAATTAGAAACTTCGCGATAAGAATATAAGCGGATCATGAATGGAGATTTAAAGGATTTAAATTATGATTAAAGCAAGTTATTTGTAGCTTGATCTATTAATAAGAAAGCATGCAGGATATTATTAGAATATGGCTATTATTAGGTAAGAAATAATGTAAGAGGTGAAGGGAAATTCCACACTTTATAAATATAGGTGATGCACCAATGTTTTGATTATTACAAGAGTGACTTATGATAGAGTACAAATAAGGAGTTCTTATATGGGTCTGTAGTTTTTTCTTATGAAGTATGTTTTGAGTTTGTAAGGGTGTGCATTGGTCTAGTGTATGGATGTACTACGTATATTATAAGAATATGTTATACACTTGATTATTGTTTGCATTGGATAGATGTGTTTGGATTGCTAAATTGTCTATGTCTAAGCATGGAATTATGGGAATTCATAGAGTGTTGGTTATTCTTTATGTTGAATGATTTCCTTGTTATGTGTTGTTAAATTTTTTTTTATATCTTATTAAATAATTTTTATGGTTATGAACATGAACATACATGCTTAAATTCTGATAAGCATAATAAAGGAGGGACCTTGAAGCTACAAATGCTTTTAGTGAGATTTCATACTTATCTGAATGAAGTTCCAGTGTGCATAGCTATGTGTTGGGTAAATAAAGACTACATTTTGGTTTCATTGTCAGGGCCTATTTTTAATTTATCTACCAGGATGTTGAATGCATATGGCATTTTTTACTGTCTTTAGAAAACATTGAGAGCTTGATAGAAGAGGACCAAGATACTTTTGCACATAGATATAGTATTGGTCATGATTTTAAAGTGTGAAAGTGGGTGGAAGAAAATTTATATGAGTTCTTGTTTGAGACATTCTTTAGCTTCTTCCCAGTAGAGTTATACCATTGGTTGGAAGTTTAGGGGGATAATAGAGGTATTTGGCCAAGAAAGAGATCTTGGACATAAGAAGACTATCAAACACTCTTTGATTTAGACAAGACGTGGACTAAAGCTATAGATCATTGGTGGGAAGGTGTATTGTGCAACTATACTTTGAAATAGACACTTTTGACATATTATTTCCCAAAGAAAGAAAAAATTTTGGTTTCTGCATGATCAAAGAGGATCCTATTTATGCACATTACCCTTAGTTATCAAGATCTTGATGTTATAATCGGGAATAGAGAACTTATCTATGGTGAGCTAAACACTCACCGTGTGTAGGGGCAAGAGAAAGTTTGGGAAGGATGATAGTAGCCCTGATAGAAGAAAGATATAGAGAGGAAAGATAGATCAAGTATAATGAGGTGTGACAGATGCAAGTTGATGTGGCGTTGTTTTTGAGAAGGATGATGACTATAAGAAGTGATGAGAGCCCTGTGGAAGATGAGGAATCACAGCATCATGTCCTCCTGACATTGGGAAATTTTTGTAGAGAGACCCCATCGACTTCTAATGAGAGCACATATGAGGATATAATGAGGACCACAAGCACACATCTACCCCATCCTGGATACCTGGCCCTTTCCCAAGGTGTTCCAGATCCAAATATATTTGTTGAAGAGCATCATATTGAAGGCAAGAAATCAGCATCCCTACATTTGGAAGGATATATAGGTAGGCATATTATAGTTTCAACTCATGAAGCGCAACAGATTAGAGACGCATACATGACAACATGACGCACCAATATTTGGAAGTAATTTTTGGGGAATATTTATAAGCACATCATAAGGACATAAAGTTGATGCGCATACCACTAGAAGAAATCATATATGTGTTGTTACAACACAAACAGTGGGTGTCTAGTTTAGCACAACAACTAGGACATAATGAAGTTCATCTATAAGACCAATGGTCACGGACAGAGGCTCGGGAGGCTCAGAATAACCACCACATGAAGGAAATCCTAGTGGAGGTTTGGATTTAAGGTCTATTCCTACTGCAATTCAAGGTCCCCAGCCACCACCTGATCATCCATCACAAACACCACCTCAACAACCACGTTAGCAGACAACTAAGGTATTCTTTGATATGTCTCTTCAATTTCAAGAGTATAGAGGTGTGAAATATTATTGTGAGCATGTGCACAAGTGTGAATTGTTATGGAGAGATCAAGGCATGAAAATTTTTTATAGAAAGGAAAGTAAATTTTCCACCACACTTCAAGGATGCACACACAGTTTTTATAGAAAGTATGATCCACACTAGACTGCGTTGGACTATAATGCATTACACAGTGCATTTTTGGCTTAATTTTACACTCTAAAGTTTGAGCAACAAATTACTAGCACACTTAAGGACATCAAGAAAGGATTATATGAAAGCGTGAGGGAATACGATGCGTAGTTTAAAACTCTCTTGGACAAACTATCTTATGATATTCATTAGAGCCAACATGCACAATGGTTCGTTGGAGCCTTACTGACTTTGTTTTAAAGGGCCTTATCACATAAAAAATTTAGTGATTTGTGTGAGGCTTTGGAAGCCTCTTGATGCACTGAATAGGTTGGAAGTGCAGACACTGGAGTGAGCCTTTTTCTTGAGGTGAAAATAGTAGTTATGGATAAAAAATTGAAGAAGCTTTATTCCCATTCAATGCATGAGACACATAGCGGGTTATGGTGCACCGATTGTGATGTTGAAGGGCATACTAAGGATAGTTTACCATGAGAAAGAATGTGTGTGTAGTTTTAAAGTCTTGTGATATTTTCTACAAGAATCATGATGTTTAGAATTTCCCCCTTATGTAGCACATAATAATGAAGAATGTCTCTATGTGTTGTGATATTTGTAATGCACATACCCATGATACAACTGAATTTAGTTTGATAGACAAAATCCATGAGGCATGCGATACTGGATTATGATAGACCACTATGGCAAGCAGCTCCCAGGTATAGGAAGCACAGATTAATGAAGGGAGCAACAATGGAGATGGTGGAATTTGAGGTAGATATAGGAGTAAAGGCCATAGTAGTAGAGGAAGGTTCACATGAATGATTATCTATACTTGTCATTCCCTAGACCATTACCAACATGGGTGTCCCAAAAACCAGGTCTGCACATACTATGGAAAAACACATAAGGTTGAATATTTCCTAGACCTCTATGAGCATATGTGTAAGAATAAAAATAAAATCAAAGGCACATGGATGATCAAGGAACATCGCGTAAATAATGAGAAATGGGTGCCTAAGAATACACTTAATCTAGCACTTCATCTTGTATTAATTACTATTTATGTATAAGTTGCATGCGCATGAGACTCTTAAAGTAAAACCTCTTAAAGTAAAACCTCTCATTAAGAGAGAGGATATTGTGCATGTTAAGTACCTAGATGTTACCCATCATAAGGAGGTGTATCAGGAAACAATAAGAGTGATCGGATATTTACAGGGTGAGATTTATTACTTTAAGGAGCACGCACATGAGAGGGAACGTGTGAATAATATTAAGACCCCACATAAATATGTAGATAATCTAAAGGATATCTGTATGATGCTGAGGTAGGAGAACATCATCCAATTCTAGGATATTGATTGCATGAGAAGGTACCATTCATAGGATTTGAGCACGAGCGTCATATACTTCATGCAAATTTATCCCCACATAGCCATGAGTATGACAAGGACATTACACTAGATGTAGGGATAGATGTCTGGTTGGTGAGTAATATTTTGATCGACATGGGCACAGAGGTTAATGTTTTAACTTTGGGGAGACCACTATTACATAAATTTTCTAATGTGTTATATATGGCAAATAATACAAGGGTCATTCCTATTAGGGTATTGAAGGATGCTTTAATTACTATTTAGGGAGCCAATTTTAAAGGAGATTTTCAAGTATTGGAGCTTTCTGAGGTGGAAATTTTTCTAGCACTATTTGGGCATCCTTGGTGCTATGAAAACAATGCAGAAATGTGCTTCAAAAAAAGTACATCTGCTTTGAGAATAAGGAAGAGTGCCTACATTGAAGGTTGTTCCCTACATTGAGTCGTTGAGTAAAGAGGTTCTGAATAGGATTTATGCATGAACGATGCGCGACCATGAGAATGTGGAACCATCTAAGGAAGTAATAGTTAAGTGGGAAGACACGCAATCTATCAACAACACTACCAATGTTTCTTGTGATAATTGGGCCCATGGATCATATGAGATAGTTAGATATGAGGTCAAGGGAATATTCAATTGGATGATAAGGCCATGCATGATTAGGCATTTTGGAAAAACTCAGTTACCTAGGTACACTGAAGAGGAAAAAAATTACTCTTTATTATGTGTCATTGAATAATAGTGAAAGAATGAGAGAAACTGAGTGAATATGGTGGTTTATACCTCATGTAAAACAACAACACATTGGTGGGTGACACACAAGGATAATCTTTTGGGATGAAGTGAGGTAAGGGTAAAATGTTTGACAAGGTTTACTTAGAATAATGTACCTTCTCTTATACATGAGTATGATGGAAAGACTCCATCTTTGGTACACATCCACAACTATGAGAGATGATGGACACAAGGCCAAGAGGCTTTACCACCACCTCTTTCAGTACATAAATTATACTCTACTCTATGAATATGTGCATGAGCATGGTATGTACATGTTGAGCTCAAGAAAGAGACTAGAATTTGAAGTGACATGAATGAAGGTATGGCTCACACTTCAGATTATTTTTTAATAAGCCACCAGTACATGAATCCTTATAGATTATAAACCGCATCACACTGGGGGTAACGCATAATTGGAAGAACTTATATTTCATCTATTGGGTAAACCTATATGAATATGTACTAGGACGTACAAAATCCAGTCAGGTTGCATGTGGAGAGAGAAGGAAAAAGGGAAAATGGTGTACCTCATTGATGATGAAGAAATAGAGAACATAGACATTATCCATATAGAGCGTGTGTTTGAATTAATAGACTCACCAGATGAAAAAAAATGTGTGTACCATGTTTATATGAAGACTAAGAAGGTTAATATTTGAATGAATGATGCACCTAAGGAGGATGTCATTGAAGGAGGAACTAATGGTGACTAATCATGAAAATGTGACAAATCTTGAAACTACGAATTGGTCCAGCAGTGAGGATCGAAGGATTTTTTGGGAGACTGCACAACATTGAGATGGAATATGAGGATCTCCTAGAAGGAATTAGGCTCCTGTGGGCGATGCAACAGCTTCCAAGGATGGGATAAAATTGTGCCCTAACCCTTATCCACACCAAGAAAAATCCAAGATGGTAACTGGGTGCATCTCGGAGGGATTTAGTGGAGTGTCTAATGGAAATACAAGGGGAGGTGCTCAGGGCAGTAGGATTTTCAAACCTATGGTTTCATTCAAAGATTCCCTTAGTAAAACTGGTGGCTATATTCCTGGAAATCAGGGATTTTTGGTTGATCTTGCTGAAGAAATCCCATAGCTGGTCATTGAAATCCATGAGGTTGAGGATTATTTTCAAAATTTATCTCAGGATGCCATAATAGATCACTTTAATGGCCTATGGCCTTCCTCTTCATATTTATACCAGTGGATTTTTTAGAACTAAATAGACATGTGTGAAATTTCCCTCTGTTCTAGAGGGTTTATTTTAGAGAGGCAGAGGATTACCAGCGATGGTTTTCTAATGGACAGTGGTTTCTAGGGTAATGTTGGTCTATTTTTGATGCATTGGTTCCCAAAAGTCAACCCGAATACTCTTTCGATCTCCGAAATGGCAGTTTACGTTAGACTACCCAACCTTCCTTTGCACCTTTGGTATACATTGGAAGATATCGGAAATGTATTGGGCATGTTTATAAAAGAAGACTTGGACAACTATGCTCCTTCATTCATATGTGTGTGGAAGTAGACTTGAGTAAAGGAGACTTGATTAAAGTATTGTCAAATCAAATCAATTTAAAATTTGGAAATTTTCAACATTCACAACCTTTAGATTATGAAAACACAAAATTCCAATGTAGAATTTGTAGAAACCCTGGTCATCTGCAAGCATCGTGTCCTTTAAATAAGAAACCAACAAAGAAGAGTGGCTCAACTTTTACCAGAGGATGGGGATCTTTGGATCCAGACTTGGTGGATGCAACGAATTTTAAGGAGGAGCCCAAAAAATTTAGTACCAAGAAGAAGGCAATGGTAAGCATGGAAAAAGAAAAGATGGACATGGTTCAGGAATCTTAGGAGATTATTGTGGTTAGCAGAATGAAAAGAGGGCATTCTTCTATCAAATCGGATTTGGATCAAGAATCCACATGGGATAATCAAATTGCTTCATCAAATCTAGGTGATCTTATGTTGGTGGTTTCATTACAGAATTGCAAGTGGCATGAGGTCAAGAAAAGGAAAAATAAAAAAGGTTGAATGGATAATATTGAGGAATATTTCTCATCCTAGAGTGGGAAATATCTTTTATCTGGATGCTTAAGAAAGCTTTCGTATGATTGAATTTTAATAATCTAGGGTTTTAAGGCCCAGCTGTGTTAGGTAATCTTTTAGGGGTATATCATCCCAACATTATAATGGGAATGAGCCCCATCAACCTGCTTTATCAATCAAAAATAAAAATGGAGGATATCATTGGAGACTATTGGTTAGAATTAGAGGTTGCAAAGATCATTGACTTGCTACGTGAATTCCAAGACATGTTCACAAAAGGTTACCATGAGTTGAAAGGTGTACATCTTCATTCGGAGAGGTGAATTTTAATATGAATCAAGGCATGAATCTAGTAGGATGAACCCAAACCTACACATGAAGGTTAAGGAAGATGTTGACAAAATGCTTAAGTCTAGAATCATTACACCAATTGAGGAATATGAGTGGGTTGGCCCCATGGTTATTAGCATCAAGAAGGATGGCATGGTTAGGATTTTTTTTAATGTAGGAAACTCAAAGCCTCATGTGTTACATACCCTTGAAGAATTTATAGGGCACGAAATCTATTCATTCACAAATGGATTTTTCAGGATATCACCAAGTGCACATTATGCATGAGGATCAAGAGAAGACCACCTTTACCACATAATGGGTAATTTTTTCATATATTGCAATGTCTATAGGATGGAAGAATACACCATAATTGTTCTCGCACATAATTGTGTAGGCATTTCATGACTTCATAATAAGTTTGTACAGGTTTATCTAGATGATTGGACTATTAATGGGCTAGTTAAAGATCATTGTGATAATCTTAGGATCATGTTTAAAAGTTGTAATTAGTTAAGCATCTCTCTCAATATTAAGATGTGTATCTTTTCCACCTCCTATGGTACCTTACTTGGGCACATTATTTTTAAAGAAGGATTGTTGGTGGATCCAACTAATATTTTTGTGATTTTGGGACTCGAAGAACCTACCATGCAGAGTGAAGTGTATGGATTCTTAAGGAATACTAACTATTATAGGAATTTTATCAAAGGATATGCAAAGACTGTTGTGCCCATAGAGGAATTTCTCAAGGCCAAAGGAAAAATTTATTGGGGTAATGCACAGTATCAATCATTTGAAACATGAAAGGATAAGCTTAACATTGCACCAATCATGCACTTACCTTCATGGAACAAACCATTTCATGTACATGTTGATGTTGTTGGCATGGCTATTTTCATTGTCTAGGTGAAACAAAGAGAGGGTAATGTGTATCATCCCATATGCTTTGTAAGTAGGAAGTTGACACTAGTAGAGTACATCTACATAACCACAAAGTACGAAACATTATCTATGATATACACATTTTATAAGTTTTGACATTAATTATTAACCACACCGTTTATTTTCTATACAGATCATATGACATTGAATTACTTGGTCAATAAACCTCTTTTGCAAGGGCACATCTGCCATTGGATACTCCTTTTTCAAGAATTTGATTTAAAAGTTGTAGTTAAATCAAGTAAGAGCAATTTGGGACCTGGATTAATTCTAGATAAGACATGTAAAGCATTGAAGACACTATTCCTGATGCACAATTATTCATGTTGAACCACCAGTCATATAATTTGGAGGACATAGTAGTATTTTTACACATTGGAAAGACACCAGAAGAAATGATAATTTGGGAAAACAAGCTTCATTCCATTATAGTTGTGTTGTATCAACTCATCAAGGGAGACCTATATAAAATGGGAAGAGATGAGTATTGCGCAAATGTATGCTCAAACATGAACGCAAAGTAATCATGGATGAGGGTCATATAGGGATAACAGGAGGCCATCATGTAGGAGATGTCATTGTGTGCAAGATTATTTTAGAAGGTCATTAGTGGGAAACATTATATAATGATACCAAGGCTTTTTTGAAATTATGTGATCACTGTGAGAGGATTAGAAAGCCTATAAATAGAGATGAAATTTCTTTAAGACATAAAAAGTGTGGAACCTTTTTAAAAATGTGAAATTGATTTTGTAGGCCCTATTGCACCATCCGTGTGTATGACTAGGATGCAATATATCATTACATGCATTGATTATCTAATGATGTGGATAGAGGATACGATTACAAAATATTACACTGCACCGACGGAAGTAAGGTTTGTTTGGTAAAATATTATCTGCAAGTATGGATACACATTGAGTCTAACCGGTGATAGAGGAACTCATTTCTTAAATGAGATTGTTATAATTTTACTAGCATATTTTATGATAGAACACAATAAGACTACTCCTTATCACCATCAGGAAAATGGAACTGCTGAAGCTTTAAAAAATCTTGGGACAAAGATTAGGGAAGATATGTGATCTTGGGACAAACATTAGGGAAGATATGTGATGTTGGAAGAAAGGATTGAGATGAAAAGGTATCAGTCGTTCTTTGGGCATTTAGAAAAACCCATAAATTGTTGAACAAGGCCACACCCTTTCAGTTGGTGTTTGGCGCAGAGGCTATATTTCCCATGGAATTTATGCTACCATATATGTGTATTATGTGCACAAGTGGTTTAGACGATGAACAAGATGTGGATGAGTGTATTAACAAGTTGATGAAATTAGATGAGTGGTATACCATACAGTGTTGGATCCAGAAGATAGAAAAGGAATGACAAAAGAATTTTCATGATAGGTACAACAAGAATATGTCTTTTACAGTGGGAAAGATGGTACTTATGTATGACTCTAGATTTTCATGCCTCCCAAGGAATTTGAAACTTTGTTGGTTACGACCCTATGTGGTAACAAAGATACTCAAATCAGGTGCATGTTAATTATAAGTGTTGGATGGCACCATGTTTCCTGATTACCTCAATGGGAGTAGATTGAAGCCCTACCATAAATAAGCTTCCTCTATGTCTGTAATAAGGTAGTATTGCCACTTAGATTAGGTTTCCCTTTCATTTTTTGGTTTTTGTTTTCTTGTTTTGTTGTAATAAGCATGTTCGTGTGTGGGAGATGATTAGTACTTACTGAGCTAATGCATAGAGGATCATGCATACTTTTAGTGTGGGTTAGAAGCAGGTGTGACTCCGCGAACAGGAAATTTTTGGATGATGGTATTTCCCCTAGATTTGGTTTAGAGCTACACACAACAATTGTAAAATAAAAGGTTCTTGGTGGATATGAATCGAGAACGTGCGAAAGGAAAGGAAGATATTACATGTGCTTAAGGATGATGGTACGTGAAGGATACTTGTTCAGAATTGGAAACCACACGATAAACGGGATGCAAAGTGTAATGCAAGGGAGGAAATATTAGGAAAAACTACTCGGTGTGTGGCATAGAAGAAGATGGGTTACGGTGCAGGGAAGTGCGCACAAGAATGATAGCAACCTATGAAGTAGTGGTGCACCCAAAGGTTATTACTATAGCACACTGAATAAAGTAGATAAAAGTCTGGAAGAAAGAATAAATCATATTTAAAGTTTCATTATGGTGATAGGTGAGGAGAAATAAATGCAATAAAAATTTGGAAATATATAAAAGGAGCATGAGAAAGTTCATTCTTACCTTGCCTTGTGAAGAGTTTGAGCATTTAGAGATCAATGAAGTGCGAATTTTTGTGAAATTACGAAGAGCTTAGAATATCTTACGTAAAACATAGAAAGATAACAAACAAACTAGTTTAAAAGCTCCTTCAGTGGAAGTCAAAGCATGGGGAATGTGTGGATGATTACATTCAATGAGATTTAAGGGTTTGCATTGATCGAGATAGGGTTTACAGAAGCACAAGTACACAAGATTGGAAATAGGACATCCGGTCATGGAAAAACTAAGCTAGACACAACCACAAGGGTGGACTAAGGTTTGAAGTAAGGAAGGGAGGACAGAGTGAACACATGGCATAGACATTTGAGGAAGATCATGAAACACGTAGGTTACATAATCTTGTAATTCTAAAGTTTGAATTTATGTAGATAAACAATGGCACCAAATAAGGCACCGATAATATCACCTAAGGGAAAGGGAAAAAGAAATAACGAGAATCTTGAAGTGGAGGATGCATGAGAATAATGGTACTCAGAAATGTAATACCCAGGTGATGTTATTATAGGGAAGCCATGGGAGTCATACTTGACCAAGTGTAAGATCAGTGACTACAACCATCAATCGGAGCAGTATGAGGCTAAGATAAATAATGAGGTATTGAAAAAATGGACCAAAGGACTAAGGAGGGTAATTATTATCTAATGATATAGTGCAGAAGAACTTAGAGAGTGTGGGATTTCTCTAGTTTTATGAGTTTCCTTTCTTTGACAAGCCTGAGCACTTATATCAATGGTTGATGTCAAACGTCCATGAGGACTATTTTTACTTTGCAGGGAGAATAATGTACATCACTATGCAATTTATTAGGAGAGTCACAAGTTTTCACAATTTAGGTTTTGAAATCAAAACAGAATTACATGATGACACAAGTATGGAGGCCATTTCCACTATGATAAACTTTCATAGGAAAGGTCGTGTGATGGATGTTTTATGCATAAGTGGCCCGGCCACAAGGGTCACTGCATGCCTCATCAATTGTAATTTTTGTGCATCTGAGAAATTGACATAGGTGAATAAGAACTATATTCACATAGCACATAAAATGACACATAAGACTGCATACAATACCACATAATTCATTTCTAAAGGGATTATTGAAGAATCATGCATGCAAGTAGCAAAGAGAGAAAAGATAACTTGGGGTCCCATCCTTTTTTTAATTGTTTTATGGGTGATAGGGGTTATGGATGTGTAATGAACCGTTACACCAAAACCTCGAGGTGTTAGTGAAATCCACACATGAGAATCATAACATCCCACCACGCTTCTGTAGCCCAGACCCCGGGCTAGATTTGCGCCTGTATAGCAAGATGCCACCCTACCCTATACGAGCCCCAGGAGAACACTGCAATGCCACCATAGCTACCCGTGCTGAGACTCAAACCTAGGTGGTCACTCTGATACCAAATGTAATAAACCGTTACACCAAAACCTTGAGGCGTTAGTGAAATCCACACATGAGGATCATAACAGGATGGGCCAAATGATAAGCTCTGAAAGTATCTAATGGATAATAAATCCCCAACACAGAGGTTCACAGAGTATACATGTGATGGAGGCATTTTTGAGCCCAGAAATGACTAAGTCCCAGAAGCAGAGGATCAACATGTGTGGAAGAAAATATAGGAAAAAGGTGCTTGAGGAAGTGGGCGTAGGGTAAATGAGTGCGCACAATCAAGATTGAATAGTTAACCAGTTTGAATGAAGGGCTAGAGTTGAACATGGAGTGCATGGAGGCTGGCACGCAAAAGTAGAAAAGGGTTTTGAGACTTAGCCACATTTTGGAATATAGTGTTAGATGGAAAACACGTGAGGATGCGGATAGGTGTGATGAGTGGATAAAGTTAGCACATGTAGACTTTCCGTCCAAGGAAAGAACATTCCAGGGAATAATTAAGGGTTAGTCATTGTTTTTAATGAGTTGTAAAGTGGAAATTAATCATGGCTTTAGCGATCGAGCATAAGCATTGGAGTATGGTTGAGGATGATTCCCCTTGGCATGCAGCCTTCTCATGAGTGATTTTGAGGTGGTGAAGGAGGAATCCCACTCTATTTAAGAATGTGTTTGGGTATAAAACAAAGGCTATGAGAAAATGAGAGATGATGCAAGAGGAAGAATATGTGTGATGCAAGGCAAGGGATATTTTGGGTGCATAGGAGAGAGTATGGTTAGAGCTCTCTGAATAGATTCATTTGGTAGAGCTAGGATGTTATTTCATGATGTATTTGGTCTACTATGACCCTTTTGATGTAATATGGATACTGTAAACAATTGTGAATCAGTTAATATGATGGGTTGTTCTAAATATCTATGTTTATGGGTCCAAACCCTAGTGTTCTTCATATTGCTCATGGCTCACATCTAATTCCTTTGTGATGTTGTAATGTTTACTTTTACATTATGGTGCATCTATGCTTAAATCTAGTTTCTTTACTTCTGTGCTAGAATAAATGCATGTATTTTTGTTTCTGTAAATATTCCTCCATTAATGGAGAAACATTCTTACAACACTCACATAAAGGAGGGGCTCAGCACCTTTGCACGCCTTGGGTGAGTTCCTAGTCAAGGCTGGGTGATATACTAACGCACCTGGGATTTAAAGGGAGTAGGTATTGGTGACTACATTTTGGTTCCATTGTCGGAACCTCTTTTGAAGATGTTGTAATAATTGTGTGTGATGACAGAATGCTTGACCTTGGACAGCATCGAGACTTATCTTATAAACACGGAGGATGAGTTTTCATAGAGATTCAACACTGGACCTGAGTTTTATACATGTACATGGGTAGAGGAGCATTTGTACCATGAGCTTTATGAAACATTCTTTTGTAGTTTCCCAATACAACTATATGAATGGTTGTCGGTGTATGCATCGAGGAAAATTGGTATTATCAACCTCATGTTTGGACCCAACAGGATTATCAACAACTGCATTATGTTGAACTAACCTAGACTCATGTTGTTGATCATTGGTAGAATGGTGTGTTGACTAGCTATACATTGGAGTAGGTGGTTTCTACGTACTCTTTCCCAGAGGTTGTTGAGTTAGAGTTCTTATGAGAACCAAGAGGATATTTATTGTGTGTTATACAATTATCCATCAAGATCCTGATCATCACTTTGAGTTTGGAATCGTTTCATATGGCTAGCTAAATTCCCACTAGGCATGGGGTACAGAAGCTGGTGTGGTGAGAGATGGTGAATCCTATAGTAGAAGTAGAGAGAGAGTAGAGATGGTTTAAGTATAATGAAGCATGAGAGAGGGAATTGATGAAATGGATCAAATTTATAGGATCAATGGAATTATGGAGGAAGACGTTGCAGGAAGGATTTGAAGTTCATGCGGAGGACATAGAACCTAAGTAGTATGTGCTACCCCATCTTGGAAAGCACGGAAAGGAAAACCCCTTCAACTTCTGGTGAGAGCTAATCGTATAAAGAAAGGAGAAGAACCGTAGGCATGCATCTAAACCCACTATGTGACCAAACCCTTGCACTTAGTTTTCCAATTTCTGAGACAAGTATTTCTAGTTCAGTTTGAGTTAGTAAGCAAGTAGCATTAGGTAGATATCATTTTACATTACATCTTTCTATGGCCGTAAATACATTTCTGGTGTTCATTGGAATCCTCTCAGGTATGTCATTTGGACAAGGTGTGGGTATAGAGAGTTTGGGTATCACATCTGGAAGTGGTTCAACGTCACGGACTATTGGCACGTAATTGAGCACAATGGTGGGGATGTAGATTGGAACTACTTCATGCCCTTTACCTTTTATAGGGAGAGGATCCAGTGGATCCAAAGGGATAGGTGCTAGTGGATCTAGTGGTGCTAGTGGTGGAGGAAATATAAGATGGAACCAAGGTTTTGGACCTGGTGTTCAAAGACCTCAACCACCTCAGCAGGCGTTTTATGAGATGTCTTGCATTTACTCAATTACAAAGGTGTTGAGGATGCTACATAGAGTGTACATAAGTATGAAATGCTATGGCACACTAAGGGTATCACTACCCTAGAGCGGAAGGAAAATCAATTTATAACCACATTATATGGGCGTGTGCATAGATGGTACCGGAAGTATGACCGACATCAGAAGGTGGTGGATTATACCATGTTGCATGATGCCTTTTTGGTAGAATTCCACATTCTTGAATTTGAGTAGAAGAGCATCAGTGTGCTCAAGGAGATTCAACAGAGTATGGTAGAGAGTGTGCAAGAGTATGATGCATGCTTTAAGACTCTCTTGTTAAATCTATCTTATGATATCCATTCATCACAGCATGCTCAGTGGTTCATTAGGGGATTGATAAATCCTTTTAGAAGAGAACTTTCCCATAAAATTTTATTAGATCTACGTGAGGCCTTAGAGGTTGTTGTGTGTGATGAGGACATCGGAAGTGTTAACACTGGAGTAAGCCCATTTTCAGAAGCACAGATTGTCGCCATGGCAAAACAGCTTGAAACATTGTCAGTGAATTTAGCTCATGAAACTTGATGTGGACTTTGGTGCATGGATTGTGAGGTAGAAGGACACAAAAAGGATAGTTACCTCAAATTCCAGTGTATGCCATGTCATTATATTATGAAATTTTTCATGTAGATCATGATCCAAGTAGATGCCCATTGTTACAGCATGCGCTTCGCAAGAATGAGTCTTTTTATCGTAACATTTACACATCCACTACTCATAATACAAAGGACTATTGATTGATATACTAAATTCATGATGTCATTGATATTGGTGTGCGCCATACCAGTATTGGGAGCAGTTCTAAGTGTGAAGGTCATTAGTATGAGGTGCACACAGATGGAGGCAGATAGGGAAGAGCTTTTCGTGGAGGATTCAAAGGTCTTAGTGATCGTAGAGGAAGGTGTGACTTCCCCTGTGGGACTTGTTATAATTGTGGATATACTAAACACTAAAAGCATGAATGTTTGGATTTACTATAGAGCTCATGGTGCAAGAAAAAGCACAAGTATGAGGATTTCCCTAAGTTATATGACCACATGAGCCAAAACCAAAGGAAGGACAAAGGCGCAAGGATGGTCAATGTGAAGACAACTGACCCACTATGGGTGCCTAGGGTAGCACTTAACCCCGAGTTAGAACCCTTCTTAGTAACAACACGAGCCAAAGCTGCACGTGTCAGGGATATACTGAATCAAAGGCCTCTCATTATAAGAGAAGAAGTATTACATGGGAAATATCCTGATTCGACCCATCAGAAAGAGGTTTACCAAGAGACCATGGAAGTGATTAGGAACCTGCAAGGGGAGATTCAATGTTTGAAGGAGCAATCACGAAAGTTATAAGATATGAAGAATGGTTAGGTCCCTCAAAAGCACATGGATGAGGTTAGATAAGTATGTAGGATGTTGCGTCAAGAGAACAGTATTCCTCTGTTATGAGAGTGGTTAAGAGAAAAGGTACCACATGTGGGAGATTAGCACGAGAGGTAGGTATTTCATGCTTATCTGCCCCCTCACAGTCTTGATTATGACAAGGAAATTATGATCAATGTGGTTGTTGATGTATGGATCCAGAGAAACATATTAATTGACATGGGTGTAGAGGTCAGTGTCCTTACTTTAGATGCTTGGAATCGGATGGGAAGACCTCCATTATAGCCATATTCAAATGTGTTGTATATTGAAAATAGGACAAAGGCTATGCCCATCAGAGTTTTGAAGGATGCCTGCATAACCATTCAAGGGGCAATTTACTGGATATTTTGAATTCTTAGAACTTACCGAGGCAAATGGGAGGTCTGCTCCTTATGTGGAGCCTTTAGGAGAAGAGGGCCTGGATAGAATTTATGCATGCACCATTAGAGTCCCTAAGGTTATTCATCCATCAAGAGAAGGATTCATTCAATGGGAATATGCTCAATCTATGAGTAATAAAACTAGTGTTACATGTGACAATTGGGCACACGGGACCTATGAGTTGGTTAGAAAATAATTAAAGGGAAATATGACTCGAGTTGCTTGTGCACACTCAGTTAAGAACCTGGGAGGAAAACATATATCAAGTTACACTAAAGAAGGTAAACTTGATGTCTTTTTGCACACGATAGATATCTAGTGGACATGTCAAGTAGAGAGGAGGAATATGTTAACTTATACCTTACGCACAACAGTAGCACATTGGTGGGTGGCTCATCAAGATAATCTTCTAAGATGGTGTGAAGTGATCATCGCATTCTCTATTAGGTTTATCCAGAGCAATACACCCTCTAAAATATGTGACTATTATGGGAAGGAATCTACCTCATTCCACGTCCACGAATGTGAGAGATCTTGGATGGTTGTCTCGAAATCCTTACCTCCCTCACTATGGGTGCATAAGTTCATTTCCACCTCGTAGGGCTATGCACATGCATGGTATATTCATTCAAAGTTACATCATAAAATGGTAAATTAACAAGAGTTGATGGCAAATATTATTCAGAATTTTAAGTATCTAATCTTTTAAACCATCAATGAATGAGGCGTTATAGGTAGTCAAGTGCCATTACTCTGGGAGATTAGTGCAAAGGCTGAGGACCAAATCCTATATTTTCTAGGGGAACCTGGTTTGGAGGTGTGCTTTGAAGAAGGAATAAACAAATGATATATAGTTTCAGACGTGACTGCTTGGAAAAAGAAAAAGTAAATTTGGTGTACCTGATAGATGATGAGGAAGTAGAAAACTTGGGTGTTGATCATACGGAAGGTATGCGTGAATTCTTGGATAAGTGCAAATGAGAAAGCACATGCTTACCATGTGCCCTTGAAAATGAAGAAGGTAAACATTGGTACAAAAGTAGAGCCAAAAGAAGTTGTCATTGGAGATTACTGGATGAACCAAGAAGTTTCAAAGATAATTGAGCAATTGTGTGACTTCCATGATTTGTTTCCACGTGGGTAACATGAATTAAAATGATTTCATCACTCATTGGGAGAAATGCAGATTAAGTTAAAAGAATTTGGGCACCTGATTAGGAAGATACCTTATAGGATGAATCCAAATCTGTGTGTAAAGGTTATAGAGAAGACTGATAAGATGATAGAATCTAGGATCGTTAAGGCCATTAAAGAATCGAAATGGGTGAGCCCAATGGTGATTAGTATCAAGAAGGATGCAAGGATAAGGATATGTGTAGACTATATATATTTGAATGTTGCATGTTTCATAGATCCTTTTCCAAACCCATTTACTGAAGAGATCTTGGAAGATGTAGCAGGATGAGAGATCTATTCTTTTACAAATAGATTCTCAAGTTATCGCCAAGTAAGGGTTACGAAGGAAGACTACGAGAAGAACTACTCTCACCACCAAATGGGGAATTTTCTTCTTATACAGTTATGCCCTTTGGACTATAAGAATGCGCCTTTTATATTCTCGTGCATTGTGATACATGCATTTTAAGACTTCATCCATAAATTTTTGCAAGTTTACCTATGGATGATTGGATAGTATATGGGTTAGGAAGAGAATCATTGTGACAATTTGAGATTTATAATTTGAAAGGTGTAGGAAGTTAAGTATCTATCTAAACATTGAGTAAATGTGTCTTTGTCTACTCCTTTTGGCACATTACTAGGTCATATTATTTGTAAGGAAGGATTATTGGTAGATCCTGCCAAAGTTGTTATTTTGAGATTAGAAGAGCCTACCAGTCAAAGAAAAGTGCACCAATTTTTAGGGCATATGGGGTTACTACATGAAATTTCATCGAAGGCATAGTTCCAGGATCTTCGTACACCATTGGAATAACTGTTAAAACATAAGAGTAAATTCCATTAGGGTGAGGTGCAGCAGATGGATTTTGACACATTGAAGGAGAAAGCTTACTATTGTGCCCATTTTGTGATTTCCCTCTTGAGACAAGCCATTTCATGTGCATGTTGATGCATCAAGGAATGGAAAAAGGAGTAGTGTTAGCACAGCCTTGGAGAAGGGATTGTTCATCACCCTTTATGTTTTGTAGTAGGAATTTAACTCTAGCTGAGAAAAAATACACAACGAGTGTGAAGCATTGTCTATGATTTATGTGATGCATAAGTTATAGGCAATACTTGTTAGCTACTCTGTTTATCTTTTACACAGATCATATGGAACTTAAGTGTTTGGTAAAGTAATTATGTTTTGTAAGGGTGTGTATGTTCGTTGGATTTTTTTATTTCAAGAGTTTGAATTTTTGGTCATAGTAAAACCAGGTAAGAATGCAATTTAGGACCTGACCATCTATCATGGATTACTTCAGACGAGGACATGTGCAGAGCATTGAGGACACAATGTCAGATGCATAGTTGTTTAGATTATAATGTGTGCCCTTTTATTTTGAGGATATTTTTGTTTTCTTACGGATAGGGTGTGGTATCCGAAAGGAATGAAGGCTTTAGAGAAGAAGCAGTTGGTTATATGCATCGTCATGCCATATATGTTTATTAGCACATAGCCTATACAAAATAGGTCCGAGATGAGGTTTTGCACCAGTGTATACTAGAACATGAACATACTGGAATCATGGAAGAAGCTCATGGTGGCATTGTAGGTGGTCACTATGTAGGGAATGCTACCGCGTGTAAAATTCTATTGACAGGCCTTTGGTGGGAGACAATTTATAAATATTATATAGAGTATTGCAAGGCATGTGACCATTTCTAGCATGCCTTGGGAAACTAGGTCAGAGATATGAAATGTCCATTAATACCTATTGCTAGTGCAGGACCGTTTGAAAAATGGGAAAATGACTTTATAGGTCCTATTTTCCCTAGCTGCACACGTAGGACGGGTTCACACTATATTATCACTTATACAAACTATCTTACAAGGTGGGTGGAAGTAGCATGCCTACGAAGGATTATACGGTAGCTACAATAGTTAGGTTCCTATGGGAGAATATAATCAAGAGATATGGATGCCCATTGAGTTTAACAAGTGATAGGGGTACTCATTTCTTGAATGAGGATGTTAGAATCTTATTGGCAGAGTGTATGGTGGAACATCACAAAAATATGCCCTATCACCCTCAAAATAATGGAACTGCAGAGGCATTTAACAATGTATTGAGCCACACATTGACTAAAATTTGTGATATTGGAAGGATAGACTATGATGGTAAAGTCTCTACATTGTTATCTTCATATCAAACGACTTATAAAATGATTAAACAAGGCCACACCTTTTCAGTTGGTGTTTGGTAGTGGAGGTTATTCTTCCCCATGGAATTCATGTTACCCTCTCTATGTATTGTGCATGTGTAGGAGGATTGGCTAATGAATCAGGAATTAGAGGATCACATATGATAAACTTATGAAGTTTGATGAAAGGTCAAGCCATTGCTAGGTGGAGTCATAAGATGGAGAAAGCGAGGACAAAAGGCATGGTATGCTTGTCATATTAAAAAATAAGAAGTTTGAAGTTGGGAAGATGGTTCTTTTGTATGATTCTAAGTTTGTGCGCCACCATGGGAAACTCAAAGTGAATTGGTTGGGACCATATGTTATATCATATATACTTGATTCAGGTGTTTTCCAATTACAAGTGTTGGATGGAACACGGTTTCCTAGATACTTCAATGGGAGTAAGCTAAAGCCCTACTATAAATAAGTCTTCTTGGTAAGTTTTTATTTAAGAAGGTAGTATTTCCACGTAGATTAGGGTTCCCTTAATACATTTTCCTTTATATGTGTTTCCTTTCATTGTTGTTATGATTTGTTAGTTTGGTGTGTTGTGTAATAAGCGTGTTTGCATGCTACTAGCAAGTTACTATCTAAAGAGGTTTTATGCACAGAGGACCACGTATACTTTTAGTGTGGGGTAGGAGAGTACAGAGAATGCAGTAAGTGGCATGCATTTGTAAGCGATTTTGATAGGTGGCCTAGGAAAGAGAAACATAAGCATGAGGTATTTGATAAGGAATGCACATAGCAGAGGTGATAATGGTTGTCAGAGATAAAATGGTGTCAAAGAAAGAAAGTTTTATAAATCCACATACAATGATGAACACACAAAACAACATGAGGTAGGACAGCAAGTAGGGAAAACTACTTAGTTTAGATGCATAGAGGAAGGTGAACTTTGGTGCTAAGAGTGCGCATAAGGGTTTGTGGTCGATGTAATTTTTTCACGTCCATAAGGTTGAGGAGGTTACGCAGTAAGTGAACACACGAAAGGAGAAGTGACTAGACAAAACATGCGTGGGAAGAACACGTACTGGAAAAATCATGAGCTTAATGTGGTAGTATGGTGGTAGGTGGCATGGAAATTAATGTTGGAAAATATCATAAAACTATGAATAGGGAGTTAGGGTATGTTATTTTTCACCTTGTGTTTACTTGCTAGAAGAGATCTTGCGAAGTAGGGCATCTTTGCAAGAAATTGGTGAAAAATCACATGTCGAAGTGAAGGATTTGACGAATACCAGAACTATATTGGAACAGAGTACACAGGCATGTGCACGAAGTTTTTGTTTGGAAGGATTTCTATGAGGTTTAAAGTTTTCTTTTGGAAGAAAGGGTTTCCAGGTTAGGTTTTGATGAAATTAGGGTACAAGTTTGGAGATAATTTACGCAGAGGGAGTGAAGCCAAGGGATTGAGCAGTAAGAAAGCAAGATACAAGGAAGGATAAGCAAAGGACCCAACAAGGAAAATGACACCAAGGAGAGGATCAAATGTTTCATCCAAGAAGAAGAACAAGGGCAAGGGAAAACTAGTCACATCGACAAGTTTCAACGAAGAACGGTATGCAGAGATGTAATACCAAAATGGGTTATTATTGGGGATGGATTGGGTATCTCACTTGCAAAAAATGGTTATAAGTGATTATAACCATAGGATAGATACAACTGAGAAAGATATGGCATTGAAGCTTGTTCTCCCTATAGAAGAAAGAACAAAAGATGACAAACATGTTGATGATGACTCCATAAAGAGGAAATTACAAAAGGTTGGGTTTTTGCAACTCTATGAGTTGCCATTTTAGGGAAATCCTGAAAGGTTGTACTAGTGGCTTATGTCATGCACATGCATGAAGATCTACTTTCACTTCACAAGAAGGAGGATGCACATAACTCACACAGTTTATTTCTAAGTATACTAGACTTATCTACATAGGAGAGTAGTTGGATGATAACTTGGGCGACAGGGAGAATCTATCATAGAAATATCTAAGGCCTATGAATACAACAAGGGTGGGTGCTACTTTGATATTTCAAAGATCACTGACCTAGTCATGAAGATGGTCATACGTGCTATGCTCACCAAGATGAATGGACAAGAATGATGGATGCAAGTGAACAAGAGATGGTTAAACGTTTGCATAGAAGGTATTCAAGAAGGGACCATTTACAACTTATCTCGGCCTTCATTACAGAGGATATCATTGATGTCGCGTGAGATGGATATAAAATCATGTATGGTCATATTATTCTTACCATTTTTTTCAGAGATTGGAGTACCCAATGGGCCAAACAACTATGTCTGGGAGTACTTTGAGGAGAAATCCTCCCCAGCTAAGAGGTTTGAAGCATACACTTTTGATACAATGACATCTGCATACAAGGCACACTTGGATAAGTGGTACAAGTAGATGCATGATGCATTTGGAGCAAAGTGGACAATTCCAGAAAAAATTCCAGCCTTGGTGAAGGATGAGGTTGAATTCACAGTGTACCAGCACTACTACATTGGTACAGGTTCACGTTGACAGATGGCATCGAAGATCCCATGGTTCAAACTACCTTTTGCCTTCACAGTGTAGTATTTTCATAGTGCAATTAACAGGTTTAAGGAGGCCAAGAAAATAAGATTTGATCTAAGTGAAGTATATCAAGAGCATTGCGCATTGTGTAGGATATTGGTGTATCCTAAGAAGTGAGCATATGTGGATAAGTATGTCTCCCGTGACATACATATGCTCAGGCCCATAACATTACCACTTGTAGGAACGACAGTGATAAGGATATACATACACCTAAGGATGAAGTTTTAGAAGGGCGCATACATTGAGGACAATGTATCCATCCCTAAATACCCTTCTAAAAATAATAAAGGGACCAAGAGAGATAGGGAGGAAACTCCAGCAAGTAGGGCACCGAGTGTGCGTATGGTTTAGATCACAGGGGCTCAAGACTCACATGTAGGCATGAGAATTTATACTCAGTGGAAGAGGTCCCCAATAAAATAGAAGTCCACATGAAGGAGAAGTCCCTAGTGATAGAGGAATCTCTAGTGAAAAAGAAGAAGAATGTAGTGCAGAGTACAAACTCTAAGAAAATGGAGAGCGCGAAGGGTGATGAAACTAGAGAGGAGGATAAGAAGCACAAGGAAGAGAGGAACCCACCTGTATATAATGTGCAGGGATCTGATAAAGAGTGGGATGAATCTTTGGAGGGAAATCAAGTGGGAGAAACAAGTAAAGAAGAAGTGGGGACTAAGGCACATGATGTTAAATTTAGCAAGGAAATGAGATCCACATATCACAAATCCTCCATTAAAGGTCAACGATTATAGATTATGATGTACATTTGATTTAGACTAAGCTATAACTTGAGCTAGAGAGTGATGTTAGTACAAAACCACAGCACCCCTGGATGTTGATCAGATTTCTAGTTTGATCACTCTAGCATCTAGTGTGATTGCACAACATGGAATCCTTTCTCCAAGTGTGGGACTTGCAGAAATGAGAAAGGAATCTCCAGAGAAGGATGGTTCCTCTTCCTAAACTACCTACCACAAGCTATTCCAGTGCAGGCAAGCTAATCTAATCCTAATCTAACCACGCCAAGGAGACAGAGAGAGAGAGAAAAGGGAAAAACAGAGCCTACACTAAAACGGTGATACACCAGAGAAGGAAAATGTTGAACATCTATCAAAACGGCCATGGAACAAGGAGAGGCGAGCAATGGGGAGGATGGATAGATGCATCACAGGCCCAAGGATAGATTTCACATAGAAAATGTCCCAAAACTCCATGAACACAGCTCCAGACCTGTAATGAACATTAGAACATGCACAAATACCTGAAATGAAGAGAGGCAAGAAGAGAACAAGCAAAAGAATGAGCAGGGATGGACAGATGCATCACAAAACACATTTTTTGTTGCTCCAGAAGTTTGCACAGAACATCATTTCAATAGTAAAAGGCAAAAATGCCATTACAGAGAAGGGGAGGAGGTTCGAACTCCATTTTCAACCCTGGAGAAGAAAAGAAGGGAGGGCAGAGCTGAAAATATGAACCACTTTTTAGAAAGAAGCCCCTCCTTACAATTTATAGGAAGAATGAGAGAGGGAAGAGAGAGGAAATCCATATCTACCCCAACCACCTCATTTAATTCATCTTATTATGGTAGTAGGTGAGAACCCTAGCAAAAGCGGTGAAATGTATTTTACATTTAAGCTGGTTGTTGAAACGTCATTTCTGGCCATTATCACTCACCAGAGGCATTTTTTAAATTTATCTCTCCATACCAAACCAAAATGCAAGATTGACCCCAGAATCATTCAGAGAATTTCACCAGCTTTACATTGATATAAAGAACGTGAAAATTCAAGCTCTGGATCGAAAGTTATGGTGATCTGAAGATTTAGGGCAAAAAAAGGCCAAAACGGATATTTGAATTTTTCCCGCACTCTGCCACTTGGACGACACGTGTCAGGCTCTGATTCATTTGCGGGTTCATCCTTTGAAAATTTCTTTCAGGTCCTTCCTTGATTTCTTGCAAATTGGACACGTGGCACTATTTTATTGGCTCGGGCCTTAGGGGCGTACTTTGAAATTTTGGTATTTTTTCAATTTGGGAAAAATTCCCATTTCTCCCCCGTGCTCCGCCACTCAAGTGCCACATGGCATGATTTCATTAGACACGGGCCCTTCCTGACCATTTCCCTTTTGTTTTCCTTTGGAAGACTTTTCAAAATTTTCCCACCGGGCCGATGAGGTGAAGACACGTGGCGAGATTTGATTTGTCGACGGCTCTTTCGGCTTTTCGCGTCCCTCGCATACCTTTGGCCCGGCTGTCCCAAACTGCCTGGGACAAATATCTCCAAACCACCCGATTCAAGCTTCCTTGTTCCTCTTTACGGTGAAGACACGTGGCGAGATCTGATTGGCTCTCGGCTCTTTCAGCTTTTCGCATCCTCCGCATACCTTTGGCCCAAATGTCCCAGACGAAAGTCTCTTGTTTCGGCCGAATCAGCCGGTTCGTGTCCTCTGCGTACTTTTGGCCAAACTATCTCAGACTACCTGGGACAAATATCTCTGAACTGCCCGAAATGGATTGACTTGCGCCAAACCGGCCGATCCGCTTCCCGCGCGTACTTTTGTCCCAGATGTCCCAAACTGCGTGAAACGAAGACTTAGAAATTTTTCCCTCTTTCGGCCGATTCACCTTTTCACGTCCCACACGTCCTGACGTCCCAACTGTCCCGCAGACCACCTAGACTAGGACTTAGCCGATTTTCTTGTTTTTTCAGCCCCAAGCTTGGTACGACGAACCTCACTTCAACCCGAACTGGTACAACCCGAGCCCTTCAGACCCGAAATGCCTCAAAATAGTCCTGCAGCCATATTTTTGCATTTTTTCCATTTAATCTAACTCGTTGGGATTTCTTCTTGTATGGGAGAGTTAGAGAGAAGCCGAGGAACCCCAGAAACATGATTTTTTGCCTTGAATCAATCTACTTTCTCGGGACTGAATAATCTGATGCATGTTATCAAAATTACCCTGGGGGGTGAATTTTGGATAACAAGTGATTAACATAGCTAAAAGCAAATACAAGAACAAGAATAGTGACACATTACACTAGATATAAGTGGAGAAACCTGAAGGAAAAACTCCATTGGAAAAGCATTGTCTTTTATTATGAATTTGATACAATTTTTACCTAGCACTTCCACTTTGCTCCTTTGTTATTTCACACTTCTTGTAGAGCTATGTCTCTTGTTTTTGTTTAGTATATAAAATAATCAGTCAACCAGTACGTCCTACATATAGTTTGCAATCTTTAATACAAGCCTGCATAGCCTTTGTAGACAATTAGATAGTCGATCCCAAGATGGATCACCCAGTAAATTGGGTGGGTGAATCGATCAGGTTACTTCACTCTTTGAGTGTGAAAGACTTCACACATTAAAGTTTAATCAGATAAACTATAACCATGTTAGAGTGTGCACAAGTGGTTAATACCACTTGACATTATCACCCCAACACTACCCCTTAATGTTAAGTGGGAGAAGACAATCAGACATGCCAAGTTTCAGACCCATGAATCAGCATCAATTATTCAAACTTATCGTGTCAATGAGGGAAATCTGCATATCTTCCCAAACAAAGATTCATAAGACCAATGCTTTATAATATGAAGACTTGCATCAGACTATGGAGCCTTTCATAAACTAAGGCATACCCATAACTAAAGCTTCGTTGGTATTTATAAGTAAGTTCGCATAGAGTGACACATTTACTTATTTTATTACAAAATGGAGGAAGCATTGGAAGTTAACAATGTTACAACCATGTGTAACCAATCCCTAAAGGATCACTTTATTACATACAAAGTGGGTGGTCATGATGCAATTGGTCATGATCCACTCTTTTATAATGAGCCATCAAGAGGTGGCATTGTCATACACACTCCCCCTTAAGGGAAACTCTGATAGGCTCAACAAGGCACAAAGCTTGCAAAACTTCACAACATGCAATGGTTTAGTGAAGATATCTACAACTTGATTTATGATGTTGAACTAGATTCTTTATCAAGAGTAATTTGGCCTTCACATAGAGGAGGAATACTTCCTTTATCTTCTATGTGTATCACTACCAATAGCCTCTTTAGCCACGTGGTTCTTTTGTTGCTTCAAGTGATAGTGCTTGCATCAAAACTTGAACACAAATCTAGTTGCATATTGAACACAACATCAGTAAATATCATAATAATTATTATAAAAATCATACATATTTTCACTTTTAACCAAGTATAAAGGTTGAACATTAGTTGTATAGCAACTAACATATCACTATGCTTTAACAATTAACAAATATGTTTAATCAAAAAACATATATGATCATATTTTTATGCCAAAAAACATGATTTAATATTCAAAAACATTATCTTACTTCTCCTAATTCTAAGAATTATATTCTTGTTACTACTAAGAGATCATGACTGTTTTGACAGTTGTGACATCTACCATCAAAACTTACTCTTAAGTTTCCTGGTTTCTTGTCTTTACAAGGGGGTTTAAGAGATGGTTTTTGATTTCTGAATCTAGAGGGTCTACTTTTTTATTCTTGAGTGAAAATTTCCTGAGTAGCATTCTCTTTCAAATCAAAATTTTCCATAACACGCTCTTCTTGAATTAACAAAGAAGACAGATTGTCTAAATTAGATAGATAATTCTCATTCTGATACCTAGAGTTAAGAATGGACATGAAATATCTAAAATTTTCATGTATATTAATCTGTATAATGAAATAAAGCAGCTTATCTTGAAATAATTCACAGTTGCAATCATCTAGTTGTGCTTTAATGTTTTTTATTTTAGTTAGATAGTTTACAATTTTCTCATCCTCTTTCATAGGAGTTGTGAAAAACTCTAAAATCAATTTAATTATCTTAGACAACCTATTTCCTTCATGTATGGTCTCTAATTTTTTCCATGCATCTATAGGCGAGTCCATATGCCCTATATGCATCAAGAATTCATCTCTAAAGCTTTGCAACATGATGGATAGAGCTTCTTGAGATCTCTGATAAAATGAACTAAGGTTTTCAAGGGTAGCTTGTCTCCCTGTGGGATGGTTTTCTATAACAATCACAAGATCCCATAGCTTCCTAACCATAAAACAGGATTTTAAACACATTTTCTAGATGTTGTAATTAGTTGAATTCAAGAGTTGAGACTTATCCATTGAAAAAACAATAGAACTAGCCATTTTTTATGCTTCAGATGGAAAATGGAGACAGATATAGCTAGAAAACAACTCAAGGAAGCTAAATAGTGAAAAAAAAAAGCTACATATTTTTTAATTTGTTATACAACTATAAATGGCCCAAATTTGATCAAAATGTGGCTTGAATTGATCAAATTTCGGATCAATTTAATAGGGCTAGATCGTGTTCCAGTTACATATTGTTTTAACATGCAAATTAGCTAATTTAATTAATTATGAGCTTAAAAACATAGCACAATTTGTCAATTTTCCAGAAATAACTAGATTTGGTCTTAAAATAGCTTAAATTGGTCAATTTTAAGATCAAATTAACATAACAGAGTCGGGGTCAAGTTACAAGAGCTCAACGAGTTCTTTGGCAACTTGGCTCGGTAAGTTCTTTGTCTAATTTGGAATCTGTGAGACAGAAAGTTCGACGGGTTATTTATCAACTCGACAGGGTGAGCTCAAGAATGAGCTATGCGAGCTCAAGGTGGGAGGCGACACGTGGCATAGATCAACAATATGAGGAAAGGCACATGTCAGCTTTAGAATAGATCCTCAGTCATACATGAAACTTTCAAAATTAAAGTTTACGCCCCTTCAGGTCCAAAACCGATTCAAAAAAATGTGATAAGAGACAAACAAACACATGTCAATATGCGAAGCTTTAAAGTAAAACAAATACACATGTCATCTTTTAATTAGCTCACATTTCGCAATGTAGCTAATAAGACAGACTGAAAATTAATTAAAAGAAAGAACCAAATACACATGTCTTTAATTAATTCGATTACATTTCATACTCTAACATAATGCGGAAAAGAATTCTAAGTCAAACAAGCCACTTGTCAAAAACATTAATGGCTTACAAAAATTATAAACCAAACTTGAATTGAAGTTTGGGTCTGGAAAAGGAATAAGATAGGTGTCACGCTCTAAGTGGCTAGGCCAACACAAAGAATGACACCCTGAAACTTGCAAAGACTGACACAATTAAAATACGTGTCAAAAAGCAATTGGTTTGCACTTCGCAAATCTAACACATACTTAATTTAGAATCCGCAGAGTAAAGAAAAAATTAGCAAACCTGCGAACAAAGAAAATGATTGTAAAATCGTGAACAAGACAGAATATGACACGTGGAGAGATTAAAAAAATGTGTCAACAGACGAGTGGTTCGCACTTCGCAGTGCAACCACAAAGACTAAGTCAAAATAGATACGTGGAGCCTTTATAATGGCTTGCTTTTCACAAGACTAAAAAATGCAAAAAGGTGGAAAATTTTAATTGGATAACTACTTCCACAAATAAAATACTAACAAATGTAAAATGTGGAGCAATTCTATTGGCTCGGATTTCACAAATCTGACAAATGTGACATAAAATATACTTGGAGCAATTTTATTGGTTTTCCCTTCGCATATTTTAGAAGCAAGTTAAAAGAAGACTGACAATGCGGAATATGGAGCTACTTCAAGCAATATTATTGGATCAAGTTTTGCAAATGTTAGAAATAGCTAATACAAGATTGACAATACTAAGACACGCATAAAACCCTAATTAGCTCATGAATTTCAATTGACAATCAGATAAATAATATTCTGACACCTTAAAGCAAGTTGGAGCCTTTTGATTGGCTCAAACTTTGTAAAAAGTGACAAATGTGAAGCTAGCTGAAGCAATATGATTGGCTCAAGCTTCGAAGTCAAAAGAAGTCAAATAAGTCTGTCAGGGCAAAGCCAAATGGCACTAGAAGATTGTCCCAAGCTTCACAAAGACAGAAAGATGTCATATTGAATCCATTTAGCACCCTAAAATTAGGTGTGGCTTCGCAAACATGAAAAGAACAACACAAAGACTGAAAATGTAAAACTAGGTGGCGTAAAATGATTGGATCGAGCTTCACAAATACAAAACTTTGAAAAGGTCAATAAAATTGACAAGGTGAAGATACTTGGCGATAAAAGATTGGATATAGCTTCGCAAACATAAAATGAAGGACAACGAAGCTATTTGGAGAAATTTTATTGGTTCAAGATTCACAAAACCAAAAAATGACCAAAAATACAAAGCCAGATGACACAAAATGATTATTGGCCCAGGCTTTGCAAAGACAAAAAAGGTGAAAAATAAAGATATTTTTTTGTTAAAATGAACTTAAAAGCCCCAAACAAACTAGATCTAAATAAATATTTCAGATCCACATTCAAAAAATGACTAAAACGGTCATAAACAGCGAGAAAACTAGGAAACTAGCTCACAGACGATAGATTCAAGCCATAAATGGCTGAAACAAAAGTAGAATCAAATATCTAAGCATATAATAGCTCAAAGACAATCTTAAATAGGTATACAGTCAATTTTGAATGATATTTCAAACAATATTTGAGCAGGAATTGAAATTTTAAACCTGAATAGCTTGAAGACGACTGGGGAACTTTTGGGTCTCATAGATCTATCACTAAACTTAAAGCTTCTTCACCCTTTCAAGTCGAAAAGCTTATAGATCAATCATGCACACACACAATCACCAACTCTGATACCATGTTAGATTTAGTAGGGAAATGAGATCTACAAATCACATATCCGTCGTTAAAGACCAATTATTATAGATTATGATGTACAGTCGATTTAGACTAAGCTATAACTTGAGCTAGAGAGTAATTAACAAAGCTTAAAGATAAAATAATGAACAAGAGCTAAAAAAAAATACAAGAACAAGAATAGTGACACATTACACAAGATATAAGTGGAGAAACTTGAAGGAAAAACTCCACTGTAAAAGAATTATCTTTGATTATGAATTTGATACAATTTTTACCCAGAACTTCCACTTCACTTCTTAGTTATTTCTCAATTCTTGCAGAGCTATGTCTCTTGTTTTTGTTCAAAAGCTAAAATAATCAATTAACCAACACGTTCTACATATAGCTTGCAGTCTTTGATACAAGCTTGTATAGTCGTTGTAGACACTCAAATAGTCAATCCCAAGAAGGATCACCCAATAAATTGGGTGGGTGAATCAGTTAGGTCGCTTCACTCTTTGAGTGTGAAAGACTTCACACGTTAAACTTTGATCAGACAAATTGTAATCATGTTTGGGCGTACCCAAGTGGCTAATACCACTTAAAATTATCACCACAACACATGACACCCTACACCTATCTAGTGATCAATTAGAGGACACGGTGGAGAAGCAGGTGGCAGGTATCATCAAGGACATGGCAGAGCATGAGGTGGAGCGTAGAGCAGGAGAAAGAGGGAAAGATATGTATGGAAGCATGGGAGAGGAAACAATTTTAGCAGTTGTTTTCCCGAAAGGAGCGCACATAGGTGGCAAGGGTGTAACAACATCTAAAGACTCATGATGACTTACGATGATGATCCAAATAAGGTCCATAATACATACCCACACAATAGGAAGATGTTGTGATGGACTTTTGAGTCCCATGGTAATGAGCCAAAATTTGAAGTCAATATAGGCACATTGCTAGACACAATGAGATCTGAGGAGGTAAATCCCATTGTGGATTCACAACACCTAATTGATGAGTAGGCGTGCAATGCACTGAATAAGGTGTCGATGGAGATCGAAGCATGGTTATTCTAGAGGAATAATAGAATCAAAGAAATGGAGGAGTTAGATGAGAAGAAAAAGGAGATCATATAGAGGGATAAGAAAATAAAGGGAAAGGAGTCAATAATAATGCAGCTAAGGGCTGAGTTGAGAGAAGAGAAGGGGAAGGGGTGCGAATCCTATACGAAAGCATAGGTTATCTCAGACTTCATTATTTTGAAGCACCCAGATTTAGCCCCCCTGAACAAAAGTATGAGTCATCCTTCCACTTCCTGGAGGATTTGACGTACTTAATCACGATGGATAAGGAACCACTTGCACTAGAGTCAGCAAACGATGTTATGGCGCGACGAAGAGCAAGAGATCAAAAATTGAGGAGACCATAACTCGGTACTTTGAGCTCCTTTTTTTAGTGAAGGCAACGATGCACATGGACAAAGTTGTCTTTAAAAATTGTGAAGATAGAGACAGAGTAGCTAGTGTGTTGGTTAATACACACGAGGCAGATCTGAAGGAGTTCCAGGCCAAGAATAAAGGCAATAGTGCAGAACATGACAAGATACTGGTAGAGGTTAAAAATAAATTTAAGGAAATTGAAATTTTAAGGTCCTTTGTTAAAAGTAAAGTAAAAGAAGTATATCCCTAGGTTACACATAAGATTGATGTGCTTAACAACCTTAACAAGTAAATGGAGAATATCATTAATACACTAAAGGATAAGGATGAAGAGTTGAATTTTGATGATGTCAGTGCACTAATAGGGGAATTATTCAAACAGACACAAAAGTAGGTGGATGCTTGGAATGAGAATGAATCATCCTTGAATAAAACATTCCCAATCCTTGTACAACAATAGCAAAAAAAAATTGTTCTTTGGCATAAACCGAATACAGATTATTCTTTCCTTCCATTCTTTATTATTTGTTGGATATCATATTGTTTTGGAGGATGGAAAACACATTTAGTGTGGGGTAATGTTGAGCCCAAAAATGACTAAGTCCAAGAACCATATGATTAGTGTGTGCAGAAGATAATATAGGAAGAAGGCGCTTAAGGAAGCCCGCTTAGGGTAAATGAGTGCACACAATCAAGATTGAATAGTTAACCAATTTGAATGAAGGGCTAGAGTTGAACATAGAGCATGTGGAGGCTAGCACACATAATTATAAAAGGGTTTTGAGACTTAGCCACATTTTGGAATATAGTGTTGCATGGAAAACACATGAGGATGCGGGTAGGCATGATGAGTGGATAAGGTTAGCACATGAAGACTAGAGGCCCAAGGAAATAATATTCTAGGGAATGATTAAGGGTTAATCATTGTGCTTAAGGAGCTATAAAGTGGAAATTAATCATGACTTTAGTGAGTTTGCATATGCATTCGAGTATGGTGGAGCATGATTCCCCTTGGCATGCAGCTTGTTCATGATTGATTTTGAGGCGATGAAGGAGGAATCCCACTCTATTTAAGAATGTGTTCAGGTCTAAAACAAAGGTTGTGAGGAAACAATAGATGATTCAAGAGGAAGAAGATGTGCATTGCAAGGTAAGGGATATTTTGGGTGCATAGGAGAGAGCGTGGTTAGAACTCTTTGAATAAAGTCATTTTGTAGAGCTAGGATGTTATTTCATGATGTATTTGGTCTACTATGACCCTTTTGATGTAATATGGATACTATAAACAATTGTAAATCAATTAATATGATAGGTTGTTTGGAATATCTATGTTTATTGGTCCAAGTCCTAGTGTTCTTCATATTGCTCATGGCTCAGATCTGATTCCTTTGTGATGTTGTAATGTTTACTTTTACATTATGGTGCATATGTGCTTAGATCTAGTTTCTTTACTTCTGTGCTAGAATAAATACATGTATTTCTGTTTCTACAAATATTCCTCCATTAATGGTGAAACATTATTACGAGGATCACATAAAGGAAGAGCTCGGTACCTTCGCATGTCTCGGGTGAGCACCTAGTTAAGGTTGGGTGATGTGCCGACATGCCTGGGGTTTAAGGGGAGTAGGTATTGGTTAATATAGGCATTAATAGTTCCTATAATATCTGAGTAGATAAATGGTACAGGATAATGCATGAATCATTCAAGGATGAATAACATGTACCAAGGGAGTTTCCATCAATTTTGCAGGGTAAGACCCAATTTACAGTATATCAACATGATTTTTTGGGGAGATTTTACATGAAAACTAGAGACAAGTTCCCATGGTGAAAAATACCTTTCATGTTCAATTCTAAATATTTCCAAGCATTGATGAATAGAATTTTTAATGTGCGGGAGTTAAAGTTTGATGCAGATAAAATAGATGTTGAATACCATATGTTGACCACCAAATTTGTATATCCCTCCAAGTCGGCATAGGTGGAAATGATGGAGTCTGAAAATATAAATATCACTCATGAGACTCTTGTGGTAGGAAAGGAAGCAGCAAGATTTTACATCTTCTTCATGCCTAGGATAAAATATAAGAACCATATTGATTACGCAGATCTTAACCTCCCAAAACTGCTCAATGGAAAATATATAGTGGGCACAAAGAGAGCACGTGAGGAGACTCGCCCTCTAGAAACATATGAGTAGGAAGAATGGGATGAGGAGGATCCTGCCCTAGATCAAAGTGCAAGTACGAACATATGATAGGAGCACATGGAAGAAGGACAAGGCATGATAAATTTTGGAGTGACCAAGAAGTCGCTAAACAAACCAAGTCCTAAGAAGAAGACTCCAATAAAGAACAAGCAAAGTGTGGTTTTGAGTGAAGAAACAAAAGACTTGGAGAAATCATAAGAACATGAGGTGCCACTAAACTCTACAATCATTCACAATGTGGATGAGATAGATGAAGAAGAGTGTGATGTGCACAATGAGGAAGAACTGAGGAATCGTGGTGAGGATGAAGAATTCCATGGTGATCCCATCAAGGAGGACGCATGTGGAGACAAAGAGCATGAAGAATATCTTAAAGTAGAGTGCGAGGAGGAAGAGAAAGATAAGGACACCATCATCAGAGAAGATATAAGTATGGGATAAGTGAGTGGCATGGTTCACTATTTTACGCAAGAGGTTCTAAAGGAGCACAAAGGGAAGGGAAGAAGAAAAAAAAGGTAGATTCCCCAGGGTTCTCTATTGCAATATGTGGATTACCCTGTGAAGGTCCTTCAAGTAAGGTATCAAAACTCAGTGGCCACATAAGATCTATTATGTTGGTCATTCTTCAACAAGAATTAATCCCTTCCATGCACTAGGAAAATGCTTTATTGGGCTTATCAATCACATATGGAAGATCTAGAGTTTGTGATAAGTGTAGAATCATTGCCTGAGACTCAACTCAAAAATTTTCCAGGAGAATCCTTCCATGTAGTTGACTCACAGAGTCTCACCAATGAACAAGTGCGTAATACACTAAATTAGATAGCATTAGAAGTTGGGTTGAGGATTTTTGATAAAGATGTCGTAGACACCTAAATTCTTCTTTTGCAATCTTATTACTAAAAGAACACTAATCACTCTTATTCTTACCATTTCCATTATAATTAGTGATTTCCACTAATTAACTAACATTTCTTACCATTTTGGTTAATTAACAAATGTTTTGTTGATTACCTAGCCTCTTTCACATTCAGGATGCCAATTTATGACACATCATAAGTCAAAACCTCTTACAAACAAACAATTAGTGATTATTAGCTAATTAAGCCTATTTTACCCTTTTTTGTCAATAAACCCTATTATTAGCTCAAACCCCTCTTCCAACAATTCAAAATCACCCCACTTCCCTTTAAAACATCTCAAAAGGCTTCAAAAGCTTATCCTAGTCCTAATTGACCTTAAGTGGTTGATTAAGGCTCCTCACATCCTAATTACTTGTTAATTCACTAATAATGATTAACAAACCTTAATCTACTTTTTGCTTTTAGTCCCACATGCACCAAGATGCAAGTTTTCCCCAAATAGAAAACTATAAAAAGGAATAACCACATACCTTTATATTTTACACCATGTTTTAATTTGAATATCATATAAGAAATATGAATAAGAGCCCAACTTCCTCCTTGGAATAACTTGCTCAATCTTTTCCTTTCAATATTCATATTGGTTATTAGAGGGATATCCAATATGGCCTTGTAGCCATTTTTGGAGAGATCCTTTCACCATTTATGAAGTAGCAAAAAACTCAATTTGATTTCCCTTTTAGATCTATTTAGGTCAATGTTAGTTATAAATTCATACTAAGTAGGCATGCTTTTGCTAAGATTGATTGATATCATGTTAGTTATTTCAAGTGTTTCATTAAGCTTGATGTTATTATTGTTAATTCCTAGCTTTGTTAATAGACTATGTGGTGTTAATCTAGTTGTTTATCTTTGCTAGAGACTTTTAGTAGTCTTCAGATGTTGCCATCAAGAGAATATATGAGGAATCTTGGGAAAAATATCAAAAGATTGAGGAACTTAAGTAGGAGTTGAGAGAAGAAAATGGCTGAATGTGCATGGGGTACAAAAATGTAGAATTTAATGTTAATTCCATCAATACCACATACCCAAACCTGTTTTAGCATGCCCAAGATGTATACCCCTCAGGGTTACACTATTTGTAGGACTTGGTGTGTATGCTCACACATGAGAAGAAGATTCTAGTGACAGGACCAATAGCTGAAGAGATAGCCTTGTAGAAGAAGAGTGACAAGGAATAAGTGGAGATACATATTGCGCAATATGATGTGCTAGTTATAGAGGCTAAAGAGGTTGCATGAAGGGAAGATTTTTTCTTCAACAACTGCCAAGATTTTGAATAGGTTATGAACGCGCATGCCTTTAATGATGAGGTAGACTTACAAAAAATTCAAATCAAAATTAAGAATAATAGGGCAAAGTGGGAGAAGGTGTTGGTTGAAGTAGAGTAGAAAAGATATTTGATTACAGCTTTTAAGGCCACACTCAGAGACAAAATGAAATAAATATTTCCCTTGGTCACGTGCATGATGGAGGTGCTAGACGATGCGGCATCACAATTTGAAAAAAAATCATGGAACTTTAGGGGGAAATTGATGAATTGAATCTCATACAAGTACCTTCCATCATCGATGTCACCCCAATCAAGGCAAAAAAGGAGTTGGAAGGCTAGAGGGAGTTAAAGAATATTTTGACTAGGGATCCTTCTACCTAAAAAGGCATGAGTAGTTAGACGCAGATATTAATTCTTTTATTCTTGGGGCACAAACCCATATTCTTATTCTTTATTCATTTATCCATTCAATTCATTATTTGGTTAAGATATTACCGAGGATGAATAATAACCCTAGTGTGGGGTAACGTTGTTCATGATAATTGAATAGGTACCAAATGTGTTATGCGCAGAAGGATGCACATGGAGGATAAAAAGATGTAGACGGGCATGGAAGGATGTGAAAGGGCACTCACATAGGGATAAACATAGAGAACAAAATAAAGCACAAGGATGCATGCACCAGGAAAGGACAAGTTGGTGCATGTGGCTAAGCACACATAAGCAATGGATCAAGACTTAGCCATTTTGGAGCCTTGGATAATAATAGGTGAAAGACAGATGAATGTAGGTAGACGCAAAGTATATAATTATGAAAAGCATATGCAGGATTAGAATAGAAGTGACACATACATATATATTTAAAGTAGGATTTAAATTATGATTAAATCAATATATTTATAGCTTGAGCTATTAATCAGAAAGCATGTAAACTATTATTATAATATTTCTATTATTAGGCAAGAAATCATATAAGCAGTGAAGGGCAAGTCCTCACCCAATAAATATAGGTGATGCACCATTGTTTTGAGTAGTACAAGAGTGAGTGATGATAGAATGTGAATAGGGAGTTCTTCTATGGGTCTGTATTTTTTACTACGAAGTATGTTTTGAGTCTGTAAGGGTGCGCTTTGGTCCAACACATGGATTTACTAAGTATATTGTAACCATATTTTATGTTATACACTTGATTATGGTTTGTAATGGATAACTGTGTTTGGGTTGCTAAATTTTCTATGTTTGAGCATGGAATTATGGGAATTCAAATAGTGTTAGTTAGTTTTATGTTGAATGATTTCCTTGTTATATGTGTTGTTGAATTGGTTTATTATATCTTCTTGAATAATTACAATTGTTATGAACATGAACATGCATTCTAACAATATGAGAGGCATAATAAAGGAGGGACCTAGCAGTTGTATGTGCTTCAAGTGAGCTTCCAGACTTCTCTGAATGAAGTGTCAGCATGCATATCTAGGTGTTGGGTAAATAAAGATGACATAATGCATCGGCCTCGTGATTTAGCTTCCTAGGTACATAAACAATGTTAAAGCCATCAAAATATTCCATAATATCCCAAACCCTATTTTTGTACCTTTTAAGATAAGAATTTTTACATTGGTACTTTCTTCTTACCTAATTTACTATAACTTATGAATCTCAAAAAACCATGATTTCTTTTATCTTGTGCTTGATTACAAATTGCAATCCCATAACTAAGGCTTTATATTCATCTAGATTATTAGTGGAAGGGAATTGTAACTTGTAAGAGGTGGATTGTTGTTAGTATTTTGTGAATTTTTAAACAACTCCTATTCCTGAACCATGTTTGGATCAGGCTCCAAGAAAGAATAAATATCATAAACCAAGGATATTTTAGTTTTCCTTCAGCGTTGTAACCATAATTTTGTTAAGTTTGGACATTTTATAATCTAGATTAAATAATGAAATCAGCTATATTAGTTTTTCTTATACCAAATACTAGAATTTGATTTGGCTATTATTTGAATCCAAAAAGGGGATTTTTGGAATTCGATTTAGCTATTATTGGAATCCAAAAAGGGATTTTTTGGAATTATATATCATGTATGAGGGATTTCTATTTTAGGAGTTTACAATTTTATAGTAAGATTAAGAAACACTTATTGGAATAATAAATACATTTATAACATTGCAATGCATAACAAATACTTATATTTTCCATTCTCATAAAAACAAAAACAAAAATCTTATATTGAGTAGGCATATGCCCATTGTCATATAAGAATCATAGAAGGAAAATAAACTCAATATAGAAAGAAAGAAAAATTTAGATGTGGTTTATTTTAACTATGGGGTAATGCGCATTTGAATGCTGTATATTTTACATATTTTGATCATATATATTTGTGTGACAAATTTTTAATTATAACATGGATTTATTTGCATAGAATGAAGGTAGGATATGTGTTATGAGATATTTACAACATAAAATGATGGTAATAAATGAATTGTTGAGATATAATCTATAAAAAACTAATTTTAATATATTTTTATGAGATAAACTACAAAAAACAATCCAATTAATGTATATTTATTAATCGACATAATAGTAACAAGTAAACTCAATCAAGCTCAACAATCATGGAAATGTGTTGTTATGAGATAGTAAAAGTCACTTTTTTGCATAAAATTATGGTAATAAATCCAATATTTATGAATTTTTATGAGAAAAAAGGACAAAAAAAACTAAATTTATCTATATAAACTCAATCAAGTTCAGTAATTTCTTTTTCAAAATGTTTTCAAAGACCGACGTAAATTTGGGTGTGAACCCACATGATTTAACCATGTACATATTAAGTGTGAAAAATTTTATATAATGCATTCAAATTTCCACCCCCAAAACCAATAACTTTTTTTCATGGAAAATGAGATCTTTGTATAAACATGTCAAATCTAGTTTTGAGCATTATATACTAATCACATCATTTGGGTGAAATGTGAAGAAGAACTAAATAATTATAATAAACACATTTTGAGCACTACATACTAATAACCATCAATAACATCACTTCAAATCAAAAATGGGAAAAAGAACTAGAAAATTTTAATTGTTTCACCGAATTCTTGATAAATTAATGAAGCAAATAGAGGGTGATAGGCTAAGGAGGAATCCATGTTTGTGATGTCGGTTGAAGTTTGTGTGTGCGTTCTGATTTCCTAATCCAATGTTGATTATGAATACTCCCTTTTGGCTAAGAGGAACTACCTATAAAATACAAAACAATACCACCAGATAGAGTTAAATAAAACAACAAGTGGACTACCTAGCAAAAGTTAGATCTGGGAAGCTTGATGCTTCTTGAATAGGTTATCAATCCACTTTTTAAATAACAGTATTGATGTTATCCAAAATAAACATGAAATAACAATCTTATTGAAATTGAAACAATTTAGGTATCTCAATCAAAACAAATAAGAAAGGTCAGATAAAAGGTGATTGAGGTAAAAACGGGTCAGGTGATGGACCGGTGTTGGGCTGCAGGTCTAGTACAGGCTCTAGGTAAGGTCTGGTAAAGATTAGGAATGATTTTGGGTTGTTAAGGAATGGGTATGAGCTCGTTGGTTTGAGGTATGTTGCCAGACACAGTAGCTGACGTTAGTTGTGTGACCGATGTCGGTCTTGCAAGATGACTGACATCGGTTGGCTAACCGACATCTGTAGAGGTAGTTGATAAAAATCTCTTAGAAATGGTCTTCAGACTCTCTATGATTACATAGAGGCTGGAAATGGTGGGGTGAGGTCGTGGAATGGTCTAAAAGGTTCAGAGATGATTAGGATATGGGGAAGATAGGTGGAAGGTCCAGGTATGGTAGGGTGATAAGTTGGTGGGAGGAAGGGAGGTGTATGGATGTACAGAAGAATAAATTACTGAGATGAATAATAAATCTTAATGAAAGAAAATAGAGATAAATGAAGAGATATTAGGTACTTACTGAAGAATGGGTCTGGAGAGTGCAGGTGATGAAGATGGTGATGGCGGATATCCGGAGAGAAGAGAAGTTGTGTTCATGCCGCGGTAGTTTTATTCTTCATGTGAATCCATGATCATGAAGAAGGTGATGGATGCCAATGGTTATTGGTAGTGTTCCCATGTGTTTTCCTTTGCCTGAGTGCTTTAGAAAGTCCAAGTGCTCCAAGTCTCTTTTCATATGAGATCCTTAATCGAATGACCAACCTAGGCAAAGGATTTTGGAAATCTGTTTAACCTAACCGATGACAGTTAGGGGACCGACATCAGTTGAGGTATAACCAGCATTGGTTAAGGCAGAAATATCTAGGTTGGCCAAAAATATCCTGATTGTTGTAATTTTTGGTATGGTCTTCAATCTTTGTCTGAGTCTCGAGTGATAGACCACGGAGGAATGAGTAAGAGTCCTCTTAGGTTTGTTAATAGGATTTAAGTCTAGGTTTATACTAAGTCCTAGTTGGTTAGGATAGGCTTAGGCTTGATCTTAGGCCATTAATGGGTTTTGAGTGGGTCATGGGGTGAGGTGGCTAGGTTAGTTGGTTAGGTGACATGGTCAATAGGATGTTAATTAAATTAATTAAAGTAACTAATTCAATTAATCATGTGCACTATGGGATATGAATAGGTAAGGTATGGTTAATTTAATTAACGGGGTTATAAGGGTAGTATGACCTAATTTTGGTGTCTACATTAATAAACACAATTTTAGATATTGATTTGTTCCATTGTTATTTGAAATAGAGAACATCCCTTTAAGATGTCTCTTACATCATCCGCAACCCCTACCAAGAATAGTTTTGTAAACAAAGATGACAGAAGCCACTTATTATTTTTAAAGTCTTTGTCAGAAACCTTTGGAGACACTAAAAATAATTCTTCAAGAACTCCTTTGTTGACTATATTAATTACAACCATAGTTTCACATTTGTATGTAAATTTTGGTGTTTTCCAAATTGTTTCTAAATCTTTAATAAATTTGTCTCCCTCTTTTTCGTAATGCTTCATACCATAAAAAAGGATGCACGTCCACTTTAACTGTGTGTAATAGTTTTGTTGCTAGTTTTTCTACATTGGCATTTGTATCTAACGTAGACCATGAGAATGAAATTTGATAAAACTCTTTAGATACAAAATTTAGAAATTGGGAAATAGAGATTCATTATTAAACGTCATTATTAACTTGTATGTATTTCAAATACGATAATAATATTTCACAAAAATACTTTTACCTATTTCTTTACACATATTTGTTAGTTGTAGATTTTATATATTTTCTCTAGTTGTATCTCCACATAAAAATTAAAATTAGGATATATTTATCGAATTGATTCCAACTAATATTGACAAATGAAAAGGTTTAATATTTTTTACCTATTTCTTTACATATATTTTTTGGATATTCTCTAATTGTATTTGCACATAAAAAAATAAATTAATATATATTTATCAAATCGATTCAAACTAATATTAACAAGTAAAAAAGAATATTAAATTTTTAAAAATACTTGATAATTGTTTGTGAGCCAACTTTCATAATTGATGGTGAAGGGTTTGATGTAGCTTCAGAATGGGCATCTACCCATTCAATATAGTACAAAGGTTGTGAGAATTCGCTACTTCCCATTCTAAAATGAAGTGAATATTTAGAGGTATTAAAATGTTTGTTTTTCTGAGAATGGGCATATGCCCATTTTAAACATTTAACTATAACCAATACTAAATTCAATCTTTTTGATACCTTTAAATATTTGGAAATGTATTTAATTTTTTTCGTGTTCATCTTCTATGATATCTATACGAGAATGAGCATATACACAACATATTTAGTTTTTTCCATGTTCATCTTCTATGATATCTATATGAGAATGGGCATATACCCAAGAAATATTGAACTTAATCATTTTAAGAAATCTATAAAAGTTGTGAGAATGGATAAATTTTAACTCTATTCTTCTAATTAAACTTCTAACTTTTATTTACATATATTTTGTAACATGAAAAGAAATTTTAGGAGTAAACTATATGAAGGATGTACATCTTAATATTTTAAAAAAGTAAACATTGTTAAGAATTAACATATACATAAGGACTAAAATAAAAAGAACACAAAAATCATAGAGGGGATGCACCTGGAGGCGTAGTCAAACATTTTTAAGATTGTTGGAGTGTGATCTCCTGCTTCCGATTCTCCACCATAAAGATAAGTGATGAATTATTTGTTTAATGCATTTTTCCCACCATGTAATATTAATACAGGGGATGCATTACAGTTGTATCTCTCAATTGTGTGCTCCCAAAAATGCATTGATCTTGATCATTTGAAATAATGTTCAAGGATGACAACTCCAATTTCATTCATTTTAATAATATCAAAGGGCTCTGAACGTTGTCAATCCAGATCCACTATCACATCTTCCACCTCCATACTAGTTGAATTATGAACACCAAATATAGAAAAAATAATTGACATCCCTTGAAATGTATTTTATGCATTCATAATTCATAATTGTATCATATTGGTTGGACTATCCCTCACAGAGCCAAGTGTTGCACTACATACCATCTAAAGGGATCAAGCCTTATGTAATTCTCATTTTATAAAATATATATATATCCATTCACGTTTAGAAAACATAGAATAAGAATAGATATTTTGAATGGTCATATGTTGATTCTCATACAATAATTATAGAATATAGAATTGGAAGATGTGCATTGTGACAGTTTCATCAAGATTTAAAGAAAAAAAATATTCTAATTTTACTCTCTGCGCTTTATTTGTTAATCCTTTCCACTTTAAAACATTAAGAATAGATATAACTTTAAGTTCAACATATTGTATTTAATTTTTTTAACATGGAAAGGAATGGGAAGATGTGTATTGTTACAACCTTTATACAAGTTGTGCACATTTATAATGGGCATAAGCCCATTCTCATACAAACAAACTTTTTTTTGTTTTGAAGTGCTTTAAAACTTTAAGAATAGATATAACTTATGGTTCAACATATTGTATTTACTTTCTTTTAACATAGCACGGAATTGGAATTTGTGCATTGTGACAACCTTTATAGAATTTGTGCACATTTATAATAGGCACAAATCTATTCTCATACAAACAAACATTTTTTGTTTTGAAGTAATTAATAATTGTATTATACTAGTTAGACTATTATCCTTGGCAGAGCCAAGTGTTGTACTACATACCCCCAAGAGGGATCCAACCTTATGTAGTTCTCATCTCAAAATATATATCCATTCTCATGTAGTTTATTTCATATAACTATTAGAAGAAGAATATAAATAAATTTAAGTTCAAGATGGGAAGCTACCATTCTCATGTATTTTTTTATTGTAACAACCACATTTGTCACTTCTATTCTAAGGGATTTTTTTTAAAACATTAACTTTAAGCTTCATTGATTTAAATAACTAGTATTTAAATACCAGCATAAATATGAAATTGAATCCATCTGAATGACTATCATAAACAATGTGCAGTTGCATGAGAGTATACAGATCCTACTCAATCCCCCTCAAACACTCTTTGTGAGTGCATTTACAATTTACGAGTGTGTATACAAAGTATACTAATGGTTTCTTCATCTATCAAAGATAATCAAATATTGCTCTCTAGGTGTCTACCTTGGTATCCCTCATGGAGTCCCATCTGACATCCTACACTTAGATCCTTGGTGACTCCGGGACAGTGTAATTAGTAGCTTACACTACTTTGGCCAAATTTTCAAAGACATCTATGCTATGCTTTGTTCCGTGACAACACATTTGTCATTAGGTACTTGTCCATCACCTAGTTTTGTGATATAGATTCTTTTCCATCTTATTATGTTCATAATTAACAACTTAAGCATTATTTTATGACCATACATATTTACTATGTTTATTTAGTTTATCTAATGCAGTCAGGCATGTCTATATTTTTTCAAACGATCACCAGTACCTTCTGTACTTATTTTCTTTACCTTGTAATTGTTTCCATGTTATAGTACAATGAAATCGAATTGATTTATTGATGATACAACTTGCTCATAAATGAGTAATTTACCACTATAACATCATAGCCATTAAATTTATTATTAACATAAGCACGATCACTAATAGTTAATAATCTGGTTATTTTCATTCTACATGTACATCAATTATTATGAATCCATGTGTACTCATTCCTTTATCTTGGGTTGTAACTTCAGTTTTAATCACAACTAAAGTTTTAGGTCTAGAATAATTTTCAATAGGGTTAATTTCAATTATTAACAACCCTTATTACATATAATTACATTATAGGTAATTACAAATACACATTCATCATTCAATATATATATATTATGAGAAGGCATTATATACATTATCCTCTTCATCGTGTAAATTTTCCTTTCCCCATGTAATAATAATAAATCATTCCAAACTAGGTAGCACTCAAGTAATAGAAACTCCCATAAATATTCCATACTAATTATGTGAGTTGTGATTACAAGAATCCTAAACTAGTTTTCCATAGTAACCTCCATAAGCCAACAGTCAAGGTGTGTCTCTGAAGGACTCATCTTGTCAAGCATCACTACATGTGTTGCTTTATTAACTGCAATGCAATATTATCCTTTAGCAATGTTTTTATGTTTATTCCTATGTAAACTCAACTTAATTCCTTTATGGGTACCTATGTTGTCAAATAGCAACATAAATTAGTTCCTTTATGATTAATCAAATAGGATGAGTTGCATTATCCCATTTATCAAGTAAGCACATATCAATTTACTTTTCAATTACCTCCGTATCAAACATTCTTGCATTTTTTTATTAATTTTTATTTTGAATATATTATCATCATTTATGATTGGTCATATTATGAAAGCAGTAATCAGTCTAACTCATACCTAGAAGAAGAATTAGATTCATCACTCATACTTATCTTTTCCCCCAGTATTTATTATGATGTTAGATGTCATATTGTTTGTTATACATTTTATAGATTCAAAAAACATAAAATACAATGATACTATTATTATTTTAATATAACCAAAACACGCGGTACATAAGAACAAATCTAGATTATAGCAATAGACATAATCTTACTATTTTATTCATCAATTGTTGTCTTCAAAATATGATTGTTATCAAAGATATCACATACAAACTATCTTGATGTCTTTTATCATTTTCAGAGAACATAATTCACTTCCAACCCAATGTTAATAGACTTATTTTATTGACATGAATAGATTCATGCAATCAAGTCATTCTTTACTTTCAATAATTCAAACACAATCCAATTAAGTATTACTTCATGCTTTTCATTCCTAAAATTTTATACAAATGATCAATGAAGTCAAGTCATTATTTTCCTTCTACATCTTCAAAAAAATTCCATCAAAACTATAACTTTAAAGTAATATTACAACATGGTCAGTTCACCCAGAACTAGCATGGACTATTTCCTTTACTATCATGTTATAATACTACGAAATAGTTGAACTTCTTCAAATTTGTTTAATGAGAACAACCAAGATTTAATCCATCTAGTTATGCAATCAATAATATAATTTAATCATAATAGACTCACCATTATACTTCAATTCCTTAATTTCCAAACATGTCATCTTCTTCTTAAAGTTAAAGACAATCATACCAAGTCTAAATTTCTCTACAATTATTCCAAGTATTGCTACTTGATTATGAAATTACACTTATTCATGGTTATCTTAACAATTTTCTCAGCCTAAGTTTACAGAGGATTGAGATCCATAACCTTCATGCATTCAAGAAACTTAACTTTCACAGCTTATTAATAAATACATTTGATAATTCTAGCCAGATGGAATATTAAAAACCACGGCATTAATATTATGTTTTATCAGACTTCAGTGTAAATTAGAATACTCTCAAATTTTAGGTAACAGTATAAGCTTAACATCAATGGATAGGCAGGGTCTCACAAACCACTAAAAGGAATTCACAAGGTATAGACCTGGAGCCGAGTTTAGTGATAGAAATACCCACTGGAAACCTGTCTAACCCCCTATTCACATTTCAAATATATAGATATACAGTTGTGATTTAAAAGTAAACATTTGTCCCTATATCCTCTATATCAATATTGAGGGAGAGAATTGTTCCATATAATACCAGCATACTTAGTTCCATATTTAATAGAAAGTGCCACATTTTTACTAAACACGTGCAACCAATACATCCCAGAACGATGAGTCTTACTTATATTATAAATCAAAAATTACCGAGGAAGGGGTTAGTTTGATAACATAAACCCACATCATAATTTTGGAAACACGTTACAAGTTTTTAGCCTAAAATCCATTTATATGAGACACATATTAGAACAAATTCCTATAATTACAAAACCCATATGAGATATTGATGAATAAGAGATCCTCCTTTTCAAATTGCATTGACCCATAGAAGTTAGAGCTGCATAGATAATTTGCACCACTCCTATTATTATCAACCATGATGAAAACAAAGAATGAGCATTAGGTAGTAATTACATTCACCCGCTGACCAGATGAAATTCTTTGTCACATTTTGTAGTATCATTTTATTTTTATTTTTATGAAATAAAAAATTCATTGACGATACATTATATATGTGATATGATATATATATATATATATATATATATATATATATATCACATATATAAGAAGAAGAGAGACATATAAATATACTTCTAAAAGATGGAAAAGAACAAAGCTCCTAAATCGATTGAAGGATCAAGATCCACGAAACAATGCATATGCCATTCGCTGCCAATCTCAATCTCACAACATTTATCCATGTAGCCAGTTGGGGAAAGATCTGGTGTGGGTTATGAAGGCTTGGCTTATACCTATCCATGCATTTTCTTGAAGTTCCAGGGGCTTTTCAACAAACCCACTTTACGCATTTACTGCAAATATCTTTCTTTTTTCCCAACAATTTGAATGCCAAGTGTAAGTTTCCACATTTTCATACATGTTAACAGAGCATTTGTAACCACAACATCTAACAAATCCCTCTCTTCTAAAGCTCTGGTAGGCAGTCCATACCTTGTTCCATGACTCCCCATTTGGCACAGACAAGGGAACCCTAGAGAAAGGTTGTGGTGTTTGGCTTTACACTTGTCAATTTGCATTTTCTTGAAGGTTTCTATGGCCTTTTTAACAAAACCAATGCGTGCACATCCTACAACCGTGGCAAATGGGAAACTTGAGCCATATTTTCTTAAGGCATTTTCTCAGATATTCCACATGTTAAGCACATGTTTCCCCATTTGCATTCATATTTACCAGGGTGCTTGCAACCAAAAACCTTTATCAAAAATCATTCCTCCCTAATGTTTTGGCAAGTGTCCACACCTTGCTTGGAAGTTTTATCATTGACACAGGATGTGTGGAGGTAGTAAGGTAACAACCAAAGTTTAATGCCCTAATACCAACCCATTCTTAGAAAAACCTACAGCCAAATCTTCCCTCACACATTAAAATTTCCCATATAATGCACATAAATTGCAATAACATCCTCTGACCAAAAATCCCCTCTATACGCATACAACCTCACATTAACACAAAATTCCATAATTCTTTCTCAAAATGAGGTTGGCACAAGCCCCAAGTTAGAGGGATTCAAGAATTATTTTCAGTTTTATTTATATATATTTTACTTTTCTTATTATCATTTTAATCTCAAATGATTTATATCATTTTATCATCTCAAATATTTAATATAACTTATTGTTATTATTATTTTACAATCACGAAAAAGATACTTTGAGCGACCATCCCACCATCCTCCAAGATGGAATTGACAAAGAGAATAATGGAAGGATCTTCATTCATGGAGCATTTAAAATTTGAGGAACATTTGACGATTACCTCAAACATGGTCAAACATGACAACTGAAACGAGTCCAAAATTTAACGACCATCCTGAGATGCTTGGAAAAATATTTTAAATACCTTTATCCAAAAACCAAGAGAGTTATCCCTATCTCTATGGGCACAAGGGGATTTACAAAAAAAACATGAACATATTTTAAAGTTCCAAGAAAACCATCATGATTGAAAAAGAAAATTTACTACGAACCAGAGGGGGTACTACAATAAGGCACTCAAAATTATTTATTTTGTATGAGTTTTAGAAGCCTCTTTATGGCTTTTTAGAAGATTGGTAGGCATAGACATGCCAATTGAGTATGAACTCACATCAATTAGCTTGTAAACATAAGTTTACACTAAAACACCAAACCAAGGTGCTTGGCAGAACACTTACAACTATTGATTTTGTTTTAGAAATTTCCATGATGACAAGTTTACTTCACGTGTCATTCAAAAATGGTCATCTTGTCAAATCCATTGTTTTACATCGGACTATATCCAGACAAGGCTAGTTTCAATTCCTAAGTAAAATTTGTAATAATTGAAACCCATCAAACATGCCTCCTAAGCTGAAAGATGTTCCAAGATTGATTATGCAATACCCCATGTTTATTTGATGGCAAGGTGAGTGTTAGTAAGCTACATTCTATAAATAAAAAAGGTTTGGGGAAGCTACTCCAAATAGGGTCTCCTAAAATTTAAAAGTAGATTGACTACTCTGGTTGTATTGACATGACTTGTGGCCCTGTAGATTGTTGTATTAAAAATTCAACTTAAACATCTTTCCATGATGTACGATTGTTGCAACTCACTAAGGCTTTACCCATCTCGCTTCGATTAAAATTGAAAATTTATCTTGAAGCCTAGTTTTGAAAATAAACCATATACAAAAATGTGATTTTTTTAATTTTTAAAAATTCAAATACAACGTATGAAAAGATTTCCTCATACTTCCTTAGTGCAATTTTGTCTCTTTTTCAAATTAAGGTAGAACCAACGCTATTTTGGCATCAACTATATAATCTTGTTTCAAAAAAAAAACAAATATGATAAAATTGCCGATAAATACATGCCTTACTATAACAAGTCAAATATGACTCTTTGGTGCATCTTGGAATATGCTTCCGCTACTCCTAAAATCCTCATTCATTTTCACTCTTTCAAAAAAAAATTATTTGATATAGAATAAAATATCTATGGATATTTTGTTCCCGAGTAAAGTTTATCCATTTTTCTTATTTAATCAAACCCAACCCTGGGAAGAAAAGCATAGTCCAACATCATAACATCCAATACACCTATCCTTGGTTTAGAAAATATACATAACACATGACTAACATAAAAACAAGGTATTACAACAATACATATGCAATAGGTTTTCACATATCTAAAAAAACACAACTATAACTACACAATGTCAAGATGGGATCAAATATCATATCATCAATGAGGAACATCAATCTTAACAACATAAAAGATAACCAGACTCACATGAGTACTCATGAATCATAAATAACAACTCCATATACCTCTTAATCTCCATAAGCTTCACAAAACAACTTCATGAGCCTCCCAAACAACCCCATAAACCTCCCAACACAGATAAGAGAACCATAATATCAAAACTAGGTCTGGTCACTCTATGGACATAAACACATAGAGTCTTGTCACCTGGAAAACCAAATTCCTAGTGACATATAGCCCTGATAATACAATCCTACAACCTTTGGGCTCACCCCACACCCCACACATGGACACATCTGGTTGATGGCAACATATAAACACAAACAACATGGTGGAACGCGCCCATTCAAATATTTAATAAGGTCCCCACTGGACAAAAAATAACCAAGTGGCATCGAAATCAGGAAACTTCTAGTTTTGAAACTAACTAAAACAAAGGAAATCTATATAAATCAATAAAAATGGCTAAATGTTTGTATTCAAATAGAAAAACAAATATCCCAAAATAGATAAAAGAGTCTTAAATCTTAGTAACAATCAATTAAAGTTGTTGGTTCCAAATACAACTGAGTTTATAAATAAAACACATATGAAAATATTCACATCACAAGCACTATAGTAACCTCTAAAGAGGTTTCTCATTAGGGTACTATATCATTGATTGCACATCTCAGCATCGTGAATCCATCTCGGAATATAAATAATAACAAATCAAATAATAGAACTATTATAATCTCTATTTGAATCATCCCTTCAAACTCCTACAAGGCTTAACATAGTCGTAACCACACAAATGTCATCCATAAGACAACTAGTTAAGGGGAGAGAAAGAGGTACAAGTTTCCATTCACTAAGCCTAAGGTATCCACAAAACATAATATACATGACACCCGTTGAGCAAGTTTCATACATACCAAACAAATAAAAGTGGATTTTTAGTTTGTGCTAGACTCCACTTCCTATCTCATGCTTAGCTTGAGTAAAATGGACAACGGTCTAGATTTCTCACTCCATGCATACACTTTTTATACTACTTGTAGGGATCATAAGTGTAGGGTACACAACATAACACATCACTACATTACTAACACAATGGTGACTTATGCACAACCATAACATTTTACACATGGTATATATATGGGGTATAACATAACATAATTTTCACACCTCATAACACATCAAGTTTCCACATAATGTAACCAAAAGTGCAAGTATAGTACAATAGGGGTCATAAGATCACCATATGCCCCCAATTCATGACATGAATCCTCTACCTAATGTATGAATCATATGTACGATGAACGTAGTGACTAACATCACAATATATACACAATTACAATACAACATGGTGACATAACATCATGATACATCACAACATGGTGACAACATCATGATATGAAACAATTCACTACGAAACACTTTTGTCATACAACACATTAGTACACATATATAATATCACAGGATAATGATCACTACAATGCTTCATAGTCCACATCAACATTTCTTTCACACAACAAGGTGGTAACACACGTGAAATTCATATTGAATTCACGAGAGAGAGAGATAGGATACTCTCATCACAAAACACATAAACATCTCAATAATTTTATACTAAGTGGTATGCACAACATGTGCATTCATAATATCAAAAGTACAACATTTGTTGCATCACATTACTCTTCTAACTCCTCCACCATCATGCATAATCATCATAACACCAACTTCCCCATGTCCCAGAGGTTCAAGAGCATGAACCTCACTCTGATACCATATGTAATGCCCACACATGAATAGACCAAAACACAAAACGAAATGAACCAAGATAAAAGAAAATTCTTTTTTCATTTACTTTATACAACTTGAACAACACCACATAGGCTCACAAGAATGACTCAACATCACATCAGATGTTTACACAAACATGAACCCACATATATAGCATGATGAGGAAATAATAAGCACCACAAGTAGAGATGACACACCTTCCCAATCCTACCTACAAGACTTACAATGGGGAAAGGTCATCATTGCAACTACCCTTTATCTCTCCAAGAAGGAATCATGGCTAGCCTTTGGTTCCTCCAAAGACTACACACCACATAAACAATGATAGGCCCCTTATTCCTCCATTATAACACGTGTTTATCCCTCCACTAAGACTAGCCATGAATTCCTTGGGTTCCTCCAAAACAAAACACACACTTCTCCTTATTCTTCCCTTCACTAGCTGCACCTTATTCCTCCAATAATCAATGATGAAACCTCACCCCAATAAGAAGAAAACATATCCACATGATAACACAAGATGCACATCAAATCAAAAAATTTCCAAATGAAAAATTATAAAACTATGATCCAACCATAATTATAAGCTCACAGATAAGCACTTTCCACAACACTACACTTTCATGGTTACATATATATTTCAATCATATTTCATTATTTGACTTTAAATATTTTAAGAGCACTTAACCTATAAACCTACTTTATCCTCTTCTCTCGACTCCATTTTCTTTATTTCATTTAACATTTCACCTATAACAGTACTATTTAATTTGATTATTTTCTCAAGAGAGAATGTTTACTTGGTATAGCATTATACTTTCATTACAAGGAGGAAAATTCATGGGAAGTAAAAAAGGTAGACTATTAGGTCTAAGAGTAGACATATTACATGTTCATCTTTTATAATAATGTTTAAACACTAAGGGTAAGCTCTATTCACTTTCAAATTTTTACAACTAACTATATAATTCAACTACTTAGTTTGCATCATTCGTGATACATATAAGAGGATCTATATTGAGTTTAAGGGATGAGTCTCAAATTTCACTTAACTTTAAATCCATCATCTTAAGAATTCAATATCGATAGATACGAGTTAAATACAGGTTTTGGCCACATTTAAAATTTGGTATATTTGTGTGATTTAATTTATTCAATTACACTATATTTTATATCAAATTATTTAGTGCATTCTTGTGTGACACGTGGTAGGGTTGGAAGATTGACAATTAGGTAATTTCATAAAGGTCCACGTGGTGGGTCCTCAAGCCACGATGTGGCTTGCCACCTAACTCACCTATTATCCAAAACAACCAAGCTACCTCCACATTGGAGGGGCCAATGCCACCGGAAACTAACTCGGCATAGCTCCTTATCACCTTGTCGCAAATCAAGACCCAGCTCACTAACAAACCAATGGGATTGCAAACTGATATATCCCACACACACACCTATCAAATCTAGCAGCCGCTAACTCTCCAACTCCCCCAATAGTACACACAACTCGATAGACTGTTGTTTTCAAACACAATAAAACAAACCATGGTGTGGTCTAAGCCACATTGATATAGAGCTCACCAAGCTACGGGGTAAGTCAGGAGGGCTCACCCATCACAAAATAATTCACTAATGGATATGTCCAAGCTCACAACCTTTCAAAGGGGGTTAAAAAAGGTAATATGTGACAAAAGCCACAAATTTTTGTACTTCTTAAGTGGTCCTAGGTTTAATATATTTCCATTTACGCCCAAGGATTCTACTCCCTACAAAAAATCAAACTAGAGTTCAATATCCCTAACTCACAAGACCTTCGTAAAATCCCAAGGTATTCATTTACTATCTACTAAGGGAACACTTTTATCCTTAAGGCCTAAGAATGTCATAACGGGGTTCATTAACAATGTGAACTTGACACCACAAGCAGTTCTTTTAGTTCCTATTTGTGAAGGCAATAAATTGGTCCATAAGGGAAGGAAGGGCATTCTCATGGCCATATACGAAGGGTGGGCGAGGAAAAGGTTTGAAGTTTACCTACCCCAAGATGGTCATGAAGACACGGGTGAGACTCATTTTCTTGGCATACGATAGAACCTAATATCGATATAGAAATGTAATGAAATAGTTCCAAGTTGACCAAGTTTGGTTCCACTATGGAAATAAGGTATGGGGTGAACTCAAGGGTACCATTCCTTATAACAAGGTTGATTATTACATGTTATAATTTTGATTATCATTTTCTATCCCAAATGAAAACATGCAACTACATGTTATTTCTCTAGAAGATTAAATGGTTTTCTAGGTCCAACACATCACTAGAAAGTGGATAAGACGCGTCATTCTCAAATTATTACTATCCAATTTACTAATACACTCAACATCCAAAATTACCATGGCATGATTAGTTTTAAATAACAAGATTTCAAATTCACCCTCCACTAATTGTAGACACTATCTATAGGAATTGTTTTGACATCCATTTCCATAGCAACATGATCCAATCAACTTATCTTAGTTAACCAACATATAAAAGTGTGACCAAGTAGAGAGTTAGTCAACATATAAAAGTGCAACTAAGTAAAAAAATAACACACTTTCCCACTATGCTAGAAATTTCATATTCTTCACAAAAAACAATGAACAAAAATTCTAATTATAGCAATAACACTGATATATCCTATACAAATACAATGTTTTCAAGATCACGTGTTATTATGCAAATACCAGTAACACTTCACTTTGTCCTTATCTTAGTACCTGCAACCACCACATGGTCAGTATAAACAACTAGCATGGAATCTACCCAAAATCTAGCATAAATCATGTTATTGTAGTTTTCTAATTGAATGATTATGATACTTAGCATGCAATAAGAGAGAGTTAGAGATATATGCATTTCATTTCATTTCATTTCCTAACTAGAGGGGGGATGAGAGATAGAGAGAAGAGAGAGAAACACCATTTTCTTGATAGCCAAATTTCTCAAAACAAGCCACAAAAGAGAGTTACATATAGTCATCTATAAGTGTCTACAAGTTTTCTCGTCAATTATTTGACCTGAGAGGGCCCCATGACATTATTTCACATTTACCTACTAGTTTGCAAAATAACCAAATTTAGCCCAAGGGCTAAGAAGCTATGTTTGAAAATTGATTTATGATGGGTGGACACACCACGAGACAAATTCTATGCGCTCTCCTATAAAAAGAGAATTCATAGAAGTTGACAGAACTTAGAACTGGAAAACTCAGAAAAAATGACGAATACTTTTTGGAGCTACCGATTGTAATTGGGCTAGTTTGACTTGGTCAACCAATGACATGAGGCTTATAAAACCCCCTTGCAAAACTAACTAACGAGGTGTTTTTATCATATTTAAGGGTTAAAATCAATTTTCACCAATAAATACTAGAGCTTTACGGAGGCCGATATTTATTTCTTCAATCAGGGGCAAAACGACAAGCCAAAACCAAACCCAACTTTTGATTTTCAGCAGCTTCCCAAAGCCACAAAATGGGTTAACAAGGCTCCTAGAGGGGTAATGAAAAGTGCAAAAATGGTAATTTGAGGGCAATCTAAGGTTTGATAAAATACTTCACATGCCAAGGAACGCAGTCACAACTTGGCTTTCCCATTCCGAGGTCCAGAGAGGTGTTTTGTGAATCACCCAAACTCATGTTTTATTAACTTTACAAGGAAAACAAAAAGATAGTTTAGTTGATGACTCATCTCAATCTTGCAAATTCAAGTGGGCATGGACATATAGTTTTGGTACCTTGGTTTTATAATGTATTACGTTATGGTTGCGAGTACTATTGATGGTCAAAATAATCAATCAAGTTGCATAGGAAAAAGCCCCTTTTTATCGTTTGAAATTGTGATTTATTTACTTAAACTATGCACTTGTCCATAGTTTTATTAGAAATATGATATCATAGAAAAATAGAAACTACCAATAAAAAAATTATTTAATTTCAAGGTGAGAAAACCATGCCTATAGTTACTCAAACTCGGATTCAGTGGCTTGAATTGGTCCACATTCACAATCTACAAGACCATAAAATTGAAAAGGATTTTCATTAAACATTTCATGAGCATTGTGTTAACTTCCACAACTTTGTGCTTGTCTTTACCCTACTCAAGAGATATCCTTCTCAGTTGGTCTTTCGAACCACCAAAAAAACCAAACCCAAGCTCCTTCCATGGCTACCAAAAAGTTTAGACTGCACTTTCAAAACGCATTTGTAAAAAATATTTATGGGCACGGCTTTGAGAATGAAACACTCTATCAAACATGCATAAAAGCTCGAAATTTTCTAAAGGCATTTCGTGCAACAATGGTAAACCATCTAGACGACCTCCAACTTACCATTGAAACTCCTTAAACGTACTAGTTATGGAACACAAATTATCCTAAATCATCATGTTCCATGAGACCACATTTCTATAATACATTTTTTTAAATAGTTCATGTGCCTTTTGTATGCCACCACATTTTGTATACATGTCAACCAGGGCACTTGAAACTATAATTTTTGAAATCCCCTTTCCACTATGCATTAATAGATGACCACACATGTTCCAAAGCTCTTATCTTAGCACATTTGGGAGGAAATTGGCAATGGGAGATGTTTTAAACCTTCCAATAATGTTTTCTTGAAGTTTCTGAGGTGTTTTCAACATGTCCATTTTATGCACATCCTCCAATCATTGTTGCCCACATGACCACATTTTATTGAGGTTTTTTTTCAAATAACATGATTGCCTTGATTTTTCTTCAATATTTTACAACATAAAATAAAATAAAACAATTCCCAAACTTGCTCAATATATCCCAAACCTACTAGGCACACACACATATTACTTTAAAAACACACTCCTTTTTGTATAAGTTGGATGTCCACAATGCCAATGACATCCACTACAAATATCATACTCATAGCATTATATGGGGGGCGAGTTGAAGGAGGCGTTGCACATTTTCTTGAATGTTTCCAAGGTGTATTCAACAAGACCCATTTTTTGCATACCCTACAATCATCTCATTCTTATGAAACCACATTTCTTCAACATGTTTTGACAAACAACTCTTGTGTTGAGCTTGTGTCCTCCTCCTTCATGCTTCTAAGGCATTAGAAACACAACATTTGACAAAAAAATATCTTCCTGCTCTTCTTGATGGATTCTGTAACCTGTTTGAAGATTTTTATTTGGTACAGGATGGGAGGATGCATTAGAGGTGGACTTGGTCAAAATGGAGGCGTGTTGGTCTTTTTTTGTGAAGTGAAAGTTTTTGAGGCACTCATCCCTGTCAAGTTTGACAAGGTCATGCCTTCACCCTCGCATCTTCACTAACTCCATCTATCTGACCGTTGCCTTGCCTAATCTCTCCATTAATTTTTCCTACCTTCCACCAATGCCTTTACTTCATTTTCATCCCCATTTCCATTTTCATTTCATTACATATATAATTTTTAATTTATTATATTTTATCAAAACTCCTTCATCGGATTCATATATTCTATTTAAAACTTGTTTTATTCATTTTATTATATTTTATTAGTTTATTTATTATTGTTATTTGTTTAGACATTAAATTTTGATTTTATTATTATTTTACTCGTAACAGGGCCTTCGTGAATTCCCTAGTATGACTCAAATCACAACCACAAACTTGAACATTTCGGATAGGTTGACCACAATTATAATCACCTTCTTATTATCATTATCTATTTTGTTACGAAATGATTTAATGAGCAGTTATGATTCTGACACCCAAAATATCTTAGGCGATACTTACGAAACCCATGACTGAGCAGAACATACCGAAATTTGATTCACTTCCCACGAAGACCTTAAAGCATGGTCATACGCAAAATATAATCTTGGTATGAGTACTTGAAACTTTCTACTTACCCCAAGTCTCTTAATCCAGAAAGGGAGTTCAAATTAAATAACTCATAATCATTAAATTCCAACAAAACACACTTACGTATTTGTGATGTTTGATAAAACACATAGTCTTACGAAGAGGGTCCATAACCTCACCGACTAGGCATAATGATGTGGGGCACTACAGTATAGCTTACTGCTTTGATAATGTTCTCCAAGGATTGTAATGTGTTTCAATGATTCCCATATTGCTCCTAATAGGTTAGGATGTGTTTTTTATTTATACATGACCTTTTGTTAGTTTTCTTTCTTAGATAACCATAGAATCTTGTCTAGGCCGATTATGTCAAGTTACCCATTTGTAACTGTGATAGTTGGAATATAGGAGGATGGGTTCATGGAAGGTGGATAGGTTTGAGATGGAATCTGTCCTTGATCCAGAAACCTATCCATGACCCATAGACTTGCCCTGGGATGACAAGAATCAAACCTAAGATGTGGAGGGGTCTTGATAAATATTCAATGGAAAATTTCAGATGGTTTTGATAAGTTGAACTAGAGAAAATCTATCAACCTATGGATTAGAGGATGTGGGAAAGTGGAAAGGTTATTGAAATTGGTCAAATATGTGTAAATGGATTATATACCAAAATAAGTATAAAAGGTGACAATGCCAAGTACTTAAACCAAATTTAGGGTACTACAAGATGATAACTATCCACTTTCTGGATTCTATTTCCAACACTTGATGTGTTATGTCCTTTTCACACAATGCTGAAGATTCCTTCACTTGAGTTCAATCATAAATATATTCTTTGGTTGGTGTAGTTTAACTAGTGAAAATACCTTAAATACATCTATCACACAAATGCCAAGAGATATCAATCTCAATGCCATTATCTTGGATTTTTAGCTCATCATACTTATTAATAACATTGTTAACTTCTTCATTGGTGGCTTGACAATGATGGTGGAGGTAATTTTTTCCCACTCTGTAACTTTTTGAATTTTTTTGTTGTGACTGACTCCTACTTCAATGGCGGATATGTCTGGGCTAGCTCCTGACCCCCTCTTGATTCCATTGACATCTTTGCCGACTCCTGACCCCCTCCTGATTCCATTGACGTCTTTGTCGGCTCCTGGAAGGACGTTGTTGCTGGCTCTTCGAAAACTACGGACCTTGGAAAACTCCATCCTCAGAACATTGATGGGACTCTATCTCTTCAAATCCCTGCCTCGATTACTGAAGCTACGCAAGCCTCTAGGGAACTATCACTGATCGACAAACTTATGGGTCCCAGGCTGCCCCTAGAAGAGATTCGCAAGTGGGTTCGTATTAAATGGGCTCCTTGTGGCCCGGTAGACATAACTGCTCTTTCCAATGGTTTCATGTTTTTTACTTTCTCACATAAAGAAGATTTCGCCTGTGCTCTGCTGGGTGGACCATGGTTCTTTGGTAGGAGAGGCTTCTACATACGGTGTTGGACGCCTAGGTTCAGCGTTAAAACTGAAACAATGTCCCAGGCCCCAATCTGAGTTAGGCTTCTTGATCTCCCCTTGGAGTTTTGGCATTATGTTGTCATCGACAACATAGCCCGCTCCATTGGTTCTCTAATAGGAGTGGATCAAGCAACCAAGGCGGGCTCTAGATTCATACATGCCAGATTTTGTGGCAATGCCGACATTAGCTCGTTGTTGTTGTCCTCCATTGATCTTCATTCTAAGCTGTGAACTTGGGTGCAACCCATTGAATACGAATACATTCCTCAAGCCTGCTCCAAATGCAAAAGCATAGGTCACAATTCTCAGGCCTTCCCTTCAAAGCCAACCCCAATCACAAGAGAGAAGACTCGGTCACCATTGTACAAAGATAAGTTCATTCCCAAAAACACAAATGATGTTAGTACTTCATATCTGTTTGATGTCATTTTAGAGGAGTGTGTTCCCCCACCTTCTTCTTCTCAACTCCCCCCTCCTCCCTCTGCCCCTTTGGTAGTTTTGTTTGTATTTACTCCACTTCCTCCTCTGTTGGAGGCTCCCTCCTTACTATCTTCATCTTTTGCTCCACCTCCCTCAACTTCCCCCTCTTCATCTCAGCCTTCTCCTTCTACTCTTTCCCTGTCCTCCTCTCCTTCTTTTGAATTTCCTCTTACCTTCCCTCTTTTTGGCTCCTCCCCTTCAGCCTCCTCTCCTCCCCTTCCCTTGGTGATTTTTTGGAGCCTGTTCTTTGTCGTGTGCCTTCTGGTCCATCTTTTGTCCTTGCTATTGCTCGTTCTCCTCTTCGGGAGAGTGCTAACGTCTCTTCTTTTGCTCCACTATCTATGATAGCAATCCTACAAAGAACACTAGAAACAACACTAAATCAACAATTGATGTGGGAGCTAAGAAAATGAAAGGGAGACAAAAAAATCAAGCAAAGCTTCAAGAGGAAGCATTCCTCAATATAGCACAAGGAACACATGGACTGCTTGCCATCCCAAGTGGAGATAAGCCAAAATCTAAAAAATGAAGATTTTCTCTTGGAATGTTCGGGGATTAAACGTTCCCCGGAAAAAAAGAATCCTCACGGATTTTAGACTCAAACATTGTCCTAATATTTTGATGTTACAAGAAACTAAATTGAAAGAGGAGAATATGTTGCATAAATTAAGGCCCAATGCCTTAGTGGTTTCTCAGGTGTTTGCTGGTAATGCTGGCAACTTGTGCGCCTTCTGGAATCCGAAGACTCTCTTTGGGGAATGTATCATTAAAACCCCTCATTTTCTAGGAATGTTCTTCCAAGAGATTGGTTTGAATTTGGGTTGGATTGCTATAAATATCTATGCTCCTAACACTGAAACACAAAGAGAATTTTTTTGGAAAGACTTGTTAGATTTTTGATACTCCTATAAACACCTGTTGTGGCCGATAGCTGGAGATTTCAATACTCCTCTATATCTGTCTGAGAAACAAGGAGGAACCAGTGTTAGCAACAACAACACTGAAGCCTTTGTTGACTTTATCAGAATGGGGGAATTTTTTGATATTGATCTTCATGGAGCTCCTTATACCTGGTCCAACAGACATCTCAGAAGCAACCACATTCAAATTAAATTAGATAGATTTATGGTTTCCATGGACTGGATTGATCATTACCATGATTTCTACTTGTAAGCTTTGCCTAAGATAGCCTCGGATCACTACCCTTTACTCCTCACTGCCTTGCAAGCTCTATGCTCAAAACATCCCCCTTTTCGTTTTGAGTTGGCTTGGTTGCAAAATCATCAACTATAGAATATTATCAAGGATTGGTGGCAAACTGACATCTAGGGCTCGGCTATGTATAGGTTTGCTAAGAAGCTCAATTTTGTCAAGAATAAGCTTAAGAATTGGAAAACTCAGGTTTTGGGGACATCTACAAAAGAAAGGATTTGCTAACTCTAAAGCTCGCCTTTATTTTGAAGGAGATTGACTCGAAGGGTAGATCCCTCCAACTTCACCAAGAGGATCTATCCATTCTCAGTGACTACCATAGTACTCTTACTGAGGAAGAAATCTATTGGTAGCAAAGGTCCAGAGCGATATGGCTTCAGCAAGGGGACCGAAACATGAAATTCTATCATATGATGACCACGAAATGTAAGAGCAAAGATAAAATCAAAGAGTTGGTCACTATGGAAGGAGCATACATAAATAAAGATGAAGAAATTTTTGTCGAGCTTATCAACTATTACGCTAGCCTCTTACATGAGGTTTCCCCCTACCTTCCCCCCCGTGTGAAGAAGATTGTCATGAAATGCTCCAACATATACCTAATTTGATCAATGATGTTATGAATTCCAAACTCACCCAACCCTTCTTTGTGGAAGAAATCAGAAAATTTTTCTTTGATATGAAGAGTGATAAAGCACCTGGCCCGGATGGCTTCCCAACGGCATTTTTTAAAACTTTCTAGCACATTGTTGAAGTTGATCTTCACACGGCTATTTTGGAGTTTCAGCAAAAATACCTCCTATTAAAGGAATGGAATAATACCTTTGTTTTCCTTGCTCCTAAGTCTATGGGATCCAAATTGATCTCTAACTATAGGCCCATAAGCCTCTGCAATACCTCTTACAAGATTATTACAAAAATGCTTGCTTCCAGGCTAAAACCATTGATGGCTAGTTTAATATCAGAACAACAAAATGGGTTCATAGGAGGTAGGTTGATACAAGGAGGCATCATAACGGTTCATGAGGCGATGCACTCTACTTCTCTTAAAAATTCGGCTAGTATGATCATCAAACTTGACATGTAAAAGGCATTCGATAGAGTCAACTAGCCCTTCCTTCTTCGAGTCTTGGAGAAATTTGGTTTTGGGGAGAAATGGAGATCCTGGATTTTTAACTGTATTTCAACCCCTAAATTCTCCATTCTAATAAATGGTGTCCGTCAAGGTTACTTCCCATCCAGTCGTGGAATCAGGCAAGGGGATCCCCTATCTTCCTTCTTGTTTATCCTCATGGCTGACACTCTTAGCAGAGCTTTAGAAGTAGCTAAAAGTGATGGCAGCATCAAAGGTATCACTACTACCTCTAGAACTCTAGTGGCTTCACCAGCCAATTTATTGATGACACTCTTCTGCTGGGTATAAATTTTGTACAGGAAGCTAAGGTTTTGAAACGTATTCTGGATTGCTATCAAGTGGCTTCTGGTCAAAAGATAAATTTTGGGAAGAGCAGTATTGCTTTTATCAATACCCATGCAAACAGACAGAGAAAAATTGCTGACATCTTTGGCTGTAACATTATGGATCTCCCCTCTTCCTATCTAGGACTCCCACTCTTTCTAGGAAGACAAACTGAGAGACTCTGGAACACAGTTATTGATAGATTCAAAAAGAGACTTGTTGGATGGAAAGGATCTCTCCTCAGCTAGGTAGGGAAGCTTCAGCTAGTTAAAGCTACCTTACAAAATCTACCGATTTATTTTATGTCTCTTCTGAAAATGCCTATTTCAATGGTTGTTATTGAAAAAATTCAAAAAACATTTCTCTGGTTAGGATCTGAAGAAAGAAAGAGAATCCACCTAGTTTCTTGGAAGGTGGTTTGTAAACCAATGACTTTAGGAGGTTTGGGTCTGTGTAGAATAGCTAAAATGAACTCTGCAATGCTTGCAAAATTAGGCTAGGAAATTGTTAACAATGGAACAACCCCTTGGACATAGATGATGATCTCTAAATACCTTTCTTCGGTGGAGGATTTCTTTGATAAAAACAATCCAAATGGTTCAGCCATTTGAAATTCCATCAAAAGCACTAGAAACTTGATCCAGGCTAGCACTAGATGGAAAATTGGTAATGACAATAAGGTGGCCTTCTAGAATGACAAATGGACTAGTGACAACACTTTATCTGCTGACCCCTCTCGAGATCCTATAAATTCGAGGCTAATTAGAACTTGCGGTTCTTATGTTGCAAATTATATTGATAGATCTTCATTACACCCATGTTGGGCCATACCTGTTTGGGAGGAAGCGTGTTGTCACCAGATTCAGTTGATTGAAAAACTGAAGATGGTTTTGTTGCATCATTTTTTGCCAGCCTCCTGTATGGAGGATGTTAGAATCTGGCCTCTTTCTATTTCTAGCTCTTTCACGGTCAAGGCTTCCTATCTTTCTCTTCCACACAGCTCGGAGGGCCATGCACTTCATCAAGTCTAGTCACCTCAAGTTATCCCCAAATTGGGTTTTTTCACTTGGCTTGCATCCAGAGATGCCTTTCTTTATGGAGATAATCTGAAAAGGAGGGGTTATTCTTTACCTACCAAGTGCGCACTGTGTTTTAATGTTATTGAATCTTCAACTCGTCTGCTTTTTTATTGTAACTTTTCGGTCACTGTTTGGAGTCTTCTCCTTCATATTTTTGGAGTGTCTTGGGTTTTCCCCAAGTCCATTTCAGATGCTATTAGTCAATGGGTGTCTCTCTTTCATCATCCAATTGTTAATCTTGCATGGAAATTGCTCCTTCCTCATACAATATGGAATATTTGGAAAGAACGCAATAGAAGAATTTTTAAGGATCAACACAGTACCCCTCAACAGGTCTTCACTCTGGTGACATCAGGTTTACAAGAAAATCTGAACTGTTGCATTTGGAAACAACATAAATGTAAAATTGTCCTTAACATGGATAGACAGTGGTTGTAAGAACTCTAGATTCCCCTCCAGCCTCGTAATTATGCTGCTCTAAGGGAAAGTACCATCTGGACCCCTCCCCAATTAGGATGGCTTAAAGTCAACACTGATGGGGCTGCTAAAGGTAATCCGGGTATCTCAGGTGGGGGTGTTGCTATTAGAGATGAATTAGACAACTAATGGCCGCTTCTGCATCATTTTTTGACATGGATTCCAACCACAGAGCTAAGGCTTTGGCCATTTTAAAAGGTCTTGAACTTGCCACTAATTTTGGCAGAATCAACATAATTGTAGAAATTGACTCCCTAAATCTGATAAACCTCCTTAATAACAAGGGAGTCGCTAGTTGGACTATCAGTAGTATTATATCCAATATTAGACTCCTCCAATCTCAGTTTAGCAATGTTCAATATCAACATGTTTTCAGAGAAGGAAATAAGGTAGGTGACCTGTTTGCTAATACTGGAGTCTCTCAACAGAAGCAACAAATATGGATCGGGAACTTTCCAGAATTATTGTTAAAAGCATTTAATGATGACTATTCCAAAAAAGTGATAATTTAAGCAAGTTTTCTACTTGCATCACTTCTCATGATTATTTGGGTTATAGATTTATTTCCCTTACCGACAATGACGTTTCAATTTATGATGATTTAAAAGAGTATTTTAATGGGATTATTAGTCACACGTGGAAAGCCGAGCAATCGATTTTTGCTCCTTTAATGAAGATTTTTAATAATAATGGTGTGCAACCCATCGTCGGGTGGGCATGTGTCAAACAAGACTCAAAATTCTTTATATATGGTTGCAAATTTTTTTTATTTCAATTCATTTGTATCTTTTGTTTCTTGTCGCTGCAAATTATGGGGGGCACTCTAGTTCAGTTGGAGCTTGCGAATTGAGACAACCTGAAAAAAGATGAGGTGGCATGGAAAATTCTTAGGGCTCTCAGGGCATTATGTGGCAGTGTCTAGCAATGTTATGTCTTCCTAGAAGCAGGGCCATGTCAAAGTGGGAAAAACGAAGTTTGAAATATCGGTGGAGAGTATCACGGAGGCTACTGGACTCCCCAATGATGGTGATATTTACTTTAAATTGTCCTTAAAGGCGGAAATGGTGGCCTTTCTGGCCAAAAGAAAGGAGAAAGTTTACTTCTACAAATCGGGATATGAGCGTACCTCTCTCAAGGACCCCTGGGATCGAGTTACATAACAACTTATGAGGTACATTACTTTGGAGGGAATATACAAGCTAGTTTATGGGCCATAACTATTTATTTTGGTTCACTTCGTTATGGTGGTAAGGTTAACTTAGCCAACTTTCTTCACCACTCTCTGGTTTTGTCTATCCAAAAGGCTCGAGTAGGCGAAGGTAATTTACTTCATCATGGTTTAATTTACTTGCTCTTTAAGCATGTTATGGATTCTCGTGTTATGAAACATTTTCCCATTGTTGTTGGCTCTACCCGTTGTCACCTCCTCCCCGCCCCGCCACTCGCCGCCTGAATCCCCCTCTTTCCCCCGACCCGGAGGTTGAGATTACTGGTCATCGTGTCGCTGCTTCCCCTCCCCCTGCTCATTCTCTATCCCCAACAACGATTTTCCCTGCCACTCGTGTTTCCCCCTCTCTCGGCTCTGCGGGTGTTGTTCCTCATTCGCTGGGCGTTTCGGGTTTTGCAAAAGATGATTCGATTCTCGAGATTCTGCTCAACATTAATAAAGCCTACATTGGATCCCCAATTTCTTCTCGCTTTGGTGAAAAAAATGAACGAATCTAATGAGACTGAGGAGGAAATTGGTTTTGCAATAGAGGATGATGAAGGGGATGGTGAAGATTATGTAGAGGAAGATGTTGTAGATGATGCTACCGAGGAAGTTGCTAGAGCAGATGTCGAGGAGGACGCTACTGAGGATCTTGCCAAGGATGTTGTTGAGAATACAGCCAATTCAGATACAGATTTGGAACACTGTGTTGCTATGGAAAAGAGTGCTAAAATTGTTGTGGAGCTAATTCATGGAGTTGTAACATCAACAAAGTTTTTAAAGTCGTTAAAAAATGGAAAGACTCTACAGATGAAATTTGGCTCCATCTCCAAAATGGATGCAAGGAAATGTTTAGTGTTGCTGAAAATCTTGCTAGCAAAACTGTGGATTCTGCTGTGATTGGTGTCGTGAATGAACTTAAGACTAATATACCTATGTAGCCCAGGTTGTGGGCCCTACTCGATCTTTTTGGATTATGGTTTCTTTTTTGTTGATAGACTAGCTACTCTTATGTTTTATCAAGCTTATCTAGCCGATTAAGGGCCTTTTTGTAAGATGGATGTGGGTCATATCAAAACCCTCACCTTTTACCATAATCCAAAAAAACATTGTTAAATTCTTCACAAATGTCCCACTGGATGGTGACACATGGTGTCAATTGTAACACCCACATTTTTGACGTACCGAAACCACATTAATTACCATTAATTAATTAGGGAAAAATTGTGGGTAAAATTTTTTCTTTAAAAATTTGTAGGTATTAAACATTAGTTACAATTAAATTTATCGTCTATTAATTTTTTACACATCTTTAATGTAGTTGCATTCGATTTAATAATTAAATATTATTGTTTAATTTCTACATCGTCATGGGGTTGAAATCCCCTTCTAAGGTTTCATTAGTGTCATTTAAATATTGATTAAATTCACCCCATTTTCTATACATTAACTTTATTTATTTTAATCATGCTTAATAATTTATCTAAATACCCATATGCAACATTAATTAATAAATCCTACTCAAAATGTCATTTTTTTATTTAATGGACCCAAAACAAAGGGTTCCTAACAAGTCCTAACCCCCGTTAGTTAAATACACATACCTTTTATTTAAAACACCCATTCCCACAAAATTACCCACAACTTAAAATGTGTAGGAACAACTCTCAACCCTTGGATTGGATTTGAGGGAGCCCTTAGATCTAGGGTTAACCCAAAAAGCCCTAAAAATCCTTATGATCTATTTTATTCTTGTGTTTTCCCTAAACCTTTTCATTTTCTCATTTTTCTTTTGCAGGTTGAAGGATGGAGGCCATGGAGCTTGCAAGCAGCTATAGGAGATTTGCTTATTTTTTATTTGGATGGATACACACAAAATATCCTTATCTCTCCCCATTTCAAAATATACAAAATGTAGCAATATTTTCCTTTTCTCTCCCCATAGGTGGAACACCCTACTCACACTCCCTCCACAATACCTCATAACTCCCTTTTCCCTCCCCAATGGTCCCATTTTCCTTCTCCCCACACCTTCCTTAAGGTCAAAATCTACCCAACCCATAAAAATCGACCACATACATCCAATTTACAAATAATGCACAATAAAACAAGAATACAATGGTATATACCCTACCTTGCCATTATAAGATTTCACAATCTTCAAGAAAAAAAATTCAATCTCTTCCAATCTAAGCTAAATCCCAAAATGCAAGCTCCAAAATCTCCCCAAGCAAGAAGTTCAAGTAAATTCCCAAAAATATGCAAGTGTGTAATGAAACCAAGTAACCCCCAAAACTCCAAAATAACTCCATTAAATAGAAAGATTGGAGAGGATAGTGAGGTGCCTCTATGTAGGATACCACATCACTACTCCAATCCACCTCACTAAGTCAAACACAAAGACCAAGACTCATAAATGGGTAGGGTGACCTTATGACATACCCAACTTGCACTCAAACCTCCACCTCATGCTTCCAAGGACACAATTAAGAGGGTAAGTAAACTGGTGACATTAATTGCCCCTTTATTATTCAAAAATGCATCATGAGGGCTAAATTTGGCCCATTAATTAATATGTATGGTTGGTAGGAAATTTTAAGAGGTATGGGACAAATTTAACTTGTCCCACAAGCCTCCAAAAGTGGCTCCAAAGCCCAAATTCGAGATTTGAAAAGTGGGGATGAGTACACCACTCAAATTCAATGAAATCCATCTAAAATCAATAAGATAACAAGGACTATCTAACCCATTTAATACCCACATATTCACATCCCAACTTAACGTAATCACATGATTACTTAACTAAACAAAGCACGTTACTTAAGCAATAATAAAGTGATAATTACATCACAATAAATAAATCACATACACAACTAAATAAATAAAATAAAAAAGGGAAAAGCAACACAAAAACCCATGGCCACATATGAGGTCACCCCTCCCATGGTTACCTCTAAAAAACTTAACAATAGAACAACAATACGCACGAACACAAAGTTTCCAAGGTGGCCTTGTTGCAAACATTTGATATTCCTCCATGGTTAGCCTCCTAGCCCCTTCTTGTTTATTGTGATATAATTTCTTGCAACCAATCAAACAATACCCATTTGGCCTCAAGGCCACATCAAATACATCAAGATATAAAACACACATACATATCATCCAACTACATCATACACGTAGCTATATCATCATCATCAAAATTAGGATTTTTTATCAATTATTTGCAATCATTGAACATCTCAATTTTGATAGGTCATAACATCAATAATATCATAAGTTCAGTCCAAACATATAAATGTAATCATCATCATCAAGAATCCAAAACGTCAGTATACAATGAAACAACACTAGATCATCATCTATTAATGTTTGTTAGTAGTCCATACCATCTATAATATGAGTCATAACATACTGAAAATCACAAATGTTTGTACTGTTTATCAACATGCTAGTTAAAATATAATAATAATGTCCATGTCTCTAGTCCACAATAATCAAAATCATAGTAAGATAAATGTCAAAGAGGAGTGGGCATTACATCCCCCTCCCATTAGACTCAACTTCCTCCTAGAAGTCACTAGAACAAATGTGGGAACTGTGCTTGTAATGGTGTGGTGTCCTCCCATGTAGTTGATGACTCGTCATACCGATCCCACTAAACACACACCTGATCAATCTCTTGGCCTCGAAGGCCCAATATCTTGTGCTCTAAAATGCACTCAGGATCCACCATCACCTATCCTTGCTCCTACATCTCCAAAGCAGTCCAATAATGTCCTGAATACCCCATTCATCAAACTCATGAATACTGTGAGGGAATTCGTCAAACCAAATGACACAACTTAAACTCATAGTGGCCATATATCACATGGAAGGTTGTCTTATGAATATTTTCCTCCACAATCCTCGAATGATGATAACTTGACTTAAGATCTATCTTGGAAAACATGGTAGCCCCCTTCATTTGATCAAACAAATCATCAATACGTGGAAGAGGGTAACGATTCTTGATTGTTACTTTGTTCAGCTACATGTAGTAGATGCACAATCTCATGGATTTTTCCTTATTCTTCATAAAAATCACCAGTGCACCACAAGGAGATACATTATGATGGATTATGCCCTTCTCTAGAAGGCCCTCTAGTTGTAACTTTAGTTCACAAAGCTCAGGGGTAACCATCATGTATGGCACACGTGAGATATGCTCTGCTCCAAGAACCAAATCAATGTGGAAATCTATCTCACGTGGGGGAGGTAGGCCAGGTAGATCTCTGGGAAAAACATCTAAAAACTTGTGCAAATGGGGTGATCATCAAGTGAAGGCCCACTAAACTCACCCTCTAATATGTTACTAACTGTAATAGCATACAACTGAAATCCCCAATGCGTACATCACTTAAGCTGCATAGCGGAAATGGTGCGAATAGAAATAGGACTCCTAACCCCAACTATCACCGACTCAACACACCAATCATCTACATAAGATATCACCTTGTTGTAACAATATACTCTAGCTCTGTGTACAAATAACTAATCCATACCCAAAAATGACTCCATAAGAACCCATAGGATGGATGTGAAGATCCAGGGTCGTGGTGAAGGGTCCTAGGTCAACTACACACTCTTTGAACAAGAATTCCACTGAGAGCTTGGCTCCATAAGCCATCTCAATGTCCATCCTATGACCCGTCAATGATCAATCTAGATACACTAATGTGTAAAGATTGAAAATTATTTCTGAGAAACAAGTGGGCTCCGAACTCCACTATATGGCCAAGATATTATGATTATTCAATTGAATTATCCAAGAAAAAATTAAAAAAATCCTTAGTGACAGTCAAATGGATGTCAAATTTAAGTTCAGAATTAAAAGTGAACAGGGTCATGGACATTACAACCCACAACCACTTCCCAACTGCCATTGTAGAACACCTCTCAGAATAGTAAACTATGCCTTTTTGCTCTACATCCTTCCTTTCCATGTTCACTTTGTTGGGTCAAGGGAAGTTATAACCTTTTGAGGCTAAGAATTAACACCCCTTGAAATTTTTTCTCCATGTTTAATATTTTGAAAATATTGGTTATTTTCATTGTGAAGAACATTCATAATTCTTCTTAGAGGACTGCATAGTCATATTTGGAAAGACTTGGATTTTTTAATTGTATATTGATAATGCGCACAAAATGCATTGTATATTCAAATGAAGGGGAAAAAACCTCAAAAGTTAGGAGTACTTCCTCAACATCCTAGCAAGAATCTTCAAAGAAGCAAAAGAAAAGTGAATGAAAGTAGGATGCTACATTTGCAGGGAAAATATTGGGTCCTTAATTTATACTAAAATCATTATAACATTGATGTACACACAAAGCCCATTCATTAGAGTTGCATCTAAATATTCTTCTCGATGTAAGAGGCAAATGATGTAATAGAAAACCTAAGGTAGATGAGAAGGAAGTAAAGTGTAATTTGTAACAAAATATGAAGTTGGCATGTATCTTGATGTAGAGGATCTTGACAATAGAACAACAAAATTTGGAAGAGGTATGAGAGAAAAAAATTTATTTAAATACAATTCAATATGAGGAATGAAACTACCTTGTCTGACTCGTGCTCTTAACAGAAATTGGTTCAAGCATTTTCATGAAAACTCAAAGGCATCCAAAGTCCTTCTTAGTGTTTTGGCTGCACAAAGACACTAGAGTTGCAAGTGTTTAAGCAAGGGAAAATTCAAGTTGTTGTAGTAACTAGTTATGTTATTGAAATGGACTATGATATGATATTACTTAATGTTTATTATGCCTAAACCAGGTCTCTAATATAAGGATCCTCTAAATAGGAAAAATTTAGAAGACCATTCTAGATCCAACACACACACATACACACAAAAGGTCGGTCCACAAGTGGTCTAGGGATGTAGACAAGAGTTGGGAGCAAAAAAATTTGTAAAGAATTTAGAAAGGAAACCTACACATACAATCTCCAAAGAGGTAGAGGATGGAAGACATTAATAGATCTGGGGTGTCATTAGATGACAAGCAAGAGCTATGTTACATAAGGGTGCCAATATGCAGTAGGCAAGAGCTATAGTAAGGTATAGTGTCACTACATAGTAAAGAAATAAATTTAAATGACAATAATGTAAAATACATCAATAAAGCAACAAGCATGTACTAAAGTATACCATATAAGGCATGAAGCATCAAACATCTACAATATCGAACACAATACAAAAGAAAGATAAATTAGGGTTAGGGATACCTTTTTTTCGTTAACTCGATGGCACATTAACCTCCCCCTTGGCTTATAGTTCTTTGTGAGAGATGGTTTTAGGGAACTCAAGATGGATTGGTGAACACTTTAGTCCAAATTTGGGGACTTTAAAGACTAGGAAAACCTTTCTAGTGAAGCTCCTATTCTTGATATCATCAAGGCCATTATGTTAATATTGTCTTCTTTAGTGTAAGTTTTGTTAGCATTTGTTCTCTTCTTTTTCCTTAGGTGGATTTTCTTGCATAATCATCACAAATTGATGTTCTATATTTTGAGAAATGATAAAAGGGAACGTTATAAATATAATTTGACCCTAAAAATCCAAAAAGTAATTTTAATCAAGGTCATTACGTAGCCGGTGACATGCATTTTTTTGTAGTGAAGTCGATGATATTGTTTTAAGAAAGGATGCTACAAGATATCATTATCCATGCCCATGACATTGGCTATGTGTAGGTACTGAGGAAAAAGAGGGCAAAGGAAGGTTAAATGGCCAAAGAGGACTATCGTGCCCATTTTTTACATGGATAAAACAACTAAAAAATAAGATGTTTTTTTTGTTTGAGAATGTACAATGCACATTCTACACACAAAATAGTCTTAGACTAGTTACCTAAATAATGAGTGACATACAATGCTATAAATCAAGAATACATTGCTAAACAAGTTCACTTTATGGTGTATAAGTGGCCACAAGGTTGCCAATTGTCCATGTTGGGTCCACTTGCACCAATCATCCTACATGCATCTACACGACTTACAACAACCTAAGTGGACCTAGTGGGCTCCATGACCCTAAGGTTCACTCTAATCACTCAACTAAAGTGAGGAGGTTCCACTAGTTTGGCCCATATAGGTTTGGTCCTATTAACACATACTACGGTGGGGTATTCTAGTCAACTAAGCATGAATGGTATGCTTTGATGTTTAATGAGGTTCAAAAAGGACCTTGGTGATTTTGTCCAATCAAGGGGTTGGGATCATATATTTAGTTGAAAATTTTCTTAATTAAAATTTGACTTGTTTGAGTTAAAAAGTGGTACACCCAAGCTTCCCTAGGTCTAATGTGACCTCAAAACAACTTAGCATATTTGGGTTTGGCTAATCTCAAGGTGGAGCATGAAATATTTGTCGGATTGAATCCACCTTGGTCGTTAGGTCAGGAGATAGTTAGAAAAGTCTTGCACAACTCTAAGGAGTCCAATAAGATATCCCATCCTCATTTGGATTCAAGAGCCAAGTGTTGAGAGAATGGGTGAGAAGGATTGGAGGGGGATTTGTCCATGGCCTCACCTCTTTAACCTCTCCGTCCTCAAATGACCTCCATTAATGGGGCCTCCAAGCTTTTATTGATATTTTGAATTGTTTTATTTTCCTAATTTTACAAGTTCTATAAGTTGTTGGGTTGATTCTATAGGTTATGGACATCTCAGAAAGCTTTTAGGAGGTTTTGGCCTCTCACAGAAAGAAAAAGTGTGATAGGAGCTTCAAGCTATCAATGATCATTAATGACCACTCAGGATAATATATAGGTTTACGTCATTTTTCCTATTTTGTGTAAAAATATGACAATTGAGGGGGGATCTATAAGGATCACTCAATCCTTAGGTTGTTAGAGCCCCTTAATGGCATTGCAAGGTCACTAGGACCTAGGTTAGAAGCCCTATTTAAAACTTTAGCTTTAATAAAAAAAATTAAAGCCTTGATTGCAAACTATAGAAAAAGTTGCCTTTCCTCTAATTAATTTTTACATTTTGTTTGTTTGTTTTATAATTATGACTATATAATAGTAGGGTGCATAGCCTAAACTAACACATAAAAGGAGGAAATTACATGTAAAAGGTGAATACCATAGGTTTTCGAAAGGAAAATTACCATTTATAAAACACTTGCCTGGTTAAAAAGTAATCACTAAGTTTGAGCCAAAACAATTGTTAAGATAACCATCGACAAAGGATAAAGGCGGTCTTTATTGGTGAGCCATCATTGCACCAATCTTGTTTGTATTATACCGGTTGATGGCCATTTTATCTACCTACCTTCAACATCAAATCTGACCCACAAACCATGGATTTACGATTGTCTAATTACTTCCCATAGGCCTCCACAACTCTTGATCTCTCGTATTGCCCGCCCTTGCTACTTCAAACCACTACCTTCACCACTATGGACAGACCCCTTATATATTTCATGAATAAAATTTGGAGAAAATGAACTGATTCCTCAAGGGTCCAAGCAAAATTCAAAACTTCCACTTTAAAAATGTGTATCTTTCATATCGAAATGAAAAAAATGTTTCATAAATTTCAACACGTTCATGGCATTGAGTAGATTACTCTAAAATGATTTAGGTAAGGGAAGCTTTCGTGTGTTCTAAGCACATTAAAAGTTGACAAAAAGAAAGTAGCCTTTTATCCTTGAGACAATATAAGCATTTTATGTGAATTGTAAGAAAATAAAACTGATTTTCTCACATGTCTAACATAAAAGAGAAACTGAACTTTTAGAGACCACAAAATTCCTTTCCAAAATCATAAAGTTAGAACTTTGAATTATTCTTGTTTCAACAAGGTAAACAAAAGAGTTTTCCTTACATAGTTTGTAAATGATAAGCTTGTAACAAATTTCATTTTTCCTCCAAAAATAGATAAAACAAATCTTGAGGCATGCAAGCATTTTACAATGCTACAATAAGCCAATAATAAATATTACAAAGTTGAAATAAGTGTGTGCAAGCTCTAGGGTGACAGCTAGCTCCATAATGCATCCATGAGGCTAAGTTAATGAGAGGCTCATGTTCCATCTGATTGCAAATAGGGTAGACCCCTAGGCACCCTTGAGTCATGGGCTCCCAACCTTGAGTACCAAAACGATGGATTTCTTAGTTAAGTTGAGGGAAACTTAGTAATAAAATGGGGAATGAAGACTAGACAACTCCTATTTTCAACCTCTTCCTACAAACCATAATTTATTTCAACTCTCAAACCAAAACATATATCCATCGATATAAGTACATAGGCTCTTCATGATGGAATAAGTCACAAAGAGATGAGAGGTAAGAGCCTCAAGAATAATAGGGTTTTCATGTCTACAAAATGAAGTTCCACTTCCACTCTAAGAGGTGTGGGAATAGAGCCAACAACCCGCGAATAATTTAGTTTTCACAACCACAAAAGAGGGTTAGGATAGGTGGCCAAACCCTCCCCAATATAATATATATGTTTTCCTCACCAAATAGAGGGGTGCAGAGAATTTTTTGGGATATGTTCACCAAATACCAACTCACCGCATATTTTTTATTGATTATAAAACAATGAGGGAGTACCTCTAATCTCCTCCACAAAAACAGCAAACCCATTTTGGTAGCATAACATTGCAATTTAAGACACAAAAACTCATTTAAAATCAGCAAGTGGAAATAATCACCCCCAAATACCCTTAAGAGGGTTCAAAGAAAATAGAACAGACATAGGCCCAACAAGAACCAAATCAATAAAAGATTGTAATCCAAGAGGCCTTTTAAATTTATAAAATTTTCAATTCCTTTTAAGAAAAGACACGAGATTTAGAATTAAATGAATTCAAAACATGGATGTATTCACAGAATTCCTTACCTTGGTTCCTCCACTTGCTAACTGATTTCAATTCCCGCTCTCAGTCTTTATTTTTTAAACCTTGATCTCCCAAGCTTCTTCTTGATTTTTTAAACCTTGAGCTCCACTTTCAATTTTCAATATGGAAAAGGTGTTTCCAAGGATGGTTTTCCCTTCTCCTATAAAGAAAGCCTTTGAATCCATGACCAACTGGAAGATGAAACTTGTCCTCTCCCATCCCCAAGCCTTCCTTCACAAAAGTCTTCTCTTTAATAACTTCTTTTACAAAGGCAACAAATCCACCCACAAAGCACACAGGCAAATAAAACTAACTTGAACTTCCATTGAGGCCTTTCAATTCCATGCATTTAATGGGACCTTGGATGTCCTAAAAGTTTTCTAATATATCTAAAATTTCTCCTCATTTCATCCCTAAAGTCAAGGGCCTTAAATTTTCACAGCTAAAAATTCCTAATTTGCAACTCACACCACTTTACAAGTGGGTTTCTTCTCCCATCCAAATTTCTCAACTTGGTTAACTTTTATTGACTTGATCATACATCCACTTGGCTCTCTAGAGGATTATAGAAATTCCATGGGTGAAGGTGAAGGGATTTGAATAATGGCAAGGTCCAAATTTAGCCAATTTTTCCTTAATCAAGTCAACTAGATGAGATTTTAACTCTAAGAACCTTTTTTTTTTTAATGTTCCACTATCAATGAAGCTTAAGATTCCCTACTTGGATAACTTGTAAACTTGTATACTCAAGTCACATGTCAAAACATTCAATCCCAAATATAGCAGAAGCAGTTTAATTGTATAGCAATATACTCCACACTCAATAAAACCAATGAATCCAACCAAGAACTATAATAACAATAAGTATCACATGCATTAATAAGGTATCATGTAAGTAAACATGCACTCAAAGGTACTAAGTGTTGAGTCTAGATGAATCACAACTAGCTCAATTAGACTATCATCAAAAATATGCATATATGAAATCAAGAAGTGACCACTAGCTTTACTAGAGAAGCATTATATGTAAGCCAAGTTCATTTTAATGTCAATATGTTAAAGAGGGCACTAAGTGCCTCATAATAATACATAACAAATGGTATCCTCATGCCTCAAAATAGGTCTATATAGTCTATCACAAAATACAAGTACAATGTAATGGGACAAGATAAAGCTATGTTAAAATTGGGCCTCACATCTATTAGGATATAAGGGATAAAATATGCAAAATAATCCCTCACAGAATCGCAACAGTAGAAACTAATATGCAGAAAATATTACAGATCTCAAATAAAATTGTAGAATAAAATAACACAACACAAAGAGATAGTATTTAATGTGGTTCACCTAATTTGGGCTATGTCCACCAAGAATCACTTGCTCAGATTTTATTACAAGCCACCGCTCTCCCAATACAATACCCAGATCTGTTTGGAGCTATGCTCAACAAACTCTACAGAATTCACACCCGAATTCAAAACACATCTGCAATGTTTTTATATTACCTACCATATGTACAAAAAAAAAATAGACAACTACTTAAGAAATTTTAAAAAACCATGGGTATCAAATCCATGGGCCAAAACCGTCCCGTAAACCTATGGGTCAAAATCCTGCCCATATGAGAAAAGCACATTTCCTGGTATATTGGGCACATTTTAAGGCCAAAAAAAAAATTTCTCGAGGGTTGTGCCCCTGAACCCCCGCTCGGGGCTTGCCCGTCCCTAAACCCCGATAAGACAACTGTGGAAAGTGTATAGTACTCTTAGTGTACAGTCTTCAACACTTTCTCACATGAAAACAGGCTCCACAACCTAACAACATCCCCCTCTCTTTATGTATACTTCCTCTTGGAAGTCACTAAAAGAGGTGAGGATAGTGCAGTTGCAAAGGTATTGCATCCTCTCATGTAGACGTTGTCTTGTTGTAGTGATCCCATTAGACCCTAACCTAGTCTAACTCCCAATGTCGAAGGCCCAACATCCTATGAGCCAATATCTAAATGGGTTGTAAACCTAGTTGGCATTCCATCTCTTCCTGTAAATCCATCCAATCCAAAACATGGGTACTATCAAGTATGTAATATTACAGAACAAAAACACAAAATTTGATGAACATGTGAATGGCTAGGTGACAAGGATAGATGATAAGCTCTTAGAGAAACAATCTTTAGTATCTCAATTAGTGTCACAAAATGAGGTGCAAGGTTATAACCTTCTCCATGGAAAATTTGGGTTTTTGTTAGGCCACACTTCCAAAAACATTTTGTCTCCCTTAGAGAAGTGCTTATCTATCTTGTTAGTCTTGTGCCTCTTACATACAATGACACATAAGAACAACTTTTCATTCCATGTCCTGCAATATAACAAGACCAATATCAACCATGTTTTCAATTCAATCCCAAATTAAGCTTGTCATACACTCTCTACCATATAATGTTTTGTAGGGTGCAATGTCGATAGAATTGTGGCAGTTGTTGTTATAAGAGAACTTGAACGAGTAGATATATTCCTCCCAATGGTATTATTGGTTGGTGGCATACATTTGAAGCATGTCCTATAAGACCCAATTTAATTTCTTAATCAAGTCACCCACTTGTAGATGATATGAAGTGCTGAAGTTGAGCAACATGCCCAAAGCCTCTTGAATAGTGGAAAAAAATTGGAGGTGTAGATAAGATCTTTGTCTAAAATTATTTTACAAGGAATCCCATGTAATCAAAATATGTCATGGAGAGACACTCTTACTGTGAACATGGCATTTAAAGTGGTCTTTGTTTGTGAGATGTGAGCTACCTTAGTCAACTTGTATATTGTTACCATGATTACATCATGGCAATAGGATGACATAGGAATCCCAAGAATGAAGTCCATAGAAATGGTGTCCCACTTCTACTCCAAAATATCATGAGGGTATAGCAACCCTATTGGATGATGATGCCCAACCTTAACCCTTTGACACTTGAGGCAACGAACTACCAAACCTTCAATATTGTGTTATAAACCAAAGCCATTAAAACAACTATCTCAATTTTGTATGCATCTTCTTCACATTAGAATGTGGTGAATAAGGGGTTTGATGAGCCTTTGATAAGAACACTCTGTGCAAGTCACCCAATTTGGGCACATGGATGTACCCTTTATGTTGCAAAACACCATTAATCTCAAGAGTGTATCCCGCAAACTTTCTCTTAAGGGTTTTCTATACATCTACCATTTATTGAACCTCTTAGTAAAATTGATCATTAGGTAATTGCATGAGATCCCGGCTTCATAAATTAGTACAATATGTCATTACTTAAAACTTGTGGTGTTTCCTAGTCAAAACATTTGTAACCATATTCTTTTTCCCTTTGATTTACTTAATATCACTATTATATTCACATAACAACTTTATCCAAGGTCGATGATGGGCCTTAAGGCTGGGTTGAGTGAGTACTTGATAAAGGCTCAAGTCATATGTCTCTAGTACAAAATGACAACCAAGAAGAAAATGTCACCATCTCAAGGAAGCATGTACAACTTGCATAAGCTATAGCTTATGTGTTGGGTAGTTGAGCTCACATTCCTTGAGTTTGTGAGGCTTCCTCTTTGAATGAAGACCTAGAAAAACATAAAGGCTCGAATCTAGATGTGAACGAAGGATGGATTTCACTAGGGGCCAATTTTTAAACACTTTATAAATACTCCAAGGACATTCTAAGTGGACTGTAACTTCCATTAAAATCTCAAAACTCATTAAAAGAGAATTGTGAACACCGCACAAGATGGGAACTATATCAAATGAATGCATTCTTATGAAAAGAGTTCAAAAATACCCCCACATTGACTTTGTTTGATGTTCACTCCATCTTTAACCCAATTTTTAACCATAAGGCCCCCCAAAATTTGAGTGAACAATTTTGGGTGTTAACATTGGTTGTCTTTGGGACGAGTACCCCTTATAGGTAACTAAAGATCCCAGAAAAATTTGAAATTATACCACTACCTCCAAGATGATTCAATTGATCAACCTTGAGCTATAAAGGTACTAACAAAACTCTACAATCCCAAAGCCACTTTGAAAACTTAAATGCTCTAGTTGTGCCAATCAGTTATTTAAAAAATAATAATATACAAATCTATTTAAAATATACAAGGCAATGGGCACTCCAATCCTCATTCAATAAACCCATTCATGGGAATAGAGAAATATGATCCATTTCTTAATGATGTAGAGTGTTTATCCAACAAACTAGCAACAGAGGGTTGATAAAAACACTCCAAAGTAGAACCCATAATGAATCATTAAGTTAAGTAGCCTCTAATGTGAAATCAGAGCCAAAAATCAAAACCAGCCTAAAAAAGGATCTTGTTAATAAAACTGATACGCCCAATCCCAATCACTTGAATGTTGGGGTTAGCACATAGTTGTACAGATCATACATGCAATAAAAGTGGATATTCTACCAAAAGAGATATACAAAACAAGAGATACAAATCAGCACTAGATTTAACGTGGTTCACCCAGTATGGGCTACATCCACCAAGAAATAAGCCAATCTATTATCCAAAGCTTTCAAAAGATATACAATTGAAGATCTACAATCTTCCACACCTCTTAGACGTAGATTAATTTCTTTCTCTCAAGTTTCTCCTTCTTATCCAAGAATTCTCTCTCTCACAATTATTCTCACAATAATTAATAACACACAATCCTTTCACTTATAAACTCTAGCTTTTATACTTATATAGGCATATACAAACTTAGGGCTCTTAGCTATGCAATTACAACCAACAGATCTACTTTAATGTTAAAATTAGATCTAATTCCTGAGAGTTAAATAAAACACTCCCTCACAGGTAACCGATGTCAGTTAGCCCTAACCGATGTCGGTTCCTCCTTGCTTGATTGATGTCGGTCATAGGTGATCGATGTCAATTCCTCTATAACCGATGTTGGTTACTGTGTAACCCTATTAGTTTAATATTACATGCTAATATGAAGTAATTGAGCTCCATAACTCAACAATATCCCACTTGGAGATAAATTACTACACTATACATGTACAGCGTCATTCTTGGATCCCTTCCTTAGCTTTGTTTCTTCCTCTTCAAGTCTCAAACTCGAAGACCAACAGAAGTGGAATGTAGCTCCAAATTCTTTTTTGTTAATGGCTTCATTAGCATATCTGTAGGGTTTTCGCTCATATGAATCTTCTCTAGTTTCAACTACCCATCCTCTAATACTTATCATAGGAAGTGATACCTCAATTGAATGTGTTTCATTCTAGAATGAAACGTTGAGTTCTTTGCCAAAAGAATTACACTCTGACTATCAATGAACAATTTGCAATCATCTTGCTCCTTTCCCAACTCTTCCATGAACCTGCTCATCAATATCATCTCTTTACTAGCCTCTGTAGCTGCAACATACTCTACCTATGTAGTAGACAAAGCTACCACCTTCTATAATCTAAAAATCTAATTAACTGTCGTCCCACCTACTGTGAAAATATGTCTAGTACTACTCCTGCTACCATCCAGATCTCTAGCCATATCTGAATCAACATAGCCACGTAAATAAATATCTGAACCTCCATAGCATAACTGCATGTTAGACTTCCCTCTCAAATACCTAAGTATCCATTGGAATGATTTCCAATGCACTTTACCTGGATTATACATAGATCTACTCACAACTCTCACTGCTTGTGCAATGTCTGGTCTGGTACAAACCATTACATACATGAGACTCCTAACTTCTGAAGCATATGGTACTCATGCCATGTATTTGACCTCCTCATGTGATGAAGGACACTGAACTTTTTTCAATTTGAAGTGTCCAACCATAGGTGTACTCACTGGTTTTAAGTCTTTCATGTTAAACCTTTCCAACACCTCATTAATATAAGCCTCCTAAGACAAATACAAATTCTTGTTCTTCCTATCTCTTTGTATTTGCATACCAAGTATTCTTTTTGCAGATCCTAAATCCTTCATATCAAATGTGTGAGCTAGCTTTCCCTTAAGCTCACCAATGTCCTACATACTAGATCCTGCAATAAGCATATCATCCACATACATTAAAAAAAATGTAGCTCCCATTTTCAAGCTTCTTGAAATAAACACAATGATTAGATTCACATCTCAAGTAATTGTGCTTATGCATGAAGCTATCAAACCTCATGTATCATTGCCTTGGAGATTTCTTGAGCCCATATAGACTCTTTTTCAACCTCCACACTAATTCCCCTTACCCTTGAATTCATACCCAAATGGCTTCTACATATAAATCTCTTCATCCAAATCACCATGAAGGAAAGTCATCTTCACATCTAGTTTCTCTAAATTAAAATCATGTATTACAACTATACTCAATACAGTACGTATAAAATTCATTTTAACAACATGAGAAATCTTACCTGTTGGCAACTTAACCAAATACCAAGTCTAGTTTTATTCCAAGGAGTTCATCTCTTCATCCATGCCAAGTTCCCACTGCACGTGGGTCTTATCCTACATTTCTTATTCAAAACTTTCTAGTTCACCATTATTAGTCAATAATAAATAAAATAGATAAGGTATAAATCTTTCTGGAGGTTTACTTACCCTTTGTGACCTTTTCACAGAAGTTTGGGGTACCAGAGGCTCATTCTGGACCACATGGACATTTATTTCCAATTCTGACAGTGATTGACGTCGGTCACATGTAACCAACGTCAGTTTGGCTAACCAATGTCAGTTTTTCTCTTCTATAACCGATGCCGGTTTAGCTGACCGATGTCGGTCAGGGGTCAACTGACACTGGTTATTGTGTAACTCTGTCGATATTAATTTTAAATCCGTGAGTTCATTTTCATTCACAAAATTCTCAATCGGTTCATCCTTGGGTACCAAAATTTGATCCATGTACATTTTCTTTTCATTCTATTCAATGTCACAACTCCTAATAATTTTAAAATTCTATAAATCCCAAAAAAGGAATCCAAAATCACCATATCCATAGCTAATAAAAGTACATCTCTTGGATTTTACATCCAACTTTTTTCTATTTTCCTTATCGATATACACAAAAGATTCTTAACCAAAAACTTTAAGAAAAGAAAGATCTACCTCTTTTCCAGTCCAAGCTTTCTCTGGTATTCCTCCATCTAGTGAACTTGAAGGCCCATTGTTAATTAAGTAAACCGTTGTATCAACTACTTCTGCCCAAAACTGCAAGGGCAATCCAGCATGTATCATCATACTTCTAGCATGTTCCATGATTATCTTGTTCATTCTTTCTGCAACACCATTCCCTTGTGGTGTTCTTGGAACCATCTTTTCTCTCCATATTCCATTCACTGAATTATAATCATTAAAATCCTTGCTACAATATTCACCACCATTTTCAGATGTAAGACACTTTAAATTTGAATTTGATTCATTCTCTACAAGGGCTTTCCATCTTTTAAAAGTATCAAAAACATCATATTTACATTTAATACAATAAACTCATACATTTCTTGTAGCATCATCAATGACAATAACATAATACTAGGATCCTCCATGAGAAGCTACCTAAGCTGGTCCCCACACATCTGAGTGTACAAGCTCCAATTTCTGCTCCTTCTTAGTTGCCCCAACTTTTAGAAATCTCACTCTCTTTTGCTTTCCAAAGATACAATGCTCACATAAATCAAGATCTAAATCTTTCAAATCTGATAACTTACCCTTGGCCTTTAAGATCTACATTCCTTTTTGACTCATATGGCCCAACCGATTATGCCACATGCATGCATCTGAATCTAAAGTAGATAATGCAGAAAAGGAAACAGTAACACATGTAGATAAATATAACATTCCTACCTTCTTACCTCTTGCCACAACAAAAGCACCCTTGGTGGCTTTCCAAAAATGTGTTGTGAATGTAACCATGTAACCAACTTCACCTAGTTAACCTACAAAAATAAGATTCCTCTTGAGGCTTGGCACATGCCTCACATCTTTCAATACCCATGTATTTTCATTTTTGTAATTTTAGATGAACTTCCCATTTACCAATAAAACTACAAGATTCATCATCACCCAAATAAGCATGCCCAAAATTTCCATGGACATAATTTCTGAAATAACCCTTATTAGGGGTTGCATGGAAAAAAACTCCTGAATCTAAAACCCATGATTATATTATATCATCCAAAGAAAGAATAAGAGCATCTTGCATTACCTCTGCTACAATATTTTCCTCTTTATTTGACTCTTTACCTTTTTATGGGTGTTGGTTCTCTTTACCCTTTGACCAACAATATTTCTTTGCATGTCCTTTCTTTCCACATTTCCAACATGTAATTCCCTAACCTCTGGATTTGGATCTATCATCCCTTGACTTTGATTTCTCATTATTTTTACTCTTTGATCTCTCCTTCTGCCTACCTCTACTTTCTACATTCAAATTATTCCCAGTTGATGATTCCTCTTTACTTTTCATGTGAATTTCTTCATTCAAGATTATACTAACCACATCATCAAACTTCAAAATATTATTAGTAGATGTTGTATTACTAACAATAATTACTAAGTTATCCCAACTATTAGGCAAAGAACATAAGAATAAAAGTGTTTTCACTTCATCATCAAACGAAACATCAACCGATTTTAACTGATTTACAATAGATCAGAAATCATTCAAATGACTAGATGCAGATCCACCTTCATGCATCATATAACTAAATAGTTTCTTCATCAAATAAACTTTATTTGAAGCACTAGGTTTTTCATATAAATTAGCAAGAGATTTCATTAACTCTACCATAGAAGTCGCTTCTGTAATATTGGAAGCCACACATGTTGTTAGGCTTAATCTTATAGATCTCAAAGCCTTTCTGTCAAAAATATTCCATTCTTCATCAGTCATCTTTGTAGTTCTAGACTTTTCATCCAACGGTAAGTACAAATCTCTTTGATACAGATAATCCTCAATTTGCATCTTCCATAATTGATCATTTCAGTCGTCAAACTTCTCTACCTTGTATTTGTTTTCTTCTACCATTGTTATAGCTCCTAATCAATCAAAAAACCCTTTGTGAGTAAATCTATCAACACATAAAATCCTCAAACAAAGCTTTGATACCAGTTATTGGGGTTAGCACAAGGTTGTAGAAATAATATATTAGATCTAAGCATACATGCAATACAAGTGGATATTCTACCAGAAGAAATATACAAAACAAAATATATAAATCAACACCATATTTAACGTGGTTCACCTAGTGTGAGTTACATCCACCAAGAAACAAGTCAATCTATTATCCAAAGCTTTCAGAAGATATACAATTGAAGATCTACAATATTTCACACCTCTTAGATGTACAATACTTTCTTTCTCACAAGCTTCTCCTTCTTCTCCAAGAATTCTCTCTCTCACAATTATTCTCACAATAATCATTAACACACAATCCTCTCACTTCTAAACCCTAGTTGTTATGTTTATATAGACATATACAAACTTAAGGCACTTATCCATGCAATTACAACCAATAGATCTTCTTTAATGCTAAAATTAGATCTAATTCTCGAGAGTTAAATAAAACACTCCCACATAGGTAGTCGACGTTGGTTAGCCCTAACCGATGTCGGTTCCTCCTTGCCTGACCAATGTTGGTCATAGGTGACTGATGTTGGTTCCTCCATAACTGATTTTGGTTACTTTGTAACCCTACAAGTTTAATATTGTATGCTAATCTAAAGTAATTAAGCTCTATAACTTAACATTGAAGCAATTTGAAACTTATATGGCATCCAGTTTGAATGTCAGAGGGATCAATGTTCACCTTGTCATTAAAATTTATGCATATGAATTTTAGCTTAAAATTATTTTGAGGAAAAAGGATAACATGGTAATCAATTTTGAACTTAGGGACATCAATGCACCCACAAATCTAATCATCACTCAAATTAAAATTAAACTTCCTCTCTGACATCTTTTTTGTGTTTTCTCATTGTTTCTCCAAAAGATCAACCTTATCAAAATAGAAAGGCTCAATAACAAGGTCAGTAATATAAGAATCAACATTCAAATCTTCAATATCACAACCAATTGGAAACTCAATACTCTGAAAGCAAATACTAATTTCAAAACTAACAATCTATATACATATTTAACAACAAAAAAAATATTGGTTTTTTAGTAGCTACACAAAACAAGTCACATTATGAATATGAGATGGATCCATAACGTAACTTATCACAACACTGCAAAAATTCATCACATGTTAGCTTTTCCAACATATAATTAGCTGGCGGAGACTTATGATTATTTTAATGAAGTGAAACAAGTTCACGTGCATTCTCTAAATAGAACAATAGTTTAAGTTCATCAATGCGTGTATCATACAGGTTCACCTCATTGTTGATGGTTTTAGTAGACTCAAAATCCTAATCACCATCTCTTGTGGTTTCTTAAAGAGTATTAAAACAATATTTTAGGTCTTATGATTTAATTGAGCTGAGTTCATTGATTTCATTTATAAGCTCCATATTTTCAATTATTTAATTGGAACAACAATGATCATCATGCTCATACCTTTCCAAAATGGGAGGCAACATATTGTAACTCATTTGTGTGATTGTATTTCTCATCTATCTCAAACACAAAGTTTAACAAATCCATCTCTTATTCTTCAACCTCATGAAAGATCGTTTTATTTACCTTAGTGTTTAAAGATATGCTTGAAATTTTAACACTTCAACATTCAAGGGAGGCAACAATTTTTAGAAGTTCAAAGAAATCAGGATCACAACATTCAATTAAATAACATTGTTCACCTTTATCTTCATTCTTCAAGGATTGAAGTTAAGTCTCAACAGTGTCTTAAAAAACTCTCTCTTTCTCTTCATGATTTTTTTGATCATCAACCTCATTAGACACCTCTTAGATGGAAAAAAAATTACTTTCATAATCAAAATCTAAAATTCTTGTCTCAACATCTTCTTTGATGAAAATTATATATGTGAGGGGTTAATCTTTACCGAGTTTCCTAGCCAAATCTTGTTCAAACTCAAACTCATTTACTTTTAACTCTAAAAAACTCTTCATGATGTATATATTCCTTTATAGCTCAAGTGTAAGTATAAAATCATCTGAGATTTCCTCTAACTGAAAATATGCATCAAATTCATTATGATAACCATCCTAAAAATCATTATCCATTTAATGTAAATAACATAATGTCTTGTTCTCTATAAACTCTGGATGTTGAGATTATGTCGAGACACACATATTTCCCAATGTCTCTATAATTTAATAATCAATAGACCAAGTTTATTCTTTTGCAACATAAGTGCTTCTCTAGTCAACAAACCCATCATCAACATCAACCATGACAAAATCATTAGATAATAAACATTTTGACTTTAAAAATTGAACAAGAAAATAGTATAATGAAATGTATGAACATGCTCTTCTTCAACCTCACAAGCATGAACAACTTTACTAGATTTGTCAATTTCATCAAGGATCCCACCATTACATAACAATACACAATCATATTCAACAGATGCCTCAAAAAGTGCATCATTTTGTAAAGTGGAATAGAGTTTGGGCTTAACCATTAAATCGACAGATTCACTATACATTTGAAACTTGAAATGATCATGATCATAATAAACACAAGGTTCCAAATCATGTAAAGAAGTGATGGAATGATTAGTAAAAAATTGTGAACATGGGGTTGTATATCAACAAGGAACTCCAAATAATTTTCAATAAGATTAAACCCCTCAGTCGTAGATTCCCTTACCAAAATTTTATAGTTCTCACATGCATTTAAAAACATTGAGCACATACCCTCTTGATAAGCATTCAATTCAAATTCATTTTCATCAACATATAATTCAGAGGCATGAGAGATAGTTTCAAACTATAAAGCCAATATGCAAGCATGGCCAAGTGTTAGTGGGAATTTGTCTCTTAAATAATAGTTCAATCCATCACTGAATTCCTCACTATAAAGAATAAGAGCATAATCTTCACTTAGTCTAACATGCTTTGGAACTTTATTTCATGCCTTCTTAAAATTGAGGACAAAATATTGAATGCTTTCATCCCTCTCCCTAACCATATTATAAAAATAATTCCTAAGGGAGACATAATCAACTTTATCAACATACTACCTAATAAAGAGTTGTATAAATATATCCCATGAATCAATAACTTTTGTAGGAAGCTTATAATACCATTCTCAGGAATCCCCATTGAGACTTTGAATTGATAATCTAACTGCAAGAACTTCATTATCAATCTCATAATCATAAATTAAATTGAAAAAGGACTCTAGATGTCTTTCCCCCTTTCTCTACATCTACCATTAACATTTCTCTAATCACTTTAGGAAAATGAACATATATCAATAGGTCTAAATCTATGATCAATGATTGAATATTTAGATAAAGGCTTATTTTCAAAACGAAGAGAATTTCTACCACTAGTGCAAGGTTGATCCACAAATTCCATAAATTAATTTAATTTTGAATCAGTATAAGTGTTACCTTAACTTATAACATGGAAAATGAAGGTTTCATATCTCTATCTTCACAAATGTTACAACTGAAACACTCACCCACTGTAATCAAAACTTGAAAAACCACTTATTTGATCCAACACAAAGTTTCAGGGTACATTTCCATAAAGAGGAGTCAGAAGGAAAAATGAAAGAACACAAGTTCTGAATCCTTTTTCCAAATACTCGAAACATAAACCACCAACATCAAATGTTTGAGAATAAGAACAAATTTTGAAGAAAACTGGTCAATAAATTAGTAGGGAGTCACCACTTCATAAAATGAGAACCAAATAAGAACTCTCTATGAAAGTATACAACAACTAAAATTGGAAAGAGATTACTGATTTGAAAATAAAATGGATGTAAGTAATGATAAGCTTAAACCCAAGCCAAAATGGCACATCCCCAGTAATGACGTCGATTTTTTAGCTCATAAATCTATACCAAGATTGAAAAAATTGAATACAATGAGATAGTTCGTCACAGCGAGTGGATTCTTCACCTAGAATGGCCTACTTATGGCCAACAAATGGGAGGGTGGTTAACCTCCTACTATTCATACTCTGTGATACCTAGGGGAGAGACCATGGAGTAACCCAAATGATTTCAAATGACAAGGATAATGTAAATGTAGTCTAGCATACCCAACCAAGTAGCCTAACCACTATGAATTCCCACCTGATGTATTCTCACTAGTCGAGTATTCATAAAGATACCTAGAATGGGAAAAGGTTGCACTGAAACAAATGATAATAAAAAGATGTCCATAATCTATAAGTTAATTTCTCTTAAGGCCAACACGATGTTTTAAATGAAAGCTTATAAACATCAATAAAGAGTTTTAATGGCTTAAACTTAAGGAATTTACAAATATCATTTTACATGCACTATCAGATATGAATGTTGGAGCATTTATCTATAATTTGATTACACAATGGTTTCTAAGATTTCAAACATAACTAGGGTTCTAAATTGTAATCTAAATGTCATCAATGAGAAATTGTATTGAATAGATTGTAGACCTTCCTACTTGATTATGTCCATCCTCGTCCATACATTTTTGTATATAAAAAAACAAATATGTTGTTTATGTTAACACAATGGAATTTTGGGTTCGCGATACATGACTTAATCAAATGATGAAATCCATATATTTGTTTTACAATGTTGGTATCAAGCTCAAATTATATACTACAATGCAGAAGGTTAAAAACTTTGATTAACATGAAAATAGAAGTTTAATGGAAAAACATAACAAATGCATCAAAACTTGAAAATTGTAACTTACCTTGCTGCAACAAAGGAATATCCATCCAAATGCCATGACTATACGATGTTTTCATATTTAAATGAAATACAAACTCAATGAAATCCATGTATTCTATAAAGTTCACAATAGTCTACAAAAAAGGAGATTGTTTTAACCCTAAATTAATTTAATGGTTTTATCTAATTAATTTATATAGAGTTGAATAAATGTTATATGAATTTTCTTAATCCATATCACATTCAATTATAATTACATAATGGAAATTGGAATATCACAAGCATGCTAAATCAATAAAGTATGAGTTTAATTATGGTTTGAGAGGTGACTTAGCTGATTCAGGTTGACTTTTGACATTTGAAATGAATGAACTTCTTTAAATTTTCCCAAATGAATTAATATTCACATGAACATGCATAGGTAGGACTATACTCCACTATAGATTAAATTATATGGTTTTGGAACTATAAATGGTGGGATCCTAATTTCTCTTGTGTCACTTCATCGTCATTGTGTCGCACTTCAATATCTTTAACTTTGCATATACCAATATACTTCACACATATACTTTCAATTAACACTAACTTCTTGCAATAACCTCAAGCACACATGAAAAAAAAAACATGAAAATGCTTGAGTAAGGTTGACCTCTAGGGTCACCTCGTTTGTGATTCATCGAGTGCTACACTACGTTTCAAACTCAACGTAGTTCTCCTAGTGCTTCGTGAAAGTGTACACACAACTAAAACCCTTGATCTATCTTTTCCATCATGCTTCCACGTGGATAACAAACTATGGTACTTTGTTCCCATAAAACCCTTGTATGCAAATGTGCAAATCAAAATTATGTCCTCCTATGATGTGATAAGTAGTAACAAATTCTTGCTTTCTTGGCTCAATAAGTAGTAGATAGATAAGTGTTTGCTAGATAATAAATGCTTAAAGTAAACTTGTATATATACAAGTCTTTTACTTTGAAATTTGAAGCTTACTAGCATGTAAGGTCGACCCAAAACATAATAAATGAAAGAGAAAAGAGTAATGAAGAAACCCAACATGTATAAAGGACCCAAAAGTAAAAGGGGCCAAGACTGTACAATCAAGGTCAAAATCGTAATATGGTATTGATCAAATTATATGGTCTTAGACCAAAGTCAACAAATACCAAAAAATAAATTGTAAAAGTTAGATATCTTTATGACACAAAATAAAAATATAAGGGAGTATTAAATACATTACAAACCAGAAGACAAATCAAGTAATGTAAAAGTGAGACAACAAGAACATGTGCCACTAAGACTTAGTTTTATCTTTCAAGACTCCAATATATAAAGTTTGCTAAAAGTATGATGTAATAATGATTCTACCCTAATTTTAGTGTCTACAAATATCTACCATTTATACTATCATGAAAAGATCATTCCCCAAGCTATGGGACTTGCAAATGGGAATGATCCTCCAGAGAAGGCTGGTTCCTCTTCCTAATCCTAGCACTAAACTACTTCTAAGGAAGGAAATGTGACTATCTACTCCTAATCTAACAATTCCAAGGGACCAAGAGAGAGAGAGAGAGCATGAAAATAATGAAAATAAAGAAATCCTACACTACAGAGGTGATAGCACCTGAGAAAAGGGAACGAGATATTCTGTTGAGGGAGAAAGAAACAGAGAAAATGGAGATGAGGGAGGTCAGACAGAAGTGACATGGCCCAGATCTTCAAATTCACCATTAAACTCCATGAAACACAACATCCTGCACCTGCAAATGTGAAATACATGCACAGAAAAACAAATCTGGAAGGGAGAGGCACAAAGAAACAACAAAATGATGCAAAGGGTTGAAGAACACCACAAAAACATGTTTTTATTGCTCTAGAAGGTGCACAGACCATTACATTTCTGGAATAGAGGCACAAATACATTTTCCAGGCATGGGAGAAGGTTCGCTGCTCAAAAATGGCATCGAGAAACAAATTTGACAGAGTTTCTCTATGCCCAGAATGTCTCTCCTTTTCAAAATGAGAAGTGTTACAATATATAGAAAGAATAAGAGAGAGAGAAGAGGGAAAAAATTGAATCCTACTTCAACCACCCCGAGATATGCATCGAATCCCACTTTGAAAGCTCAACCACTGAATATCAATGCCTTCTGTAAATTCACCCACAATATGTCACTTCTGGTTTCCCAGCGGATTGAATCGAATCAGATCTGGTAGTTGAAGAGATTGGATTCTACGTTAATGGCCTGGAAGACTCTTCTTCATTTTTTACCTACCAGGGCCTGAAAAATGATTTTTAATCCTTTCATGGTGTAGAGGACGTCGAGACGCTTCCAACGGTGTCAGATTCGTAATATTTTGAGCCCTGAGTCGAAAGATATGCCCCTTCAAAGTTTGTATCGGGTCCGTACAGGAGGGCAGGAAAACAACTTGAAAAATGGGTCCCCTTTGATATGGGACATGTGGCAGTCAGATTAGAGAAAAAATCGAGCTCGTGGGTCCGTAATTTATCTTTTCCCCTTTTCATGAAATGCAAAACTCAGAAAACCCCAGCGGCCCTGAAGCTCCGCCTTTTGACTCTGCTTGACCATTTTCCCCTGCCTCTGTTTCATCCTGAGACACGTGGAGATGTGGCGCTTGTTTGAGCTTCTCTTTTTTCTCACATAGGGTCGTTTAAACTTTCATAGGCCCCGCCATTCCATTGTAGAGTCTCCCTGCAACCTTGTTTGTCATCCTGGAATGTGAGCTCGCGGGTCTGAGTCGTTTCCTTCATAATTTCCTTATGTGCAGGAGTTGTCTTGACCAAATTTGTCAGGGGGCAAATTTGGGATAACAATTTGGTGACTCATGGGGACATCTACCTGCTAGATGAAGAGACCAGTGGCCTTGGAGCATCCATTGGGCATGGAGTCAAGAATGATGGCCTGACACTGATCCTTCTTATAAAATGGACTCCCCAACTCCCTACACTTTGCTGACCTCTGAATCACTTGGAAACCCACCGAAACTTGAAGTTGAACTTCACCAAAAGCCAACTGAATGCACTGTGCAAGAGCAATACAACAACACCAAAAACTATGTACAAACTGAAAATCATACATGCTCCAAATGGAACATGCAGAGTGTGCAAAAGCACTTCTTCTACTGAAAACAAACCTACCTACTCTACTCTAACCAAGAGCAAAGGGAACTCAAACAAAACCTACAACTGGCAGGGAGAAATAGCTTCCCTTCCTCAAAAATGGCAGCCATGCAACTGATTTGGCACTGAACATGGCTGGTTGGATGAGTGAAAAACTAACTACAAGTTGTTCTTCCACCCAAATCACCAAAGTATCAACTGAAGACAAAACCAATACCTCTTTTAGTTGCTCTGCATTTGGATTGAAGAGGTATGGCAGCTGATCCTTGGTGCTTTGTAGCTCATCCTCATGCCCTGAAGTAGGCATGACTGGTTTTGGTTTCTCCTTTGGCTCCAATGAAGCCAAGTACCTGATTGGGCACGGTCTGATCCTTTGGATGTGCCCATTTCTCTGAAATTCAACTCCAAAAATGGAGTCTTCTTGTGGACCTTCTTGAGTGGATGGTGTGAGGGAGATGATGACATCCTCCTGCCTTTTCTCTTCCTCCTCCTTTGAAGAACATGGAAGATCAAGATCTTCCAACCTTGGTTCTAGAGGGCCATTGTGAGATGCAGGTTGTTGTCCTTGGATGTTCTCCTTCATGGCAGCAGGTTCATGTGCTTGGAAGGTTGAAGATGGAGGAAAAAATGATGTTATCTCCTCAGGCTCCTCTTCATTAAAGCAATCTTCCAAGTCTGACAGGTAGTCTACCTCCTTGTTGTCCTGTTGCATGTGCTCTACCTCCTCCATGGTGCCTTCCTGATCTACAACTTGATCACCATGGCTCCCTTCACTTTCAAACATGAAGTTTGAAAGATCAAACTCTTCTTCAACATCAGAGCTTGAAGGGGATGAAGTGGGAGGAAGAACTGAAGGTTCTTCTGTAGCCTGCTCCACACTTGGAGCCTCTGAAACTATATGGTCCTCCTCCAAATCAAGCCCTGAAATGAAAGCTCACAAAATTCAATCCTCATTGGGATTATTTTCTTCATTGAGTGGATTCAATGTAGCTCCTTCTGTGCCCTCCCTTCTCTGTTGCTGGACTTCCAAACTCAGCCACCACTGGTTCTTCAACCTTGATCTCCTCTATTGGCTTGATCATCAATGGGATCTTTGTAAACCCAAATTTAGCAGCCCAACTCATCATATTGTCTGTTATTTCTTTTCTGTTGGGCTCCTCTTCTTATTGTTCTCCTTGATTGGATTCTTGGGTATCTTCCCAACATGGACTTGGGAAAGTAAGAGGAGTGGCAGGTTGGGGTTCAACTAGCTTTGCAATTGTTTGTGGTGGGGAGGGAGGTGGAACTTCTTGTTTGTTTGGAGGGGATGACAGTTTGGAAGGGAAAAGGGTAGAAGAACTGAAATGGGATGGTAGACTAGGGGATGGAGAAATGGATTTCACACTTGGGGCAGCATACAATGGGAAGCTTGGAAATTGAAGCTCAAATTGAGATGGTGTTTCTTGAGGAGTGGAGAGAAAATGAACCAGATAATGGTGTAGGATTTACCCATTAACGAGGTTTTCTGGCACCAAATTCATAGGCCTCGATCTCCTCAATCCATTGTGTAATTTGGGGCAGCATTTCAACCATGAAGTCTAGTTTCTCTTGAGGGTTGTAATGTCTTGGAAAAGGGCCTTCTCATGGATAAGGTGCCCTAAAACCAATATTGAATGCCTTCATTCGTGTTATGCCCCTTGACTGAACCATGCCAGCCTCCATTTTTTGAATCTTCTCCAGTAGACCAGCATCCTCTGCATAACTATCACCATCATATGCATCCCCTTCTCCTTGATAAGCTTCATAGTCAAACTGGTTTTGACACTGCTCATATGGGTAAGCATAATGGTCCTGGATCTGATTATAATACTGATCTGGAGGAGTTGGGAAATACATTGGAGGTGGACTGTATTGTTGTAAGTGTGAGTTCCATGAAGGGAATGAAGTCATGATTGCACAACCTCATGGAATGGGAGAAAATGAAAGAGATGGAAGAAGAAAATGGATGAAATGAGTGGAAATGGATGGAAAAGGTCTGCAACTCAGAGAATGGGTTTTTGACCAGATGGAGTCGCCAGATGTGCCTGAAAGTGCCTCCAAAGGCTGAAATCTTCACCAAGAGCACATCGAACCTGATGAAGTGAAGTGGTAAGGTGCTTCAGACCTATCCCACCGGGCATGCCAAAACTGTTAGTGTGAAATCACAACACCCCCAAATGAGTTATGGATCTACTTTTCTAAGGCAGGGTCATTTGGTGTGATTTGCATAACATTGGATCATTCCCCAAGCTGTGGGACTTGCAAATGGGAATGATCCTCCAGAGAAGGCTGGTTCCTCTTCCTAATCCTAGCACTAAACTACTTCTAAGGAAGGAAATGTGACTATCTACTCCTAATCTAACAATTCCAAGGGACCAAGGAGAGAGAGAGCATGAAAATAAAGAAATCCTACACTACAGAGGTGATAGCACCGAGAAAAGGGAACGAGATATTCTGTTGAGGGAGAAAGAAACAGAGAAAATGGAGATGAGGGAGGTCAGACAGAAGTGACATGGCCCAGATCTTCAAATTCACCATTAAACTCCATGAAACACAACATCCTGCACCTGCAAATGTGAAATACATGCACAGAAAAACAAATCTGGAAGGGAGAGGCACAAAGAAACAACAAAACGATGCAAAGGGTTGAAGAACACCACAAAAACATGTTTTTATTGCTCTAGAAGGTGCACAAACCATTACATTTCTGGAATAGAGGCACAAATACATTTTCCAGGCATGGGAGAAGGTTTGCTACTCAAAAATGGCATCGAGAAACAAATTTGACAGAGTTTCTCTATGCCCAGAATGTCTCTCCTTTTCAAAATGAGAAGTGTTACAATATATAGAAAGAATAAGAGAGAGAGAGAAGAGGGAAAAAATTGAATCCTACTTCAACCACCCGAGATATGCATCGAATCTCACTTTGAAAGCTCAACCACTGAATATCAATGCCTTCTGCAAATTTTCCCACAATATGTCACTTCTGGTTTCCCAGTGGATTGAATCGAATCAGATCTGGTAGTTGAAGAGATTGGATTCTGCGTTAATGGCCTGGAAGACTCTTCTTCATTTTTTACCTACCAGGGCCTGAAAAATGATTTTTAATCCTTTCATGGCATAGAGGACGTCGAGACGCTTCCAACGGTGTCAGATTCGCAATATTTTGAGCCCTGAGTCGAAAGATATGCCCCTTCGAAGTTTGTATCGGGTCTGTACAGGAGGGTGGGAAAATAACTTGAAAAATGGGTCCCCTTTGATATGGGACACGTGGCAGTCAGATTAGAGAAAAAATCAGGCTCGCGGGTCCATAATTTATCTTTTCCCCTTTTCACGAAACGCAAAACTCAGAAAACCCCCGCGGCCCTGAAGCTCTGCCTTTTGACTTTGCTTGACCATTTGCCCCTGCCTCCGTTTCATCCTGAGACATGTGGAGATGCGGCACTTGTTTGAGCTTCTCTTTTTTCTTGCACAGGGTCGTTTAAACTTTCACAGGCCCCACCATTCCATTGTAGAGTCTCCTTGCAACCTTGTTTTTCGTCCTGGAATGTGAGCTCGTGGTTCTGAGTTGTTTCCTTCATAATTTCCTTATGTGCAGGAGTTGTCTTGACCAAATTTATGCAAAAAATAATATAACATCAATGATAATTGACATGAAATTTACAAAATTCATGCAACCCAACAACTAATATTATAGCATGTAAAAAAACAATATAACATTAATGACAATTGAATGAAATTACACTATGTAAACGATGGGTTGTTTATTTATTACAATATTAAATGTGAACTAATTGCTGAATAATGAAGATAATGGGGATCTTAGTACAAATATATGGGTATATTTTTAATGTTAAAGATTAAGGCATATTAATTTTGTTAAAAATTATAAAACCCATTATTACTTTCAAAAATAGTTAATATACGTTTTCTTACGCATATGTGTATTGTAATTTGTTATTATAAAATAAATTACAAGTTTTCCCAAAAAAAAAAAATCTTGTAAAGGGTATTTTTATTTTATTAAAATATTGCTCTTACTGGGTTGTAGGTGCCATGTACCCTTTCACAAAGTGTCCACAACCAACCTTGCAGGTTAAACTGAAACCAAACTTATGAGCTAGTTTAGAAGTGCAGGATTTCTACTTGCACATCAAATAAATCGAGCGGCCCTCTCCTTCTCACGGTTATTAAAAAATTTAAGTGAAAATCAGGTAACATGGGTTGTATGTGTTTCCTAAATACCATATGATCATGTTATTGCTGAAACTTGGGAGTTGGAGATGAAATGAGTATGATATAAAAATCAACAAATAGTTATGGCAAATGCGAAGGATATATTGGGGCTTCCGAAAGGGGCAAAAAATGTTGTTGACAAGAGTCCCAAACCCCAAAAGGAAACCCCTAGGAAGTTTGATGGCATCTCTCGAGAGGTATTTCCATTTTTTTTCATCTTCTTTATTTTGTCTTCATGTGATTTTCGTAATATTTTTGTTGGAATATTACATGTGTACGCACTGACTGGTGGTTTACCTCTTTTCATGCCCACTTTGGACATCTCTAATTTGAAAACGCACCCTCCCTTAGATTCTAACAAGGTATGGATTTCCAATTAAATAACACCCCTTTCATGCATTATAGTTTCATCACTATTCTCATCATACCTGGAGTTGTAGCCATGTATCAAAATTAATTGTTTACCCAATGTTGAAAAAAACCAAATAAATTCAACCGTATCCACAATACATGCCTAGGATCGCTCATCAGTAAAAAAAATAAGTATCTATTTTCCCCTTTTGTTTGCAAATGTGAATGCTCACATAACAAATCCCAACAATTGTTAATAAATTACTTCATTAGAAATTGCAAATAACAATCAATACAAAATCTATTAGAAAATCTTCGAAATTAATTTTCATCGAAAATGGAGTGGAGCCGAACAAGTTATTTCTTATGATAGTCCATAAAGTTAGTTGAATTCAGTTTAAATTTAGTTTGTACTTATCCATTATGCTAAAAGGATGTAATTTTCCAGAAGCAGATCAAACAAGCGACAGAAAGGACTAAATGCTAATTGAAATTGTCTTAATCAGTGAAATAGTAAAAGTTAAAAATAACGATGAGCAATTACCATGATGACAAGTTATTTTTGAGCCTCATTCAACATGCTTCTCATATTAAAGCCATTGTATTACAACTGAACTCAGATCAATTAGTTTGAAAAGGTAAGTCCACATCAAATCACGGTGCTTGATAAGGCACTTACAAGTTTTGATTTTGTATGATTTTTAGAAGCCTTTCTACAAATTTTTAGAAGATTGTTAGGCATTGACATGCCAAATGGGATTTGAACATAGAACAATTATCTTGTAAACATGAGTCAACACCAAAACACCAAATTGGGGTGTTGGGAAATTGTAAATCACATACATGAAGGACCTGTTGAAGCTCAAATTTACACCCGTCGTAAATCACAATAATATAGGGCTTTGAGGCAACATGAGACTGTCTCCAAGTTGTGGGACTTGAACTGAGACATGCCTTTAGAGAAGGTTGGTTCCTCACCTTATTTCTACTACTAAACTAATCCTAATGCTAGAAATGAAATTATCGAATCCTAAACTAACTTTCTGAGGGACCAAGGTTAGGAAGAGCTACATAAATTGAAATCCTACACTATAGGAGGTGATAACACCCAAAAATAAGGGGAAAGATATTTCTGAAAGAGAGAAAATGGGGACATAATAGTGATGGAGAGGGTAGATATGATAACCACAGTCCAAAACAACATCTAAATTCCCATTTTCAAACAATGCACAACAGAAATAAACCCTGTAAGATGAGGAAGCACACACAACAAACCTGTAAATAAATGAAGAGACAAAGAGATACAATAGATCACTATCTAAGGTAGTAAAGAACAATAAAACTAGTAATTTTATTGCTCCAATATGATGCACATATCATTACAATGAAGGAAGGAGATGTGAACTCATTTGCAAAATTATATTTAAAGGCATATAACTCTAGAACACTTTTGCAGCAGTTACATTTATGCCCTTGTATTCCCAAAATATATAACATTACAAATGAGCCTTCCATTACAATATATATATATATATATATATATATATATATATATATTGATGTGTGTTTCCTCATGTTATAGGGTTTATTTCTATTGTGCATTGTCTGAAAACAAAATTTAGATGTTGTATTGGACGGTGGTTATCATCTATGCCCTCTCCATCATTGTTTTGTCCCCATTTTCTCTCTTTTAGAAGTATCTTTCCCCTTTTTTTTGGTGTTATCACCTCCTATAGTGTAGGATTTTAGTTTATGCAACTCTTCCTAACCTTGGTCCCTTGTAAAGTTAGTTTAGGATTAGATAATTTCATTTCCAACATTAGGAGTAGTTAGTAGTAGGAATAAGCTGAGGAACCAACCCTCTCTAGAGGTCTGACTCAGTTCAAGTCCTACAACTTGGAGATAGTCCCATGTTTCCTCAAAGCCCTAGATTATTTTGATTTAGGATGAGTGCAAATTCGATCTCAAATAGGACCAAAACACAAGATTAAATAAATTAGGATTTTTTTGTCTTTCATTACTTATTACAAGACAACACGTGGGTTTACTCATAAGAACTCCACATCACATGAGACGTTTGTACAAACATGAACCCACTTATACAATAGGATAACACAAGGTGCACATCAATGCCACATTTTCCCAAATGAACAAGTACAAAACAATGACCCAACCACAATATGGACTCATGGGTAGGTAGTTTCCAGAACACAATATTTTCATGGTTACATCTTTATTACAATCATACTTCATTATTTAACCTTAAAGATTTGAAGATAATTTACCATGTAAACATACATTCTCATTTTCTATAAACTACAATTTCTTTATTTCGTTTAACATTTGACCAATAATGGTTCCATTTATTTGGCTCGTTTCTCTTATTGCAATTACATTATACATTTTGATTGTTAATAGGAACATTTTAAACATACACAAGTCTACTAGTACTTGTTCTAAGGATTCGTTTCTCAAGAGCATGTTTACTTGGTATTGCATTTTACCTTCATTGCAAAAAGAGAAAATTCCCATGAAGTAAAAAAAAGAATACTATAAGGTCTAAGAGTGGGCAGATTCCACGTTCCTTTTTCATTATAATGTTTAAACACTACGGTTACACTCTACTCATTTTCAAATTAGTACAACTAACTATGTAATTTAACTTAGTTTGCATTGGTCATGATATAAACATGATTCACTTGTTCCCAATTAGGATACCTTGATTTCAAAAGTCATGATACACATAAAACAATTCATTTTACTTGTGTTAACGTTATAAGGGTTTGCATTGAGTTAACGGGATAAGTCCCAACTTTCACTTTACTCCCAATCCATCATTTTAAGAATTCAATATCGACAGCTATGAGTTGATTTATAGGTTTAAGCCACAATTAAACTTCTTAATTGGTCTTAGGTTTAATTTATTTCCATTAAGACCTAAGGGTTCTACTCCCTACTACAAGTCAAAACTAGAGTTCGTAATATTTTTAATTCACAAGACCTTCGTAAAAGAACCAAGGGATTTCGTTATTATTGGACAAGGTAATGCCTATATCCCTAAGGCTTAGAAATGTCACAACAGGGTTCATTCTCAATGTGAGATTGGCACCATTAACAAGTCTTTTAGTTCATTACTTGTGAAGGCAAAAAATTGGCACATGAGGGAAAAGGAGCATTCTCATAGACCATGCAACGAAGGATGGACAAGGTACAATGTTTACCTACCACTAAATGGTCATGAAGACTCGAGTAAGACCCATTTGCTTGGCATGGGGAGAAATTAAATCTCAATTAGCAATGGTAGGTGACACGGTAAAAAGTCCACTAAGGTGTTCAATACCACTATGGAAACAAGGGCATGGAGGTAAGCTCAACCATTCCGTACAACAAGGGTTATTATTGCATACTATAAGTTTGTTTGTCACTTTCCACCCAAAATGAAAACACACAATTACAATATTTTATTTTTATTTGAAGACTAAAATATTTCCTAGGTCAACACATCATTAACAAACATGTAAAATACGCCATTTTCAAATTATTACCCTCAATTTTATTGGTACAAACAACATCCAAAATTTTAATGGTACTAACAATTTTAAATAACAGGATTTCAAATTCATCCTCCTATAACGATTTAGATGATATACATAGGATTATCTTATATTAGTTTCCATAGCAACATGATACAATCGACTTCTTTTACTAAATCAACCATACAAAATTACGACTAAGTATGAAATTAGTCAACATATATATAAGTGTACAACTACGTATGAAAATAGTACACTTTCCCAACATGTTAACAATATCATATTCATCATAAAAATAATAACATCTCTATTTATAACAATATCGTTGATATATCCTATACAATTACATTGTTTTCAAGATAACATTTTATTACGAAAATACAAGTAATGCTTCACTTTCTCCTTGTCTTGATCCTGCAACCACCACATGGTCAGCATAAATGTTGACATGGAATCTACCTATAATCTAGCACAATTCATGATTCATAGTTTTCCATTCACATGATTACAACACTTAACACACAAACAAGAGAGAGTTAAAGATGCATATTTCATTTCATCTCAAAACTAGAGGGAGGGAGAGAGAGAGAGAGAAAAGCGCCATTTTTCCCACAATCAATTTTCTCAAAACAAGCAACAAAAGTGAGTTCCATATAGTCATATATTAACATCTACAAGTTTTTCTATCTATTATTTGACTTGATTAGGTCTGACGACATTCTTTCAAATTTTGCTGCAAGTTTACAAAAATACCCAAATCAACCCGAGGGCCATGAAACTGCATTCAAAACCCGATTTATGGAGGTCAAACACACCATGTGACAAATCATATACACTATCCTATATACAGAGAAGCCATTAGAGTTGATAGAACTCAAATTTGGCAAACTGGGTTCAATTGTCGACTACCTCTATAAAGCCACCAATCGTAAATGCATCAAAACGACCTTTTCGCCCAACGACCGGAGACCTACAAAGCCTACTTGTAAAACTAGTTTGCAAAGTGATTTTGTCATAACTAAATGTTGATAGTGATTATCATGGATAAATACTAGAGGTACGTAGAGGCTGAAATCCATTTCTCCACCCAAGGCCTGAACGTCAAGCCAAAACCAATATGAACTTTTAATTTTCAACAGTTGTCCAATATTTCAAAAAGGGTCAACATGCCTCCTAAACATGCTACAATAAATGATCAAATGATCATATAAGGGCATTGTAAAATTTGTGGAATCTCACACAAAAAAGTAACAAGGTCAAACCTTGACTTTTTTGTTCGGGATTCAGAGGGGTATTTCACACATCGTCAAAAATCATGTTTTATTAACTTTTACAATGCAATCAAAAGATAGATTTTAAAGAAAATTCAAACCCAATTCGCTAATTTAAGAGGTTACGACTATCCAGTCTTGTTATTTAAGTTTCTAAACATCTTAAGGCGTGGTTTAAGAGTGCAGTTAACAATCAAAATAGTCATTTTGGTTACATAAAACACAAGGTAAATTTTATTATTTCACGCTATAAATTTCATTTTTAATTAATAGAAAGTATAATATTCCTATGGTTTAAATATCCATATCGTTGGGAAGGACAAACAAAAACTATGAAAATCATGCAAAACAAAGATAAGAAAACCATTCTTGTGGGGGAAAAATCAAATCAGGTGTTGCGGAGTATGACAATATACGCGTCAATTGCACTTGCTTACAGTGATCTAAGGCATATCCAAAGCTCCATTTTTAGTGTTTCTTGCAACTATTGTAGTTCATGAGGGCACATAACTTAGAGACATTCAATCGAATAGTTCACCCACTTTGATTATGCTTCATGGGTGACTACAAGAGCCACCAAAATCCTTCAGGTATTTTGCCAAACAAAACACGTCCCTACTGATTGCTTTTGTGTTTTGGTATACTAGTTTACTAGAGCATAAGAAACTGCAACATCTAATAGTGTTCCTCTATTCTTATGCTTGGACAGACTACTCATATCATGAAATATTCACAGCCCATGTGACCAAATTTCATTGAGGAATTTATCAAATAGTCTGCTCACCTTCTATAGCTCCAAAGCTTGCATTTTGACACAACTTGAGAGGATGTTGGGAATTAATGAGGAGTTGGATTTAATCCTACCAAACGCCTTTTCAACAAATTCATTATTTGCACATCTTGAAATCCTTGCAGTCCATTGCTCACAATTCTTTCAGATATTTTTTCAAACAATTCACATGCCTAGTCTAAGCTCCCCACAATTTCAATGCTCTAGCAAGAAACCATGAAACAATGCCTATGCCATTAGCTGCCAATCTCAGTATCACAACATTTAACCATGCATCTAGTTGGGGAAAGAGTTGGCGTGGGTTGTGAAGGCTTGGCTTACACCTGTCCATGCATTTTCTTGAAGTTCCAGGGGCTTTTCAACAAACCCACTTTATGCATATACTACAAATCTCTTTCTTTTTGCCCAACAATTTGAATGCCAAGTGTAAGTTTCCACATTTACATACATGTTAACAAAACATTTGCAACCACAACATCTGACAAATCCCTCTCTTCTAAAGCTCTGACAGATAGTCCATACCTTGTTCCATGACTCCCCATTTATCACAGACAAGGGAACCCTAGAGAAAGGTTATGGTGTTTGGCTTTACACTTGTCAATTTACACTTAATTGAAGGTTTCCAAGGCCTTTTTAACAAAACCAATACGTACACATCATGCAACCATGGAAAATGGGAAACCTAAGCTATATTTATCAAGGAATTTTTTCAAACAGTCCACATGTTAAGCACATGCTTCCCCATTTGCATTCATATTTACTAAGGCGCTTGCAACCAAAAACATTTGTCAAAAAGCCTTCCTCCCTAATTTTTTGGCAAGTGTCCATGCCTTATTTGGAAGCTCCATCATTGACATGGGATGTGTGGAGGCAGCAAGGTAACAACCAAAGTTTAACGCCTTAATACCAACCCATTTTAGGAAAAACCTACGACCAAATCTGCCCTCACACCATGAAAACTCCTATACAGTGCACCTAAATTGCAATAAAATCCTCTGACTAAAAATCCCCTATGTACGCATACAACCTCACATTAACAAAAAATTTCATAAGTATTTCTTAAAATGAGGTTGGCACAAGCCCCAAGTAGTTGGAGGAATTTAAGAATATTTTTCAGTTTTATTTATATTTATTTTACTATTGTTATTATCATTTTAATCTCAAATGATTTATATCAATTTACCATCTCAAATATTTAATATAACTTATTGTTATTATTATTTTACAATCACGAAAAAAGAGACTTCGAGCAACCATCCCACCATCCTCCAAGACATAATCGACAAAGAGAAGAATAGAAGGATCTTTATCCATGGTGCATTTAAAATTCAGGGAACATTTGACGATCACCTCAAACGCGGTCAAACACGACAACCAAAACAAGTCCAAAATTTAACGACCATCCCGAGATGGTTGGAAAAATATTTTAAATACCTTTATTCAAAACCCAAGAGAGTTATCCCTATCTCCATGGGGACAAGGGGATTTACATTAAAAAATATGAACATATTTCAAAGTTCTGAGAAAATTGTTATGATCGAAAAAGAAAAATTACTACGAACCAGAGGGGGCACTACAATAAAGAACTCAAAAGTATTTATTTTGTATGACTTTTAGAAGCCTCTTTATGGATTTTTATAAGATTGTTAGGCATAAACATGCCAATTGAGTTTAAACTCACATCAATTAGCTTGTAAACATAAGTTTACACCAAAACACCAAATGAGGGTGCTTGGTAGAGCACTTACAACTATTGATTTTGTTTTAGCAATTACCATGATGACAAGTTTACTTCACGTGTCGGTCAACAATGGTTATCATGTCAAATCCATTGTTTTACATCAGACCATATCCAGACAAGGCTAATTTCAATTCCTAAGTGAAATTTGATATAATCGAAACCCATCAAACATGCCTCCTAAGCTAAAATATGTCCCAGGCTTGATTTTGCATTCCCCCATGTTTACTCGATGGCAAGGTGAGTGTTAGTGTGCTACATTCTAACAATAAAAAAGGTTTGGGGAAGGTACTCCAAATAGGGTCTCCTAGAATTTAAAAGTAGATTGACTACTCTGGTTGTATCGACATGACTTCTGGCCTTGGGGGTGGGTTAGATTATTGTATCAAAAATTCAACTTAGACATCTTGCCATGATCTACAATTGATGTAACTCACTAAGGCTTTACCCATCTCACTTCGATTAAAATTTAAAAATTGTCTTAAAGCCTAGTTTTGAAAATAAACCATATACAAAAATGTGATTTTTTAAAAAAAATTGAAAATTCAAATACAACGTATGAAAATATTTCCTCATACTTAGTGTAATTTTGTCTCTTTTTCAAATTAAGGTAGAACCAATGACATTTTGGCATCAATCATATAATCTTGCTTAAAAAAACATGAATCTGATAAAATTTCTGATAAATACATGCCTTACTATAACAAGTCAAATATGCCTCTTTGGTGCATCTTGGAATTTGCTTCCGCTACTCCTAAAATCCTCATTCATCATCACTCTTTTAAAAAAAATTATTTGATATAGAATAAAATATCTATGGATATTTTGTTCCTGAGTAAAGTTTATCCATTTTTCTTATTTAATCAAACCCAACCCTGGGAAGAAAAGTATAGTCCAACATCATAGCACCCAATACACACATCCTTGGTCTAGAAAATATACATAACACATGACTAACATAACAAGGAATTGCATCAATACATATGCAATAGGTTTACACATAACTCAAAAACCACAACTATAACTACATAGTGTTAAGATGGGATCAAATATCATAACATCAATGAGGAACATCAAACCTCAATAACATAAAATATAACCAGACTCACACGAGTACTCATGAATCTTAAATACCAACTCCATATACCTCCCAATCTCCATAATCCTCCCAAAACAACTCCATAAGTCTCACAAAACAACTCCAAAGCCTCCCAAAACAACTTCATAATCCTCCCAAAACAACTCCATAAACCTCTCGAATAGAGAAGAGAACCATAATATCAAAACCAGGCCGGGTCACTCTATGGACATGAATACATAGAGCCATGTCACGTGAAAAACGAAAGGCCTAACGACATGTAGCCCTGGAGAAATATAGTTCTATGACGTTTTAGCATACCCCGTACTCCGCACATGAACCATATCAAGTCGATGGAAACATATAAGTACACAAACAACATGGTAGAAACAAGCTCTTTCAAACATTTAAAAAGGTCCCCACTAGACAAAAAAATAGCCAAGTGGCGTCAAAATAATAAAGCTTCAAGTTTCAAAGGCAAGTAAAACAAAGGAAATATTGATAAATCAAGAAAAATGGTTAAGTAGCATGTATTCAAATAGAAAAAAATAAATCATAAAATAGATAAACAATCTCGAAGTTTAGTAAAAATGTATTAAAAAAAATTGGTTCTAAGTACAACCAAGTTTACAAATAAAACACATATAAAAAGATTCACATAACACAGCACTATAGTAACCTCTTAAGAGGCAACTCACCGGAGTATTATGTCATCGAGTGCACATCTCGGAATAGAGAATCCATCTTGCAATTTATAAATAATAACTGATCAAATAATATAATTGTCATAATCTTTGTCTAAATCATCCCTCCAAACTCCCACAAGGCTAAACATATTTGTAACCACACAAACTTTGTCCGCAAGAAAACTATTTAAGGAGAGAGAAAGAGGTACATGTTTCCATTCAATGAGGTTAAGGTGTCTGCAAAACACAATATTCCTAACACATGTTGAGAAAATGCCATACATACCAAATGAACATAAGTGGATTTTAAGTCTATGCTAGACTGGGTTTCCTATCTTATACTCGCCTTGAGTAAAATGGATCAACGGTCCAGATTTATGATTCCATACATACACTTTTGATATTGCCTGTATGGATCATAAGTGTAGGGTACACAACATAACACATCACTACATTAATAACACAATGGTGAGTTACGCACAAAAACCATACCATATTGTCTTACGCATGGTATATTTATGGGGTATATCATAACATTATTTCCACGAGCACATAACACATCACATTTCCACATAACACACCAAAAAGTACAAGTATCCAATACAATAGGGTTCATAAAATCACCATATGCCCCCAATTCACGGCATGAATCCAATACCCAACGTATGAATACATATATACAATGAACATAGTGACTAACATCACAACATATTCACAATTACAATACAACATGGTGACATAACATCATAATACATCACAACACAATGGCAACAACATGATATGAGACAATTCGCTACGAAGCACTCTTTTCATACAACATAAAAGTAAACATGTACAATATCATAAGATAATGAAACAGTCTACAACACTTCGTAGTTCATAATAACATTCCTTTCACACAACAAGGTGATTACACACGTGAATTTTACATTGAATTCATGAGAGAGAGAGAGAGAGAGTGAATAATCTCGTCACGAAACACATCAACATCATAATGAGCCCACACTAAGTGGTATGCACAACAAGTGCATTCATATTATCACCAAGTACAAAAGTTTCTCACATTGTAACATAATATTACACTAATCTTCCAACTCCTCCACCATCATACATAATCATCAAAATACCAACTGTCACAAGAGGTTTGAGAGCATGAACCTCCACTTTGATACCAAATGTAAGGCACCCATGCATACAATAGGCCTAAACACAAGACAAAATAAACCATGATACATTTTTTTTTTTTTTTTTTCATTTACTTTATACAAACTGTACATGACACCACATAGGATCACAAGGATAACTCAACATCACATGAGACATTTACACAAACATGAACCCACATATATAACATGATGAGGAAATGATTAAGCACCACAAGTAGAGATGACACGTACTTTTCCAAGCCTGCTTACTACGAGACTTACAATAGGGAGAGGTCGTCATTATAACTAACCCTTATTATTCCAAGAAGGAATCTTGGCTAGCCTTTGGTTCCTCCAAAGTATAAACACCACATCAACTTTGATAAGCCCCTTATCCCTCCATTATAACATGCGCTTATCCCTCCACTAAGACTAGCCATGAATTCCTTTGGTTCCTCCAAAACAAAAAACATAATTCCCCTTATTCCTCCCTTCACTAGCTACACCTTATTCCTCCAATAATCAATGATGAAACCTCACCCCAACAAGAAGAAAACATACCACAAGATAACACAAGATGCACATCAAGCCACATTTCCCCAAATGAAAAAGAAAGTATACAAAACAACGATCCAACCATAATATAAACATCACAGATAGCACTTTCCACAACAAAACACTTTCATGGCTACATATATATTTCAATCATAAATTTCATTATTTGACCTTAAATATTTGAAGAGCACTTAACACGCATAAACCTACATTCTCCTTTTATCTAGACTCCATTTTCTTTATTTAGTTTAACATTTCACCTATAATGGTTCCATTTGATTTTGATATCGTTTTCTTATGGCATATTTAATTTATATCATTAAACTTTGATTACAAGGAGGAAAATTCATTAATAAGAACATTTTAACACGATGTGTCTACTAGATACATTACTTGTCCTAAAGGATTCACTTAAACACTAAGGATGAACATGTTTACTGTGGTTTTGTATTTTACATCTTCGTTGCAAAAAGAGAGATTCATATGAAGTAAAAGGAGTCTCAAACTATTATGTCAAGGGTGGATCATCTTAAGAATTCCTATGTTTCTTTTTTTGATTACAATGTTTAAACATTAATAAAACACTCTATTCACTTTCAAATTTATTACAACCAAGGGTTATGTCCCTATTTAACTATTTAGCAACTTGCATCGCTCGTGATGATGATTCACTACCTACTAAGAAAACCTTTAACCTTAAGGCCAATTTCACAATGGAGTTCATCCCAATGTGATTTTGCAACCACAAATAGGAATCTTGTTAGTTGACTTCTTCATGTATATACATGGTGATAAATTTCAATTGTGTTAATGTTATAGGAAAGGTTTGGACTTATGGAGTTAAAGGGGACAAGAGATCAAATTTTCCTTTTACTCCTATAAGGAATATCATCTTTCAAGAAATTATCAATATCGATAGCTGATGAGTTATAAAATACAGTTTGCTTTTGGCATGCAGTGAAATTAAACCCCTTACTAATTGGTTATTATGTAGGCTTGATTTATTTCACATTGACACCCAAGGGTTCTACCCCAGGTCCACTACTAAGTCAAAGCTAGAATATTCGGTTATCCTTATCTCATCAATTTTATCCCTCAAGTAAGAGTTACCAAGGTATTAATGTTACTACCTATCGAAGTGTAACACCTCATCATCCTTAAGGCGTTAGAAAATTCGTTACAGAGGTTCCTTCACAATGTGAGTTTTGGGTGCATCATTAACTAGTCTCTAGCTCACTACTTGCGAAGGAGACAAATTGGCCCATGAGGGTTAGAGAAGGAGAATTTTCATGGACCATACATCAACGGATGGAAAAGTACAAAGTTTAACCTACCCATAAGATGATCATGAAGGCATAGGTACGAGACCCATTTTCTCGGCATATGGATAAAACCTAATATCGATATAGCAATGGAGGTGATACGGTTAAAAGTTGACCAAGTTGCAAGTTCCACTATGGAAAATAATTTATGAGGGTAAGCTCAAAGGAGTGACCATTCCATATGACAAGGGTTATTATTTCATGCTATTAATTTTGATTGTCACTTTTCACTAAAATGAAAACACGCAGAGTTACAAGATAAATTCATTTCTCTATGAGACTAAAGGGAGAGACACTTAGGTTCTGACACATCGCTAACTTAAATAGATAAGATAAGACCATTCCTCAAGTTTATTACTATCATTTTTATCATGGGTACATTCAAAGTTTAAAGTTACTATGGATACTACCCAGTTGTAAATAAGAAGCCAAATTCCAAAATCATTCTTTTTGACAATGGGATCCTACTCAAGTATATTATATATAAGAATTCCTTTTTACCTCAATTTCCATAGCAACATGATACAATCAACTTATTTTACCTAATTGACATATCAAAGTACGAATAAGAATGAAATTAGTCAACGTATAAAAGTACAACTATGTACGAAAAATAACACACTTTTCCAATATGCTACAATGTCATATTCATTATGGAAAACAATAAATAACAATTCTATTTATAACAATAGACGTTGATATATCATATACAATTACATTGTTTCCAAGATCACATATTATTATGATAAACACCAACAATGCTTCACTTTGTCCTTATCCTGGTACCTGCAACCACCACATGGTCTAACACAAACTACTGGCATGGCATCTACCCAAAATCTAGCATAATTCACAATTTCATAGTTTTCCAATCACATGATTATAATGCTTAGTATACAACAACATAGAGTTAACGATACATTCATTTCCTAATTAGAGGGGAGAGAGAGAGGAGAAAAACACCATTTTCCTGACAATCAAATTTCTCAAAACAAGCAACAAAAGAGAGTTCCATACAGTCATATATAAGTCTCTACAAGTTTTCTTGTCAGTTATTTGACTTGAAGAGGGTCCCACGACATTCTTTCACATTTTCCTACAAGTTTGCGAAAACGTCCAAATTTAACCCGAGGGCTATGAAATTGCGTTCAAAAATTGATTTCCGATGGTGAACACACCATGAGACAAATCTATATACTCTCCTATATACAGGGAATTCATTGGACGTTGATGGAATTTAGAACTGGTGAACAAGGTATGAATGAAGACTAATTTTCCAGAGCCACTGGTCGTAATTGGACTAGTTTTCCCTATGTCACCCAACAACGACCAGAGGCCAAGACAAAAACCCCTTGAAAAAATTAGTTTGCAACGTGTTTTTATCATAACTGACGAGTTGATAATGATTTTCATGGATAAATACTAGAGTATACATATATGGAGTCTGATATCCAATTCTTCACCCAGGGCCTAAATGATGAGCCAAAACCAAACCCAACTTTTGACTTTCAGTACCTTCCCAAAACTGCAAAAAGGGTTAACAGGGCTCCTAGAGGGGTGACGAAAAAATCAAGATCAAACATTCGAGGTCGTTATAAGGTTTAATACAACACTCCACATGACAGGGAACAAAGTCATAACTCAAATTTTTTATTTCGGGGTTCAGAGAGGTGTTTTGTGAATCATATAAAATCACATTTTATTAACTTCGCAAGGTAAAAAAAGGGTAGTTTAGTTGAAGACTCAACTAAGTCTCACCAATTCAAGTGGACATAAATATCTAGTTTTAATACTTTGGTTTTACAGATGTATTAGGTCGTGGTTTGCGAGTACAGTTGATGATAAAAATAATCAATCAGGTTACGTAGGAAATGACCTCCCTTTTTTTTCCATTTGTACTACTATTTATTGAATTAAACATTAAGCTTTTCCTTAATTTTATTAGGATTACGATTTCATTGCAAAGAGGGAAAATATCAATACAAAAATTATGCAAGTCAAAGGTGAGAAAAAATATGCCTGCAGGTATTCGAATCCAAGTGTATTGGGTCCAAGCGGTCCACATTCACGATCCGCAAGGCCATGCAATTCAATAGGATTTTCCTCAAACAGTTCACGAGCATTGTGTTAACCTCCATAACTTTGTGCACATCTTTACCCTATTCAAGAGATCTCCTTCTCAGTTGATCTTCTGAACCACCAAAAAAACCAAACCCGAGCTCCTTCCATGGCTACCAAAAACAACAGACTGCACTTTCGAAACACATTTGTAAAAAAGATTTCTGAGGCACTTTGGCTAAACGCTTGTCAATCTGCATTAGCTCGAAAGTTTCTAAAGGATTTTTACAAAATGAAACCTTTTGTACACCTCCAATAACCATTATTTTCACAAACATGTAAGGGGAATTTTGACAACTAGATCACATGCCTTGACTAAACGCCCACATTTCTTTCAACACATTTTGTTAAACAGTCCATGTGCCTTTTGTATGCATCCACATTTTGCATACATGTTTACCAGGGCACTTGCAACTACAATTTCTGAAAACCTATTTTCCACTACACTTTAATGGATGACCATACTTGTTCCAAAGTTATTATCTTGGCTCAGCTTTAGCTCTGACAAACAAACAACATGGGATTTAAGAAAAAAACATTGAGTGCTGCCAAAATAATACCAAAAATGGAGCTTATATGGCCACACGTGGTCCATGAAACCTCATTTCTTTTAGGCATTTTGTCCATCAATTCATCACCTTGTTGGGTATCCACAATGCTCAAATAAATCTGGTTTTCCTCCACACTTTGCATATTTATCTTCCAAGGTAGTTGAAGCTGGAACGTCCAACAAAATTCCTCTTTTCTTTATGTTTTGACAGAGGCCTATATCCTATTCCAAATCTTCCATTGGTGTACAGGTAGAGAGGATGTTGGTCAAAGAAGATTGTTTGGGTTAGAAACTAGTTTAATGCATTTGGTGAAACCGTGTGAGTGCTTTGTGAGGGTGCCCATTCCCTGTCATGTCTGACAAGGCCTTGCCTTCACCCACACGCCTCCATCCACTCCATCACCCAACATATTCAAAGCTATTTATTTGTATTTTTTTTGAACTTATAAATTTCAATGCTTTCTTTATATTATTCGTTTATTTATTTTGTTTAATTTATGATTTATTATAACTTTTAAATTCTACAATTATTAATCTCATTACTATTTCTAAATTTTAACATCAACATTCTAATTTATTTATTATCATTTTCATTTAATTTTAATTCTCACTTCATTAATCATAACTATAGCGTACAACAATTTACGATAATTGTTTGTCCTTGTAACACAGTTTTCATAAGAACTCAACTGAGGGTGACTGACAAAACACCAACAATTTCCATTAAAATAGACACTCACTTGAGCAAAGATTTATGTTCGCCTTCTCATAACAGGGCCTTCATCACTTTCCTAACATTTAAAACCATAACCAAAACTTGAACATTGCCCATAGTTTATAATGATAATAATAATAATAAGTGAAACGATTTAATGAGCGGTAATGAGTCTGAAACCCAAAATCTCTTAGACGATACTTATGAAACCCATGACCAACGGGGCATATCAAAATTCGATTCACGTACCACAAAGACCTTAAAGCATGGCCATACGCCAAATATAATCTTGGTATGAATACTTGAAACTTTCTACTTACCCCAAATCTCTTAAGCCAGAAAGGGAGTTCAAATTAAACAACTCATAATCGCTAACTTGCAACGAAACACACTTACTTATTTTTGATGTTCGGTAAAACACATAGTCTTACGAAGAGGGTCCACAACCTCACCGATTGGGCATAATGATATGGGGCACTACAATATAAGTTACTGATTTGATAATGTTCTCCAAGGATTATAATGTGTTTAAATGATTCCTAGATTGCTCCTAATACGTTAGGGTGTGTTTGTATTTATACACGACCTTTTGTTAGTTTTCTTACCTAGCTAACTGCAGAATCTTGTCTAGGCTGATTAAGCCAAGTTACCCATTTGTAATTGTGATAATTGGAATATAGGAGGATGGGTTCATGGTGGGTGGATAGGTTCGAGATGGAATCTGTCCATGATCCACGAACCTATCCATGATCCATAAACCTACCATGGGATGACAAGAATCAAACCTAAGATGTGGAGGGGTCTTGACAAATATTCAATGGCAAATTTCAAATGGTTTTGATAAGTTGAATTGTAGAAAGGCTATCAACCTATGGATTAGAGGGTGTGGAAAAAGTGGAAAGGTGATTGAAATTGGTCAAATATGTGTAAATGGATTGTATACCAAAATAAGTACAAAAGGTGACATTGTCAAGTGCTTAAACCAAATTTAAGGTATTACAAAATGAGAACCATCTGATTGTTGGATAATGTTTGCAACACTTGATGTGTTGGGTCATTTTCACACAAGGTTGAAGATGCCTTCACTTGAGTTCAATCATAAATATATTCTTTGGTTGGTCTAGTTTAACTAGTGCAAATACATTAAATACATCTATCACACAAATGCCAAGAGATATCAATCTCAATGTCGTTATCTTGGATTTTTTAGCTCGCCATACTTATTAATAACATTGTTAACTTCTTTAAAAATGTCCCATTGAATGGTGACACATGGTGTCAATGATCAATCTAGATACACTAATGTGTAAAGATCGAAAATTATTTCTAAGAAAGAAGTGGGCTCCGAACTCCACTGTATGGCCAAGATATTATGATTTTTCAATTGAATTCTCCAAGAAAAAATGAAAAAATCCATAGTGACGGTCAAATGAATGTCAAATTTAAGTTCATAATTAAAAGTGAACAGGGTCATGGACATTACAACCCACAACCACTTCCCGACTACCATTGTAGAATGCCTCTTAGAATAGTAAACTATGCCTTTTTTCTTTGACATCCTTCCTTTCCATGTTCACTTTGTTGGGTCAAGGGAAGTTAGCACCTTTTGAGGCTAAGAAGTAGCACACCTTGGAATGTTTTCTCCATGTTTAATATTTGGAAAATTTTGGTTCTTTTCGTTGTGAAGAGCATTCATAATTCTTCTTAGAGGACTACATAGTCATATTTGAAAGGACTTGGAGTTTTTCAACGTGTATTGATAATGCACACAAAAGGCATTGTATATTGAAATGAAGGGGAATAAACCTCAAAAGGTAGGAGTACCTCCTCAACATCCTAGGAGGAATCTTCAAAGAAGCAAAAGAAAAGTGAAGGAAAGTAGGATGCCACGTTTGTGCGAAAAATCTTGGGTCCTTAATTTATACTAAAATCATTATGACATTGATGTACACACAAAGGCCACTCATTAGAGTTGCATCTAAAATTTCTTCTTGATGTAAGAGGCAAATGATGTAACAAAAAACCTAAGGTAGATGAGAAGGAAGTAAAGTGTGATTTGTAATAAAATATGAAGTTGGCATGTATCTTGATGTAGAGGATCTTGGAAATAGAACAACAAAATTTGGAAGAGGAATGAGAGAAATAGTTTTATTTAAATTCAATTCAGTATGAGGAATGAAACTACCTTGTTTGACTCACACTCTTAAAAGAAATTGGTTAAAGCATTTTCTTGAAAACTCAAAGGCATCCAAAGTCCTTTTTAGTGCTTTGGCTACACAAAGACACTAGAGTTGCAAGTGTTCGAGTAAGGGAAAATTCAAGTTGTTGTAGCAACTAGTTATGTTATTGAAATGGACTATGATGTGATATTACTTAATGTTTGTTAGGCCTAAACCAGGTATCTAATATAAGGATCCTCTAAATAAGAAAGAGTTAGAAGAACATTCTAGATCCAACACACACACATACACACAAGAGGTCGGTCTACAAGTGGTCTAGGGATGTAGACAAGAGCTGAGAGCAAAACAAGTTGTAAAGAATTTATAAAGGGAACCTACACATACAATCTCCAAAGATGTAGAGGATGGAAGATCTTAATAGATCTGGGGTGTCATTAGACGACAAACAAGAGCTATGCTATATATGGGTGCCGCTAGGCAGTAGGAAAGAGCTATAGTAAGGTATAATGTCGTGCTACATAGTAAAGAAATAAATTTAAATGACAATAATGTAAAATATATCAATAAATCAACAAGCATGTACTAAAGTATACCGTATAATGCATGAAGCATCAAACATCTACAATATTAACCACAATACAAAAGAAAGATAAATTAGGGTTAGGAATACCTTTTTTTGTTAACTCGATAGCACATTAACCTCCCCTTTGGCTTGTAGTGCTTTGTGAGATATGGTTTTGGGGAACTCAAGGTGGATTAGTGAACACTTTAGTCCAAATTTGGGAACTCTAAAGACTAGGAAAACCTTGCCAGTGAAGCTCCTATTCTTGATATCATCAGGGCCTTTATGTTAATATTGTCTTCTTTAGTGTAAGTTCTGTTAGCCTTTGTTCTCTTCTTTTTCCTTAGGTGGATTTGCTTGCAAAAACATCACAAATTGATGTTCTATATTTTGAGAAATGACAAAAGGGAACATTATAAATACAATTTGACCCCAAAAAGTCAAAACACAATTTTAATCAACATCATTACGTAGCCGGTGACATGCATTTTTTTGTAGTGAAGTCGATGATGTTGTTTTAAGAAAGGATGCTACAAGATATAATTGGCCATGCCCATGACATTGGCTATGTGCAAGTAGTGAGGAAAAAGAGGGCAAAGGAAGGTTAAATGGCCAAGGAGGACTATCATGCCCAATTTTATGCATGAATAAAACAACTAAAAAATAAGACGGTTTTTTTTGTTTGAGAATGTACAATGCACATTCTACACACCAAATAGTCTTAGACTAGTTGCCTAAATAACGACTGATATACAATGCTCGAAAGCAAGAACACATTTCTAAACAAGTTCAGTTTATGGTGTGTAAGTGGCCACAAGGTTTCCAATTGTCCATGTCGGGCCCACTTGCACCAACCATCCTACATGTATCTGCATGACTTGTAACAACCTAAGTGGACATAGTGGGCTCCATGACTCTAAGGTTCGCTCTAATCACTCAACTAAAGCGAGGAGGTTCCACTAGTGTGGCCCATAGAGGTTAGGTCTTATTGACACATACTACGGTGGGGTCTTCTAGTCATCTAAGCATGAATGATATGCTTTTATGTTTAATGAGGTTCAAATAGGACCTTGGTGATTTTGTCCAATCAAGAGGCTTAGATCATATCTTAAGTTGAAAAATGTCTTAATTCAAAGTTGACTTGTTCGAGTTAAAAAGTGGTACACCAAAGCTTCCTTAGGTCTCATGTGACCTCAAAACAACTTAGCATATATAGGTTCAACTAATCTCAAGGTGGATCATCCAATCTTTGTCAGATTGAATCCACTTTGGTTGTTGGGTCAGGAGATAGTTAGGAAAGTCTTGCACAACTCTAAGGAGTCCAATAAGATATCCCATCCTCATTTGGATTCAAGAGCCAAGTGTTGAGAGAAAGGGTGAGAGGGATTTGTCTATGGCCTCACCTCTTTAACCTCACCATCCTCAAATGACCTCCATTAATGGTGCCTCCAAGCTTTTATTAATATTTTGAATTGTTTTATTTTCCCTAATTTTACAAGTTCTATAGGTTGTTGGGCGGATTCTATAGGTCATGGACATCTCAAAAAGCTCCTAGGAGGTCTTGGCCTCTTACAGAAAGCAAAAGAGTGATATGAGCTTCAAGCTATCGATGGTCATTAATGACCACTCGAGATAATATCTAGGTTGACTATATATAAAATTTTGCATTCACGTCGTTTTTCCTCTTCCGTGCAAAAAGACAACAATTGGGGGGGGGGGGGGGGGGGCGCTCCATAAAGATCACTCGATCCTCAGGCTACTATAACCCCTTAATGGCATTGCAAGGTCACTAGGACCTAGGCTAGAAGCCCTATTTAAAACTTTAGCTTTAATATATATATATATATATATATATATATATATAAAGCCTTGATTGTAGACTATAGCAAAAGTTGCCTTCCCTCTAATTAATTTTTTCATTTTGTTTGTTTGTTTTATAACTGTGACTATATAATAGTCGGGTGCATAGCCTAAACTGACACATAAAAGGTGGAAATTGCATGTAAAAGGTGAATACCATGGGGTTTTGAAAGGAAAACTACCATCGATAAAACACTTGCTCGGTTAAAAAGTAATTACCGAGTTTGAGCCAAAACAATTGCTAAGATAACCATCGGCAAGGGACAAGGGCGGTCTTTATTGGCGAACCACCATTCCACTACTCTTGATTGTATTATACCGGTTGATTGGTACAATTAAACACTTAATATATTAGAGATATCAAATAACACATTCTTATTGTCTCTACACTACTTAAACATTATTTCCTACTAAAAAGTATTTATAAATGCAAACTACTCAATCATTGATTAGGTTAACACACCGACTCCTTGATCAAACAAATATATTATAGAAAAGAATGATTGAACATTAAGTGCTACCATGACTCCATCCTCATCAAAATGCCAACCTATCTACATAAGAATCACTATCATACATGCAAAAACATTTGGATAGGAAATTAAATCATAGACTATAACAAAACAATAATTTAAAAATATGAACAAATGAGTCAAAATTACTTACTCATGCAGATGGGTTTACAGTCATTTTTACAATCCATAAAACAACCCTTAACTTTGTAAGGGTCGTCTGGAATGCGTTGGAGACATTCATCGGGGCACTGAATAATTATACCAAAGCAATGTGTTCCATCAATCCAACACTACGTGCATTCTCCTTCTTTTTCTATATCACAGTCGTGTAAACGGTATTTTTATTTTATTTTTCTAAATGTGTATAAACATTTATTGTTTTGATAATTTATTACTCTTTAAAAGACACTTTAATTAATTAAAAAGAGTTTAAAACTAGAGAATTATATTAGTTATAGGTATATCTTTAAGCTTAGAAACACATTTATAAATCAAAAGAATAATGATTTACAATAAAATGATGGCTAATTAGAATTCACGACGAACAAGACAAACAAAAAAAATCATATTGTAAAAAACAAATCCCACCAAAACAAAAACACAACTTGGATGTTGGAAAAACCACCTAGTGAAACATATCTCAGAAAACAAACAACCAAATAGGTGGAAAGGCACGACGATCGTAGTGAAAGTAGAGCAGTTGTAGCTGAAAAATAGGAAAAAATGTTAAAGTAACTAGGCACAGAACGCTACTCCCCCACTGCACAAAAGAAACTGACGAACTGGGGTTATTCAAAAATTTAAGCGAAAATCGGGACGACAGGGGTTGTATGTGTTTCCCCAAATACCATACGATCCTGTTGTTGCTGGAGATCAATTGAGTATGCTGTGAAAAACAGCAAATAGTTATGGCGGATGCGAAGGATATATTAGGGCTTCCGAAAGGGGCAGTTAATGCCGTTGACAAACGTCCCAAACCCCAAAAGGAAACCCCTAGGAAGCCTGATGGCGTCTCCCGAGAGGTATTGCCATTGCTTGCCATCTTCTTTATTTTGTCTTCATGTGATTTTTGTAATATTTTTGTTGGAATATTACAGGTGTACGCGCTGACTGGTGGTTTACCTCTTGTCATGCCCGCTTTGGACATCTCTAATTTGAAAAGGCGCCCTCCCTCAGATTCCGACAAGGTATGGATTTCCAATTAAATAACACCCCTTTCATGCATTACAGTTTCATCACTTTTCTTATCATACCCGGAGTTGTAGCCATGTATCAAAATTTATTGTTTATCCAATGTTGAAAAAAACCAAATACACTCAACCGTATCCACAATACATGCCCAGGATCGCTCATCAGCAAAAAAAAACAGTATCTGTTTTCCCCTTTCGTCTGCAACTGTGAACGCTCAAACAACAACTCTCAACAATTGTTAATAAATTACTTCATCAGAAATTGCAAATAGCAATCGATACAAAATCTATTAGAAAATCTGCGAAATTAATTTTCATCGAAAATGGAGTGGAGCCGAACAAGTTATTTCTTATGATAGCCCATAAAGTTTGTCGAATTTAGTTTGTACTTATCCATTCTGCTAAAAGGATGTAATTTTTCAGAAGCAGATCAAACAAGCGACGAAAAGGACTAAATGCTGATTGAAATTATCTTAATCAGCGAAATGGTAAAAGTTAAAAATAACGCTGAGCAATTGCCATGATGGCAAGTTAGTTTTGAGCCTCGGTCAACATGCTTCTCATGTCAAAGCCATTGCATTACAACTGAACTCAGATCAATTAGCTTGTAAAGGCAAGTCCAGAAACACCAAACCGAGGTGCTTGACAAGGCACTTACAAGTATTGATTTTGTATGATTTTCAGAAGCCTTTCTACAACTTTTTAGAAGCTTGTTAGGCATTGACATGCCAAATGGGATTTGAACTTAGAACAATTATCTTGTAAACATGAGTCAACACCAAAACACCAAAACACCAAATTGGGGTGTTGTGCAAATGTAAAGCACATACATGAAGGACCTGTTGGAGTTCAAATTTGCATCCATCATAAATCACAATAATCTAGGGCTTTGAGGCAACACACAAGTATCTCCAAGTTGTGGGACTTGAACCGAGATAGACCTCCAGAGAAGGCTGGTTCCTCAACTTATTCCTACTGCTAAACTACACCTAATGTTGGAAATGAAATTATCTAATCCTAAACTAACTTTCCGAGGGACCAAGGTTAGGAAGAGCTGCATAAATTGAAATCCTACACTATATGAGGTGCTAACACCAAAAATAAGGGGAAAGATACTTCTGAAAGAGAGAAAATGAGGACAAAACAGTGATGGAGAGGGCAGATATGATAACCACAGTCTAAAACAACATCTAAATTCCCATTTTCAGACAATGCACAATAGAAATAAACCCTGTAACATGAGGAAGCCAACCTCATTCAACATTTGGAAGGCCTACTCATACTTGTTTGATCGTACAGACCTCTTTCCTTTCCTTTGAAGAGAAGTGATAGGGTTTGCAACTTGCGAGAATTTCTCAATGAGCTAATGGTACCAACTTGCCAAACCCATGAAACTGTGCACCTCCATGATGCTTGTGGGTGTTGGCCACTCATGATAACATGAATCTTAGAGGGCTCTATTGAGATCCCCTCCCATAAATGATGTGTTCAAGTTATTGAACCTTTGTTGGCATGAATGGAATCTTGCACAGGTTGCTCAACAATTTTTTCTCTCATAGTTTCAAATTGAGAGCAAGTCGTAACAGTCTCATCATTTCAAATGGACATGTTTTGTATAACAATTTAATTCCTTGATTAAATATAAGAACACACCATATAAGATTGTGCATATGTTGTCAAGATCACCATTGACTGAGATATCTCTAAAAAATACCATTATACAATAGGAACCTTTCAGCCATAGAATCAACAATATGCAAAAGATCCAGAGATTTAAGTAAGAGTACATTGCACCGTAGAATCAAACTTTGATTAGTTAATAGATAATTTTCTGAAAGAAGGGTTGTTGTGGAAAATGAATGAGCTATGCATGCAACGAGAAAATAGTAGGATTCAATTCATAAGAAATTTTTTTATGTTAGTTGTCACAGATGACCAAATGTAGGTTAGTTGGGCTCAAAAAGTGCATTAAGCTACAATAGATTACTAGGGTAAAAATAAACAACTAAAAACAAAGTTCTAAAGAATTGTGAGCATAACAAGAGGGGTAAACATAATTTTTTACAAACTCGAATCATAAGAACTAAGTGCATGTATAGCGAGCCATGTAAAGAGAGAACCTTTCTTGGAAGCATGGAGTCTAACAATGAATGTTGGAGGTTGGCTAGGATACCAACTATGTCACATGTTTGTACCAAGGCTCTTTCTTGAAGAATCAATGACATTGTCATCTATCAGTTATCACCATGAATGGGACAATACAAGATTTGACAATGTTTATAGGGAAATGTCCAAAGATAAGGGGGTGTGGTGGCCCTATGTTATGGACAAGAGGAAGGTCCTTGACATTAGAGCGAAGCAGATCCACTCTGCCTAGAATGAGAGAGTTGGGATGCTATAGTAATGATATGCAAAGAAGACTATATCATTGCCATAGCATCCCAACTATATCTAACAAGAATCAAAGATGTGTATTGGCCACTTTGGAGTCAACAAAACTATTGCCACCTTGCAAGGATACCTGTCTTTGCTTAAGATGCAAGTAGATTTATCAAGATGCATTTGAGGATGTACCTTGTGTAATGAAAACAAGTAACAAAAAGCTAGTATTGTATGCACATCTATCTATACCCAATTGACCTTAGGAAAGCATATCCATGGATGTTTTTATGGGGAATACTAAAGAGCAGGAAAGCTAACTACTCCATTTTTCATTGTGGATCATTTTATCAAGATGTGAGACTAATTCTCTGTAGGCACTGTATATTAAGGTAAGAAGGTGTGCAATTATTTCACCTAGGTGCGTGCGCATCTTGGTTTTCCAAAATCTATAGCATGAGATCAAGATTTCACAATTTGTTAGTAATTTTTGAAATCTTTTTGTAGTAAGTTGGACACTATGTTGAAGAAAAAACAAGTTTTCCCCCAACATGTTGTGCATTTTGGTTTGCCAAAATTCTATAGCATTAGATTGAGATTTCCCTTGAGTAATTATGGGAGAGCTTTGTATGGTAAGCCAGACACTAAATTCAAGAAAGAAACAAATATTCACCCACATATAGATGGACAATTGGAGAGGTGAATTGAAGCCTTTTATATTTGTTAAGGGGATATAACTAGAAGAATCTCAAAACTTGGGATGGAAATTTTCCTTATATACAACACTGGTACAATATGTTGGAAAAAGGAGGGCATGTGCGATAAACTAAACAAAGAGGAGAGCTATGCTACAAGAAGCTCAAGTAATGCAAGGAAAATGACACACAAAATACACAAGATTTCACTTGAGAAAACCCTTTTGGGTAAAAAACCCAACATAATAACCTTCGTTATAATGTATTAACTTAACCAAACGTTATATTACAATAATGTTCTACAAGGTTTTGCAACTTATCATACAACACTTTACTATATATTATCTGTACTCTCTACCACATATTTTTCTTTACCAACCATTCCATAGAGAATGTATACACCTATATACATGCTCATCAAATTGTAACACTCTCGCATAAACTTCGGATCAATAACTTTGAGTCCCAAATTTGTCAAGTCTTGATCTGTGATTGAATGTTGCATCTGCCATCACAGGCTATGAATATATTCACTATATAGAGATTTAGGTTTCTTGTTGTTGTCTGCTAGTTTGTAAAATGTAGCCAAACATTTTATTTTATCGTCTCAAGATGAACTTGTGTTGCACAGTTTTAAGGGTTAACACTGGATGACAGAACTCAGAACTTATGCAATGTTAAAGACACAGCTGAGTAATCTGTTTCTACTTGGAGATCTTTGAATTTTGAGTTTCTATATATATTCATATTCTTGTTCTAGTTTCGTAATTGTTGCTGTATTTGCATAAGTTTCGATTCGTTAGTTAGGGCTCTCACAAATTTAGACAACTGTTTATCACTCACACTTAGCTTTTACCAAGTTTACTCCTTTATGTGACGATGAACTGGGTGACAGAACCCAGAGCTATGCTACTAGAATCTTAAACAATGCAAAGGAAATGGCACACACGAGATTTCACTTGGGAAAACCCTATAAAATAAAATAAAACTCAGCACAATAACATTCGTAATATTACAAGGACATAACTGTTTGATGCTACTTCTAACGTTCTTCAAAGCATTCTCCAACTCATCAGAAAAGAACTCCCTCCCCAGCATATACATGATAGTAGATCTTCCCATGTATCTAAAAATTGGGAGTACAATATCTACAAGCAAGGAACATTAGTATTCAGATCAGAAATCTACAGAGTGACTTTAATGACAGAATCAGTGCATTTGAAGCATCAGATAAGAGCTTGATTCAAATATGTGTATCTCACTGATACTCAAGATGCAATCTTCAGTTGGTATCTTTGTCCACACCTTACAAAACATTTGTTTTCGACCAATGATCAATGCAGAACGCTCTTGGGCAGCTAGCTATATCAAAGACCTGATATCGGTACCCAACATGGGCCAGACATAAGTTCCTAACTCCTGTAAACTGGCTAAAAGCTAACTTTGAATTATTTTGTCATTTTAAATTTGAACAATTATTACTGAGTGTTGTACTCTGCCCATCGTAAACTGAAAGATTTACTATACCAGTAGGCATTATGCAGTTTGACGACTGCTAATTGTGCATCCGGAAAATGATTTTGTCTCATGAGCAAGATCATGACCCATGTCAGCATTCAAAGAAGGATTTCTAGAAAGTCCTTGATAATAACACATTAAGACTTTGGATCACATATGTCTTAACCAATGTTTTAAAAATCGGAACTGGACTCGGAATCGGCTGAGGTCCGGACCGGAACTGAACCGAAACTGGACTAGTTCAAACTTAATGAACCGGTTTACTAAAAAATACATAAAATTTTATATTTTTAATGAAAACAATATATTTGAATTGATAAAAACAATATATTTGAAAGGTTAAAAACCATGATTCCAACAATTACACACAAAATATGCGAAGTTTGCTCTTATATATATGCGAAAAAGGTGTTTATAGCAAAATGGCTCGAACTCCAAGTCCAATACACAATACATATATCATAGATGAGATTCCGAAACAAAATACATAAACAATGAGGCTCTAAATGGCCTCCATAGTTCGAGACTCCAAAAAAACAACATGCTATGATCATTGATACATTACAAATACTACAAGTTACAAAACTCTAGAATAAACTAGATGACATCAATGATCAATCATCAAACTCTGCACTGCTGCTGGAAATGGGATCCTCAAGGTCATCCTCATCAATATCATCACCGGCCTCTGGCTTTGACTCGGACTCATCCAAATCCTTAGGTACATCTGCAACAACTGTATTGGCACGGGGTTGGGGATTAACACGAGTGCGACTAGTGCTTGCTGTGTCTTGTGACAATGGCGGTGGTGTTGCTAATGGCTCACCAGATTCTTGATCCAAACCCATCCACCCCAAGTCATCGAGATCAAACTTTGTCGGTTAAGTCTCCTCTACCCATTCTGAGGTTGGATTTATATCATCCAAGACAATGGGATCAATATCAAGTCTTTGGTTCAACAACTGGTTGCGCCTTAACTGAAGGTTGTACTGCACAAAGACAAGATCATTCAAACGTTGTTGTTCCAAATGGTTTCTCTTCTTTGTGTGAATCCGCTCAAAGACAGATCTATTTGTGCTTGCACCCAGAAGCACTGCAAGTTTGGCTGAGGATCCTAATTGCAAACTTTTGCAATTGAGGACACTGGCTACCAAATGAATCCCACCAATGTGCTGCGATAAAAAGTGTAAAAGTTTAATTAGTAAACAATGACGATAAAAAGTTAAAAACACAGTCAAAAATTAAAAGTAAAACAAAAACTTATAACTTAAAGGTTAAAGTGTAATTCAACAAATTAGATAAAGATTGTCTTATGCTAAAAATTCATGATTATTCATTAAAAATTTTAATCAAATGAACTTCAAAAAACGTAGAATTTCTTACCTGGTTGGTCCACATCCCTTGCAATCTTTGCAAGGTTTTTCCCAAAGGTACCTGTGGCTCTGCTGAAGAAGCTGATCTGTCGGTGAACCTCAAATTGTTGCATATCATTAGGGACCATGCGCTCTAGGCACTCGTACAAACCATCTTTTACTTCTCCTGTTTGATCTTCTCCAAGCTGAGCTTTGTAATGATATTTCGGGTTCAAGAAATGCCCAGCTGCATGTATAGGCCGATGGAGTTGGTTGTTCCATCTATTATCTATGATCTCCCATATAGGCCCATACTTAGTTACCCTGTCTTTGTATGCTGCCCTTATCTGCTTCTTTGTCTGATCCATAGCCTCATAAATATAGCCCATGGCTAATTTTTCCTCATCCACTAACCGCAACACCTTAACAAGAGGCTCGGCAACTTTCACAATCTCTGCTGGTTTTTTCTAAATAAATTATCAAAAAGTTTCTTCTTTGTGTCTTTCCCATCCTGTTTCCGGCTCCACTTTGATGCATTCCATTCATCACTTGAAAACATCCTTTTAAAGTTCTGTTGTTGGGAAATAAGAGATTACAACGTGAGGAAGTTTGTTGCAAATCTCGTGATGGTTGACCTTACAAGTTCTTTGCCCTCAGTGTTCTTCCTCATCAGGTTCAATACCCATCAGTGATTGTAGATGTATTTGGCGATGCTTTTTCCATGCTCTACAGTGTTCTTGATCCCATCTTTTTTCCCTATATCCTCAAACATGAGGTCTATGCAATGTGCAACACATGGAGTCCAAAATATTGTTTTGTGTTTAGCCTCTAACATCTTACGAGCAAGAACATAGAGGCATTATCTGTTATGATTTGTACAACATTTTCGACCCCCACCTTTAAAACAATCTCATCCAAAAACTCAAACAATAAATTTGCATCTTTCACCCTATCAGATGTATCTACTAATTTCAAAAACATTGTACCTTGTGGATAAGAGACAAGAAAATTTATTATTGTGCGGTTCTTACCATCACTCCACCCATCTGACATGATAGTGCATCATGTTTTGGCCCATGAAGCTTTGCAACCTTTCAAATATTCATCTATGGATGCAACTTCTTTCTTCAAAAGTGATCCTCTCAAGTCATGCATACTAGGGCCTTTGAAGCCCTTGCCAACAACAATGGAATCAAACATCAGCTGGTAATAAGGTGAGAGGGTAGCATTGAAAGGGATATCTACATCATACCACCATCTAGCAATGTACTCAAAAGTTGCTTCATTGTATTGCTTCTTCCAATGGTTATCCAAGGTGGGCTGATTTTGTGTTGGCATGGAGGCACTAGCAATAGCAGGTGTGGAAGATGGAAAAAAGCTTTGAATGGTTTTTCTTTTTTGAGGCCGGTTTTCTTGACTATGAGTGGATGGGGGAGGCATATACTGAAAGGGGTCTCTAGCAGTCACAGAAGGGTCAAAGAAGGATCCTTCAACACTCAAGGCATGTTCCTTCTCTATTTCAGCGTCCATCGCTTTTTTCCTAGCCTTCTTTTCAAGCATGTTTTTCAAGCATGTTTTTCATTTCCAACCTAATGGCATCAATATCAGGTGCATCACATGGGGTAACTTGGCCTTTTTGACCAGCCAAGTGTTGTTTCAACCTATGAATCCCCCCCCCCCCCTTAATGTGTTTCTTATAATATTTACAAAAAAACTTGATCATCAATTACATCTGCATGGGTCCATATAGGGTCTTTTGTTTTGGGGGCCATTGCAAATGCAAACAAATATGAAAATGCAAATAAAACAAAATAAATTTCATATTTCTTATTTAATAAAATTTACAAATAAGGGGCAAGTTTAAAATGTAACATACCCTTCAATGTGCACACAAATGAGGTGAAGAAATGCTCCAAGCTTGTATATGGCAGCACAAAGAGCCCACACTCCAAATGTAGATGTAAATGCCACCACAAAGAGCCCACACTTGATGCCCAAACAACGCCCAAACTCACTCCAAATGAACACTATTCAATGCTGCCCCAATCCTCCAAATCCTTGCAAATAAGAGAGGTGCTCGCAAATAGAGGCGAGGTGCTCACAAATGGATGCCAATATCACCACAAAGAGCCCACAAGCAATGCCAAACAAGCTCCAAGCCTCCAACTTCCAAGCTCACTACAAAAAATAAACTCTTCAATCTTATGCTCACAAATGCTCACAAATGCTCAATGAGAGATGTGTGAAGTGAATAGAGGGGGGTGTATTTATAACACCAAATTAGGGTTTAGAGACAATAAAAAATACAAAAAAACAATTAAAAAAATGTATTTTTAAAGTCATCGCCGTATAGGGCAAAACAGACTTGGACTGGCCGGTTTAGGACGAAACCGGACCGGTTTGATCGGTTTTAGCCCAAACCGGCCGGTTCTGTACGAAACTGGTCGGTTTGCGCTAAAACCTGTCAAACCGATCCGGTTTCTTGAATGGTTCGTGCAAAAAAAGGTCAAACCGGTCAAATCGGCCGGTTCCGGTTTGACCGATTTTTAAAACAGTGGTCCTAATCATAGTTACTAGATCTGGTTGGATCTGCAAAAAATCCGACCAGATATGGTTTTTTCAAGTGGCCTGGATAAATTTTATCCAGGTCAGCCCTGTCTTTTCGCCCCCAAAAAAATTATTAAAAAAATGTTTTTGCAATAAAAGGAACCCAACGCCCTTGATTATTTAATATTAAATATAGTAACATTTAATATTATATTATTAATATTTTTTCTATATATGTCAATTTTTGGATATTTATAAATTATGTTCATATATAATATGTATATTTTCCGCATCGAATTTTCCTGAACTTCTTCAAGAGTTCCAAAATTTTCCCCTCATGAATGGATTTAGATTTTCGAACCTGGTAACTATGGTCTTAACACTCCTCCTTGATCCAAAAGGGTATCAAAGAAGATGATTTCAGAGCACATGACTGTGATGTCTTCAAAAGTCTCTATCGCACCTGTAACCTGACACACTGTACATTGTGGTACTGATCAACCTATGCTGCTTCACTTAGAAGCCCAACACTCCTACCAATTGTGGCATGAATGATGAACATCCTGACTAGAATGCTCATCCCCTCTGAGCATCCGCATTGTGTTGCAATATAAGCATGATCAAAGCCTGCTCAACTACATCGATCCACATAAGGTCTCACAAAGAAACCCGTTCAATGATTCCCCCGCACGCTGTATGGCACATCTCCTTGATGCCCAACAATTGCTGACAATCTCAACACTTCTAGTGCTAGCAACTCCTATGCCAACTCTCATACAATCACCGATGACTAATCAAAGGCCACTTGCAGTCTCCGCCCACTATTAGGTGAGAGGTGAGAAGACCTTGCATTGACAAAACCAATCACAACTACTCTGTCTACTTCTTATCAATGTTCAATGAAAGAAGACCAAAACTTAACACCACAACACCAAACTGTTAAAAAACACATACTACTACCAAAACTGTTATTTAAGCATTTGACCCAAACTCCAAGTGAATAGCTAACCAGAGAAGGGGAATTATCCTCCAACCTCCAATGTGCCCTCCAACCTCCTTTTTGGCCCCGTTAGCTTGTCAGATCCCTAAGGACCTGTAACCTCTAAAGTTCAGCTACATCTCCAACAATACAAGCAGTGGGAAACACTGTTACAATCATGGTTTTGAAGTACAACAACTTTTGACCCAAAGCAGGGTGTCGGTTTCCATGGAAAATGCACCCGCAGTTCATTATGTTGGTGCTCAATTTGATCTTGCCTCGTTTGTCCTTGAAATTCTTCAGTTTGCGGGCTCTGTTGTATTTTCTATCTCCCTGTGTTGATGCGTGAAAGCTCTGTCCTTCATTTGGTTGCCATGATCAGTCCCTTCCTTTGGTCGAGGATCATTTTAAATCCAAAATTTGTTTTCCGTTCGTCTGTCCATGTGAAAGAATTTGTAACTTGGGCGTAAAATCGGGTTTCTTCCCTTCCTTCCGTTTTTCCATAGTTACGTTTTGTTTTCCCTGTCAATCTTTGTCCCAATACCTGTGGAAAAGTGGTCCTTTTTGATTGGATGCAGCTTGGTGGATCACATTTGGGCCTTATATCATTTCCAAATTCTCTGTCCTGAAAGAAAGATTCATTTCCGGGCGCAAATGGTGATTTCCCTGCATTTTACGGTTTGACAGGTGTGTTTTCCTTGTCAATTTTATATCTCAGCATCTGTGGAAACGTGGCCCTTTTTGATTGGACGCGGCTTGCCGGGGCACTTTGAAACTCTAAAGCCGATTCAACTCAAGTTTTGTCCACATGGAGGTTTCCGCGGCCTTGCCCAGACTTAGACATTTTTTCATGCGGCCGGTGCAGCTTTGTCGGACCATGGACACGTGGAGGGCCGGCGCTCATTTAAGGATCCGCCTCAGGGTCCCACCTTAGTAGTTGCGCCAAGGGGACACGTGGTAAGCCCGCGCTTGTTCAGGGTCTCCGCTTTTGGGCACCATCTCAAAATTGCGCCAGGGAGACATGTGGAGGCTTCCGCCGGCTCCTCTCTTTGCTTAAACTTTTCAAGCAACTTTCTAAAGGCCTGGGACACGTGGAGGGCCCACGCTTGTTTGGGGACCTGCCCCTGTACTTTACTTTTGAAGAAGCGCCGAAGGGACACTTGGAAGTTTCTGCCCACTCTGCCCTTGCTTGGACTTTTCAATGGCCAAGGAAAACTGTCTCGGACCCTAGACACATGGCGTCTTCTGCTGGTTCCTTAAAATTTTTCAACAACTCTGCTGGATTGAGATGTGTGGTGAGCCCGCGCTTGTTTGGGGTCTCCGCTTTTGGGACCAACCCAAAGGTGCGCTAAGGAGACACGTGGAGGCTTCCGCTGGCTCCTTTTATGCTGAGACTTTTCAAAGGCCAAAAGGCTTTTTTCTTGGGCCCAGAGCACGTGGAAAGCCCGCGCTTGTTTGGAAACTTGCCTCTGTACTTCTCCTTTGTAGTTGCGCCAAGGAAACACGTGGACGACTCTAATCTAAAGTTGAGAAGGGGCAGAATCGATGGTTGCTGTGCATTGCTTTTGATTTTGTCGCCTGTTTTTTGTTCCAAGACTCCAGAAGGTGCGAATACGCATTGTTTTTCTTGCAAATCGAACTCATAACGCAGGTATGCGGAATAATCCGTGCACAAACACTCATTTTTCAGAGGCACGAATGTAGGCGTCCATGCGGGGGCATTCATTTCTCAAGGTGTTGCCTCGGGGGCGAAAAGGATTGCCTAACAGATCCAGCTGTACAGAGCCACCGAAAAATGATTAAAACGGGGATTTCTCGCGTGACAGAGTAAGAATGATTAAAAGGACTGTCAAAAAGTTGTGGCATGGCATCCTAGTCATCAGTCGAGGGCCGGAGAAACGTGATCAGTTCCTGATTTGTCCACTTGGCAGTTGTGGGTGTAAATTTGTTAAATGTCACTTTCCGAGACAAATTGGTAAGAAGCAAAGGTTCATGAGTGAGCGAGTGAAATGTATAAATGCCATGAGAATACTCTTGCAAATGGTCAAGGGGTTGAATTCTTAAGAGAAAATTTGAGAGAGCCCATCTTCATTGAGAGACCAATCTGAGAAACTTGTTAATTTCTTGTGTTTTAGATTTCAATCACGTCAAGTTGGTTACGAGTGTACAACCATTGACAAGTTCTGAGACTGTTCAAAGAAACTTTCCCCTGCTGATGAATCTAATCAATTTTGAATTAATTTGTGTCAATCTTGGACCAATTTGTGTCTACTTTATTTCAGAATGTTTGCAAGTAGTTTTTCTTATTCCTATTGCAATCTTGTGTTAAAGTCCCTCCGAATCACACAGGATCTCGTCCCTATGACAGTTTAGTGGCATTTGCAATTTCATTTAAGAAAAGCCTTCGTCCTGTAATGAGATAAACAATTTAAAATCATTTTACTGTCATTTGTTGATAAAGATTGTCTGTAAGCCTTTGAGTGTATCTTAGGCGTGAGGAACCAGGGGTCTTTGATGCTTAATTGAGTCTTTGGCTCGAGCCTTCGTGTTAAATTCTTGGAGATTGTGTGAAAACGTGGAAATCTGGGCCTCCATTGATGCACACCTTCTGAGTGAAGGAATATTTTAGCTATTTTGAAGCATTATGTCATTTAGTTTTCTAAATGTTGTGAAGTCTCAAAGATCTGGCATAATCAATTTTATCTTGCTTAATCTCCCACCAAAATTATTCAAAACAATGAATCCTACCTGAACTACCCCTGTTTGCCCTGTATGTCCACAAATGTATAAATTCTACTGCCAAAATATGCAGAAGCAATCAAGATCCCATAATGTCTTTAGTAACCTTTAGCCTTGTTTAGAAAATATCACCATTATTTAGAAGTGACAACTCGTGAGAGTTAAATTGTGGTGCATTGATCATATTTTCTTAGGGTCCCCTTTCAAATTTATGCAAAGAAGGATATCTTCATTTGCCTTCACCGACAGAGGTTACAAAACGGGTCCTCTTACCCTGGTCGAAAGGCACGGCCTAAAGCAGTGAGGATAGATCAAATCCTTAATGAAGGTGCTATCCGTTTCTCCGATGCCCGAGTGACAAAGAGTCAGACAAATCCCCTCCTCGGCTACAAAACGACTCATAATATGATCTGTCTGTCTCTCAGTGTCCTGCTAAATCTTTGATGCTGCTCGGTTTCCAAGGGAGAATCAATTTGGATACCAACACATTACAATGCTAATTTTTCTCATTTTTAATACAAATTCATATACAAAGATGCCAAAACAAGAAATTGACCCTTCCATCAATTTAGAATTCCTATTCCATAAAAAATGAGTAGTCATATGATAATTTTGACAATTGTATGCAAACATTATGTCAACTTGAGGTTTGTCTCTTGTTTTAGGCTAGACAGACCTCCCCCCCTCCCCAATGCAAATTCAGCAAATTTGACTAGTTTACGGGGACTAAAATTTCGTAACTAGACAACACGTACCCCTCCTGTTTGTACTTGTTCAGATCGGAGCATAATCTAGTTTCCAGAAAATTGTGTTTTGCAAGAAATTATGGCACCACTAAAACGTTAAAATGAAAACTGGCACAATGGGTAACACTTTTCCTACTTTTGCAAATTAATTTAATTTTGCCTATTATCAAAAAAATAGTTTTAACCAAAACAAAGTGTTTTGAACTCTTGACTTCTGGAATTATAACAACTTTGACAGCTACTCTTTGACCAACTCCCCCACCTCTCACTGTACAAATAAATAAAAAAGAATTTACTTTTATGGCCATTATTTCAAGGAACGACAAAGAAAATCAATATTTTTGCAATATTTATCTAGCAATAAATATTGTCTCACCTCGAAAGGTGTGTCTTATCCTGCTGGGGTCCACTTGACTTTTGCAGCAGAGAGTAATAAATTTAAGTATAATGTTTCATTGAATTAAATTCCATGTATTAATCCCATGCAAGTTTCAACGCCTTGCTGGAGGAGTACCATGCTCAGGGTGTAAAATCCAATGCCTTTCTTTTCAAATGTTCTCCAAGTCACTGGGAATCAGCAGATGATGGCGCCCAGATGGAGAGAAACACAAAACAACAAAAAATGACACTTTGGATGACTGTGCTTGGGTGGAAAGATGTTCCAAAACAGCAAAGTTCTGATCAATATACTGTTGGAAAATAGCTGTGCCCAGGTGTTAAAAGGATCCAAAACAGCAAAAAAACAAAGATTTGGAATGTTATTTGTTGCTGCCAATGCCTTCCACTTTTGTTTCTCCACAATATCAAATTGAAATTTGATTTAATTTGACAAAATCACAGCAAAGCTGATAGTATTCTTCTCTAAAAACTATTTTCTGTCAAAAACTTAAAAAACCAGTGCCACTTTTAACCCAGTGCTCCCATTATTAAGACAAGCTCTATGTTTGAATCACGGATCTTCCATTGTTCCTGCTCAGGCCATTACTGTGGCTCTGATACCATTGATGGGAAACGGAAGAGCAAAATTCAAAAGAAAACCATTAAAGCATAATAAAAGTTCACTCAAATATTGATCTCCAATACTCAAAACTCCATTACATTATGAATCTTCATTACATTTGTTTTCATCCAATGAGCTTTTAATAAGCTCTCCGGAACGTAGCCTACGGGACTACGGGATCCAGCGGGCCCAACTAACTACCTAACTCTCGTAAACCCAAACCCACTTATTAATATTTTAAACACTAACAATTATTAACGGGGTGTACATGCCCGGTACTAAATAACACCCTAATAATAACACATTAACACTCTAGATCACATATGTCCCAACACATACATGCCTATATTACAGGCTCATTAACTTGTAATGCTCACCCACAAGAGAGAATTCAAAAGAGTCCCACAAAACTGCTGGCCAAGGCAGTTGTTGCATAACGCCCCTCAACAACTCACTATCAGAGATTCAGGATGGTTCTTCACATCTCCAGTTTGACAAATGCAGGCAGAAAAATGTTCAGTAATGCCGTAAGATGATCTTTGATTACTGTGTTGCGCAATTCTGCACAACACTATGCAACCTGCCTAGCAGCATTCCTGCATACAACCATTAAAGCATTGTGCAACTCCTGCGCAACGCACATTGCACAACACATAACACTATGCAACCCTTCTGCAACATCCCCGCACAAGCATCGTGCTCAACAATACCATGCAGCCAAGCAGATTCATGCAAAGTATGATCACATTCCCAACACAATAGAGCAGTTCAGAATTCAACAAGTTATCTGCATTCGATAAATGCTTGTGTTTCTTACCCCATACCTCATTTGAATGACAAAGGTCATCATATATAACAGAGAGCTTTGAAGCCAATTAAGCGGTGGGATTTGTAGAGAGGATCAAATAGATACACTAAAAAGTGGAAGAACAAATCTAGAAATTTCAACAAAAGTTAAGCTAGACATCAGTGGCATCTGCACGGACTTTTGTGTATCTTTCAGCAAATTGGATTAAAAGGCTTCAAACTGTATATGCCTCTTTATCTGGACATGTATCCAATTGTTAATGTGGAAAATTTGAAATTGTTCAAACCAGTCATGTTAGACTGGGAGGACACAGCCTACACGATATTGCCTTCAACAGATGATATGGTCTCTAATTCAAAAGAAGAAATAGTACGACAAAAAGAGGTAAAACCAACAAGGTGGGTTGAGTGCAAGTACTTGCAATTTTGTTTTGAGTGGAAGTTGTTGGGAAATACAAAATGGTTTCTATTAGACCAAGCGATGAAAAAAATTACCCCATCTTTTGAACAACTAAGTGTTTCAGACCATGGATCCTGTAGATAAAAAGGGTGTCTCTTTGGGACAGAGGGAGCAGACTTGATCGAAGTGGCTGTTCAATGCAAAGGCCTCTTTGGCATAGGCAAACCCCAACCAAGGCATACTTCTTTTGCATTGTTCAGCTCATGGGGGAATGCCCCTTGGTCCAACAACAAAGAAACAGGTGCCAAATTTGAAGAGTCTGAAAGGCAAAGACGATAAAGTATTGGTTTGGTTTCATGTGGATACAACTCATGGACAATCAAGTGAAAATGAGCCAAAGCTCTAAGATTGACCAAGCCTATAATTTGATTTTGGTCTAAGTGAGGATTAATATTGAGCCATGGAATTGAAGGAACTAGTTGAGAAACTCCGTCAATGCCACTACAACTGGGGGAGACACATAGTTTAGGTAACCGAAAACATTGTTTGACTTTCATTTACAAACTTAGTAAGTAAAGAAGAATGAATTTTAAATAGTCCTCAAGGGCCATTTTCAAATGCAAGAGGAGAGTATTCAGAAACAGAGGAGACCACTGTAGCAGTCTTTGTAAATGAGAAATCACAGTGTAATTTTTCCAAAATGGACGCACATCTCTGCATACTTCAGATTTTCCCAAAGGAATCAAAGCAGTTTTGTATTTTTCTTGCAGTGTTTTCCACCCTGAGATGGTTTCTCCCTTTTATATTTGTGTCTTTCGTATGATTACATGCTTCCTTGTTTTTCTATTCATTTTGTAGTTGTTTTTCTTGGAAAACTTGCACAAGGAAGAAATAAAGAGAAGGCAGATTGCACACTATGGAGATAGTGTGTCTGTCACGATATTATGAATGAAGTAGCTACAAAACAGTTGATATAGTTACAACTGGTTACAACCATCTTCTAGTTAAATAACTAATGACATCCTTATAAATAAGCCTTACATTCTAATAGTTATTCTATTCACAGAGAGTTAAAAATGCTGAATTTAAGATATAGTTGTTTCTTTGTACAGAAAGTTAAGGATTTAGGAGTAAAACTTATACTCTGGTTGTTTTTATTGAAAAGGATCTCCTTGGGAAATCGTGCTTATTTATAGATTAGCCAATTATATATCAGTCTACCAAACGCTATCACATCATACAGGGTAGGGAGAGTGGCACTTGAAAAATATTTAGAGTAGCTTAGCCCCAATGCCTGACAGAAGATGGCCATGTATTTAGGAACGTGATCTTTGAGCTTGTCTGGTACTGAATGGCAGTTGCTGGTATTTCTCTGTCGTGGTGGTATTCCATTTCAGGGGGTCTAAGTTCAACTCTATGTCTCTGTAATATTGGAACAGCCAACTAGATTCTTCGGGTCTCTGTAATAGAGTCATTTTTTAATAGGCAACTGCAACATATTCATGATTCTGATGTAGTCAATGCCATGTTTGACTTGATTCTTCTTCTACACTATTTCCCTGTTTGTCTCCTTGAGAGTTTTGGCACACAATCTGACCAGCCTCAAAGTATGGGAAAACACAGACATCTGCGACCACCACACGTAACTAACTATAACAAAATCATTCACTCACACTAGCGATGCCAGATAACTATCCATAGTTCGTGATGGAGACAGAAGATTGTAAAGATCGTATGGGTCCACGGATAAGATATGTAGAGAAGGCGGACAGATATATATATATATATAGAGAGAGAGAGAGAGAGAGAGAGAGAGAGAGAGAGAGAGAGAGAGAGAGAGAGTACCTATGCAAAATCCCATCAAGGGGTCAAGGTTTCGCTATTCAGGGTCGGACACCATATCTATATATGGGGGGGCAGATCGAATCCGGTTGGGTCTATCTATCTATCTACTGGTGCAAGTTCTATATACAGATGCATGGGTCCAAAACCAGTTGGGGAAGCAGGCAATACGGTTTAGATAACGTGTGTGGTTACTTCGTGTTCTATGATGCTCCTTATTTTATTTCAATTTGTTTTGGCTTTATTTTGCATAGCATTTTCATATCCCAGATTTTCTCTACGAAATTGACATATGCCGGTGTCTAAGAAGTAGGAGACTGTGGTGAGCTCTCTTTTTCTCCGCTTTGCCTTTGGAGTCTGAGGATCTATGTGTTTTGGAGCCACATACTCTATATGATGGCATATTCCTTTAAGATTTTGTTCCACATTAATAATCTCACTCTGAAATCTGCTTGCCGTAAATTGTATGAAGTGAAATGAATGATGACATTTCTAGGACATTTTAATAGGTGGCTATTCTAGTATAACATATGTGCTTTTTGTTGTCACTAAAATGTGTGCACCCTTTTAAGATCTACAAAGTTGAAAGACTTTGAGTATCTCAGCAACAACATGGGGATGTCTCCAATGCGTGGGATCTTGGCCTCTGACAAATCTTCGGAGAAGGCCAGCTCCTATACTAACTACCTACTGTTAACAATACCCTAAACACTAATGTAGTAACTTGCAGGGAAAAGGGATGAGAGAAAAACATAAAAAGGTGGTGATAGCACCAAGATGAAAGTGGTTCACTCTCCCAATGTGAATAAGCAAGTGAGAGGACGGGATACATGCCCAGAGGACAGATATTAGCCACAACCAAGCTTACATCTAAATCAGAAAGTCACTCAGAGTCCTTTAGACATAGTGATTAAACAACTAAGTAAATGCCACACACAAAAACTATGAAGATAATAGAGATGTAAGGAGACAATCAACACAAAGCCAGAGGGCAGATATGACTCACAACCATAATTGAATTAAACACTAAGACATAGTCTGGAATCACCACAATCCAAGGCGTTCTTTTATTTACCAAGCTCTAAATCAGAGATCACAGACACTCAAGAAGCTTCAGTACTCAAAAGAACAGAGTAACTTTGCTTCCAAGGAGAGGAACCCTTTACAAGTGTGCGTAATTGCACATATATAGAAGAGAAGAGAAAAGAGAAAAGAAGAGAGAAGAAAGAAGAAACGAGGATCAGAATATGCCATAAAATATCTCTTTTCTCTCATGCTTATCCTCTCAAAAAGATCAGGAAGCTCGAGAAGGTCTGAAAACATGTTTAACTCAAGATGCACCTCCCAAAACCACTTCTTTGGCTTATTCTAGGGACCTCTCAAGTGTCATAATGATCCATGATAGCTAGGAAGAGCTTGTGATAAATCCTCAAGTGCTTGGAAGAAGATTTGATTTTGTTTAATTTAATGCCCTCACTTGCAAGCCAACAAGCAAATATTTGTTTGAGGATTGATCCCTGAGAAGACAACAACTCAATCCCATGAGATCAGGAGAATTAATGGAGATCAAGCTGCCATTTGGTTGAGGAAGCTGATGATTTCACCAAGACAACTCATCCTTTGCTCAACAACTTGTTTTAACTCTTTCTCTGCATTTTTGTGGGACCCCAAGGTGATGATAGCTTGAAGGCATCTTTTGGAAAAGATCAAAATGACCTGAAAGCATCAACAAGTGATCTGTGTGTCATTAGACTCAGAAAACAAGCTGAAACTGCCTCAAACTTCTGTCATGAAGTTCTCTTTGTTCCCTTCACCATCTTCACTGAAACTAGGCTCAAACTGTTAGCTCTCCTGAAGACCTTTCCATTGATGCCATGTGCAGGTTGAATGGAGCTCTGAATCGAAAGATCCAAACAAAAAACTAGACTCTAGTTCATGCTCTGTTTGACGTTCTCAAGCTCTGCTTTGCACTAGACTAGGCTGTCAAATTTAAGCCCTTGAAAAGTTCACTGTAGCGTATCCCGGATCTCATCGATGCTTCACAAGTTGCGTAGGTTTAACCAAGGCTCGAGACTATCCTACTCACCGATTGCCTCCATGTGTCTCTCTAGACACTTGTCACCAATCAGGGCTTCGAAAGATTGTGGAGTGAGGGGAAAGTCTTTGGAGTTCGTGGGGGCTGGGAAGATCGATTGAAGCCACTTGTCGCCCATTAGTTCAAGGCACAAAACGACTAAGTCAATGACCTTAGAGACGTCGTTGCTCGACACGTGTCCAAATTTCCATCAGTTAAATTTGACAGGCTAGCCTTTATGAAACTTCACGGAAATGGATGTCTTTTGTACATTTCAAGGTTTAAACTTGAGATTTTCACCAAGTTTTACCTGTTCGAACTTAGAGAGCAAGTGTGAGAGTTGTTTTGATGATTTTAAACACAAAAGGTGCCCAAAAAATACTTTCTTATGATCAATTGAAGCCACTTGTTGCCCATTGGTTCAAGGCGCAAAACAACTAAGTCAATGACCTTAGAGACGCCGTTGCTCGACATGTGTCCAAATTTCCATCGGTTAAATTTGACAGGGTTAGCCTTAATGAAAATTCATGGAAATGGATGTCTTTTGCACGTTTCAAGGTTTAAACTTGATATTTTCACCAAGTTCTTCCCAGTTTTACCTGTTTGAACTCAAAGAGCAAGGGTGAAAGTTGTTTTGATGACTTTAAACACAAAGTGTGCCCAAAAAATACTTTCTTAATGCCATAGAAAGCTTTCAAGTTTAGACGATGTAACTAGTTGCCCAAAAAATGAAGTGTGAGGTTCATTTTGGCAACACTTGTATTCATGGTGGGACCCAAATAACATTACAATGGACGAGTGTGAAGATGTTAGGTTTAAAGATGCAACGGGCCGCTTAGGACTTGGGATTGCGAGGACACAGAGCGTATCCATAACTTGAGTGCCAAGTGGAGTAAAGTGAGAGCTTTGTACTTTGAAACCATTGCCCTAGGATACTAGGAAGACTGCTTAGTCGAATTTTGGATTGACTTGAGCACCTGGGCAACATGAGCAGGGTGAAGTAGCTTTGAAATGTTTTGCTGAGACCAACAAGTTGGACATATAACTTTAGGTTATATTGCCGTAGTTTTGTTTAAAATTCTCTAAAGGTAAGGCTTGTCAACTGAGCTTTCCCAAAACATATTTCCCCATTATTACATTTCCCACGATCAAAACCACAACAATGCCACTTACTCAAATCGATTGCATATCTATTCAAACCATCTGATAATTAATGTGTAGCATGTTAATTAGGTTTAGGGCCTAATTATATATTACTTGTGTAACTATAATTTAAATTAGTAGATTATGTAAATTAGATCATGCCAATAGTTATGCCATAGATATGTAAATGAAAGTACAGTTAGGGTTTTAGGGTAATAGAAATACATTGTTGTACCAAGCTCAACACGTGTGACAGAGTATTGAAATTGGATGTAAGAGCAGATTAGGGTGTCGTCAAGTTGCCTGTAAAATCTGGGAATTTGGAAATGTGCATAGGACAGGTTCATGGCCGCACTTGTCTTTAGGGCTACGAGTTTGTTCTTTGGCGCTCTTAGTTGAGTTATGATTCTTGGATCTGCTTTGCCTGCTTATGAGATTTGGAATCTGGGTTCAAATCGCTCTAATGGCTGTGTTGTGGTATTACTCCTTGCTTGTAACCTTAAAATGGATTAGTACAATTTGAGTTGGACTGATCTCACCCCACCTCCATTAGTGTGTTGAACGTTACACTACGTACCAGTACTCTGAAGAGGGATCAAGCCACATGTAGTTCACCCAACCTTATGATGAGATGGAGAGTGATAAGAAATATAAATAAGATGGACCCTGCAATGCAGCCCTTACACTTGGCATGAGACACTTGTGATTTAGTTGTAGCTCATGGATTTGTGATCTAGGGCAGCAATAGAGTTGTTTTCATAATTTGGACAGCTTGCTTTTGTAGTGCTCTAAGGAATGGGTGCTTTCAATGCTTGCTCAATGTTGTTCTTAGACCGTGCCTTTGATATGAGAGCCCTAGATGACCCTAAATAGTTAGGGTGGATTTGTTTATATAGGTGACCATTCGAATATTTTTTTGCCCAACCGATCAAAATTTCTAACTAGGCCGATTAAGCTAAATTGTGCATTTGAAAATATGACCATTGCAAATACAAGGGATATGTTTGTAGAGAGCAGGACCAATGAACCTATCTAAGCTTAAGATTGGAATCAGTTATGAGACAAGTGGCCATTTGTAGAGGTGTTCTGTATAGTGTGCAGTGATTCCTGAATTGCTAAGTTGGAAAATAGATGTGTGCTAGTGGACTCAGGATATGGGATAGACTAAGATAAGCTTTAAGTTGGTAAATATATGGTTAAATATGAATAATGTCAGAAAAAATGTAAAAGTGGTATTGCCAAGTGCATATAACCTTAGTCATTGCATTCAGCATATTTTATTGAAAAAAAATGAAAATTGTCGAATGTGAAAATCACAGATGAAATTCGTCAAGATCCGCGAATCGAATTGTACCCTGTTTGCAATTTGTTCGCTTGTTATATTTTCAGGGTGTGGATGTATGGTTATGGAACTGGACAAGGTTGTAGGATTGTGTGCTCAGTCAAGACATGAGATGAAAATGAAGTCGAAATCATCTCGAGTTGACGTTATGGCAACAGATGTCGTTATGGCGACCCGAGCCAAGTAGTGAACGAAGATTGAAGGCTGAGTAGTGTGCACCCAAAAAAAGCAAGCTTGTGAATTTAAATGCCAAACACTCTCGTGATGGAAAACCCGGTTTATTCCTTGATCACAGCTAGAAATAATGATGGAAAACCTGCACGTGAACTAGATTATGGATGATAACCCTAACTACGACCATTCACGACATACGTAAACATAACTTTATTCATTTTAATTTATTTATAAAGATGTGTGTTTTATAACTTTAAAAAACGTTTTTTTACTAATGTTGTGTAATAGATTATATAATTTAATTTAGAAAATAATTTTTGCGGGATTTGTAACTCATATATTTAATAGTTTTTATAATTAATTTTATTTTTATGTAATTTTAGTTTATAGTTTTTATCATATAAATTTAGTTTAATGTTTTTATTTTAATGTGATTTTGATGTGTTTACAAATAATTTGTATGAAATGTTAAATTTTTGTAGAAATGTTTGTTAGTCAAATTTAATCACAAATTTTATGGTTGATTTTTTAGTAATGTTTTTTTAACGAATTTAATCCTCTGCGAATTAGAACACGAATTCGAATGTTGTGACTTAGCATAAGACCAGATTTTGGGTACTACACGATGTTGGGGTCACTGATGAGTTTCTGTATGGAAGACTGGGAATAAACTTCCACCATCCTTGACCATAACATTAATAATCACATCAAATTTTCTTGGAAATACTTCTGCAGTTCCGCGAATATCTGAAAAATTTCTGTTGTCATATATGGCAGGATTAGGAATCCTTGGAATTCCTCTGAAATTTCTTTTCCTAAGATTTTTTGATAAAAAAATCATTTTCTTCAGGTTAGCGGACAAAGGACATGGATGTGGGTGCTAAGAAACTGATTTAGTTTAAGTTCTTCCAGAAGCAGTAATGGACAAAAACGGGGCATGCATGACCAGGAAACACAAGACCATTATGAAGAGTGTTTTTAGTGTTTAATTCTTTCTTACAAGCATTTTGAGGTTTGAAATCTACTATCATCTTTGTGGCTAAGGTAGTAAAATCTCTTTATGGTCACCACTCGTTCAGGGACAAGCTTTAACTTGTTCAAGTTCATTTGTCATGGACATGATGGACTGCAGAAAACCTAAAATTTTAATTTTAGAACATTTCTCACCTTATATAAGTCACTTTCAGTTGTATAGACTGTACTTGGTTTACGCATCTACATCTTTTAGTTATTGAATGGTTATGGTTAGGATCTATAAGTTGGCACTGAATTTATAGAGATTAGCATGTTTCAATGATTCACAAGCGCAAGAGATTTATTGGATTAAGATACTAGATTCAGCTATATTCTGTGTATTTCATAGTTTCGAGCGTTTAGTTTTGACTTATCTTGCTTCTTTGCAATGTATTGTTTTGCTTGCCATTTTTCATTTTTTCTCTTTCTACGTTAGAATTTTGCGCATTATTGTAGAACAATTGAATATTTGTTCAACGATGCAGATCTCTTGGCAATGGCTTCCTTTTACATCATCTGCTCGGAGAGATAATTTGGAGCTTTACCACTGGGTTGGTATCTCTATCAACTGTGTGTTGAATGTTTTGTTATTGCTACATATGTGATTGCATATTTTTCATTTATGTCTTGCATGAGTGTGAGTCCATCACGAGGGTTTGTAACTTCATACTGGACAATTTCTTGAGAGATTGGTTAATTAATGTGACTCACAAAACTTTGTTGAAATATGTAATTTTTATCAGGTTAAAGTTGTAAATGGAATTCGTCCAACAGGAGACTATGCTTTTGCAAAGTATAACAAAGTAATATTTTATTTCATGTTTCATTTTATTTGTTTACGATATCATGACCAACTGTAGAATTTTTCAACCAATGTTTTGTTATTTATTTTCGATTGCTGATACAATATGCAGACTGTTGATGTTGTGCGGTACACAGATGAGGAATATGCAAAGTATTTAACTGATCCTGTAAGACCAGTCTGTTGTCTTTGAAGCTGTTTTGATAAAAATGTTAGTGCAGATTAAATAATAGGAAATAATACTTTTGTTTTAACACTTGAAACTGATTAGGTATTAAACCCTTTACCAATTTAAGGCTGTGAGATATTTAAAAATCAACTACATGCTCTCCATTATCTGGAATTTTCTCCTATAACAGATCGTTTTGTATGTATTACAAGCCTGTCATCTCTACCCTCTCTGTTATAATTAACTTAAAAGCTCTCGCAAAAATGTCTTTTCATACAGTTATTGATGAACAAGGGTTTCCAAATTTGGAATTTATCTCAAGAAATTACTGGGGCAGCATTTTTGGCTTTATAGATATTCATGCTTCATCTTGGGTTCCCATCTTCTACCGAGTTAACATAAAGATAAAATATCTGTTTCTTGTCTTTTTTATTTATTAGAAGTAAAATTTGTTGTTTCTGTACAAGTACAAACCAGGGACATGTCAATTTAAAATATGATCACACTCATTGATTCACCGAAGTTTATTGACCCTATTCCATCTTGTGGATAAACCAGATGGTGGCTATTTTCAAATCTAGAGATTTGATGGAAGTTGTAGCCAGATAGCGTGCTGTAGGGTAATGCGAAGTTGAAGAGAGAACATTTTGAAGCAGAGGAGAGATATTTTGAAATCAAAAATAACGAGGCATTAACATCACACTCATTGATTCACAGAAGTATATTGACACTATTCCAACTTGTGGATAAATCATATGGCGGCTGTTTTCAAATATAGAGATTTGATGGAAGTTGTAGCAAGATAGCATGCTGTAGGGGAATGCGAGGTTGAAGAAATACATTTTGAAGTAGAGCAGAGATATATTGAAATAAAAAATAATGAGGCATTAGTTCTTATGAAACTTTCTGTGACCGATGAGATATTGGCTGAAGTATCATGGTTAAGGTTATCATCAGAAGTCCTGAGAAACTAATGACAAATATTGAACTTCAGTTAGGACTCTAGGAGAGCATTCTACCTTAAAAAACCTTCTTTTAAAGCCAAAACTAGAAGAGTGTGATTCTCTCCAGCATCACTGATCCGTAAACATTTTTAAGTTTTATAACTGTCCATGGACCCCTATAGGCATTTGCTAATTTTACTCTACATATATTATCAATTTTAATGAAATGCAATGTAAAGAAAACCCATACACATTGTAAAACGAAATCGATAACGGAGTTCGGCAATGCCTACGTTGCCGGGTTCATATGAACCGATTCATTATGCTTCTGAGTTGTAAACTAGTACAAACATACAATGAAGCCCAAATGATAGTTGTATAGGGATTCCGCCCAATGATAGTTAATAGGGATTCTGCCCTGATGATCACATACCTAGCTGATTACCCATGAATCTGAACCAGATAAAGAAAGGTGACCACCGATCCAGTTGGTTCAATGTGAATTCGAACCAGAACAAGATGAAGACAATATCTCCTCCAAGTCCACCTAATAGCAACACCTGGCGTATAGGGACCGTTGCAGAAGTATGAGTCTCCAAATAGTCTTCCTTTGATGAGAGACATGCTTGATGAAGACTCCAGATGGACGCCAAACGTTGATATGACTTCCTCAGATTAAAAAGGTGTCAAAACGCCTCCAAATTTAGAAGACAATACCACCATTAGGAGCGTGGGGAAATTTAGTGCATTTTCCCTTTTTACACCAAAGGATGATTTTGCCTTTAACCCCTTCAAAAATGATGATATGTGAAAACTGCCCTTTATGGCCTATGGCTCTGCGCAGGACCGTTTTGCTAAGCAATACCCACGAGCTCCTTTTTATAGCTCGTGGGTGAGGCATGAATGGTTTTAAATGGGCGGTGGGGGTTCGAGTCTCTCCACCGACCCTTTCCACCATTTAAGCCTTAAAGACTTTGTTTATATTTTTTAAATGGCTCGCGTAATACCGCCTCACTTTTTTTAATGCCACCTCCTACGTGGCTTGGGGCTTGACCGGTCTGCTGCCTTTTTATGCGCTGCCCCCCACTTGCCACGTGGGCCCTTACTTTGTTATGTGGGCGGTGGCTTTAATATCCCACATCGGTGGGGTTTATATCATGGGAGGTGTTTAATAAACACTGACTGCTCCTCCTAACTGTGGCATTGGTCACGCAATACCATTTTGCCACGTATATGTGGCTGCCTCGTTCGCCGATGGAATATATGTGGGCTGAAGTGTATGTATTGAGGACCATGTGGCTGAGAAGGTAATAAGGTGGGCGGTATATGTAAAAATGCCACGTGGGTGGCTGCTGTGTATAGGCCAAACCATATGGGGAGCTCGCCGAGCCAATAATAAACTCGCCCATTGTAGAGAATAACTCGCCCAATGCAAATAACAACTCGCCGAGTTGTGTGAGCTCTCCCAAACCAAGTTGGCTCGGTATAAACACACCTGCATTATGGTGTTAGTGTAATATCCCCTTCCCATTCGATGACCTTTGGCTTATTTTGTCAACCTGACGGCCAAAGGAAAAATATAAGGGTGGCTTAAGTTATATTTAATTATTATAAAGTGCCACTAATAAAAGAAAAAAATATTTATAGCACTTATAATAATTTATATGACTGAATAATTATTAAATCAAGGATGGAAAAGGCCCAAATATAAATTGTTATCCATCCTAGGTGAAAATGCGACTTGCCTTAGAAGGGGGAATGGGAACATAGAAAGGATAAATGCCCATTTTACTATGTATTTCCCCTAGAAAAATGTGACTTGCATTAAGAGAGAAAAAGTTGTTGGAAAAAACATTTAATATGGGAAAATATTAAATGCTTGCATAGGGAAAATCCTTGGGAACTAATTGGATATTGTAGAGGTTGTTTTGGGTCTCTTCTTCCTTTAAAGGAGAAGTCGACTTGAAGGGAAACATTTTCCATACCATTTGATATTTTCTAATTTGTGTCTTAAGCTTGTAGCTTATGCATATTCTTTCATGTGCAACTGCTGTTTGCAAATATCCAACTTGTGGAGTAAGATCCCACAGGAACCCTAGCTTTGGTGGTGAGAGATCCATCCCTAGCTAGCAGGGCATTCTTCGGTAGTGAGACATTTACCCTAGCTTGTCAAGTTTGGAGCTGAATTGATGCCCTAAATGTGTTGGGCGACCTACTTTTTAGAGCAAAATTAGGGTTTCGTGTGTGCTGTGCGAAAACTATTTTTGGAATATTATTTTTCGTATTTTTGTGGCCCAAGATCCAAAGTTTCAACTCATTTGGATTTCTCTAGCAAAAGATATTAATTTTAGAAGTTTTCAGTTGTTTAGGGCACGCTGTAAATTTCTAGCAGCATTCTGTTGTTCGAAAAATTCCAAAAACAGTTCTATAATATCTGTTATTGTATTAGCAAGCTCCATTTAAAATTTCAAGAGATTTGAGCAAGTATTTTTGGAGCTATCCATTATTTTCTGTTCGCTGCCCTAGATTTAATTTTCTGCAAAAATCATATTTTTGTTTGGCTGCAATTTGTCTGTATTTTGCATATTTAAAGTTGGGATTGCCTAAAATCCGTTTAGGGGTAAAATAATGTCCATTGGGGACATTACAGGCAGGTCACATGGCTTGAGGACCCACCACATGGCGAAATACGATGCGGTGACAAAGGCACCCCTCTGTGAAAAGAGTGTGTTGAACCTGACCGAGGGCCCTCGGCCAGTAAAAAACGGGGTCCACCCATCCGAATATGAGTGTCGAAGACTGGTGTTGCAAAACAACATTTTTTACTCCTTCGCTTACGCACTCTGCTTCCGCCATGTGTCATTGCCACGTTGGTCAGTTGCCCCTGTAGAGTTTGAGTGTTGACCAAACTCTGACCCGCTGTATCTTGAGCATACAGAGTTCGTTTTTCATGTTCCAGGTACTGACGGAAAGCTCGTTGAATACTGTACCACTCCGTCGTGGTTTAGGGAGATTTAGGGTACTCCCGAATGTCCTGAAATGTCCTCCGGATCATTCACTTATGATATAAAATATGTGAGAGATCAGTTGGTGCCATAGACCAAACATAAAAGAATTAAAAGATATGATTATTATATACACATCACATAGGACTTGTCCGCCTTACTTGATATGCTAATTTCTGTTTCATTACATTTGCTAGGCATTGTAATGAATTGCTGTAGAAGGATAGTTGGATGCAACAATTTAGGAAGAATTGATGTCTGTCAGAAAGTTCCATTTGCTGCCAAGGTAAAAGGAAAAGAGCAGAAGCAAGCATAACCTGCGAAAGGAACATGACCTGCCGAGACATCTACCACATGTAAGTTTACTTATAATATTAAACATGACGTATTTTTGTGGCAAGACTGGTAAGCTTGAGAAAGACCATACAAAGAGAATTTGGTTGCAAATTAAGGGTGGGAAAAAAATCAGGTCAATATATTCGAGTATTAAGAGGATGATATTATGTATTGGTGGTTTTGTAGTATGAGTAGAAACAATAATGAGCGATATTTTGATTCTGGTGCCAGTAAACCCATGACCAGTGTGAAAGACTGATTTGTACCATTTTTTGAAGTCACAAGTACTGTACTACATCTGCAATTCTGATCTTAGGAGATGGAAGGACACATTTTGTGGAAGGGCTTGAAAATGGATAAATCATGCTTGCATGAGGTCTAGAATTTACACCTCACAATGTGTTATACATTCCGAGTATAAGCAAAGTTGTTCTGCCTATTCATCAAATCAGTAGTCAGTAGTATGAGTAGAAACAATAATGAGTGGCATTTTGATTGTGGTGTCAGTAAACCCATGACCGGTTGGAAATACTGTACTACATCAACAATTCTAATCATAGGATGGTGGGACACATTTCATGGAAGGGCTTGAAAATGTATAAATCATGCTTGCATGGATTCTAGAATTTACATGTCAAAAGTTATATACATTCCGGGTATTAGCTAAGCTGTTTTGTCTATTTATCAAATCACTAGTCAGAGGCATCTGGAAGTGTTTTCTAAATGATAGGAGGTGTAATTAGGTTACAGTCTCTACAGGCTCGAGGAGGCTGATACATCACAAACACATACCTAATTGGATTACAAATACCGACACTCATTCAAAAATCTATTATTTTATGAGTTTACAAGTAACAAAATAATCAAACGGCTCATCCAGATGAATGTGGGCCCTTGAAGGTTCGCTACATAGCAGGCTATGCCATTGCAGGGGGGTGATCCCACTGTGGAATGTTCCGGGTACTAGTATGGGCCCAGTTCCTCTGTGAGCATGCATAGGGTATGTCAAAAGAGAGACATGTGCGGCAGGGTTCATCCTGGGACGAATTTGGGTCTGTTAAACCATATGCGGGGCATACCTGATCAAAATTGGTTTTTAATCTTAATTTTAAAACCTAAATGAGACTCCCAAACTCTTTTTAAACAACACATTTACCTCGCATGATGGTATTGATCTTGCGATGAAGACATTTGAGAGCAATATGATTATGAATATAATGAAGAGTGATAAACAAATCTCCATACTGGACCACGTACCCATACCATAGGATTGGATACCTAGTTTTTTCATGCCACATGTTTTTATTTTGTTTGTTTTTGATCTTAATCCAAAGATGTGGGTATAGTTTCTAAAATGGAATTCGGATGCATTTTAATAGTTTAGACATTTTTAAGGCTGTTGTTAAAAATCGGACTTGTCAAGGAATCAAGGCCCTTAGAATTGACAATGAGACTGAATTTACTTGCACTAGGTTTGCTGAATTTTCCCATGAATGAAGGGATTCAGAGGCTGCTGATATCACTTTATTTGCCTCAACAAAACGGTGTGGTGAAGAGCAGAAATTGGACTATTATGGACACAGTAAGAAGCATGCTGAGAGGAAAAAGGACTTCAAAAGATATATTGGGATGAAGCACTTTGTTCATTTGTTCCATAGAGGCCCATAGTAGGCGCGACCCCTGGAGACGCTGGAACATATAGGAAAACAGGGGAAATCATCTTTTAATTGTTGATTGAACTGCTTACATTCTAGTTCTAGAACAAAAAAGGAGCAAGTTAACATACAATTCTAGAATATGATGTTTGTTTGTTATAGGTGATCATTCTAAGAAATAAGAAAAAAAGGAGCAAATTGACATACAATTCTAGAATATGATGTTTGTTTGTTATTGGTGACCATTCTAAGGAATAGAAAAAAAAAAGGAGCAAGTTGACATACAATTCTAGAATATGATGTTTGTTTGTTATAGGTGATCAGACTGCATGGAAACACCAAGTACCCCCCCGTACCAGGCCTGATACGTACTGGGTACTGGTACTGGTACGCTGTGGGTACTCTATGGGTACGTACCCACAGGTCCTGGGTATGGATTTCCGTACTTGGGACGTACCCAGGGCCTGTGGGTATGTAGCCACAGCGTACCCACATGGTTTTTAAAATTTTTTAAGTGCAAAAAAAAAAAAAAAACTTGAGGGCTTTGACTGGAATTGAACCTTGGAAAGTTCGTGTGAGATTCAATATTGCCAATAGGCTCCGAAGAGTCAAGAGAGATGAAAATGACTTCATTTGGCTGACTTACTATTTGGGTGCTTTCTTGTTGCTCCTCATGGGTCCTTTATTCTTCAGTCAATTTGGAAGGCATGGGAACAATTGAAGCACTTGGTGGTTGGGCAGCCTATCTTCTCTTCCTTTGACACTAGGTGCCAAGCCTACAAATCGATGTTGTCGAATCTGAAATATAATGACAAGATCCTTGCCTTGACAAGAGGCTGCTCTGCCCTCTTTTGGTTTGAAAAAGGAATTAAAATATCTCATGACTAGTACAGATTTGGGAAGTGGATGGAATGGACAGACCTTAAAGCTTTCTATAAGCTTCCTCAATCTCAGTTCAGAATTTACACAATGCTCAGAAATACTTGTACAGCTCCCTCTACTGGACTAATTATCGAGGATGAGAATGACTTTTGGGATACTATGAGGTGGCTCAAAGGGCCCCTTCTCCAAGAGGCTACCTCCAAACAACTCTATGAGAAGATTGCCTTCTCCCCAAACCTTTCCCTGGGCCTTAACAATAAGTCAAATGTTTGTGAGCCCATTAGTAGATGGACTCATAGATTTAATGACTTGTGGTCTTCTTGTATTCAGTCAAAGAAATCTTGCTTTAGATGGCTTCCGATTCATAATAAGCTTGTTGTTGGCTTCTAATATTTTATAGGTTATTGAGACTATAAGCTTGTTGTTTTCTTTAAATTTTTATATATATTTATATTTTTTACTTATTAAAAATATATTGTATGAGCGTGCTGTACCCGAGGTTTTAAAATTTTTGCCGTTTCAGCGTACTGTACCCGTACCGAAACAGTCTAGGGTGATCATTCTAAGGAATATGATCTTTTTCAATTTGGAGTATTTTGCTACTACAATCAGATGGATTTGAAGAGTGCATTTCACAATGGAAACTTGGAGGTGTATATGAACCATCCATATGGGTTAGGGCTCAAGGTGAAGAACACCTTGTATAGAAATATAGATAGATATGGGGGATATATATTATATATGGGTATATAATTTCTTACTTGCCCAAACTGCTACTAAATATATATTATTGATAATTATATATTATATGTGGATATATATTATTGATAATTTTTTTGTGCAAATAGACATTTTAGCCTTATTGTTTTCTCTTCTTACTAGTGCCGCTTTGGGCTTTGATAAGAATTTTTCCTGGTATGAAAAATTAGAAAAAATTCTGCAAAAATTAGAAAACTACATGCCTATTAGTGTTTCCTTTATTTGTTTCTATAAGAAGCTTATTGGTTTTTGAGGCATGCATTCAAGAGGCACACAGATATGCTAGGAAACGCCATCTGAAGGCTCTTGACATCAGGAGAATCTCTGAGATGAGGGTGGATTTTCAAGACAGGAGACGAGTACTAGGGGTCAGGGTATGCGTTTTTTGGTATTTTTATTTTTTTATTTTTTACAGTTCTACCAAAAAGGGTGGTTGATTTTGGTCACAAAAAGGGAAAAAAATAATCTTGGAATGCCTTTGTTGTGATCTCCTTGAGCAGCTGGTTGAGCTTTTGAAGAAGTCAAGCCAAACAAGCAACACCCTGAAAGACCTTTTTGAATGCCTTCAAATTATTGATAAATACTATTGATATTCAGGGGTCAGAATATGAGTTTTCTGGTAAATATGTATTTTTATGTTGTGGTTCTACCGAAAAGGGTGGTTGATTTTGGTTTCACAAAGGGAAAATAATAATCTTGGAATGCCTTTGTCGAGATCTCCTTGAGCAGCTGGTTGAACTTTTGAAGAAGCCAAGGCAAACAAGCAGCACCTTGATATACCTTTTTGAATGCCCGTAAGTTATTGATAAATATTATTGATATTCAGGGTCAGGGTACTGATTTCCTGGTAAGTATGTATTATTTTTTTGTGGTTCTACCAAAAAGCGGGGTTGATTTTGGTCACAAAAAGGGAAAAGAATGATCTTGGAATGCCTTTGTTGTGATCTCCTTGAGCAGCTGGTTGAGCTGTTGAAGAAGTCAAGACAAACAAACAGTACCCCGAAAAACCTTTTTGAATGCCTGTAAATTTCTGATAAATACTATTGATATTCAGGGGTCAGAGTATGGATTTTGTGGTAACTATGTATTTTTATGTTTTGTGGCTCTACCAAAAAGGGTAGTTGATTTTGATCACAAGAAGGGAAAAGAATAATCTTGGAATGCCTTTGTTGTGATCTCCTTGAGCAACTGCTTGAACTCTTGATGAAGTCAAGTCAAACAAGCAGCACCTGGAAAGACCTTTTTGAATGCTCGCAAGTTATTAATAAATACTAATGATATTAAGGGGTCAGGGTATGGGTTTTCTGGTAGCTATGTATCTTTATTTTTTGTGGTTCTACCAAACAGGGTGGTTGATTTTGGCCAAAAAAAGGGAAAAGAATAATCTTAGAATCCCTTTGTTGTGATCTCCTCGAGCATCTGGTTGATCTTTTGAAGAAGTTGAGCCAAACAAGCAACACCTGGAAAGGCCTTTTTGAATGCCTGCAAATTATTGATAAATACTATTGATATTTAGGGGAATTCTTGCAAATCTCTTGGACAATTGGTACATTTTACGATTCTAAGTTGAGAACTAGTGATAATGCCAGGAAATGATGTTTTTGGTTTAAAATGATTATCAAGAATTTTTATTGAGGTTGAAAATCTCTGTAGTTGTGGCAGAGGATGAACAAGAAAACACTATAAAGAGAATGGGAAGTTGAGAATTTTTTTGATGTTTTTAATCTCTTTTTAAGCAGCATGAGTCAAATGGCAATTCTGACTTAAACTTGTTGTGACTTGGGTGATTAAGTTTGGCCTATAAGTTGACGAGATCTGGTAGATGTGTTTTGGTGGAAGACTGAGTTGTTCTCTAGAGGTTACAAGTTCGAGCCCTCTCCACTCCAAATAGTGAAACATGTATTGTTTGCAAAATTTCGAAACTGAATTTTTTCAAGATATCAGGACAAAGCAGGCCTCATGTCACCATTTCTGTAATAAATTTTGCATACTGGGATATTTTTTCAAAAATTTCAAGTGTTTCGGTAGCCTACAGACTCTATAGGGGGTCATGATGAAAGTCGTTTCGAATTTTTTTCCATGTCGTAGCTTTTTCCTTGTTTGCTGTGATCATTCCCTTTTGTTGTCGTTTTACTTCTTCTCGGTTTTGTGGTGTGGTGTTGCATGGATCATTTTCTTTGGTGGTTGCTGTGTTTGACGTGGAGCGGTTTCGTGGATTGGCTTTGTGGATCTGGAGTCGGTTTATTTTGTCTCTTTCTCCTTTGTCGGATGTGGTTCCTTTTTATTGGCAGTATTTTCATTTTTGTCCTAGGCTTTCTGCCAGCTTTGGGATTTCGTGTTTTGTCTTTAGCCTGCCCTCGTCCACAGATATGGCAACGTCTAAAAGGATTGGTGCTTTGTCTGGTGGGGTGGAAGGTGCTAAGGGTTCGTCTGCGAATGCCCATGTGGGATCCGAGGAAAAATGAAAATGGGTGTATGCGGGCTGCGGATGGTACTCTGGTTCTTCATCTTCAAAAACCTGAGGTTCAGAGCAATATTAATGAGCTGGAGAACCATGGCCTCATAGTCAGATTTCTCGGCTTCTGACCTTCACTAGGGGTCTTCAAGGAGTGGGCAAAAAAAACACGGATCACTAAAGGTAAGTTTTCTGTTTCGGTATACCCTAATGGGTATTTTCTGATTTTCTTTGCCTCAGCTGCCGATTGTGAGTTCATTTTTCAATGCAGTCCTTGGTTTATGGGAAGGGGGGAACTCTTTATAAAACCATGGCATCCCATGTTTGAACCAGATGAAAAACTGCCTTCTATAGCCCCGATTTGGGTTAGACTTTTTGGTCACCCAGCTGAGTACTGGAACTAGAACGTTTTTATGGCCATTGGCAATGCTTTGGGGTCTTATATGATGACTGCGGATGCCTCCTTACAGCTAGAACAAATGATTTATGCGAGGATCTGTGTTTTGATGGATCTCAATAAACCCTTGCCTATGAAAATATCTTTGGTTATGGATGATGAGAAATGGGATCAGGTGCTGGATTATGAAAATATTCCCGTCAGATGCCAATTATGTCATGAATATGGACATTTGTTATGAGATTGTAAGCATAAAATACCAGAACAACAAGGAGAAGAAAAGTCCAAGGATGATTTTATTACACCAAAAAAGAAGCAAACATAAAAAAAAAGTGGGAAAGAACAGGTTGAATCCAGTAATGCAAATAGATTTGCTAGCTTACAGGCTCAAGAGGAAAAGGATAAGGAGGATCTCATGGATTCACAGGTTCCAGAAACATAGATGGATAAACACCAAGCAGTTCGAGATCCACAGGAAGAAACAGACAAAAATTAGATGGTTATTTTCTAGGATCAACCAAAGAAGACTGAAATTAGCAATCCGGTGAAAATCTATCAACGTAAGAACAAATTTCATGAGCAATTCTAGGAACAAAATCTGCAAATCGAAGAGATAGAAAGGCTGGAAAAAGCTCTTATTATTAGAGACTCTGGTGTGATTCAACAAAGAGACCTAGATTTAGGCATAGAGCAGGAGAGGAATAAGAAATTTAAAATGGACTCTAATTTGAAGAGTGGTAGAAAGACGAATCAAGCCAAGCTTCAACAGGAAGGTCAGGAAATGAGCAATTTGGGAACAAATAGGGACACATCCCATTTTTTCCATAACCATTCCCAATGAAAGTGATTACTTGGAATATAAGAGGGCTGAAGGGATCCCCCCACAAGTCCAAGAACTCAAAAGATTGATTAAGTCTAACCATCCTATGATTCTTTGCATCCAGGAGACTAAAGCATCCATCAATCTCATGTCGGTGATTATTGGAAATATTTTACGTAAAGCTGATCATTTATCTTTAAGCTCACAGAGAGCTTCAGGAGGGGTTGTTTCTCTTTAGGATCCTAGTATGATAACAATCCTTAATTCCTGTGTGAGTAAAGGTGTTGTATGCATGCATGTGTATTCTAATTTCGAGGACCAAGAATTTTTATTGTTTAATACTTATGCCCCACTTTCAATGGAGGATAATATTTCCTCTATTATCCAAGCTTGTTCGCAGATCCTTGTTAGTGTAGGTGGGGACTTTAATTCAATCTTGAGCATTCAAGAGAAACTAGGAGGTAAGGCCCAGTTAGATGCCAACTCGGATGTTATGTCCCAATTTATTTGGAAACATCATTTGGTGGATGTGCTTACGTCTAATGGTATGAGGACATGGACTAATAGAAGGCAGGGTCAGGATTGCATCTTGGAAAGATTGGATCGGTTTCTGGTCTCTAAAGAATGGTGCTTAAAGGGTTTTGTTCTTAAGGCCATGATTCTTAATAATACTGGTTCTGATCATTGGCCGGTGTGCCTGGAAATGGGTAGAACTGCCCTTTCAGATTTCAGTTGATGTGGCTCCGACACAAAGATATTGCTAGATATGTTCAGCAGTGGTGGACAAAAGGAAATCCCAAGTTCGGTAATCCTATGTACAGATTTGCCAAGAGACTCACTTATCTTAAATTCAAGCGTAAAGCTTGGAATTGGAATGAGTTTGGTGACATTAACGAGGAAAAAAAGAAGATTATCTCACAATTGGAAGATATTAATGTTCTGCATAGACAATTTGGGTTATCTCTAGATCTTTTTAAGAAAGAATGTCTTCTAAAGGCTGAATTACAGGAATGAGATAGTAGAGAGGAAATAATGTGGAAACAAAAACCTAGGATTCAGTGGCTAAAGGAAGGGGATAAAAACTTTGCTTTTTTCCATAAATCTTTTTTGGCTATAAGGCTCACAATTATATACATTCCCTTTCTAAGGGTGATGGCTCAAGGGTTCACTCAATGCTTGGGATGTAACAGGTGGTTGAGTAGTATTTTCAACAGTTGTTTACTTCTCAACCCTTGGATCCGGACTCTCAACAACTTCTAAATGTTCTTTCTAATTGTATTTCATAACAGGATAATGAAAACTTGACCCAACTGGTTACGGAGGAAGAACTTCATCGAATTGTTTTCAAAATGAAGAAAGGTAAAACCCTTGGTCCGGATGGATTTCCTATTGATTTCTTTCAAACTTTTTGGGATATTATTAAGAGAGACTTGCTAGATGTGATTGAAGAAGTTAGAATGACTAATAATTTGCTTGAGGAGATTAACAAGACGTACATTGCCTTGATTCCTAAAGCAAATGAGGTGGAAGATGTTTCTGGTTTCCGTCCTATAGCCTTATGTAAAGTTTTGTATAAAATCATCGCTAAGGTTATAACGGAAGGACTTAAACCCATTCTTCACAAGATTATATCTCCCGAGCAAGGGGGTTTTGTCCCTAGTCGTCATATTCACGATGAGATTGTGTTAGCACAGGAAATTTTGCATTCTATGGATGTTCAGAAAACACCAGCTATGTTTATTCGACTGAATCTTTCCAAAGCCTATGATAGAGTGGATTAGGGCTTCCTTTGCAAAATCTTGGCTCGTTTTGGGTTTTTTATGAGATGGATTCAGTGGGTGAAGACTTGTATATCCTCAGTTTCTTTTGCTGTGTTGGTGAATGGGTCTCCCTCTAGTTTCTTTGGAGCTTCAAGAGGCATTAGGCAAGGAGACCCTTAATCTCCTTCCCTGTTCATCATTATAGTTGAGTGTTTGGGGAGACTTGCTCGTAGAGCCTGTCGGGAGAAGAAAATCCACGGTATTCAGTTGGCTAGAAACAACCATCCGCTTTTTTTTCGTCAATTTGTTGATGATTCCTCTATGATGGGAAGGGCCACCCAGCAGGAAGCTAAGCGGTTTCAGAAAGTTCTCCACACAATTTCAGCTGCTACAGGTCAGATTATTAATCATTGGAAAGTCTAATATTTTCTTTTTTCATTACTCTAAGAGACAAGAGGAGCAAATTTTGATTCTAGTTTCAGAAAGGAAGGCTCTCGTGTCAATATTTAGGGGTTCCTTTAGCTTCCAATAAGTTAAGAGATTGGCAGTGGTTAATAAGCAAGTGTGAGCTTAAATTAAGTAAGTGGACTTACAAATGGATTTCATCTGGCAGAAGGATGACTCTGATCAAGTCGCTCCTTCAAGCTATACCTATCTATGTTGCCTCTGTGTTGAACATCCTTGGCACTATTTTGAAACAAGAGGATACTATTTGCCATAAGTTCTTGTGGAGTGGAACTCAAGATAAGAAAAAGTGATCCTTGGTTAGATAGGACATTCTTTGCCGGCCAAAGATGGTTGGAGGCTTGGGATTTAGATCTTCTCCTAAGCAAAATAAGGCATTGGCGGCCAAGTTATATTGGAGAATGCTTGTTTATCCTAATGATTTATGGGCAGCCATGTTCAGAGCCAAGTATGCTGAGAATAATCCTCCTGAGAAAATTATCAAATCTACCTTGCCTACTAAGGGTTTTTCGACTTTGAAGTTCATCAAAGTGGGGGGAGATATGATTAAGAGCAAACTTTTTTGGATTGTTAATAATGGGCAATGTGCTTCTTTCTGGAGTGATTCTTAGGATGGGCAGCCCCCTCTCATCCATCAATTCCCACAACTCATCCCTATTATGGAACAAATGCAGGAGTTGGGATGGGTCAAGATTGCCCAATATGGTAAACCAACTATTCAACCATGGGACAATGGGAAATCCTGGATTCCGCCTGTGGAGTGGCCAATTGCTATGGATCATCAATTGCAGTTGTTGCTTAACAATATTTTGAAAGCTCGTCTTTTTATATCATCCCCAGAGCCTGATAAGCTAGGTTGGGGAAAGGAGGTCTCTGGTACTTATTCTGTTGTTGCTGGCTATGCCTCTTTGGTCACTGAAAATCCTCATCCTCTTCAGTTTCTCTTCAAGCACATTTGGCATTCGGGTATGTGCCCTAAAGTCAGCTTTTTTCTTTGGCTTCTCATACATCGAAGAGTCTTAACTGGAGATCACCTTCTGAAGAGAGGTTTGTATGGCCCATTTCGTTGTGCTCTTTGCTTTCATGATGAGGAGTCTTTTGCTCGTCTTTTTTTCTCATGTCCTTGGGTTACCCCTTTGTGGCAACTTCTTGCTTCTTTATTTAAGGTGCATTGGATAAATTGTGAATCTCTTGAGTAGGTTTTTAGAGTTTGGCAGGAATCCTTCCCTAAAGGTCAAAGTCTTATCCCTGTGATGTGGAGTGGCATCTCTCTTCTTCTTTGGAATATTTGGAAGGAAAGAAACAATAGAATTTTTAAGCAAATCAGTAAAGATAGATCTTTTGTTTGGGAGAAGGCCAAAATCAACATAGCAGAAAGCCTGAAACATAAGATATCTTTGTCTCAAGATCTTTCCCTTGAATGGGAACATATTTGTAATCAACTTTACATTGATCCTAAGGTTGTTTCTTGCCCTAGGTTGTAAAATAAGAAGAAAGCTCCAAGGGATGGCCATTGGAACAATCCCTGTCTAGGATTTGGTAAGTTGAATACGGATGGGGCTTCCAGAGGAAATCTTGGGAAAACTACTATGGGAGGCATTGGTAGGGATGTTGATTGTGTGGTCTAATTCTTTTTTGTTGAGAATCTGGGATTTACTACTAACAATCTTGTTGAGGTTAAAGCTATCTATAAAAGGCATGCATAAGGCCTTGAAAATTGGATGGCATAAGATCCAAGTTGAGTTGGATTCCCAAATCATTATTCACCTACTTTCTAATAACAAACAAAACTCTCAGCGCAATTGGTGTATTGCCAAAGAGGTGTGGAAGATAAAACAATTAAGGGAAAATTTCAAGAGGTCCAATTTAATCACATTCCACGTGAAAGGAACAAAGTTGCTAATGGTTTGGCTAACTGGGCTCTGGACAACAAGGACCTGTTGTGCTGTGGCATGCCCCCTCCATGGTGGTCCAACAAGCTTCAAGAGGATATCAAATATATTCGTAATCGTGATTCTTTGTCATGATTACTTCTGCTTTTTTGTTGTATGATGCTCACGCTTGGACCAATAGCTTTCAGGCTTAACACAACCGTATATGTAATTTTGTGTTTTTCTTAATATAATGTTCTGTTGTTTTAAAAAAAAAGTTTGACCTATAAGTTATCACATGTTTTAACTCCTCTTTGGTTTAGCCTGAATTGAGTTTGACTTGCATACTGAAGCAAAGTATATCCAAAGCCATGCCTTGAAGAGATGATCTCATTAATTCTCCAAGAATGCAAATACAAGAGGTGTGTGGAAGCAGTAAATCCTCACAAATGAAATAAGGGTTTATTATGTAGAAGATGACCTGATGGGTGAGGTAGATCCTTTGGCTGAGAGGCTGAAAGAAAGAGGTGATCAGCTGGGGGATTTTAGGGGCTCCCTGCAGGAACTTGCCTTGAAGAGTGACAACCTCACGAAGAAAAAGAGCCAGGCATTGTTGGTCTGGTTACTAGATGAAAGTGGATAGAGAATCGCACAAATATTTATAAAAAACAATGATATCTCCCTTAAATCTCATAATAAATGGTGTATTTAGAACTGAAGTGCTCCTTAGTCTTCGCATGTTGGGGAGAGCAAAGAAAACATATTTGGTACCCATGTGAAATATGATGATTAGTATCATTCAACTGCAACTGTTGTAAGCACATCCGCAACTGGCCAAAAGGAAACCTGAAGTTGTGAGACCAATGACATTGGAGACAATTAGGATGATGAATGACACCATCCACCACTTGCAAGAAACGATGAACATAAAAAACAAGCTTGTGGCTGAGTATCTTAGGAGAGGTTCAAGTGATTTGGATGTACTACCTATATATATTCCCTCTGATAACTCTAATGGTTACCTCCTTTACGGGGAAATGGTGTTGAGGGGCATCCAAGGAGTACCAGAAAGAGCGTAACTTGTCAATATTGATGCTAATAGACTTGAGGAGAAAACTAGTCTTAGAATACCGACAACGCTAGTGTCTACTGGGGCCCAATGATGCAATCATTTGTGAAGATCATAGGGCTAAGTATGGACACCCCTTATTACTTGAAATTCCCCATGGCTTTGAGTCTGTTTATATAGAAATTGAGCGTAAAGATGCTCTCAAGTCGCAAAGGGTTTGTAGAAAAGCCAACTTGAATGATGCTTTGAGTAAGGATTTTTTAGCAATGGATCATATGCTGAATCATGAGAGTTTAGACTCTCAATATGAGCCCAATCAATGGACCCCATACTAGGTCCCCAAATCTCAGACTCGTACGAATTTGTAGGCTTGGTGACTATCAAAGAGGCACATCTTTGAAGGGATATCGTGGAAGTGAATCTGAAACATTGACTTTCCAAGACAGAAAGAGAGGCATATCCCGTACAAAGGTGTGATCGAGAAGTTGGCTTCATAATAAAAGATGGTTTAGAAAACTAGACCCCCAAGTAAGCACAAACCAATGTGATTTAAAGATTACCCAGTGTAGAGCAATTGGTTATAGGGAAGAGAACTTCTGGAGGCATTGAATATCATGACATTAGTTTTGCTAACGTTGACAATCAGTTGACGAAGCTCACAAAAACGAGCGGGGGTATCAAATTGCTTATGTAAACCATTAGAAGAGTGAGAGAAGAATGCCATTATTGGGAAAAATAAGTATGGGTAACACCACATCATGTAAAAGGTATTGATCATCAACATGGGTATACCGTGGAAGAAAATCTTCAAGCTCATTGATGTAAATGTTCATGAGGTCATCCTCGCTTGACCCTAGTGGTACACTTCATAGACCTAAAAAGACCATGAGAAGTACGAAACTCCCTGACAATAGTCTTGTAGAGCTTCCATGCGGTAGTAATGAGAGAATTTGGAATGCCAACATCACGTAACTCCTAGAAAATTGTATATTTGTAAATTGAGTCGAAGGCCTTCCAAAAGTCTAAAAAACAACAAAAGACTTTGGAAGATCAATGACAAGCCTCCTCAATGATAGCCTGCAATGTAAAGATGTGGTCAATAGTTTGGTATTCTCTCTTGAAGGTAGCTTGCCCCCCTCTCTAAGATGACCTTTCCAAGTGCTCTGAAAGATGCATGTTTAACACTATGCCATAAAGCCTAGCAAACATATGCCCAATCATAATGGTTGTGTAATTGCTTGGTTATTATCCCCAGACTTATGAATGGGATGGATATGTATGTGGGCCAAGAACGAGGAAAACACAAGAAAACAATCTCATTAAAGAGCTTTGCCAATGGGGAGGCAAGGGAATCCATACCATATTTGAGGAATTTAGCTTGGAGTCTATCACACTCTGTTGCTTTGCTGATACACAACTTTTGAATAGTCCTCCTGACTGTACCTATAGAGAAAACATAAGAGGATGGTGGTTGAGTGGCAACAATGACAATAGGCTAGTTTTGGATATTGTAAAGAGCAATAACATAAGAAATCTAGTCTTAGGGTCACTATTAGAAGTTGGGGTTTTCCTTAGGAAGAATGTGTGCCATAAGGTTTTTGGGGAATGATGGAGGGCAGCAAAGAGAGCAAGTTGTCTAGGTTTCTTTCATCAGAGAAGACATTGATAATCTCTAGGAGAGAAGGGTATAGGGGGAGCGTCATGGGCTACAAAAAAACAAAGTCTTTGATGTAGGGATTCACACTCATCATCGCACCAATGGTTCATAGGGTAGGAACCATGGGAATGAGGCGAGCTAGAGTAGTGCATAATGCGGGGACATAAGTCAAGGGTTGCGTCCCAAAGGGCAGACGTAACAACTTATACATGTACTTTGTGGTGGAAAGAGGAAGGGAATGGTATTTGGACATAAGCATGATGTAACAACTCATACATGGACTTTGTAGTGGAAAGAGGAAGGAAATAGTATCTAGACATGAGTTGGGAAATGGTGTACTCATCATTAAAGTGGATTGTGGTGTGTAGAGTGTTTGGGGTGCAATGAGAAGTGATGGGGGATATGAGTGATAAGCAACACGAAGGGTGAAAGTCAAGACAACATGGTCGACAAATGGGAGATGATGAAATCTAGGATGTAGGGGATGAGGGACTTGCAAGTGAGAACATAATCCAATATGATTGTGCCCCCCATGCAAGAAACAAGTGAGAATATAATCCACTGTGATCGTGCTCCCATGGGGGAAACCAATGAGAACATAATTTATTACGTTCCACAAATTTTCTTGTAAAGCAAAGTCCTCAAGATCTAGTTCCTGAAGACATAATTCGTCTTGTGTAAGATCATGAATTGGTGTTTGGTGGCTTTATGTATGGGCATTGAAGTTGGCCAGGATAATATCACACCCTGAGGAATACTAGGAGGTCTTTGGATAAAGGTTGAGGTATGTGTCCAATGTGTGCCATGAAGGGTGATGAGGTGGGGGGAATTAGCATATTGCAATGAAAACATTACGAATAGAAGGTGGGTGCTTCTAGACAAGCAACCATATGTATTTGGAATGGCTATCAAAAGCTATAAACAATAATAAGGTTCTAAGATTATCACAAATGAGGCAAGCCACTCCACTTGACCCAAAAAGACCATCCAACCAATAGGTTGCACACTGATAAGCTGAAGCACAAAAGCAAGTCATGAGAGGAGGGGGCTCTCTATAATATAAAATTTAAGCTTTTAATCTAATTAATATTTAGTATTACTTTGTGTGAAGATGGATTAGGACCAAAACTAAAGAAAATACAATAAACAGACAAATCCCAAATCATGTCCAGATAAATTTGGCAAATGCACAAGCTTAGATGGGCTAAATAAAGTATGAATTAGGGTTAGAAGACAATTCACCGATTTACTAACTAAAACAAGGTGACAATGATTTGAAAGTGTGCGATAGGGGTGTGCAGGGTGTCATAAAAGCTATCCTTAAAGTATGGGGATCTGAAACATAAGGACAAAGTTTCTTGTCTCAGACAAAGTTTTGGGCTGACTCTGTCCTGTATGGACGAATTTTTCCTCTTTGACCTTGATCTTGATTTTTCCTCTTGCACAATCTTTGTATTTTAGGAGCAATGTTTTGTATCTGGTTGTTCGCGATCTTGCATCTATAGCTGATTTAGGGATTCTTATTCACCAAAACCCTAACGTGCTTCTTTGCTTGAAAACCTGACAAAGGGGTTAGTCCACAATGGTTTAGCTTCCTCAACCCATGCTGAGTTGAGAGATGCCTACATAACACTACTCCGAGATCTTAGACCAACGTAGTTCTCCCTCGTAATAGGCGTGTGAGAACATGCGATAATCAATATTCTACGTGTCTTTCCCTAGAACCCAATGGGATAAGAGGCAATGCATGCAATGGATGTGCTTTGGATTTGCAAATAAGAGTAATCAACTGTGTACTTGAGTGTACAAGAGATCTTTGGATGTTTGGCTAGTGTGTTGATCTTGTAATGAGCACCCCCCCCTCCTTTACAATGTTTTTAGTGGTGTTTTTATAGCAATCATACCTCGAATTTGGAACCTTTTGGTGTGCAACCGACTTGAATTCAAAATCAAAAGACCAAAAAGACCAAGATGAAGAGATTTGTTTTGGACAAGTTTTTGCACAAAGAAAGGGAGGACAAAGTTGGCCATGCAGGACAATGCCGTTGGGGTGACTTTGTCTAGTAAGGGCGACTATGTTCTTCATACAAGAATGAGCTCATATCAAAACCATTGGGTGGGAATTCCTAGAAACATGCGAAAATAGATGAATGATGACAAAGAGGTGTTTATGAAACATTAAAAAAGAATTTGACTTAGACAGAAGTATTGATGCATCAATTAATCCCAATTATTCAAGTTAAGTAACCACAATCATGTAAAGGCCATTATAAGAAGGGCTTGTGCCATTTTTAGGTATCTACAGTTTCCCCCCTTATAAACTAGAATTGAATATGTTGGTTTAAAATAAAAATAAAAGGGATACCCAAAGGATATTTTATGTCTTGTAAAAGCTTTTGATCCAAGGTTTTCCAATGTGCTCTTTAAACAATATGCCAATCTGGAAAGACCAACAAAACGCAATAGATTTCCATTCTTTTCACAAAACAAATATATGATAGAAGCATTTATAACAATTTTTGAAATAACAGATAAATAAGTAAAACATGGTAAACATTACATTTCAAAGAGTATTCCAAATTTGTTTAGTAGATAAATACATTATGTTTTTAACAATTGTGCACCTAAAGGAGATTTTAGATCTCTTTTTGTTTGCTTCTTGGCTAGAGAAACAAACAAAAATCTGTCAAAGACGATGTATGTATATCATATATTGGATCCATCGCCAAGCTAGGAAGATGAATCACGAGCATTGAGCTGCTCGAAGCCAACCTACAACATTGGGTGACTATGAAAGCCTTATATCGGTCTTAAGCTTGTGACGTAGCCACCTATCAATTTTGAGCTATTGAAGAAAGCTAGAGAATGTAACATGATTGTTCGTATAATTTGGTTAAACTAAATGCCTTGAGAAGGAATGATTTGTTCAATTATGAGTAGTTCAAATGTTTGTAATTGGAAATATTTGCTCAATGCAGATAGTTTAAATGTTTATGATTGTGCGCATGTGCTTGCTTTGTATTGATAAATGCTCTTGATCATAATGTGTTTGATGAATTTGTAAATCATTTTGCCTCTAGGAGTAGAAGCTATCATTCAAAACGTTTGTCCCCATGATTAAGAGAGGTGCATGTGATCATTGATTCGGAAATAGTAGATATGATGCCCCCTCTTTTGGAGTGGTGTGAGATATCATAGGCATGTTACCCACCTTAGAAGAAAATTGGGAAATGCGTTATGTGTGATAATTGGATATTCGTAAGATTTGCATGATTGCAAGTGATAGATGCAGATATACCAGGTCAATAGTGTAGCAAATGTCATTAGATTATGTGGTAGCTTGGAACAATAGTTGTATGATAGGAAGAATTTGTGCTTAAATACGTGAATAATTGCCATATGTCAGATAGCCAATGTATATAATCCTTTTCTAAGTGTATAAGCCAATGGGTGAGTAAGATTACATTACGTTATCAACACATTGCCCCTATCTGGGGATACGCCATAAAATAGTCAATGTAAGTGTGATCTCATGCTTATGAGTTATAGTGCTAAAATAGTGTGTTTTCTCCCATGTGTGGAGTGCTGAAAGAGTTTGTAAATCGTGTAAGCGTGGATATTTGTGTGTGGTTCAAAGATACTCCATGTTGCCCCAACTAAGAGTGAGGCAATTGATAACAATGGCGCCGATTGATCTAGACACGAAATGGCTAGGGATTGCATGTTTAGATAGTGATCTCGTGCATGTCATCATATTGTACTTTACAGTCCTAGAGCCAATGTGTAATGGGTGACATGAGTTAATGTTGATGTATGTAACGATGATATGATAAATATTGAGCTTGTAACTTTGATTTGTAGGATAGTCGTGTAAAAGCTGAAAATGATGATGGGTGTGGAGTTGGAGATGATTAGTCTATAGAGCCAAGGGCTTGATTAAATGCATCATGATAATGTAAATGTTAAGACAAATGATAACCATGTAGGATTTAGACAATACAAAGCTCAAGGCCATAGATGAAGAACTATAGAGCCAAGGGCTTATAATAGTGTTTGTAATTGTGTACGAGAAAATATCTACTTGCATAATAGTCATGAAGCAAAAATGTGTTGCAATTTGTGCAATGATTGTGTAGTAAACATGGTATATGTCACATTAGATGATGATCGTGTGGTAAGTAGTATGACAAAGGTCCAAGAGCTAATGTCATTGTGATTGAGTGCTAACCAAAAGGTGAATATAATGAAATAGTCAGATAACATATAGTAGTTGCCTAAAACCAAGGCCTAGGGCCATCGTAATAATATTGTAGTGTATGTTGGATACTAGTTTGTCAGTGTATGATCAATTATGCAGCCAATGACATAGGGTTGAGTACAGAAATGTGTTTAAATTGTGTATATTGTAATTTTTTAGGGCTTAGAACCTATAGGAATGTATGCCATAATTGTGTAATATGGTTATTGTAAGTGTGGAGATAAGCTTAATTGCAAGTCATGAGTTGTAGTGACAAGAAAAGGTAGTGGATGCCCCAATGATTGGTAGGAGCATGACATAGTATTGACACTTATTGAGTGAGTTAGCTCCTACAAATGTCTTGTACAAACCCTTTAGAGGCATTGATGGTTGGGCGAAGGACCATATTTAGTTATGACGCCTTTGTGTTGTAGTGACAAGAAAAGATGGTGGGTGCCCCCAATGATTGGTAGGAGCATGACATAGTATTGACACTTATTGAGTGAGTTAGCTCCTGGGGATGTCTTGTACAAACAAACCCTTTAGAGGCATTGATGGTTGGGCGAAGAACCATATTTAGTTATGACGCCTTTGTGTTAGAAGATGGCTTTGGGATCAGATCGTGAATGTTATGGATTTTTTTAGTATGAGTGAGTCAATCGGCGATCTGGCATTTTCCAAGATGTGCCCCCAATTCTGGTGGCATAGATTAGGACTGAGAGGTGTGCGCATTGGCCGAGTGATCATGTGGATCCCAAAGTCACAAAGCTGGTTAATACTGATGATGATGAGTGGGATGAGGAGATTGATATTCCTGATGTAGATGATGTGGGTTACACAATAACCTAAAATGGTGGGGTATGAGCCATTGGGATCCATTATTTATTATGGAGATGGAAGTACAAGGTGCTCCCCCTGATGCAGAGGCACCCATGGGCTTGGATATTTCAATTGTCCTTTTCCCCCTAGAGACCCATCCAAGTAAAGATGTGTCTTTGTTCACTTAACATGACTATTTTACTTTTTTATTTTTTGTGCATATATATATATGTGTATAGCTTGGTAATTTGTGATTTATATGCTTGTTTGTAGTCACCCATTTATGGACCTCCATGATCGAGGAGATGTCGCATTGGCTTACTTGATATGTAGGTGACATAAAGGAGGGTGGGTAGTTGGAGCAAGATATATAGGAGGGAGGTGAGTTTTCCCTCGCGACTTTTGTTTTCGAGGCCGTTTGATAGCATGAGGTGAGGAAGGAGCTAGTGCGATTGAGACTTCAACTTGTAGATATGTAGAGGCCTCCATCTCTTGATGATACATTAGGTGTTGCAGTTTTGGATCTATTGGTGCGTATCTGACAATAGAACATTAGGTTATAGGCCTTGTTGGTCTTGTATCAAGAGTGAGAGCAATAGGGTCATGCACGTTTGTGCTCTTGGGCTTAGACGAGTCAATCAACATCTAGAGCTTGTTCGATAAATAGGATTGTGGACATTGATTCATTTGATGAGCATGAGCCCTAAAGGTAATTGTATTGCTTTTGTGTACTTGACTGCGATGTATAAATTGTTTTATGTTGATCTATGAGATATATTGTTATTGGTTTGTGTAATCATGTTATTTTCCAACTTTTTTTTCATGCATGAAATGATTGATGTGTGATTGAATTGCTTAATTGTATTTTAGATGATTTTAATTGGGGATGATTATTTTTCAATAGTCGAAGATGATTAAATGCTTACTTGTTCTGAAATGCGCTCGTGGTGTTGCTAACTTATTAAGATGTTTTGATATTGTTCTAAATCATCCAATGATAGATGTAACCACTGGATCATCACATGTATCAACATAGCCTATATAGTTTCTATCAATAGTTTCTCACGATTCATCCACATATGGGTAGTTGGGATATGTGTGAGTCCAATTTGAGATGCTCTGATATAATGGTTGATTGTCGTATAATTGACCTCTTGTAATTACTTTCCGATTTTGTATTGGAGTCTCTTGCGTAGTTGTTGCTTCATATGGCACAATGCTTAACTCTTGATCATGTTACTTTGGCATAAAATGCGATGTTGTTCCTTATAACTTTGATTGAATGCAGATTGGCACACTAAAGATGTAAATCGTGCAAAATAAGCATGGATAGACTTGTTGGGATGTTGACGGATTTCTTCTATGTGTTCAAAATCATAATGGGTAGTAGTAAGAAACTAGAAACGATTAAGGAAGAGATATTGTAGTGTTGGATAACTACCAATACAAGCACTAGGTAGACTTCGAAACCATACTAATGCCAACCCAGTGAGACTATGTGGGAAGGCCTCAAGTAAAATATTATTAGTGTTCGCATACAATTGTAGGCATCTAGCAAAATGGTTAATGTGTTGGGAAGGGTCCTCTTTTCTTGTGATTGGGACTTGGGTATACAAAATCTAGATGGGAATGTAACATTGTGAATGCTATGCACTATTGGTTAATTAGAAACATAATTTCCCCCATATTCTAAATGACATTGAAGATAAGCGTAGGTTTTTAACTTCATTTTGCAATTTGCCTATGGCTTGCATCATGTATTGTAATTGCTTGGTTGGGATACTAACAAATTGGGAAGATGTAATACTTGGTGGAGTAGGCCTAGAAGGCTCAATGCAAGGCTTAAGAGTAAGAGAAGGATTGCTAACACATGAATTTAAAGAACTATCACTATGATACGACTAGACACATTTCGTATTTTGATCTAACACATTATGATTTTCCAAAGGAGAAGCAACATTATGATTCATATAGGAAACTTGTCTAGAAAGAAGCTCTCATTTGCTTAAGTAAATTGCCATTATTACCAAGAAAAACATTAAGATATTATAATAATATAAGGCTCATAGTTTATTATTAAGTCATTATTAGTTATGTATTAACTAATGAACGGTTATAACCACTTCAACCATTTTGTAACTATCTCTTGCATATTAAAATGACGAACACACAACTTTTAATGTGTGCATTTCAGTTTCTTTGCATTCCTTCTTTGTTCACATCTTCTAACATTGGGGTTCATGCTTTCAATGACTTTTCAAACTCGCGAAGTTGGATTGTCTTTTAGGGATCTTGTGCCCTAAGTGAACTGAATCTGGGTATTGTAGGAATTAACAAGGGTCATGAGACAACTTGGTGGAGCGCTGTGGATGTCGCTTAATATGGATTGTTGTCCTACAATTCGGGAGGATGGAATCCGAGAACTTGAGAATTCAACTTAGGAACTACACCTTTATGATGTAACTTGATGGATTTCTAGCTGGTCAAGGAATTCTTTTCAAAGAGAAAGCTTTTGAAGAACACATGACTCTGTTTAACTCTATTATTTTTAATTTTTTGTTAGTATGTTTGTTTTTTTGCTTTTTTTTTTGTAGGTTTGAAGAAGGGTTATAAGAATAAAAGGCTTATAGTTTATATTAAGTCATTATTAGTTATGTATTAACTAATGAACGGTTATAACCACTTCAACCCTTTTGTAATTATCTCCTACATAATAAAATGACAGGCACACAACTCAATGTGTGCATTTTGGTTTCTCTTCATTCCTTCTCTGTGAAGGGCGAGGCATGAAGCCCTCGGTTAATGTGTTCAAAGAGTTGGGTTCACCAAAATGTAATATATAATTTAGATTTTTAAACAAATTAGGATATATTACGTTGTGTAAAGATTAATTAGGACCATAAATAAAATAAATAGAGTAAATACATAGGTCCTAAATCACACCTAGATAAATATGAAAATGCACAAGCTTAGGTGAGCTAGATAAAGTACAAATTAGGGTTAGAATATATTGCATTGATTTACCGGTTGAAACAAGTTGACAATGATTTGAAAGTGTGCAATAGGGTTGTGCAGGGTGTCATTGAGCTAAATTATGGGGATCTGAAACTGAAAGGAGGATGAAGTTTCCTATCTTTGACAAAGTCGTTTGGGTGACTTTTTCTTATATGGATGAATTTGTCCTCTATGACTTTGATCTTGATACTGGCTTTTGCACAATCTTTGTCTATATTTTGGGAGCAGTGTTATGTATTTGGTTGTTTGCAATCTCACATTTGTAGTTGATTTAGTTTTCTCTACCAAAACTCTAGTTTCCTCCTTTGCTTGAAAACTTGAAAAAGGGGTTAGTCCACAACAATCGAGCTTCCTCAGCCCCCAACAGAGTTGAGTGCTGCCTACATAGCACTAATCCAAAGAGGTTGTAGGCCGATATAGTTCTCCTTCCTATATGTGTGTGAGAACATGTGATAATCAATTGAATTCTACATGTCATTCCTTAGAACCTAATGGAACAAGAGGGTAATGCATGCAATGAATGTGCTTCAGATTTGCAAATAAGAGTAATCAGCTGCTTACATGAGTGTGCAAGACATCTTTGGAATTTTCGCTAGTGTGGTGATTTTTTAATGAGGCCCACTCCCTTTATAATGTTTTTAGTGATGTGTTTATATATGTATCATACCTCGAATTCAAGAATCTTTTAGCGCGCAACCGACTTAAATTCAAAATCAAGAGACCCAAAAGACCAACATAAAGAGTTTTATTTTGGACAAGTTTTAGATAAAAGCAAGGGTAGACAAAGTCAGCCATGCAGGACAAAGCCAACCATGTAGGACAAAGCCATTGGGATGAATTTGTCGAGGAAGGGCAACTATGTCCCGAACATAGAAGAATCAACCCAAATCAAAACCACAAGGTGGGAATTCCCATAAAACATGTGAAAACAAACGAATGATGACCCGAGAGGTGCTTAGGAAACATTATGGAAGAATTTGACTCAGACATAAGTGTCGACGTGCCAATTAATCCCAATTATTCAAGTTAACCAACCATGCACACAAAATCATCTAAAATCCATTATAGAAAGGCCTTGTGTGCCATTTTTAGGTGTTTACGCTCTTGCTTTGGGCTGTCATGGCTCTTAGTAAGGAAGATGAGATCTCACAATGCAATCACATCCGATGTACTCAGAGAAGACCGCACAACACCATTATATTTCCAACAAGTTATGGAGATTCCACTAAAACCGTTTGAGACCCCAACATGCCGTCATTTACATGGTAAAGAAATGTGATCAGCTTGGAGGTGAGGAAGGACGATTCCTAGCCCTGTAATCCCTCATGACCGCCTATTTATTTTCTTCCTTAATAGCAACAACTAAGATCCGAGCCTTTTGAAGCTTCTCCACTTGTAGTCTAGTGAGAACAACATCTAAGTTGACTTTATTGGGGAGGAAAAAGAGCTTTCTTTTACATCGCAGTGCTCTTAAACAATCCTCTGCCGTTCAAAACTTGATGATAAGAGTGTTGTTGGGAGTTGTCCATACCTGATTGAGGGAGATGCTTTTCAAGTGTAGAGACTCTAGTAAAAAGGTTTGCCATGCTTGCAAGGGATCAATAGGCTTAGGCAAGCCACCAGTTCGAAGGTTATGCACTTTGGCTTGTCATACTTTCTCCTCATCAAAGTTGGCTTCGATATCCATTTCAACTACTGGAGGGGACTTCTACCTTTTAGCTATTTATACCCATGATTTTTGTTCGTCAACTCGTTTTTGTATAGATTGTTGCTGTGTTGTAGTTTGCTGCTTTAGGTGCTCCTGTTGGATAAGTGTTGTAATGCTAAATGTCTAGCATGCAAAATTGAAAATTGTGGTCATGACAACTAAGCCCACCATTTGAAAACCCCTTCCTCGGTCATTGTGAATCCTTCTTCTAGCCAACCCATTAACTTACTCAGCTCCTCCGAGTTTTTGTCAACCTCATTCTGGCTAAGAGGAATGTTCTAACATGGTTATCAAGCGTGTTTCATGTGCAGGGGAATCAATCCAAGTTGATTTCACAGTGAGACTAAGCTCTGAGGTAGAATAGTGCTCTTTGAAGCACCAAATTGGCTATTTTTAGCCATATTGCAACATAAGGACACCCTTCAGAAGCTAATTGCGGGGACTCAACACATCTGGAGGTTGTGCGGAAGAAGAATGAAGTGATCCAAGGCAATTTAGGGAAAATTTGTGGAGGCATGTGATGCCGGGATTAGTTCAAGCAAAACTGGGTCATTTCGGGCACAGGGAATGAAGGCTTCAATGGAGAAAATCACCTTGTTTTGAAGGTTTTGGGAGTTTCAAGAGGAGCTAAAAGCTCATCAAACAGTCAATGGAAAGCTCTTGGTGTCCATTGCATCGCAGATGCATTAATTTTGATCCTTGACCTCACCACTCTTCGTGGTAGTTCGGGTCACTGCTACTGCTCCTTCGTGCCAAAAGGGTTATTGGTGCAATAACTCAAGATGCAAGCTAAATCAAGTCTTGGAATTGGTTGGAATGAACCCATTTGATGTTTGGAGTCAAAGTCATATAAGGTTTTAGCTCCAAACTCCAATTTTCACTCCAAGGCGGAAAAGGCAAGTTTCGTGTTCTAATTTTGCGTTGGGATGATGACATCAGCATAACTTAAAAGACTTGAGCACACTTTTTCACCTTGTCTGTCCCTTGTCCCTTGTCCCAACGTGCAAGGGGACAATAAAGTGCACTCCTTCTATGTGTTTGCTTGTTTCGCCTCTTAAAGTAACAACTTTTGTTGTTAGAAAGCATGCAAACAAGTTTTTAGACCATTTTGCCACCCCTCATGAAGACAAGACCCATGGCACATTTTTCAATGGTAGCTGTCCCCTGTCCCTTGTCCCATTACCCAGACACGACAAAAATGCACCCACTTTCACTTGCTCATCCCCAAGACACATGCAAGACCCTATCTCAACTCACAAGTGCTGGTTTTCAGCCCTTCCATCTCATTCACATGAAACCCCCTGCTGACACTTGTCTCAATCTGGTGCAAAGCCCACTTTGGTGTCCCTGTTGTCCCTTTCCTTCAATTGTCCCCTATTTTTAGGGTGCAACTCCACCTCTAACCTCCACCTGACCTGGGTTAAGCCTGGTTAAGTCAGAATGTGAGTTACAGTGTAAATGAAAGAGAAATGGTTAAATATGAAACTTAGCCATTTTTTATGCTTTTCAAATATAAATTTTCCCTCCCAAGTTCTCTCGCACGCTGTTATGCTGCTGGAAATGTGCATGATACCTCATATGCCAAAAAATGGGAAGTTGTTCATAGCTTGCAAACCCCTGATACCTCATATGCCAAAAATGAAAAGTTGTTCATAGCAAACAAACCCCTCACTGGATTTCCATGAAATTTTAACAGTAGCGCCTTCTCAAAAATGCCCTTTAGATGATTCTAACCTTGCATCCAATGGTGGTCTACATTATTTTTAATAGCCAGATGAAGTTTCCGGTTATATAAACTTACTTTTCATATCTACAGAGTTCTGGCTATTGAAATCCTCTAAAATCTGGAGCAAAGTGTCCTTTTGAAATAACAAATTTTTTGATACCACTCTCGTTCCGTTCCGACACTTGGAAGACCCACTTGTAAAAATAGTAAGTCTTACCAGGTTCCGCAATCTATATATAGTAAGTCCTAGAAACATGTCATTTCCCAAGTTGCCTTCACTTCTTGCATATCAAGAGCACTCAAAAGTGTTAAATTGAGACACTTACTGAAAATAGATATACTGGAATCATACTTACTAAAAATAGTAGGTGTTGGGATTGTGGTCAAATTCTCCGTACTTAGTCATCTTCATTTCATCTCACTAGCCTTCGTCACCATAGAGCTCCAACACTCGGGTTCTGAGCCAATTGCCACATTAAACACTTAGTTTTTTGATGCAGGGGACAGTGATGTAACAAACATGGAACCAATGTTTTGAAAATAGGAACTGGACTCGGAACCGGTCAAGGGTTGGACCGGACACGGAACCGGACCGGTTCAAATTATATGAACCGGTTTACTAAAAAACACATAAAAATTACATTTTTAAAGAAAACAATATATTTGAAAGATTATAAACCATGATTCCAACAATTACACACAAAATATGCAAAGTTTGCTCATGTATATACTATATAAGTGGTAAGAAAGGTGTTTACAGCAAAATGGCACGAACTCCAAGTAAGAAAGGTGTTATAAGCAGATTTTTTGAATAAAAAATTGAATTTTTTATACTCAGTGTTGTATGCATGCGTCTTTACATGACTCGGCCGATTCAGGATGAAATCGGACCGGTTCGACTAGTTTGATACAAAACCGGCCGGTTCAGTACGAAACCGGTCGAATGGTCCGGTTTTTTAATTGGTTCATGTCTAAATATGTTGAACCGGTCAAACTGGCCGGTTCCGGTTCGGCCGGTTTTTAAAACACTGCATGGAACTGGAGGACTTAAAGACAAAAATGCTAAGTGTACACCATGCAGATGCAGAAGGGAAGACATCCTTAGTGGGCTATTCAAAGTTGGCATGGTCACACTTGCAAGATTTGGCAATTGCACCATAACTCAAATGGGAAAGGAAGTGCTCACGGACTCCCAAAACTTGGCCTTTAGGTAAATTCCATATAGCATGCTTGGAAGTAAAGATTTCCAAGACTGTGTGCTTCAGTTTATCCCAACAATCATTGAAGGGGATCATCATGATGGAGTGCTTCAGGTAGTTGTCACAGGTTCATACAGTGCAAATCTTGTTGTGGCACTTGGTCAATGCTTTGGAGTGTGTCCGCATCTCACAGGAAGCGCAAGTTGCTATCGTAATGCCTCAATTTAGCAGAGAGAGCAATGTCAGAGGCTTCGTTCTCAGAGCATTTCTTGAAGATCCGTCAAAAGCAAGCTCTTCATTAACGGAAACTCCTCGTCTCTGGATTATCACTTCTCTCCCTTCTTCTCTCTCCTCCGTCCCTCTCTAACATTCTATTTCTTAATTGGAAATGTATTTTTTGACTCTTTCGTCTTATTCACTTAGGCGGCCTTGGAAGCCAATCAGTAAAATCCATTGCAACATTTGATTTCTTGATTGCACACCTACATTCTTCATGTTCATGAGATACATATGGGCCAAGTCCTCCTTCAAACTTTCAAAAGGAATGTGACACTCAAAAGCATAGTTTCCATATGCTCCACTTCAAAATCAATATACATCATCTTTCACTACAAGCTTTGCCTTGGCCATTGCCCTATGTATTGTGATGCTCGCTATTGCTTGTGCGATCATGCTGTTGATCATGATGCCCTGAATTTCATTGTCTTCAACCATGGCCTTGGTGTTGACCACTTCTAAAACTTCTACCACCTTGCTGGTGGGGAAACCTGCTAAAAGATGCCAACAAAGTGCTAGAAGTTCCATGTTGAAGAATTATCAGCCTGTTTTCCATGAAACTTGGAGCTAGAAACCAATGCATCATCCGATTTACTCTTTTGTTTGAGAAGAGTCAAATCATGTTGGATGAACAATTTAGCCAACAAATCAGAAGTTATCTCTATAATTTCTGATACACGTGACATCTCAAAAAAGTTTGTAGAGTCTGGCAAACCTTTCAAAGCAGTTGTGTGATTATTAAGTTATCATGCATGTTGCCAAAATTTGGCATCACCCCCTTTCGATAGTGTGATAGTGAAGAGCTGCTTATGAATGCCAATCTTCTTATATTTAGGCTTATTATCATATAACTCAACAAGCTTCATTTACGCCTAGTAATTATGTTTCATTCTCAATGTGAACATAGGTTTCTCTAGCACAACTGCATTTCATTATTCTGTGAGCAACGTAGGGGTATCATCTTTTACAACATTACACAACTCATTAAATATCAAAGTTGCCTCCATCAACCTTTCCCATCTGGAAAAGTTAGAAGCAGTAAGCCGATGTGAATCGAACAAAAAAGTTAATTTTTAGGCATGGTTAAAAGAGAATAGAATTTGCAAAGATCACATCACACCATCGACAAGGAACAAGACAAGAGGCACCAAAAAAGAACCTATCAGATCTTTACACTTGGACCCATGGGTGATGCAGTCATAATATTGTTTGATGAACCTTTTGCACTTCAACCTACAGTCATAAAAATGAAAAAGATTACAAAGTTTCGTCTTATACATCCAGCTATACATCTTATTTCTTCCACAGTCCAAAAACATTCAACTTGTTTGAAAACAAAGGAAAAGATATGCCTCTCTCTGTCAACAAACACATTGTAAAACGTAACTTGATGGGGATTTGACCGTAAGACCTCTAGGTATCAATTCCATTTGTTTTATCCAGAACAAATTAATCAACTCAACTGCTTGTATTTATGAAATGTTTAATGCTGGATTTATGTTTTTTTGGGTGATTTGGGATTTTGAAGTTAAGACCACTTGTTCAAATAAAATGACTTATTCAACTTAACTATTCGTGGAAATGAGTTATAAAGTGAACAGATTCAGTTTTATTTAGTGGTTTGGGCTTTCTGGGATTTGAACCCAAGGCTTTCAATTTCTATTCAAAAGATTTACCAGTTAAGCTGTGCCTTGCATTTGATATTGTTATTGCAGAATTCAATGTTGTTGACTTGATTTTAGGAGATTTAAAAAAATAAAAAGAAATTCCACGTTAAAATAAAACTTACTGTCCCTTCAACACTTCAATCTTGATGCACCCATACAGGAGAGAAATAATAAGAAAACAATGTTCTTCCAAAAATCTTCTGAGCCACACTTCACTCACAATGATAAACCAGCAAATTTTCCAAAAATACATACCAGTAACCCTTCTGTGCTTCTATTTAATTCAAACATTCCAGCTACAAATAAAATATGCCCTCCTGTGGCAGCAGTGAGGTTTGAGCAGCAACTATGGTAGTTTCATGATGCATTCCTCAGCATAAACATCTTTTGTTCAGAAAAACTTCTGCTTCAGCACATGCCCCGGAAGCAAAAAACGCCAAATTTCAACAATTTTAGAGCATCTGCAGGAACAAATTAAAAACTACAATGACATCCCTTTTCAGAAACACTGTTCTCCTCGTTCAGGAAGATTTTTTGGCGTTCAGAATTAAAAAATAATATTATGACGGCCCTTCTACTCTTTCAGCCAGTTCCTCTGTAAAAGAATAATAACAAAATGATGCAGCAACAAGACGATATTTTCTTTTCCTTGCATTCTTCTCTTTCTCAGCATGGTGCAGCAACAATAGTACGTCTAATTTTCCTTACATTCTTCTCTCTCTCTTGAGCAGCACAACATGTTTAGCGAATTTCAATAGGGTTTCTTTCTTGCTTCAGACAACATATTCATTACAGCACGTAGGACTCCAAATATGCACTATCACATCAAACCACACCAACCATTGAGTACAGCACTTGCTAGACAACCTTCCACAGCTGTGTGGTAACAAAGGAATATCCCAAATGTATTAAGACAATAAAATCATTCAATTTAAATGTAAGAGCAATCTCTAGATTACACATTGAGAGCTTAAGCAGCTCTCACATGCTCTTCATTTGTCTGGTCCAACACTGCGATAAAAAAACACCCATTAAAAACTTACATAAAATCCTGGCGAATCCTGGCCCATTGCATTAATTTATGTGGCGAATGTATGCCTATTTTGGGGAAAAATTTAATTTTCATAATAAATTTGTGCGTATTTGCCAACAATGTTGGTTTTCGCCGGCGAATTATAGATGTATTCGAAAAAATAAGTTAATTTAGTTGGCAAATTATTGATTGAATTTGGGAAATTTTTTTTATCTGGTGAATTTTTAGCTTGATAAAGATTGAATTGTTTGATAAATTCTACATCATTCGATGAATGTTGATCAGCGGCTTGAGTTGTATTCCGTGAGGAAATTCTGACACCCACGTTTGGGGATAAAAGTTCTGGAATAAGCATTATCATTATTATTATGTGTTGATCGGATGGTTCCGATTTCATTCCGCGGGTTTATAAGCACATGTTGGGTTTATAAGCATGGTTGATCAATAACTAATCACGCGGCCCAAAGAAATTCTGGCTGAGTAACAATTTCCCCAACATGTGCTTATAAACCCGCAGAATGATAACAGAACCATCCGATTATAGTGGAAATCAATGGTGGGAAATGAATGCGCTATTCCTTAATACATTAGAACCACAGAAATGCCCTACCTATTTATATGGGTTTCACTACTAATTCATGATACCTACAGGCCTAAGGGGGTCAATAGAAAATCTAAGTTGCATTTGTCAATAGAATCTAGGTCGCATTCATTAAAAGACCTTTAGATGCTCCTACTTACTATTTGTACAGAGTAGGAGAAGAAAGCTTAAGATCACAATCTTCTTGGGTGGACTTTACGAAACAGAACAGCCATTGCAAGCATTATATAAAGTGAATACCTGTCAAAGATTGCAGACAAGATCTCAATTTCTTATCCATGCAAACTTTAAAAAATAATATTAAAACACGAACTCCACGCTACTTGTATTCTTTGTAATAGTTAGATTTGAGGCCCTGTATGCCTTTGGTTTTAGAGGCCATGATAATAAATGAGAGAAAATCATGTTCATCGTTCGATGCTCTTGTTGCTGTAATAAGGATATGAGGTTTGTCTACAACTTAGCCTACACTAAGGGGCCACAACACAATGCTTGAAAACCTAATTATATACAATTTCTATGTGGCGAATCCCGCCAGCTGTTAATTTCAAAGTGAATATGGCCCCAAAAGCAAGCGGGAATTTAATAATAATGTTGATATGGCCCCAAAATTGAGTGGGAATGTGATATTAATGGCGAATATGATTAAGATTTGTAATGATATTATAAACTTCTGGCGATTAGGCTCCCATCACACATCATTTACTGTGGCAAAACAGTTCAGTTTAAAAGCTTACTAAAATAATTCTTGAGCGATTCAACCAACACTAAACTAAATTTTTGTAAAAAAATAGTGATTTAGTCCCCTTTATAGCTTGTCCTATTTGTCAAAAAAGGAGGCCCCAATTTCAACTATTTGCCATTTTGCGAAAATTTGCCACCAAAATTATCACTAGTCCCACATGCACAATCTTGTACCGTAAGCTTTGCCAATAGCTCTGATACCACAATAGTAAAGTGAAACTTCTCCAAGGTCCTAGCTTGGAGAGACGATTTTTTTAATTCTCCAGAAATGCTAGTATAAGAGGGTTCTTGTAAGCCGTTAGTTCTCACAAATGAAATGAGGGCTTATTACAAGGACGATGTCCCAACTAGTGAGGTTGGTAGTTAGATGGAAAGCCTACCTCATCTACTAATTCCTTGGGCCTCGATAAGAAGCCCAAAACTAACACATTAACCCTAGAATAGGACTAACATGTATATTATGAATATTTTGATGTCTTAAGTGTGGGGGTGTCTCACAAGAGATGCATGCCTCAGATACAAAATATAATTAGACCTCAGTCAAAAATTAGGACTTTGGATCAAGTCGTAAATCCTATTATTGCATGTTATATTGCTGTGTAATTTGCATTGTTGAAAAGGAAACAGCTTATGAGCTACGGCCATTCGTTGATCATTAGAGCGTGTTTGTAGGTCTAAGCATAAATTAACTACAGAAAAAATGTAAATAGACTTATCTTTTCTAACATTCTTATTTGTTCAGAATTGGACTCGCCAAGAGACAGACCAGCTCTTTGATTTATGCCAACAGTTTGATCTTCGGTTTATTATAATTGCTGATAGATTTACTCCATCCCGGAGTGTAGAGGAACTCAAGAACCGGTACTATTCAGGTGCACAATATTCTCTTGTCACTATATGTATATATCCAACTAGTCATTTCCTGAACATTCTTAGCTCAAAGTTATAAGTTTATAGATTATGAAAAACTTTTTGATTCCTTTTTTTGGCAGCTGCTAGAGCAATACTTTTGGCCAAAGCTCCATCTCCCGAGGAAGTTGCTGACCACCCTCTTGTTAAGGTGAATCTTATAATGATTTGTGGAAACTTGGATTGCTGCTGTCTGCTGAGTTTATTTTTGATAATTCATATCAATTGCATAATATTTTCTTCTTGTTAATTGTTATTACCATAATAATTTTTATCATCTCCCTATCTTCACGTATTCATTTTCTATCCAGGATCATTATAACATTATACACGAAGTTGAACGCAAACGGGCACTGGCAACCATGCTGTCTCAGTCACGGCAGCAAGAGCGTGAAGATGCCGAGGTTCTTATTTCATTATTTGTTTTAAATATATCTCCATAAGCAGGCCATATTCATTCTACTGTATAGTGAATGCATGCCAAATTTCAGTATATCTTCTCATCAATAAATTAAATGGCAGCTAAGAATACTGTTTTTGAGCTAAATGTTGCAATGGTTTTTTGTTTTGTTTTAGCTCTTAGCTGAAGCAAAGCGTATTACTGAATCACGACAGAATGCAAAGGTACGAATATCGGGCTATATGTATTGTACTATTGTTGCACTTTCTTTCTGATAGTTGCTGAAATAAGTTTAGAAGTAGATTCAGGAATTCAGGCGGATATGCAACTTATCATAAACTGCAACTTTTATTCACTCAGACCTTGAATTGAATATTTAGTTTCTAGTTGCATGGCGTTAATTTAGAGTTTATAGGATGCTTATGCTATATTGAATCTGATTGATACGATAATTCTAATGATTATCGTGTTTCTTTGTTTATAATAATAATGTTCTTATCCCACCTTAGCAGTGGGCTCAGGATGCTGTAGGCTATATCAGTAGGTCTCATTCCACTATGAAAGTAACATGGTAAATCTTCCTGTGATTGTTGCGATGATTTAGAATTCACATATATCAACATGTATCCTTTGCAGAATGGAGAAGAAACAGAATTGCCTACCACTGGGCCGGCTGCTGCTCCTACAAATGCAGAAGTTGAAAAAATTCCAACTCCGGCTGGATCTACATCTCCATCACTCATTCCACAACTTCCCGTTCCTGTTTCTGCACCTCCAACACCAAGTACAGTTGGAATCTCCATATCATCTAGTCCTAAGGTAATATTTGTTATTTTATATCTTATTTTGCATCTTACTGAAGATTTTGAAGCATATTTTAAAGAGAACGGATAGAATTATATGGTTTTTGGAAAGCCCCCTGGACCCTTCAGTTTTCGTCTTTGATATTTACATATATTGGTGGAAATTTGCTGAATGGTCTCCTATTAATAAGGAGTTTGCTACCAAGCCAAAAACTGATATTGATGGACATATTTATAAATCACATTCATAACAATCACTGCTAACAGTGTTAATATCTATGGAAGTTGGACATACTGTGAATATATAACATGCATTTTTAATTGATACTTTGGTGGACGAGCATATAAGGATTGGGTTTAAAGCATAAACCTTATATTTCTAATGATGTATTGGGAAGAGTAATGCATAACATAGCACAGAAGTAGTTACCGGGCAACACACTGAACTTGTGTTTATTTATTTGGCCAATTTATTAATTCAGTTTTTAAATTAGGACAAAAATCTTAAGCTGGTTATTTGATGTGTGGCTGTTAACAGAATGGCTGGGACAAAAATGTGCTAATATGTTGAACCAAGCAGTTATATCTTGGTCTATGAGATTTCTTTTCAAATTCCCATGATTTGATTACATTCTTGTTTTCCTAATCTGAAATGTTGCATTGTATCAATAACCAAGTTGCTTCAATAAAGAAGACAAATGAATGTTCCGATGAGTTTGAAACAACTACTTCTTTCAAGCTTTTAATATAGATGACAAGGACAAAGAAATGTCTTCACGAAACATTAGAATCCCTTTGTATGCAAGTAAAGAATGGTCTAATAGAATATCCTCTTTCTGTTTGGGTAATCTAGACTAGGATAGTATGGTGGCCATTCTAAAGATACACACAATAGGGTTGCAGGTTGCTAAAGACACTAATCTAGGAAGGCAATAGTTAACACTGTACGAAAGATATAGTGTTCGAAAGCCTAGACCTAGGATAGGGGAGTGGTGTCTAACTAGGTCCTGATTATCTATTGAGAGTAACATAGTTGTAACAAGATAAAATTATTTAAGCTAGGGTTGTAAACATGGATTGTAAAGATGATAGATTGTAAAACCCAAAGCGCAAATTGTAAGGTAAGGATTTATACATAACAATGCAATAGATTAAGAATATGCTAATCTATGCTTGACCAATTAAGCAATCAATCAAATCTAAAATAACATAAAGGAAATGAGAGGTTAGAGCTACTTACCTTTGTGTAAACACCAATGGCACATTAACTTCCCCCTAAGGTTAGCAACACCTTATGAGAGAGTTGATGTGGGGAATCATAAACAAATAGAAGAAGACCTATAAAAGTCACTTGTTGAAGACTTCAAAGACTCCAAAGGCTGGGGAGATCATGGAAAGTTCAACTCCTATGCTTGGGAATCATAAGTACCTAATGCTCTAAGTGTAGATTCCAAAAAATTAAGCAAAAGTAACTTCAAGACCTTTAAAACCACAAGGGCAAATTTGTCAGCACAAGTAGACCCAATGAATGATGATGATGCGATGGAAAGAGCACTCAATTGCCGCGTATAGATAGGGATAATGATGATACTTTACAGTTTCAGTTAGCTGATGACATTGATTGTGGTCGATGCAGTTGATTGCTAGAAATGAAATCCATACCTTCATCAAGTGGTCCTAAAAGGAAGTCTTGGGTGATGGAATAAGACATGGAGCCGCTGAAAGGGGATATGATGAAGGTATATGTGTGCTGTGCGACTGCAAGAAGATAACTAGGTGATGTCGTAAGGAGACTGTAGAATGATGATTGTAAGGGTATTAAAGGTGTTCTAACATGGACTGCATATCAAGGCCCTCTCATACGTACCACTGCCTTCTGGCCCAATGTAACTGTTTTTGGTTACTTCCACTCCCAATATCCTTGAGGATATCACTTTGGAGAAGCCAATGCACCAATAGTGCCCACAATGAGCAAAAGTTAGTAAAACTGAAAATTTAGGTGTATAAATATGCCCCAACTGAAGATCATTGCATGTCACAACAAAATCTATAGGAGATGGTCTTTGAAAAAAAATGCAACACCAAAATCAAAGTGACGAAAGTGAATGAGTATTACATAAACGATAAATGCATGAACTTAAATAAAACATACCTACTAGTATACTTACCTTCCCGCAATTGTGTCCTTATAGTGAATCGCCAGGATGTAGAAAGAGCTGCTATGAGCATCCAAGTAATAGACAACTGAAAAAAAACACTATAAGATATAGTAGATAAAAATGCAATAAAACTTTAGCTAAGGGGGAGCTCATGGAGGGATGATAGGATGATGTCAGATAAGTAGGTGGGGGTTTAAATTTTTTCGTAAGGAGGTCCTAAGTAGAGGTAAGCTGTTATAAAGATGATATAAAGGGGATATAAGGAGCATCGATGGGAGAAATCCAAATTTGTAGTTTTGCAAATAGGGAAAAATAAAAAAATGATGATAAAAGGTGTACACGCTAACTAGGTATGTAAGGATCATGAGCTTGAAAAATAGGTGAGCATTTGTTACAAAGCAAGTTGGTAGATTGGCGAATACCCATGCACCAATTGAGAGACAATAATGGGATGCAAATACTGTAGTTGGATGGCATTTGTGGGTTGCTCGAGTAGAGGGCTAGGCGACGAGAGTTAGATCAAGGGCATCATCCTTGGCTCGTTCTATTTGAGCGGGTATCTAGACCCTGTTAGTTCATAGTGCAACACCTTCTCCTTCGAGGGGCAAAGGAGGTGTATGACTGAGAGATGGAGTGGGATAAATGAAGTGGCAAGGATGTAAGAGTGATACAATGATAGATAAAACATATAGTTGATCATAAACTAGTGTAAAGGGTGGTTCATATTAGATGAAGTCTAAAAAAAACGAATTGGGTAGTATAGGAATTGTAGATCACTATAGATAACAAGAAATCTCAGTGGGAACCTATGTAGGTCCAACACAAGCATAAAAGGTTGTAAAATCTAATGGAGTATAAGATCGAAAAATGGATAAATAACATATTAAAAGACCAAATAAGGAGCAAATGAAAGAAATAAACCCAAAATATGTCTTGTTGAGTATGTAAAACACGAGTATAATAGGTCATATACGGAGAAATAATACTACAAGAGCACGGAAGATGCAAATAGTAAAAGTGATTCCAAAGGATGTCGCGAAGAGTCCGTAAATCATGGATAAACAACATACCAAAAGATCAAGTAAGACACAAATGAAAAAGGTAAATACAAAGGATGTGGTAGGGAGTATGTAAATCATAGAAGTAGGATGTAAATGGGTAGCCAACATATGTGAATTGACTGACTTGTGCAATAAGTAGATTATATAGAATTTTAATCAAAACATCGAACTAACTGGCTTGTGCAATAAGTAGATTGTATAGGATTTTAAGGGGTAGCTGAAACATCAAACTAATTGGTGTGCCTAAAATATGGATGTAAGGGGTAGCCAAAATATCAAACTAACTGGCCTATTCTAAACTAGGGATTGTAATTGAGTAGTGTAAGTAGTAAATACAGGAAAGCAAAATGCAAAAAATAAAGGTAGTATGGGGACAAGTAGATGGGGTCAGAAAGGGCATGTAAGTTAGTTGCAAGTGTCCTCGATAACCTCGTGAACTTGTTGCTGGACATCATTATGCGTGCGAATCATGGTATCCTCAATGTCTTCAAGGGCACGAGAGACCTTTTGACAAATCTCATGACGTGCAACAACTGGAGACTCCACTCTCTTGAAAATTTGAGATAGGATCTCCTAGCACATGTACATCATAGAGGGTGGGAGGGTAGGGATGAAAGGAGGAGATATCTCCGCTTGACAAGGATGAAAGAGACGATACAGTACCTCAGTTTGTTTATAGGACACATGTAGATGGGAGGTGTCCATAAGAGGGAGGACCGGAGTATGTAATATATAGGTAAAATAGCGGAAATCAAACTCTCGGCTCAATATGGGCAATATAGTAACTGCTGCTGCTATTACTTTTGTCTGAGTACCTGAAAGTCAATAGATGAATGAGATCCAACACCATGATGGGAACAAAAGTGTTCAGGAGAGGAGGCAAGATGACATGTACTCATTTGATGAATTTGTAGTTGTAATGATAGGAGGGGCAGGTGTAGATGTAGAAGTAGACGAGGGAGATTTTGGGATAGTAGGGCTATCTAGAGGGGCCAAGGTGTGCTTTGGCTCAGGCACTGGGACACAAGGAGAATAAATGATAGGTGAGCTAGTGGAAGAAACCATTGAAGATTGTGGATCAGACTCTGAGTTGCTCGACAAGGATGAAGAAGTAATGGGATCTTGAAACAATTCTTTTTACTCACGTTATTCCAACGGGGTTGCAAAGGGGGAAATTGGGCAACGATAGAATTAGGAAGGTCAAAAGTCTTGATCTTAAGATTAATCTTGTCAGTTTCATCATCATTCAAGTCAAGGAGGTTAGGTGGGATATTCCCTACAAGCTCAAGGTGTGCACTATATCCTTGAAGGAAGTCGATGAGGTAATTAAATTGTCGATACTCTCAGAAGGGGACACAAGGCAGTTCCTCGAGAACGGGGATCTAATAGAACCATGCTGCGGAAAGTATTCAAAGTTCCATGGGTTCATGTCACCTTGATTCTTAAACATAGAGCATTGATAGGAAAATTTCGACACATTTGCAAGAAGATGAGGGAATTGGGCCCATCCGATGTCCATGGTCGGCCGAGAAACGCTATATGAAAGAGGAAAGTTGAAGATCTAAAATTTCACTCGAATGGCGCAAGGAAACACATTATTAGGTAGCCAAATGCAGCCCATGGAGGGGCATTTGCCTTTAGTTATACCCTTGACACATGCTTCAAGTAGATTTAAGGTTATTGGCTGAATAGCCTAAGGATTTGATGAATTCCAAAGAAGTGACACAAGTTCTTGAACCTTCGTCTATGAGAACTCGTGTGACTTACATGTTGCTAATCTTGATGGAAATGAAGAGTGGAGGACTATCTTCTCGAAAATGCAGCTTGTGTAGAATCATATTTTTAATAGCGAAGTGAATAGAGAGAGACTGATATGTGATTAGATTGCTCTGGATTGGAAGCTCTTCACATTGCTGAAGTATAGTCTCATTAAAACCATGCAAGAAGGAGACTTATCCCAAAGCTGGTGTTGAGGGGATATTCATCTCAAAGAGGGATGTCATCAATTGATTGCAATATTTAGGAGTCTTATCAGTTTGAAGAAAGGGATTTTTCTTCGAAGGTTTGAGAGTTCCGTTTGGTTGATGAAATCCTAGGTTGGACCTCATCAATCTCAGTTTGAATCTGATCTGAAGAGATTGGGAGCTTAGGTTGAGGAACATTTTTTTTAACTCTAACTATACGACATCGACTGTGTAGGGTTCACAATGGCCGATGTCATTAGGGACAACAAATTTCTTAATAGATGGCATCGACCCTGTTGGTTTAGGACAGCTGATGGCATTGATTTGAAAAGGATATTCAGAATTCTGATTTCTTGACGATGATTCTTAGAAAGTCCGACTTGTAGGGTAGGTTTGAACAGTCTTGTAGGTTTGGTAATAAGGAGCGAAAAATGTGGTATTATTAGTGGCAATTACATGTTTCATGCCATACACCCTAACTACACTCTAAATGGGCTCTATTTTAGGATTGTAAGTTATTTCTATATTGGTAGTGAAAGAAGAAGCTTGTTGTTTCTCATGTCTAGGTTGAGGGGATGCCTTGACCTTGGAATGATTAGGCTAGGGATTGGTATTGTTTACATCCTCTAGTTAGGTTTTAGAATGTTATTGTACAAAAAACTAAGAAGGATGTAAGGGTTAGCAATAGGCGGATTATCCTGATCTAATTAACTTCCAACATCAATTATACATGACCAAAACAATGTATTCAACTTGAAATGAGCGAAACGATTGATGAACGATAAGTAACTAGTTCAAATATACAAGAGAAGAGAAAGACTTAATTGTTCAAGATGATTTTGTAGTGATTTGGGTGTGCAGGGCAGTGGAACAGGAAGATCTGAAGTTTTAGATTTTGCACAAAAGATTTTACAACTAGAAAATGAGCAGATGTAGGACCTTGTGGATTCTGTACGGCCTAGGCAGAAATTATGAGGTCTAGGACAGTTAGTGTACGGTTTCAGACCATGAGATTGTTTGGGTATGCAACTTCCTGTGTGCTTTGCTTGCTTGGAAATGTTGCTCATTGTGTGTCGCTCTTACTCGCACAACTTCGGAATAACTTGTGATGATTTGCAACAAAGTGGAAACCCCAACAACTTGCAAAACTGTTCATCAGAGCATTAGCAAACAAAAGGAGAAAAACATGTGTGCGCATTTCAAGCTGGACTACCCTTGCCAGTCAAACTTGTAGCGGCCGAGCCAATCCAAGTGCTACACTACATATCCTCGTTGCAGAAATCAAGCCTCATGTAGTTCTCCTAAGTGCATGTGCAAGTGTGTATAGCTAATCAACCTCTTACGGGTGCCCTCGTGTCTTTCGACACCAAGATAGCATGCTAACTGCATAGTATAGAATGTACCCAATGTGGTAGTAGTGGGATATGGTGTGCCTTAGCTATGTGACCTAATCCTTGTGTTGATTGAAACCCTTGTGCGATGCTTTTAATGAATTTTCTCTTGTTGAGATTGGGCTCTATGGTCTTTACATGCTTGTAGATGGATGAAGCTAGACTCGTTGACCTAATTGAGTGCTTCAAAATTGTAGTAAGGACTTCCCCAAACGATGTGTTGTTGATTTGAGCAGATTTAGGAACCATTTGAGTGCTTGTAATAGGAGCTTGTAAGAATGCTAGGTGAGTTATAAAGCGATAATGACTTGCTTATATAGTCTAATGAGACCGACCCTAGGAAGATGAAATGGCCCAAAGAATGATTTGGAATTGAAAGTAGAGTTGGTGATTGTGAACGGGTGGGACCATACAGGTCGGCCAAGACCGAACCCCACATCCCGACCCTTTTTTACGGTTTTGGATAGGAGAGAGTGACATCTAAACTGAAAATTGTTCCATGCATATTAGATGTTTTATGCTGCTTTAATTGAATAATATTTCCATAATTGTCGACATAACATAGTGTGAAGATAAGCAAGTTGTAGAATGGCTAGAGAGATGAGGAGATTAGATTTTGAATGTGAGCATTTGTCTTAGCAAGGATACTAGGTCAACCTTGCATTGCACAAGGACAAGTTACCAAATTTTAGTGTCAATAAGTATAGACTTTAAGGTGTTCATCGAATTGATTGATGACATTGTGGCGATCACATTGTTGAGCCTCGTCATGAGCCACAACGACTTTTTGAAGTCTCTTGCAAACCATACCTTCATGATCGAAGTTGGTACCAAGCAAGAATATACAGGCAAAAGCACAAAGAACTTTGCAATTCTTGTGTGAATGATCTCGATTTAGGTGCCACCAACAAAAGAGCTTCTCATGGTACCATGGGGGAGTGGGGTGAGACTCGAGAGGTGTCCATCGACGTTTGATAAGGCTTGGGGAGATGCTATGTCAACTCTTCCATGGAGAGAGGTTAAATCAATATTATGGATGGTCTTTTGGAAAGAATTGCTAGGATTAGGAATGTCTGAGAGTGCATCATCCATAACGTTGCAATTCTTTGGTCTCGTTAGAACAAATAAGTTCTTCTGAGCTTGAGCTTGAGGCTGGAATTATTTTTCTTGAGGCTTCTCAAATGTGCAGATAAGATAGTCTTTCCTCTTAGCTTGCTCGATGGCATCCTCTAAAGTGATAGGAGAAAAAGACCTAACATTATATTGAAGGTGATGTTCTAGGGTGTTGAGGAAGATTTGATAGAGTATTGTTGGTAAAGGTGTGATTTGTTTTGGTATAAAGGATTTTCCATTGTTAGATGAAGGATTGGGTAGTTTCATTCTCATCTTGTTTACAATTGATGAAGACATTCAAATTATTCTTGAAAGGATCTTGAGTAGTAGATTTACTAATCCCTCAAATTCAACGATGGAATTAGTTGGAAGAGTATGGTACTAATCTAGAGTGTCAAACGTAAGGGTCTTAGCTAAGAGTTTGATAGCATCATAGGAGTTATCTTTGATCCAATTTTTGGAGACGTTGCCAAAGGCCTTAATGTGAACATGGGGTTAGTGGACCTGTTGTATGTAAAAGGAGTGATACTTTTGATATTCATTGTGGCTATATAGGGAGCCAATATATTGGAGCACCTTATTGGCTATGTGAGGCTTCGAAATTGGAATCCCCTCGTAAGCTACAAGAGACAGGGGTGGACATTGGTTAGGCACACCCCATTAAATTTGTTGAGGTCTACTAGGCATGCGAGCAAGGTTCACATTCATTTGAAGAAATTGGTTGTTAGCGGTAGCTTCTTGTTGACTCATTAGTTAATGACTGTAAGTGTATAAAAGGTGTCTAAGTTGTCGTAACATGGACTGTGCATTAAGGCCCTCTCATAAGTACCATCGCCAACCAATATAATTAAATTATTTCTGGCTACCCCTGCTCTCGGCAATATCCCCTAGGATATTGCTATGGGGAAGCCAATGCGACAATAGTTCCCACGAAGAGCCAAAGTTAGTAAAAGTAAAAAATTAGATGTATGCACCCTATCCTTTGTAAAGTGAGAATATGCATGACTAGAGCACCACAATAGAAATATCTTACATTCTTTTTCTTAAGCATGGATGATGTTATCATAATCCTTTGCTGCTTTGTAAATTTGTAAACATTGACACTCACTATCTTATAGAATTCAAGCTTTTGCAATCCATAATGTTCCAAAACAAAGTTTTCCTCGATACATTGCATAAGGATTTAATAAATCGACATTTTGGAACACAGTTCGTGGTCCATCATCATGATTGGATGATTAATTTAAAGACTAGGGCTCCTTATATAGATAACCCATTTACCCCATAAAGATGAGGTGATATCACATCAGATCATGAGAAATTAATTAATGCATGACCAAAAATGCTAAATAATAGGCTTTATAACATTAATTAGTCACGAGAAATTAGTTAATGCATGACTAAAAATTCTAAATAAACATTCTATAGCATTAATTAATTCCAATTAAAAAATTAATAACCATACATGCCCAAGAGTAGTGGAAAGATGGTTCTCCACAAATCACTCAGCTGCATCTCATAATCCTTATTTATGTTATTATGGTGTTTTCTAATCTCAATAACCTCCCTAATTTTTCTCTTCAAGAAATGTTCTGCCCTTACCAAATTTGTTGTTTTCCTATACAAATGTCGTGGCAAGTCTTCTGGGCATGCTCAGAAAGGGCATAACTCTTGACATGGATCTAGTTAACTTCTAAAGCATTGTTCCTTAAACCTTTTCTTGAAGGACCTCCCAATTTCTAAAATATATAATAGACCACATACACAATGAATACATATACCTTAGAACCAAGCTTTGATTGAAATGGATCCTTAATTGATTTAACAATGTTCCTTATTTTATTATGCAGAATTAAAATAGGCTCTATTCCAAATCTCTGTAGAAACTTCTTTATTCTATAGGAAACCATTGCACAAAAAGGAAGGAAAGCTCGAGGTGCCTCCTCGAAATTCACTTTATGAGATGCAAAGCTATCTTTCCTTTGTAGAGTAGTACCTTTGAAATTTGTTTTAAGCCATAACCATTCATTTTGAAAACCTTTGCCAAATAGAATTTTTCCCATTCAATGTGATATGAATCAGAGATCCTAAATGCCCTATATGTGAATGTAAAGTGAAGAGGTATGGAGTCTTATGTGATGGATGATAATGTGAAGAGGTATGGAGGTTGTTGACATGTGTTTTTGCAAGGGTAAAATTCAATGTTGAAACATGACAACTTTACCCTAGTGTCAAAATATTTGTTTGAAGCCCCTCCTGAGTCATCCTCCTAGATCAATATGCTTTCTGTTTCATAATCATCCCATCCTTGAAAAGCCTCATAATGTGATGAACAACCTTCCCAAGGTTTTGAAATGAGGTCATGAGGACATTCAGTCCATTAAGTGAAATGTGGTCAAAAGATGAAATATGTACTGAGCTTAGAAAGGCTATTTTTAGCCTTCCCGAGACAAGTGTGCATCCTCTGGAGGAGAGTTGAAAGTTCAAAACCATCTAAAAGTGGTGTCAAGGAGCTAAGAACATATTGCAACTGTTTTAGGAAAAGTTAGGAAGGTTTTGGAGGTTTTGGAACAAGAACAGTGAAAGAGGGTTTCATAGGCTTAAGGAACTTGTAGTGGAAAAACGTACCTGAACTTCAACGGAAGATTCTAGGAGCTCTTGGATGAATCAAGAGGCAAACAAGATATCATCAGAAAGCTTAAAGGATCCTCTACATGATGGAGTTTTCACATTCTTCACAAGACCCAGGTGCTTCTCAAGGCAGACCAGTTTGTACAGACTCACCTTGCTGTCCCGAATGAAAAAGAAGCATTTTTTGGAGGAGGCAGAATCAGGTCTTGAAAACCATCCCATTGATCTTGAAATGATCTTAGGAGTCACAATGATATAAAACTTTTCTTGAAAAGACCTCCTGGAGCTCTGGGAAAAGTGGTTTTATGTTTTTGGGAGTTAGTCAATTTCATGGTTGGATGGGTGGTGCATATTGGTGTTGCAACTGTCCCAACTGTCCCGACTGTCCCAACTATTCCACTTGTCCCAAATGTCCCAAATTTCCGGGACAGTAGGGACAACAAAATGCGCCCCTCCTCCCAGTTGTAGCCCTTGAACCCTCATGTGACCCTATCTCCTCCCGACAAGTGCTAAATGGTCATGCATCCAAATTTGGCTAAGTTTTTTCTCCTCAACCCTTGGGCACATTTTTTTGTCTCTACTATCCCAAGTGTCCAGGATAGTGGGGACAGTGAGGATACAAAAATGTGCCCCACCCTTTAGCGCCTCTCATGGTTCACCATGTGATCCAAATTCAACCCCTTGGAGCTAAAAATGGATTTCTCACACTTCCCCCCTCATGCAATCAAACCCTGTCAAGTGTCAAGCTCACATGGAGGCGCATTTTACTGTCCCAACTGTCCTAGGGATAGTGGGGACAATGAGGACACAAAAATGTGCCCCATGCTATGAAGGTTGCAAACCAAAAGTTGGCTAAGCCTTTTTACCTTGCTGCCTCCTCCTTCCTCTCCCGTGAAACAACAGTGTTGCCAGAAGTGGTAATAACCTAAAATAACTGCCACTCACCTCATTTTTTGATTAGACCTCTATTGTTGTTATGCAAAAACATCTAAGAACTTGCAAATTCATTAGACACCTTGTCAAATTTCTCTCAAAGCATCCATGGTTGCAAGAATGAAATTTTTTCACTGCTGGCGAACAAAGAAATTGATCATACCAAGAGTTTGGGTGAACAAATATTCCTTTCTAAATGGGAATTTAGAAGAAGAACTTTATCATAATGATTCCCCTCCTTAAAAAGGTCTCTGCTAGATGATTCTTTCCTCTCCTCCAACTATTTGCACACTTCTTCTGGTTCGTGGCTTGTTTTTGCTGTTCGTGGCTCGTTTCTTCTGTTCATGGCTTGTTTTTGCTGTTCGTGGCTCGTTTCTTCTGGTCCGTGGCTCGTTTTTGGTGTTCGTGGCTCAATTTATTTATGGCTCGAGATCATGGGTCATTTTAATTGTTCGTGGCTTGGGATCGTGGCTCGTTTCTCGCTCGTGACTCGCATAAACCTTATTGGATTGCTCGTGAGGGCATGATTTTCCCAAATTGTGGCTCTGAGTTCCTCTTGTTCATGTTGTCCCTCTCTTGTTGTGCGAATCGTGGCTCCTCTTGCTGAATTGTGGTTGCTAGTAATTGTTGAATCTCCTGTTGCTCGAATCGTGGCTTTTCTGGCTCGAATTGTCTTTGGCTTGTGGCTCGAAAGAGAATAGCAGCTCATAGAACTGTGGGTCCTTGTTAATTTCGTGGCTCGTGTTAATTTCTGATTGGACTTCTCGTAAGGGCACATGAGGGCACAATTGTCTCGAATCATGGTGCCAAGCTAATAGCCTTCACACGATTCCAGTTTAGTTACACCTGCGTCAATTCACCTTCCTTTATGCATAAGCATTCCCCGACCATACTGCGCGACTAGGGGCTTTGGGGGATTCTCCCAGTGGTCCTCTCTCCTTGCCGCAATTACAAACAGTCTTCCCGCACACCTTTCCTTCCACAATGTCTCCCTCCACAACTCCCTCCACCTCTGCAGCACAGATAATTCCAATTGTTGGCAAACGGGAACAAGGACAACATGAGGATGGTTTTCCCAACATTATTGCAGAGCTGATTAACATATTGGAAACCTTGGAGTCCTCTAAGAGAGCTCTCCGGACCGAGGTTTTCAAGCTTATGTCACGAATGGAGAAAGTTGAAGCGGACAACATTTCTTTGCGGAGACAACTTGCTGACACCAATGCACATGCCAAACCTACCGCGACCAATGATCAACTACAGGCTGAAATCTCAGACCTCAAACACAAACAAGAGGAAATCTCGAATCAACATGAAAATCTCAAAAAACAAGCGGACACATGGGTCCAAGTTGTGAAGGGTAAAGACAAGAACACCCCCTTGTAGCGGTGGAAGAAGTTGTGCAAGCTAAAATGGTTGAGGAGAGAACTAGACAGGCTAGGGAGCTTAACCTCAAGGTGCGAGGGCTGCCCACACTCCCTCCTTTTGACCCCTTGGCCACTGCATCAGACTTTATCACAGGGAGTTTGGGATTGCTTGATGTGCAACTTGATAGACCTTGGCTCGGACAGGCTTCCACCCTTTTTCTTCGCTTCAAATCAGCGGATGATAGGCTCAGGGCACTCAGAGTGAAGTGCAAGCTATTCTCTCTCCCCAATAAGGTCTTCCTCGATGAAGACCTCACCCGAGAACAGGTGGCCGAACTCAGGAAATCTTGTGAAATTGTTATGGCAGCAAAAAAGTGAGGAAATGGGCAAGAATTTGCAACCTCAAGCCTGTCATTCGAGACTCTCCTCCTCCAGGCTGGGTACCCGGGTCCGGTTTTGGTTCGGTTGGGAGAGGTGTCAGAACAAGGGCATCTCTATTACATGTTGGAATGGGAATGAGTCCCATTGTTCTTTGTGTATTCTATTTGATGCTCTAGGTTCTTCAGACCTCCTCCTTGTCACTGAGACTCATGCGGGCCTTGTTTGCCCTCTCCCAAACATCAAAGTATACTATTAGTTTTCGGTTTGTAGACAGGAGACTCGGAGTTCGGGAGGGGTTAGAGGATTTGGTGGGGTTGCTTTCCTAGTCAGGGATACACTTCGAAGTAGGATTTTCGTGGCCGCAAAGGACGAGTTTTCCTGCTTTCTCTGGATTAGGATCAGGCAGATCTCGTCTCACCTCAGAGATATCTTCATTGTAGTCTGTTATTTTCCCCCAGCCTCCTCTTCTTTTGCCATTCATAATGGCCTAGACGGGGACCCCTTCTTCGACCTTTATATAGGCATTTCTCAGTATTCAACAAGTGGGGAGGTCATTGTTTGAGGAGACATTAATGCACGTACCAGAAACCTCTAGGTTCCCCTACACGACAGGACTGATGATGTGCTTTGCATGTCTAAGGTGGACCCTGATTTAGTTGGTTTTCAACGGGACTCAGAGGATATGCAAGACCTTTGACGTCATATGGCCGACACCTTCTACAGATGGGGGAATCTCATGATTTGCTGATCCTGAATGACATTGCATGTTATCTTGACTCCCGCTTCTTTGCATGCAGACCTCATGGCGGGGGAGCTAGCGTGGACTACATTAGGACTACTTCCAATTTGATTCCCTACATTCACCATTTGTGTGTCTCCCCCATTCCCCTTGTTGACCATTCGACCCTTTACTTCTCCTTGCAGGTTACCCCCCCAATCCCTGATCCCATCCCACACCCCTTCCCGTACCATCTGGAAGTTCGATGAGGTTGATCCTGTAGATTTCTCTTTCACCTTCGCCAACTTCTTCCCCTTGTACCACAATTTGCCTCACTCTCCTCTGACTTGATGTTTGATACCCTTTCCTCCGCCATTCGTGACGCTGCTTTGTGTTCTTTCCCCCGCTTCACTCCCACCCTCCCTTGTAAGTGGACCTGCCCCATGAACTAGTGGTACGATGAAGACTGCAAGGCCCCTCACCGTCAGCTTCGCTTTGCTTTCATACATGCTCTCCCCTCTTTCCCATCTATCAAGTCCAATTACCATCGTCTCCTTCGCCACAAGAAGCACACCTTTATCTCTCATCGTCGCTTTGAGCTCTGTGCATACCTTATACAATCCCCTAAATGTTTCTGGCATACTATTCTTCCCTGTCATTCCTCTTTACCCAAGGACTTGCATCCTAGCTCCATGTTTACTCATACCTCCACCCTTTACAACATTCCTTGCCAGCCTCAGATCCAGGTTGTGTACCCTCCCTCTAGTTGTCATATTTTTACTTACACTAATGTGAAGAAAGCCATTTCAGCCATGAATAGCAACAGGGCTGCATATGAGGAGGGCTTCCAAGTGGAATTCTTCAAGCAGGGTTGGACACTCTAAACAACTATCTTGTGAAGCTCTTTAATTAGGCGGTTTGTACAAGTTTTTTGAACTTGTGGTTCTACCATATCATTCATCCCATCCACTAGTCGGTTCCCACTACCAAGCTGAACAACCACAGGATGATCATGGTGGGCCACACGTTCTCTAAGCTTTATGCCACGATCCTCCACATGTGGCTTTCTGAGTTTCTGGAGTAGTACCATTGCAGAGCCACAAGGTAGGCGGGGTTCCAACCTGCTTACCAGACCATCGACCATATCCTCACCCTTAAAGCCATTATTGAAGAGGCTCACCACCACTCCTCTAGGGTTTTCCAGCTACTTTGTGGATTTTTGGAAAGCCTTTGACTCAATGCCACGAGAAGCTCTTTTCCATAGGCTTAGAGACATTGGTATTTTTGAAACTTTTCTTGCCGCCATTATGCGCCTGTATGAGGAGGTTCTGGGCCGCCTTCACACTATTGCCGGTTTTTCGGATTTCATCAGGAGCACCATCGGGATTAAACAGGGCTGCCCCCTCTCGCTTACCTTGTTTGGTATTTATAGCAATGAATTGGAGGAATTTCTCAAGAACCATATCCAAGAGGGGGATGGTTGCCTTCCTCACTAGGTGTTGATCTACATTCTCCTTTTTGTGGATGATGTAGTCCTCCTTGTCTCTTCCGCGGAGGGACTTCAGAGACAGCTTGTATGCCTTAACCCTCTTTTGCGACCACAGACAACTGACAATTAACCTTGGTAAAACCAAGGTCATTATTTCTTCTATAGAGGGGAAGAGATTGAGATCACTAGCTCCTACACATACCTGGGAATTTTATTTACCGGGCCCCTGTTTCAGTCTTCGGCTTGCTCTTCAGCCCCGCGTCAACAAGGGGTATGGATCTTTGGTAATCTTGGAGAGACAGTGCTTCCACCACCACTTCCAAGACATCTTGTCAAAGATGTCTCTCTCGGATTCTCTTGTGAGACCCACCATTCTCTATGGCTTTGAGGTTTGGGGGGGCCATCTCTGCTTGATTTTGATTGGGGCACTGTTGAGTGAGTCCAGATCCTCATGCTCAGAAACATCATTAGGTGCAAAAGAGACAGTTCCACACAATATTCTCTTGGCTGAGTTTGGGGCTTGCCCCTTTAGAATGGAGACTATATTCGGCTTTGTTTCACTTTTGTATCGCATCCGAGGAATTTTAGATTCTTCTGCAGGAAGAGGTAGGTATCGTTACCTTGCCTACCGTTCCTTCGAGGCTATTGTTCTTTCTGACCACAATGGCCGCTCTCGTTGCTGATACGTCGGAGTCTCACATCTTCTTGGCTCTTTCAGGATTCATATGGACCGCTTCCCTCCATACAAATACTCCCTGAACGTTCTTGCCCATCTCCTACAGAATAAGCAGGATTTGCACAAAATTATTAGAGACGACATTTACAGGCAGTTCATCCAACACATTTGGATCAGGCCTCCGGTTGGATTATGCCCTAAGATGGCTTTTTATGCTGCATATTTCCTTGAGGTCAATGATGGGCTTATTAACCGGCCTATGTATATCTCCCGACATTGGTTGCAGGTACTCCGCATATCCCTAGGCCAGTTTAGAGTGGGTTCTCATAGACTTCGTGTGGAGGACCACCTACTGAACCACTCGGAAAGGATTTTCTAGCTTTGTTCTCTCCAGGAGGTTGAAACAGAGGAACACTTCATTTTCAGGTGTCCCATCTACTATGAGATTAGAGGGAGATTCCATTGCCTATTCCAGGAGCATCTGTCGTTTGTGGCTTTCTTCAGATATTGTGATCAGTGGTGTCTTGCTCTCTACTTACAGGAGGCTCTCATGCTTCGGAATGAGACCCTTCAATCCCCTCCTAGACAGGCTACTACTCGACAGATCACATCTTTCTTTACGGTGCTCCCATCGGAGAGGGGCACGAAACAACACTTTGACATCAGTATGGATCCCCAAACTAGATCCGTCAGGACCCGGGACGCCACCTCCTAGTTCAGAGGTTTTTATGACCGCGCTCAATTAGAGCCCCACCAATAGATCACGGTCAGCCAGAAGGATACAAAGGGCTTGTCTTTCTCGTCCTTCTCCTAGACATCGACATTCCAGACTCTCCACGATTTCAGCTATAGGACACATGCATATCGCAAGCTACTTCCAGTTGGCCTCGGAAACTAGGTGACAGCGTCAAAGATGGGGCTTTTCCGGCCCACTCTTCTTCAGCTCCATCCATCTGCACTCTTGTAGCCATTGAGGCCCTTGCTTTCATTCTTCTTTCCTTTCTCTTCTTCCTTTCTGGTTGTTCGGGTGACCCTTTCGGGTCTCTTTGTTGGTTTCTTTGGCATTGTTGTGTGCAGTCCCATTGACCTACTTTTGTGGTCATTCGTTGGACATTAATATAATTATCTTATCTATCTTATCTTATCTTCTCCAGAGCATCTCTGTGACAAAGGAAGCTCAGTGACTCCATTAATGGCTGCCATGGCAGCTTTAGGCCTGAAACCCTAACCTTGAAAATTTGCTTTTTTGATTTCCAAGCATTTCGGGAGGTGAAACAGTGTGAAATTTGGAGCACAAGATCGCGACGAAGAGCCAAATCTAAAAATAATGTTTCCGTCGTAAACCAAGGTCATTTTTGTCACTTACCAAAAATAGCAAATGCCATGCCCCTCCACATGCTAAAAATAGTAATTTACCTCAATTCACAAGCTTTGATCACTCGGAACTCTCAGAAGCAGTGCATAATGGTAAGCAAGGTAAAATTGTCAATTTTTCCAAAATAGCAGGTTTGGAAAAAGCACATGCTAAAAATCAAAAGTGGCCAAAAATGGGAAAGCATCATCAACGGAGGAGAATTGAAATGTGCCAGAAGGTTGAGAAGGTCATATTTGAGCTAAACAGGTGATATGTCCCAAAATAGTAGGTCCTGTTCATACTTGCTAAAAATATAAAGTTTCCGTTTTGAATGTAGAAAGTTGTAGCTGGCTCCATTTTCACTCATCTTTTTGCTTTTTGACATCTTCACGGGGTTGTAGGATGATCTCATAGCTCAAACAGAGAAATGAAACCTCCATAAGAGTCTTGGAAGCATCTTCTTGATCACAGTTGTGCTCGGGAGCATGGTGAAGCATAACGAGGGGAAGTTTGGATCACTGAGCAACTGGAAAAGATTCAAAGGGTGTCAAGGACTCCATTGATTCATCTAAATAGGTCATCATAGCTCATTGGTCAAGTTGGATCCATCATCATTTCTTAGTGAGCTAGTTGAAGTGAGTTCAGTGAGCTAGTTGAAGTGAGTTCAGTGAGCTGAGTGAGCTGAGTGAGTTGAGCTCGGTGAGCTGGGTGAGTTGAAGTGAGCTGATTGAGATAGCTGAGACAAAGTGAGCTAGGAAAGAGCTCACATCTCTCATAGCAGTAAAGGCGAAGTTTGCAATCTTGCAACACAGTGTGCAAGACATAGAATACAAGCATCAAGAGGTTTGTGCATCGTGAATGACAATTGTGAAAGACTAAGGAACGAGAGAGTGATCCCCACTCTCATAATGAGATCAGGAATGCATCATCATGGGTGAGTTTCGTGTTCATCTCAAGATCACATCGAAAGGTCTCAAGACAGTGTTTCTAAAAACTCATTCGGCAGCTCGAAGTATCCATGCATCTGGTAAGAGGAGGAAATTGAGATCATCATGCTTCAGATCAACAAGATCTACAGTAGAGGGAGTTTTTTCAACACATCAGTCAATACCTTTCCCTCCTCTTCACCCCCTTTCTTCTAATTCTTCATTGTAAACAATCATTGTATTTTGGCCTATTCACTTAAGTGACATGTTTGTAATTTGTAAAAGTATTCTCTCAAAATTATAAGACAAATAATTTATCTCTTCTAGTGGCAATTGGAAGTTCTCAAGTAGAATAGGAACATGAAGAGTCATTTGGGGGCGGGGGGGTGGAGATGAAAATAAATTGGAATGGCTTCTCCATCCCAAAGGATCTTGAAAGTTTTAGTTCTTTGTAGCAATTGTGAATTGTTGTAGATTGATTGATGCTTTGTTCCTTTTCCTTTGCTCATGTTTCTTCTATTCTCTCTTTTTTGCAACTTTACAAGTATGGTGATCAAGAAGGAACTTGACGTCCTTCATAGATGAACCTAAAGAACTGTGTGTCTCTAGTTTATCAGTCTCGCTAGATGTTTCATTGTATCTTTCCTCCAATTGAATCTTGAACTACCCTGGTTATTGGGTGTGAACTCTGCAGTTGCCTACTCACAATGATAACCTCCCCTATCCTAATTCCTCTCCTATATCTCTCATCACTGCGAATTCCTCCCTTATACCCCGTACATGCACTTTGCCACAGGTTCAGTGAAGTGTGCCTATGTGATCCCCGACCTATTTGGCCACCTCACAACAGTTGGATAGAATTATGATGGTTACATTCAACAATGGGAGCCCCCCCATACACAAGGAGGGGGGTAGTCCTGTGAACGTTGGTGGAAACCCATAATTTGTCATATGCCAAATTATTTCACCAACAGAGGTAAAGATCAGTATGAGTAGCTTTCTATACACTTGTTGAGCCAAGGATCCATTTAATTTTCTCAAGATCAATACATCTAGGAATGGTAGAGCTCCCATGTCCTCCAATTCCTTGGTGAATGTTAACACTTGAGCATATAGTGTTTAGCCCAGTAAGGTGGGTGTGGAACTCTACAAGTGATTCTCTCCCATGGGGCCAATTCAATTTTGTATCATCCACATTGTTTCCACCACTTCCACTGTATTGGGAAAGCTGATAAGGCTTTTTTCTAAAAAACTTTCATGAAAATATTTGCCACAAGCAAAAATAAGGGGGGTGCATTTAATTTTCTCAAGATCAATACATCTAGGAATGGTAGAGCTCCCATGTCCTCCAATTCCTTGGGTAATGTTAACACTTGAGCATATATTGTTTAGCCCGGTAAGGTGGGTGTGGAACTCTACAAGCGATTCTCTTCCATGGGGCCAATTCACTTTTGTATCATCTATATCGTTTCCACCACTTCCGTTGTAAGGGGAAAGCTGATAAGGCTTTTTGCTCAAAATCTTTCATGGAAATATTTGCCACAAGTAGAGATAAAGGGATCCCATACCCACACGTCCAGTCTATTCAAAAAATTTTCATCTAAGACATGCTTCAACAAGTTTTGCAGTTTCATCATCAATCAAATATTTGATTTTGGTTAATAGAGAGACAAAAACGAAACTCACCAAAATATCATGATCATCCACAATCTTATCCTTGACCAGATCTGAGAATCCTTCTGAATTTTTAATGTAATAGAAAATCTTACCCACAAGCAGTTGAAGCTTCCTAGCCAGATATGCTGCGAGAAGAGAGGTTGGAAAATTCTGTGCATCAACAATAGATCCATAGCCACACCTTCAGTTTGTTCAAACCATCGTTTTTGGAAACTGGAGGAGGTTGATCTAAAATATGCTTTAGCAAGTTTTGCAGTTTCATCATCAATTAAATATTTGATGAGAGATATAGTCCCAGCAAGGGGAATTTTGGTGAACAAAGAGATCACAATGAAACTCACTAAAATATCACGATCATCTACACCTTACCCTTGACAAGATTTGAGAATCCTTCTGAATTTTTAATGTAACGGAAAATCTTACCCACAAGTAGCTGAAGCTTCCTAGCCAGGTATGCTGTGAGAAGAGGCCCGAGAGGAATCCCAACTTGTAATGTCCCTTTTAGGAGTCCCAACTTGTAATGTTTCAGAGGTTTTTATGAATTTTGTATGCTTTGGTTCACAGAATATTTAAAATGAATTTGACCCTGTGGGTTATTTTTGGATAATGGTTTCTGTTTCTGTCATTGCTTATTCTTTTGCTCATGTCCTTTTGTCTGTGCTTTGTCTAAAGAAATAGTCTGTTATGGCTAACAGTGTTCATTTGCAAATGTGAAAGAAATGCTTATAGACTGAGTATATCTTCTGAGAACATGTATCACATGGTTGTTATCTTTGGATCTTGCTTTATGTTTCTACTTTCCGCCTTTTGCTTGTTTGACTATTAATATTAAGTTCTTCAAATCTGTCTCAAGATGCACCACTGACTGTTATATGCTATAGATGTTGGATTTTAGGTTAGTTCTTCAGATTGCCATTATATTTGCAGTTTTGTCTGCCCCTATTATAACTAACATTCATAATTTTTTGTCAGCTTCGTGCCCTTTTGAGAACAACTATTTTAGGGCAATTGATGCAAGCAGCAACCTCGTCATCTGGTGCAAGAATGGGCAAGCGCATTGATCAGGCACTTCAAGATGTTAGGGTACACTCTTTCTTCTCAAACTAAAAGAACAGTTAGTTCTTAAGGGGTAAACTACATGATTTCTGTAATCGATCTGCTCCTTTTATTATAGGTTTCCTGTTTTCTGGCATTTGATTCGTGTTCAATGCTAATTACAGCATCATTCATTGATGCGGAGTAGGTGAATAACATTTGCAATGATGTTTCTAGGGATTGCAAGGCTGTTGAATTTTCTATAATCCATTTTTTTGTATGATATAATCAAGCTCTTTGCGTCTCTTTTCAAAAATAATCTGTGTTTTAGCAATAACATTAGTATTTAGGACATTTGTTTCTTGTGGTCTGTGAAGGCTTTGACAACCTAGACATATGGCCTACTTGGTATTACTTTGTGAATAATTTTTTTCACGTTTATTTTAACCTTGTCTTATACATTATTTTTGGAGGGAGATTAGCCTGTTTGTTTTCATACATTTATGGCATAGGAAGAACTAATCCAGTTCATCTTATTTAATTGCATTAAAATGAAGGTGTTATATTGCTTTTTCTCATATATGAGGAGTAAATTCTACCTAGTTATAACTTATAAGTTGTGTTATTGTATATGACATACTTCTTGTAAAATTTGGTACAATTGGAATATCTTGCATGTTGTGTACCCAGAAATATGATATTTTGATGTAAATGGGTTGATGGAGATGCCAACATGTGGTATGCATCCCCCTTAATTATATTGGTTCAAATAGGTAACTCTTGGAATCAGTTATATTGGGTAATGAGTGGGCCTTTATTGGTAATACGGGTTTACCCTCCATTATTATGAATGGGAGGTCTATAAATATGAGGTGAATAACTTTGTTAAGAATGTTAAGCTTTTGGAGCGAATTCTTTTAGGTTGGAATCATATTGGAGGTTGTCCCCCTCCAAGTGGCATTCTCATGTTCGGAGATCTTGTGGAGTGGCTTCTAGCTTAAGGGTAATTCTATGTACGAGTATATTGGATATTAGGGCATCTTGGTCCATAAACATGTTGGGTATTTAAGGTTAGTACTCACATGTGTGTGAGTAAAATAATAATATAATCTGGTGTGAATGTGTGCAAGTGTGAGCTGTCACAACTCATAGTAGAGATAGTTATGCTATGCTATATGAGTGAGATATTGTAGGGATGTTGGCGAGGATAGACTCCTTATCTCTAGGAAATCTTTCTTCTATATATGTACTTCCAGTTATTGAATAATAAAGAGTGTTCTACTATGAAAATCTCTTATCAAATTTTCATTTGGTATCAGAGTATGGGAGTCCAATGGGGTTTTAATAAGAAAAGAATAAGGGGCAGTCTCATAGCCCCACTCATGAGAGAGAGCATTTTAGCATTGTATTTTATTACAAAGCTATTGTGTTTGAATAGCATTGATTTTGTTATATTTGCAAGTGGTGAAGGAAGGACACACCAATAATAATAATGATATTGGTGTTGACATTTTGCTTATTTAAAAACAAAAATTGTTTACAAGGACTAATTCTTGCAGATTTTGAAAGAGCACATGAGCAAAAAAAGTCCAAATGAGAGTTTCAGAAGCTTTGTGCATGTGAAAATGAATTTGCAAGAGCTGTCAGTCATCTGCAGTTTCGCAATAATCATCTCCTCCATTCGTGATCTGCTTCATGCTGTAAGAAGTTCCATTTGACAGATTCTCTTGCACTCTGCCGTGTCTTTTATCAAATAGGCAGTTTTTTGGTATTCATTGGGTATTAAAAATCTGATCACAATTGGTCTAAGTATTCTGTCTGGTCCTTTGTCCATGCACATTCTGCTACAAGATGCCAACTGCCACCGCCTTTTAGAGCTGTTTCCAACATGCCAACAAGTCTAGTCTTTGTTGGATCAACAGACTATGAAATTTTGTGCCAACAAGTTAATTGGCTGGAAATTGCCTTTTTGGCTGGAACTTGATTGGAAGCCCAAGAGATTATTCTTTTCAATCTTCCTTCCCATGCGTACTCACCTTAAGTAGCCATTTGTTTACTTATTGGTAATGTCCCATGTTTTTATTATTATTCATATTTAGTTTTATTTTTTTTTGTGGTTAAATCATCAGTTCCCTCACGTGCTCAGTCCATAGGTATAAATTCATAATGTGAATAGCTTAGGCATTCCAAAAGCTTCGGTTATGTATTATGTTTGTCTTGTCTTATTTTTCCGTTTAGTTTTGCTCTATGAGATAATCGTGGCATGCGGTATAGACTTATTGTATTATTAAGTCTTTAGGTTAGATTATCAAAATATGTTTTTTAAATGATAAGTGTGTCAATGTTATAATATTACACACTTACTCAATGCTATAAGTTCTTATCAAGTAGTTTGTTTAAATTCACTATAACTTAAAGCTAAAGACTTTTAGTTCCAAAGGTCAATTAGTTTTATTTGTCTAGTTTTATTTTTGTCATGTTTTTCATAGTAAAATATATATGTTACCTAAGTAAAAATGTCATAAATATCCTCGTTGTTTTGTATTCAATAATTTGTTATTCCAATAGTCCATAATAGTGTGTCAAAATATTTTATCTTAGTCAAAAGTGTCAACTTTTATGTAGTATGTTATATAGTTGAAAAATCACAAAAAGAGGCAACTGTCATGTTAGTCTGTCAAAATAAGGCATGTTGTCAAAAGAAAAATGGTCAAAAGTCAAAACCCTCGGTGTTACGGATGTATTTTCGGGAGAACCCGACATCTGATTTGTAATGGGCGTGTTAGTCTTGTAGGGGGGTAATTTTCTTGACAAGCAGTTGAACATCACGATTCATCTCACTAAGTAAATAGCATTTCATCGGAGGACAGAGGCAGGAAGCTGATCAATGACCTCGAGCCAGTCACTAACTTAGAGGCTGCACATCGCAATAATGGCAGCAACGTTTACATGAAATTGACTAATGCCGATGATGGTTTTAGTGGTATAGGAATCATCTATGCTATTCATGATAGAGTGGCAATGGTCAAGAATAGAGGCTATAGACAAAGACAATGAGGACTCAGTCCACAATTTTTTTCATTTTCGGTTTATTGTGTGTGTATTCAATATTTTCCCTTGCTATGATGATAATGCGGAGATCGATAGGGAATGTTCTTGACAAGTGACATAGGAGGGTCATCCCATTGCTTGTTGATTGGTTCAGTTGATGTGTCCTAGTTTGTGGCTCATGTATTCACATGAATAGGCTGATGGGCTCCTGTTCTTGATGGATGTGGTTAACATAGTCAATGTGAGTATCAAGACCATGTGCAAGCTCCAAAGTGGCACACTGCTTAGTTAGAGAGTGGTGTTTTCTCTCCATGTCTATGGGGGGAATGTTGGATATTTAAGCTTAGGACTCATGTGTGTGAGTAAAACAATAATTTAATTTGGTGTGAATGTGTGCAAGTGTGAATTTTCACAACTCATGGTAGAGATAGGTATGACTGAGATATTGTAGGGATGTTGATGATAATAGAATCCTTATCTATAGGAGATCTTTCTTCTATATATGTACTTTTCACTATTGAATAATAAACGGTGTGTTTTACTATGAAAAGATCTCACCGAACTTCAAAACATTTCTTGTGTTGTGTAATCTATGTTACATTTCTGCATAATGTTATTGTTTGGCATATTTCTATTATTGTATGTGTGAATCTTACCATTGCAAAATGAATTATCAAATTTTAAGGGTACCATTATGTCCGTATCCACTTTTCTTATATGTATATGGTATGGATATGCATTAGGTACACCAAATATTTTATAAGGAAAGAATTAGCAGTTGTTTCATCATATTCAATCACAAATCTAGCATGGCTGTTTTTAGTGGGTGAAAACTGGCTAAATTTCGGGTTTTCAAAGACATTGATATCTTCATAAGAATCTCTTAATCATACCATTATTAAAACTTGACATTTAACAAAGACAATTAAGGAAAAGTTAATAATTGCATTCAAAGCGCTAAGAACTATGTCACATGTGGACATGTCCTTGCCCCTTGTTCCCTGTTCCGGTGCTATTTTCGTATTCCAATATTGTTTCTAGGATTTTGGGGAAACTTCTTGGCATCCCTTTTTCATGTTATCGCATTTCCCTATTCCCCAAAAAGAGGACTTTGCGAAAAATAGACAAAGAACATCAATACTAAAACACATTTGAAGCCGCCACAATTTTATGCCTTGCGGAGCATCAAGAATACTAGAAACATGAGATGTAAGGGAAAGAACAATACCAAAAATAGATATATAATGAAATCTAGAAAATTGTGAAAAGCATTAAATTACAAAATGACAACACTTTGAGATAACACAATCCTTGTAGACTAAGTAACCGATTTAGGGTATGGGTATGGGTATGGGTATGGGTGTGGGCATGAAGAATCGGAATATCGCCATATTGGCAATGTTTTTTTCCATTGAATACATTTTTGGATACAAAAAAATAGAATTGCAAAAATATTAAAAATATAGCCAAATAAGTGAAGTTAACCACATATTATGCATAAAGTCACCAAAATATTTCAAAATAAGTGAAATAACCACAAAACATAATGATAATTCAATGCCAAATGCCATGATATTGAGTGGTTGAACTTAGTTTAGTTTTAGAACAAGTACATTATGCAAAATTTTAGTTGTTTTTGGAAGTCCACAGTCGAGTTTTTTTTTTGAAGTAAAAATTAAAAAATCATTTTTTGAGGCTGGATTTGCCCCAAATACGGTTAGGATACTACAATAGGCCTGTAGATACTCCTGTATTCTTCCAAAGATGAATCCGAGAGTATCTGCTAGATGAATTTAGAAGTTTCCACAAGTCAAGTGCAATATCCTGGCTGTATCCAATATTGAATTGTCCCTGTATCTGTACTTGCAATGAATCACATCCGTATCCCCTGTACAAGTGAATTCGGTAATGTAGCTTATAGACATATATATGTTAATAATATGAATAGTAATTTAAGTATGCCACATATTATGCCAAGAAACAAAGATGAAGGTCAATGTATATAATACATTTCGTATCCCTCTCTTGCCAAGCTTTATAGCACATATATATGCCAATAAGATGAATAGGAATTTAAGTATGCCACATATTATGCCAAGAAACAAAGATGAAGCTCAATCTCTATAACACATTTCTTATCCCTCTCTTGCCAATCCTTCTGATTTTTACGTAGATAACCTTTTTAGGGCTTCTTTTGGCAACATACTTACGTTGGTAACAATTGTATATTACATCACATGCCTCACAATTGCACCTTGGCAAGGGTTATGTATCACTTTCTATCTTGGAGTGCTATTGTTTTCAAATACATTTCCAGGATATCCCTTCGAGGATGCACATGTTCAATGCAATCATTAGGCCTATAATTCTATATGGTTTATTGGTTTGGGGCCTAGTTTCATCCCACCAAGTGGGCTTGTATTGAGTGTTGGTCTATTATCTCATCCTTCAACATATGATTTGTTGCAAATGGTTAGCTTCTTGGTACACTATTCATGTTGAGTTTCTTGCCCAACCCCATCGCCTTGAGAGTATTTTGGACTTACTTTCTAAATTCTTAGAGTTTAATTCCATGGGCAACTTGGCCTCATATTTGGGATGGTTATCCATTTTTCGCCCTTTGATACACATTTGGCCCTTTGATAAATATTTGGCCCTTCGTTTTTTTGAGATGATTTCCTCTTTTCCCATTAGTCATTGGCATCTTGGTACTAGTTTTCTCCTCCAATCTATTGATTGTCTTACTCCATTCATGTACTTCATAGTTGCCCCTGCTTTCCTTGTTCCCTTGAAGGAGATCATCGACATGGCTATCAGGGTGATATTTATAGACAACACATTCAAGTCACTTAAATGTCTCCTTCACAACTGCTTAACACGAAGTTGGCTTTTTAAGCTTCACATTTCTTAAGAATTGTAGATACCAAATGATTCAGACTATCTCCAGGATCACTTGTCACATCACTTAAGCATTCCCCGTGGCTAGTTGAGGGTGTGTTCTCACCAGTTATGAGTTGGAATTAGTCATCATATTCCTCGGGGCGACTCAATTTGTGAGGCTAAGGTAGTTCTCTATATATCTTTTGCAATTCCTAGACCAAAGATTTTTGGCCATTTTTCTTCGGCAGGTTATCATTTAAATCCAAATCCTTAATGGGGATCCTTAGAGTTGTCACAACGATCACTTCTGTTTCAACACACTTTAGGCATTGGAGATAACAAGTGCTTGTTGGACACACTCAATTTACACTAAACCGGAGATAGATCAATGAGATAACATTCTTTTGCATGTATTAATACTAGTGCATCATAGCCCCCTAATCTCATTCAAGGCAAAGCGGATCCGCTTCATTTTTCCATCAAGCCCCCTACGCCCTCCTATACAGACCTGGTCATGGATGCAAGCACACATTACTAGGTTTTTCTCTCTACCACCAAAGATTCATTGGCTAATGATGTTAATAGAGGTTCTAGAGGGGAGTACCTGATTTTTTTTTAGGATTGTCCAGCTTGGTCACTTCAATCCTCGACGTTCACCTATGAGCATTATTGAAATCCTACATTGGATCACTTGACACATGACATCAATGTCTCTTGTCATGAATTCTCACTTTATCTTTTCCAACTCCATGCATTCTTGAGGGGTCGTTCTCTTACAAGGCTATATGTACTTGGCTGTTATGATTCAAGGTTTAATATTTTCTAGGATTACCATGTTGTTTGGTTTCATGTTTATTTAATGCTTTATACTTAGTTGCTTTTCTGTAATCTAGGGTCCTTTGACCCTAGTACTTCTCCATCAAAATCAAATGTATTTTCCTAGTCCCATTGATATACTTTTGATAATCTGGACATCAACATAATTTCTATATTTCTATGTTTCTTGTCATTTATATAAATATATATAGGTGTTTCTGGTACAAGTGTATCCACCCTTTATCGTATTCTAGTCTTTAAGAAACCCTCATATTTACATCTTTACCCTGACAATTTAGAGCTTAAGTGAGAAGGTTACAGATACTGCTTTGTGGACCCCAATTGGTGTTTGAAGATGACTACAAACAACATAGAGCATTAATAACCATGGGTTCCTTAGAAGGTTATGAAGATATTGATAAGAATGAAGTACATCAAGAGTAGAATCTTCATCATATCTTATATCCAATACATCATTCATTCCAATGATCATTCCACACCAGATGATGATGTCTGGAATGAATGCAGTTAGGTGAAATTTGACATGTTAGTGTGTGACATTGCGTTGTTTTTCACAAACCTATCTATATTGCCATGGACATTATTTAGAGAGTGTATTCCTATATCAGAAACTCACGATATATATTTGCCATTTGCACAACATAACCAATGTCTGCATTTCTACTACACATTTGCATTTTAGGAATAAGAAAATACGATTAAATATGCACAACCAAACAAGAAAATACAAAAATAACAGATGAATGAGAGTTGGAGTCCGTAAAACCTAGAATTCCAGCATTAATACATTAAGTGAGTAAATCCTAGATGATCATTTACGGATTCTTATAGATATTTTTGAAACGGATGATGAGCACATTTGTAGCCTGTAGACCCATAGTTTCAATGAAGATTGAGGCGATTTGAAGGTTATTCAGCTTGTCATGATGGAATTTGTAAACACTTGAGTCAAGGGTCATCTTTCTGATTTTCCTTGTACATTTCTGCCTTAGAGGACATTTTTATTTTCTCTAAGAAATCCTCGCTACCAAGTCAAAACTGAAAATAAGTGGTGACAAAATTTCTTATTTGCCTGGTGGTGAACTGTGGCTTGTGGAGTGATTTTGTTGCTTTAAAAAAGCCTACAGGTTGATGTCAAATCTTAATATAATTTCTTTGGTTGTGTGTGGGACTGTGGTCGAGTGTTTAATGCTCGCAGGTTGTATATTGGTTTAATTTTCAAGCAGGGGCTCAAACCAAAAGTGGGCATGTTGATAAATCGATTCCCTTCTGATTTGTCTGGAATTAATCGATGTTCTGAATAAATTTCTATCTAATCTTGTTTCTGGGTCGTGGCCATTCACGATTTGATCATGGCGATTTTTTATTTTTTTGGTTAGATATAGGCATCATAATTACCATTAAGTAATTGAATAAAGAGTTCTTACAGATGCTATTTTGCAATAAAACAGTGGCCTGTGTGAGAGCATAATCCAACATCGCAGCGTAGAAACCCAAGTCAAGTAGCTACTTTAAAGTATCTTGGAAGAGAAAAATATAGCTGTAATAAATGGAGGTTGAGGCATAATGTAAGCCTTTTAAAGAAAGTTTTAACAACTCAAATTCCAGTATCAAGGGATATTAAATGCCCATAAAAATGCATGAACAACAAATCACAAAAGGACAACTGCCATTGTTCACATGCTGCAGCCCCTCTACCCAGGCAGAGGTTCGTTGTTGCCCCTTCCCCATGTGTCCATAGGTTCATCAGAGGTACCAATTGGATCCCAACGAGCCTCCCAACCTATGTCAACTGAGGTGCTATTAAGCTTCTCCTTAGCACCATCATTTGGAATATTTCAACAGGGAGGAGATACAACTAACATGAGCCTAGGAAACTTATCATTCTGCGCAGGTGACCAACCATGCCTCCAGTCATGTGCAGCGAAGCATGTGGCTGAGAAGAGCAGGTTCGGTTGTGATATCTGCTATACCTGTGGGTAAAACGGCCACAATGTATGTTGAGAAGGAATGGGAGGAAGGTCTGCAGGAACACGACTCACAGTGCAAGGGCATCACACTTGTAAGTGTTGGTACTCCAAGGCTACCTTCTCAAAATTATCAGGCATTGGCTGTGGTCGAATAATGGCACCGTTGGTTCTTCTAGCCCAAATCTTGTTGTAGACATGTGACAACGTTTTGATCTTCCTCAGATCCATGCATCATTTCTTTATTGAGGGCATCCTTCCCTCACTTGGTTAACTGTAATTAGATGATGTGGTTTGGGGATTTGAACCATTTTTCATTTTACCATCGCTTGATTTGTTTCTTTTCCTTCACTTTTATATTTTTGTGTTTGGTTACTTTCATAGCCTAGGGTCTTCTTATCCTACTTCTTCTCTATTGTAAGTGGTTATATTTTCAAGTCCCTCTGACCTACTTTAGCCATTTGTGGACACTGATATAATTTCTCTATTTCTTATTTTAGGTGCTTCAGTCAAAGAGTGTAGCCTTTCAGTGACAACCTCAGATTTTGTAGTTCACTAGATTTTCCCCAGAAGATGTAGGAATCATAGAAGTTGGAATACCATGTTTTTCATCAGGAACAACTTCCCCCATAGATAAATCTACACAGATGTTGTTTCCTCTCTTTAAACTTGAAATTTGTTTGGTGAAACACTCTGCTTCAACTGTATCAATTGAATTTTTTCACATATTTGGCATTTTCTTGGGGGTTTTGTGAATTTGACTGTTGTTTTCCTTTTGCATCATTGAACTGCCTGTATCAGGATTTTCAATTCAGCAGACATGATACAAACTAAGCCAAATTGAAATGACCATAATCGTGGCGTTTGGAGCAGCTAAAAGGGACCCGTTCATGGTCCAAAATCTGAAAGCATAGTTATGGAACAATATCTGAGATACACAAGTTACCTTTATATTGAGATGCACATGCCACATTCTATTCCAATCGTGGAAAATTTTATTGGATATAAACTTTTCAACAAGTGTAGAAAGGAGGCAAAGCTTTCCATCTAAAAAATTAATAATAGATGTATTTTATAGGTTAATACTTGAGGAAAAATATAGAATTTACTAATAATCACAGTTACCTAAGACTATGGGATGCGGGGACGCAGGGATAGGGTTTCCGGGATGGCAAACAATTCCCGGATTTTGGGGACGGTGGTTAAAATAATAGATTACATTATAAATATTAAATATATACAAATAAATTTTGAAAAAATTATTAATTACAATCTGGGACAGTCCACTATCCACATTTATGCTTGAAAATTTATTTATTTATCATTTTTGATTCTTATTATGTTTTTGTAATACAATATAGTTCAGTTATGTGTAAACAATTTGTTCTATGACTTGCTGCTTTTATCATTTACATAACCTTTCTTTTCATATAAAATTATACATATAGGCTTTATTAAGTAATAGAAGCTTCTAGAGTTAATTTTAATTAGATTTATACATACAGGCTTTTTTTTTTCAAATAGGAATGAACGGATTCCAAAAACAATCTTACCCTACAAGAGTAAATTAGGTCCTTCCCAAATTTATTTCATTTCCAACTTTGTTTGAGTCCAACGTGACGGTGTAGCTACATCGAGGCCATCCCTTACCAAACATGGAAATTTGCAGGAAAGGTGATCGATTCGTTAATCAATGTGGAACCCTTCAATAAGTGAAACTATGTGACAATCTCAAGATAAGCGCCTTGAAATAGATACATATTGATGTTTTTCAAATAGCTATAGTGAAAAACTAGTATTTAAATGTTTAAAATTAAATAAAAGCTTTTTCTTTTGGAGGGGGGAGGTGGGGGAGAAGGGGGGAAGTCAGGATGTCCCCTAAAAAGGGGATGTTTATGTCAAGGACTCACCCCTTGAAATCTACCAGAAGGGAAATGTGGGGGGACGTTCCCTCTTGTTCCGACATCTCAGACGCCTTTTTCCTTGGGGTGGGATGCCTCCTTATGTAACACTGCTAATAATACTCTATGTAACTGGTTCATCTCCTCCCCCACCCAGTACTGGCCTGATTCAGGTTCGGGTGTGATTCTATTGAAGATTTGTCTCCGGTATGTACTGGATGATCCAGGTAAAGCCGGATTCTTTTGCTGAAGAACCCAGGTGCATCTGGACCATTCTAGGCATACTCGAGGCGAACCCACAGGTTTTTCCTGTTTCCTTTTCCATTTTTTTATAACAACTTTGATGCTCTCGATGAAGAGAAAAACGATGATGAATACTAATTTTGATGTAATAATTAATATTTATCATGACGTGTTTGAATTTTGTGAAAAATTAGCCAATTGGCTAATACTTTATTAATAATAGACAAAGAAAATACCCTGATTACAATGATGTTTCTCTGTTTGCTACATGTTATTATGTTTATTTTGATGTATATTATGTGGAATATTCATGTAATGAGAAAAATCATCTTTTGTCGAAAGTTTTATATATTCTTTGAGCATATTATTTGCGTAGTATTATTCACACTCCCAGTCTTTATATTTTCAAGTGATTCTCATGACAGACTTGTGATTTGGCTTGAAAGTGTTTGTTGTCAACTATCTTGATAAATTCTACCTAGAAGACCCTTAAACAAATTGGTATTCATAAATTTTGTTTTATTCTTTCTTTCCAAGTTTTTTTCCTTGATCCATGAGCTGAGAGTTTTTGGGGAAGGTCAAATATTAGAAAATTTGGTAGTAAACCCCATTGAAGAGTCTTGAAACATATCTTGCAACTTAATCCAATTTAAAATTGACGAGGCTATTTTGAAGGGAGCATGTGTTTTTAGTTCTTCTTCTAATTAATGCGTTTACATGATTTAGTTTTGGAATATTGTTCTAATCATTAACCACATATAACACCTTTATGTTCCAAAAGACAATGCTCGAGATTCACCTACAGAATAAATTCCCATTATAGAGTGCAATATGAATTCCACAGAAGCTTTGAAAACTAGAAAATGAAGCATTAAGAACAATATTAGTACTACAGTAGTCCTTTTACTTCCTCTGTAATTCCTTTTTATTTTGTGAATTCCAAAGTATTGGATGCTATTAAATGCATGAGTTTTTATTTCTAACATTAACGAGGGATAAGTGAATGTCAACAAATGCATTTTTTGAATGCATTAAACTAATTACAAAAGGTAATTGATAGTAGGGTGATAATGCTGTCAGAATTCCATGTTTATAAAGTAAAGAGTGTCTATGTTCAAATAGTTGAAATTCAAAATTTGAAAAGAATAAATGGGTTACTAGGTTGTTTGAGGATTATTATTCTATTGGGTTTCCATTTTAAAGTTTTAATTGAATTGAATTTGTACACTGTTAATTAAAAAATCTTACAAAAAGAAGTTCTATTCCTGATATGGTTACCAAATAATAGACATGGGGAAAAAATTTAAGGTTAAGGAAAAGCCTTCTATAAAAACAAAATTCTCATACTTCTTAGTTTTATAAAATCAATTTCATGTTTTCAAACTTAATTTAAGTTCTAAATAAAAATAGTTTCTCAGAACTTTCCACAAACTCATTTATCTCTTCTAGACAATATATTCCTCACTTAAGTCATTATTGGTACTCTGGTTTTCCCTCAAATTTGTCATTTTCCCTTGTAATTGTGCATTTGTGTGACATCGTAGAGGAAATTCTAGTGCTTTTTTCATTACTCAATGAAATATGTAGTATACCTCATGTAGGCGATGTTTGATTGAAAGGAGATTTCTTGGTGGACATTAATAGCAACCCAAAGTTAGGAATTAGCAAAAAAAAATTCAAAAAAATCACTGCAATTAATTATAGGTTTGCTATCACACATTAATTTAGCATTTCACTGACATTTATGTAGAAAAATGCATGTTGATAGGATGGATATATTCTGAAATGTGCTCATGTACACATTCTCTTTAAATCAAGGCCCACTTGGTAATAATGGCATTTATCAGAAACATTCCAAATTTCCAAATGATATTAGAATTCACTGCAACCTGAAACTTTGATGGTATTTTTCAGTATACATTGTCTTATAATAGTAATTCAACTACCTCCAAAATATCTTTTGAAAAGATATTTTAATTAATTATTTCGTGGGATTCTGTAAAGGTGAGCCAAATTGTACCTGAATTGTTCACAACAGAAGCATGAGAATTGTGATTTTTTAAGTTGAGTTTCCTTTTGGAATTTGAATGACATTTTCCCTTTTGGATTGCCACTTGTCCTTTTTTAAACACATAGAGGATAATGGGTCGAATTTCTGAATTTTGTAAGATTATCATGAGGGGAAGTACAACATATTTCTACATGTGTGTTGGCCTTATGCTTTTGCAGGGAATGACTTATTTCTGACCTAGTTCGAATGATATTTACAATACTTTGAGAATTGAGACTTGATTGGTTCCCTTATATCAAATTTATTTAGAATTCCTTTGGAGTATTTCCTTTTTTAAACACATATATAGCATATTCTGATGGAGAAGTGAATTTGGCTTGTAAATTTATAGTTGGATGGTCTGTAGGTTTTTAACATTTATTGTCAGTTTTATGTTTGTCTGAATTCATATAGCTTAAAAAATCGTAGTACTATTGAAAGTCTTTACCAAATGCTGGCCTTGTTTTTTACCATGACCTGAGTGAAAAGCTCCTAGACAAGATTTTACACATTTTAAATTTTTAGCTAATTCAGTGTGCTATGATATTTTAGTTGTGGTGAAAGTCATTTTTAAATGAAACTCTTGCAAATATGTATAATATATATGAAACACAAAGTTGATTGTATGTCTTTTAAATATTTCCTTGTAGGTTCATGTGAAACCAAAAGTCTAGACGAAAGTAGTTTTTATGGAACATTTGGAGTTGTGAAAGGAGATTCTTATACTCTCCAACCTTCAAAAATAGGTAGTTTCTTTACATGTGACTAGATGCTGAAATATTTTATTCCTGAGTGTATGATCCATGAAATAGATTTGGCCATTTTTCCTTTGGAATTGGCCTATATTTGAATGCATGATAGCTGGATGATGTGGGAAAAATTCATTGGCATTGTTTTTCAACAACACTTGACTGAATGGACCAATCCTTAGGATGACCCCAAGGGTTAAGAACAAAAAATTATATTGCACTTCTTAAAAGATAAATGAAAATTTTGAAGTTGTTTCTTATTCAAGATATTTGTTGATAATGCTTCTAGTTAAAATATACCATTGTTTTTCTTTGTTAGAAAACTGAGACAAACAAAACAAAAAACCGGACTAGTGGAGGCAGAGTATAGCACAGAAAAACACAAAATTATATCAAGCCTAATAAAACTTTACAAAAGACTAAAATTTCTTTTGCTTGCTGTTGCAAGCTCTCTGATTTCTCCATTTTTATTTTACTTCTGCTCTAATTTTCTCTATTCTACCTTTCTTTCCAGCTCTATTTTTCCAAATATGTAGCTGCTCTGTATTTTTTTAATATGTTGTTGTAATATATATTTGGATTGCTCTGCTTTGCTCTCCTTTTTGCACACACTGCTTGCACTCTTTTTGCTGCTGCACAAAAAAATGATTCTAAAACAGTTCTCTTCCTCTGTTCTGTGTTCTTACACAGCTGTGCTCATAAAAATAAAAAATGGCTTTTTCTTAACAATATTTAATATTAAATGTTTTTCCCTCCTAAGAGAGGATTTCAAAAACTGAGCTCCCAAACAGAAGCATTAAATGCAACTGGAAGGTAGGTGGAGAGGAGGGAAAATACCAAAAAGGAAATCAAACGTATGGCTCAAGATTATAAAATGTAACACACACACACACATATAGATAGATTGGTAATTGTGAGATTCTATTGGGGCTCACACCCTTTGAGAAAACATGGAAGAACAGTGAAAGAAGGAACAGGAAGAGGAGAAAGAGGGCAGAGGAGGGGAGGGAAAAACACAGCTCATTAACAGGCCAGCACAACATTTCCATTAAACAGGGAAACAACAAAACCCATGAACGGTCAATACAAAAACTGCTTAAAACTCAACTTCTAGGCCCATGAATAGGCCAGCAAAGAAAGCTCTAGGAAAAACTGCAGAAGGAAGCAGCTCTGCTTGCAAGAGCAGCCAAGACTGCCCTGGCTCTACGAAGGGATAGATTTAACCTCCTCCCAACCTGAAAAAAGTAACATCCAATCCACCATCCCGACCAACAAGTACCATCATCCACTTAGGTTGCTTTTTCAACAGGCTACAATGAGAAGTGAGTGACAAGAAGGCAAAGAAAAAAGCAAATACAAACCCGAAAGATAATTGTTCACAACAAAGATTGCTTCCCCGTCCAGACATCTGGCTTGGAAGAGAAAACATCTTGGAAGATTTATTTTCAGTATCTACATCTAAAGACAGCCTGGAGAAGGCTGTTCCAATAGAGGAGAATTGAAAATTCAAATACTTTCCAGAGAGGAAAGAGAAGATAGAGAAAAGCAAATAAGAGGACAGCACGGAAGTCACATCTAGGAAGAGAAGGAAAGAATTCCAAGTCAGGAACAGAGAAGGGAAACAGGCCTTCATATGTGACACAATGCCCATCCATAACCAAAATCCAGCCTGAAGAAAAGGCTACAGACTGCCTCCAGCAGAATGCACCCAAAAGAAAAAGCCTATATAAGAGAGGAGAGAAGAAACCACCATGCAGCTGAAGAAAGAGCTCTGCAGCCTGAGATGGGCCAAAACACCGAGAGAGAGAAATGAAGAGTGTCTCTAGAGTAGAGCACTGCCATGAAGACAGCAGCTTTCTGCTCTTATAAATCTGTTGCCAGACCAGGAGATTGTCCAGACCTGGAGCCTGAAAAGTCGTGTTCGTACGAAATTCCTTCCAAATCCTGATCCCTTGAGACACATTTCAAGAGAGGAACGTTTTTGAAGACTACCACTGCAAACAGCCTGGGAACATGGCTGCTTCAGAGGGGTAGAAATGAAAACCAGAAGCAAACCCCAAAGAAGAAAAGGGATACCAGCAGAAAAGCGGGAATCTCACCCAGAAGAAAAAGAAATAAAGCTCAAGGAGGGGTCCAAGGAGGAAACTAAGTTCCAAACACAAACCAGAGCAAGTCGGGAGTCAGGGCCCAGCTGAAAGATAAGAAAAAAGATACTGGTTGTAGTCCACAGACCATGGCTTGGCATTCTCCATGAACCAAAGCCCAGCAAAGAAGAGGAAGTTAGGCCCCCTTGAAGCTTCACCTACACTAAGAAGACACCATAAACCCGAAGACTTGCAAAAATCCAAGATCCTAGAAAATTTTCTTTGAAAAGCCCAAGGCAACTCCAGCGTGGGGACTACATAAGCTTTCACAAAGAGGCAATCTGAAGAGAAAAAAGGCAGAAGACAGTAGCATGATGTCTCCAATGATTGCCTGAGGAGTAAGTATTGCTGGGCCAGAGAGAGTCATAAAAGCAAAGGGCCAGAGAGGGGCAGAAAAGCAAAGGAGGAGAGGACACTGCAGCCACAATACCCCACAACCACAGCAGAGAAAAGAGGACCCCGGAAAGCAGACATTTAGCAGACCTGGGAGGCAGCCCTAGGCACAAAGAGACCATGAAGGCAAAAGAAGCCTCAAGATCTGCAAAAAAAGCCCAGTAACAGCAACGGGGTTGGCTGCAAGCAGACCAGCAAAGAAATGGCACAGAGAGAGGCCAGAGGCACTGAACTTGAAGGAGGGGAAGAACAGCACAGTGCCAGATCCAAATGAGATCAGAGAAGCAGGAGGATGAGAAAGTGCAGGGGTAATGGGGGAGAGATGACTGTTGGAAGTGGAACACCGAGGCTGAAGGGAGCCATCCCACGTGGCTATTGGTTGCTTTCAATGAATTTTGTTTAAATATTATATTGGATTTAGAATGTTGGACTAGCAACAACTGTACTGATTGTTGCAGCTATACTGAAAATAAAATTTCCAGTTTTAACTTTGCTTCCAAAATTATATGACATGTTACGGTTTACTTTGGTGAATTCGAGGGAACTGAAACTTTCAACTCCACTATTTATTTGCAATGCTTTGTATGATCCACCAGATATTTGCAATAACCTTGACATGATCCACCAGTTATTTGCATTAAGCTTTGCATGATTTAACATGTTTTTTTATATTGAAGTTTTGAATACAAAACAATATGTGTCCCCTTGGAAGGGCTGATAAAAATCATAGTTTGAAACAGACCCAACAAACATGGGTCACAAAAGGCATCAACAGTAACCAAGTCTAGCAGTATTCACAAATATAACAGTTCAGCAAACACAAATACATCCATTATCAAAGTTTAAAGATTATCTTCCTCAGCATTCCTAGCAGGCTCAGAAGGGCCCCAATTATGTATTTATAGTTTGGACTCTCATGGTCCCCTTTTCGCTCAGGTCCCTGTCAAAGCTCTCTATTTTCTACCATTTCATAGTTCAGGTTGTCATTAGCCCCTTCTTTGTCCTTTCCTGCTACAAGCTTCTTCATTTTTCTTTGTTTCTATTGTTTTCATCTGCTCTCTGAACAATTTATTTTAAAGCCTCAACTGTCTCTTGCACCTTAGAGTCAATTAGGATCTCCAACCATCCAGGCACTTTTCCATCTGAACTTTCCATGGCCTCCTCACTGCTACTACCTTCAGATCACTGATTCTTTAGTTCTTTATCTATGGAGTTTTGCAATGCATGGACAAGGGTTTTGTCTCTATAGACAACAAGAAGATCATCCTCAGAGTCAATACCATGTGTTCCTGCCAATTGTGGGTCCACAAGAACACATTGTTCAAAGTATGTGTCCTTAATCAGCCCCCATTCATATTCAGTGATTGTAACCTCGGTAGTGGACGGGTGGAGAGTGTGCCAGTCAGGAGATGGGCTAAACCTAGGGTATCCCCCAAGGCCAATAATATGTTCTGCAATCACTTTGAGGAGACCATTTTTAAGGAATTGCTCCAACAGATCTTTGGGTAAATTCAGTTGTAGAGTCACCTGCACATGAACAATTCCACTAATGACTTCTCAGGAGATGGGCTAAACCAGGGTATCCCTCAGGGCCAATAATTTGTTCAACAAGCACTTTGAGGAGACTGGTTTTAAGGAATTGCTCCAATTGATCTTTGGGTAAATTCAGTTGTAGAGCCACCTGCACATGAACAATTCCACTAATGACTTTTCTTGAGAAGTCAGTAAGGGTACTAACTTTACCGTCAAACACTTCAAGGTTCCTTTGCTTCCGCAAGTACCATAAGACTTCCATAGACATTATAAGGCACAATTTAAAAAAAAAAACATGGATTTTAGACTTAGAGTAACTATACCCAAATAAAATATCAAACCAAGAAATTTCTTTTCCAATCAAAATGGACCATGGTTTCTATCAAGACCAAACTTAGCCATTTTAGCTCAAACAACGAGCTTTTGGTGAATGAGCAACCAACTAAAACAATATTTGTTTGGTTCAATCCAAGAGGACCAAATAAATTTAAACCTAAAGGCCCAAGAGCGCAAGGGATCACAAAATGGCCATTTTTTATCTAAGTAGCTGAAACGTTTTGGATACGGGAACGGGTACAGAGTATCCGATATGCGGAAACGACAATTTTTTTGACCCCGGATACGGTAGTACAAAAACTATATAAAAATGAAAAAATATATAAATTTCAGCCTTCTAAATAGGAATTTAATAATTAACCACATATTATGCATATGAAAGACAAGATAAAAGATAAGTTATAAGCTAAATAAGTGAATAACCACAACAAACAAGCTAGGATACTGATAAAACTTAGAAATTTAAAAGCTAAAAAAATAAATTAAAATACTTAAATCGAACACAATGTGAACGTCATGAATCTCATGATATATTAAATTCAATCATAGATCAATATTCAAAGTTCAAACTATCTTTCATTGTCAATATTCATCATATTCCTCTTCATCAAGAGGATCAAGATCAACTACATCATCATCATTACGTGATTCATTAGAACCACATGGGCTCGAACCACTCGCACTAGGGCCATTGCCAGTTGCAACCCCTTGTGCATGTAGGTCTCGTGATGCCACAGAACTCCCCTCATCATCATATGCTCCATGGTGGAAAATGGAAGCATCCAAGTCAACTATCGCTAGATCAATGTCCCAATGTCTTGTTGACCCTTCCTTGTACTCTGACTGCTTGTGGGATAAAAGGCGCAAGTTGGATGAAACTATATGTACTCTAGTTGTGCTCAGAGGAAGATGAACTTGCAATCTATTAAGGCAACCCAAACTTCAAAGTCAATGCAAAGGTCAAGTTCAAACTTAAACACTCAAACTTAAATTTTAAAAAACTAAAAGAAAAGAGAATAAAAAAATTAAAAACTTACTTGTGCCAAGACCTTGATTGCAAGAGGTTGCAAGTAAACCGATGAAGTACCATGGAGGTACAACCACATATGAGCATCCACCTTGTATTTGCTCCGAAGAGCGAGAAGGCTATGACCTGTTTTTGCTATGAAATTGCCAAACTCTACTATAACTTGGTCTTGGGCCTTAGGATCAGGGAAGAGCCTAGCCAATGCCACCATATATCCTTCACTGACTTCCGCATCTATGTATGGTGCTACCCTCCTTGGCAAGGAAAGGATCTTTGTGCCATAAAACCTAAGAGTCAATGCAAAAGCCAGTAGATGTAATGACATGGTCATTTTGTTCCACCGCTCAATGAGGATTGACTTGTTTGAAAAATAGTTCTTCGGGATCTTGTTCTTTTGCATTTATGACGGCTTTTATCTTTTCAATCATTGAGTCGATGCCGTCATATATCTCTCCTAGACATGGCTGATCCATGTCAGTAAACCGGATCATGGTCATAATGGGCTCTGTAAAACTCAACAGATAATCCACTCTATCCTACCAAGGGTCCTCTAAGATCATTTTCTTCACTTTTTGAGCCCGTTGAGTGTTTGATTGCCTCAATACAGACCAAAGATTGGATGTTACCATCCTCATGAGTGCCTCTCGCACCTTCACTAGTCGTCTCAAGACGATTGTGTGTGATGCAAACTGAGTCTCAGCTATCTAATACGAATGAAGAACAAAATTAAAAATAAAATTGAAAGCTAAAAGAATACTAAAAAATTGATATTTAAATTTTAAATTAAAAAAAAAGAAAGAAAGTTTTTCTTACCTTCAGTAGCTCCAACTGCGGGAATGATTTAAAAATGCCCTGTGACATGTGGTGGTTGCTGACAAACATTTGGATCTCTTCAGCTTCTGCATACACTTACTGGATCCACTCTGTTTTGTTTACCATCTTTTTTAGCATTAAATTCAATGAATGCACGACACATGGTGTCTAAAAAGTATGCCCATACCGTGCCTCAACTAGCATCCCCGCAACTTTGCAATTTTTGGCGTTGTCTGTTATGACTTGGACAACATTTTCAGGCCCCACTGCCTCAATGGACTCAAAGAATGTTGGCTATGAATTGGGCATCCTTCACTTGCCCCTCACAATCAACCGCTTTCAAAAACATTGCCCCCTTAGGGCATATTGCAATCAGATTGATTAGAGGGCGGTTTCTTGCATCTTTCCATCCATCAGAAACAGTGGACACCTGTTTTGGTCCATGAGTCCCTAATCGGTTGCAAGGAGGTTTCCACATATTTTTTTGTTTATCCAAAAGGGTGGTGCGGATATTCTCATAACTTGGTGATTTATACCCTTTTGGTGCCTCATTGATGGCTTTCACCATATCATGCCAATAAGGTGATCTCACAACATTAAAAGAAAGCCCATTAGCATATACACACCTTGCAATGTGTTCAGAAGCAATTTCCCTGTTCTCATTCTGAAAGGCCTTTTCCAATGACCCTCTTGTCTTACTTTTCTTTCGTGCAAGGGAAGCATCCTCATCCGTGGAGATAGGAGCCACAAATGGATGTGACATGGCTACAATTGGGGATCCACTAGGTGATGGAGCAACTAGAGTCTTTGCTGAACGAGATGAACCTCCTCTTTTGGCCAATGGATGACCCGCTCTCATAGCCACATTTGCCTTTGCATTTTCCTGCTCTTTGATATATGCCAAAACTTTTGCTTTTGGCATCCTAGCATTATTCCTCTCCTTGCATACTCTTATACCATTACCCGTTATGGCACACAAGTGGCTTTTCACCCTACTATAAGAGCCTTTGAATACTCCATCACAATCATTGCATTTCCATTTAAAACAACCACCACATGAATTTTGTTATTGTTATATGCCTCCATAACGGTGAATTTGGGTCAAAATTCTTGGCCAAAGATTGCCTAGAAGAAGTAGAACTTGTTGTTGCCATTGTAGAAATACCTACAAGGTTTAAAAAAAAAGCAAAGGAAACAATGGCATGCAATTGCATTGAATAATGAAAATTAAAAAAATTAAATAGAAAGAGCAAAAAAAAGATGAACATAAGCAAAAAATTGTAATGTGTGAAAGATTAAATAACAAAAAAAAAGAGAAACAAGGTTAGAAATTAAAAAAAAACTTACCTTCATTTCGTAAACCACAAATCCTTCACAAATCTTCCTCCTTTACAGCTCCTCACACTCCTACAAGCTTAACAATAGCTCCTCAAACCCTAGACAAGCACAATGCAATTTTGGAAAGCCAAAGGTAAGTTTCTTTGCTTTATGTTTTGTTTTTGTGTTGTTCTTTTGTTTTATTGCTTAGAGTTAACTTTTAGGGTGTTAATTAGAAGAATATATTTAATTTTTTTTATGTTAGGCTTTTAAAACATGGAAAAAAAAAAAAAAAAAAAAAAAAAAAAAAAACATTTTTTGGCGGCGGGAGCGGCGAGGGGCTTACGGAAACGGCCGGGTACGGCTCCGTAGGCCCCTCGCCGCTCCCTGCCTGCTCCCGCCGCCGCTTTTGCTCCCTACCACTCCTGCTCCCTCCGCCCCCGTACCTGCTCCAAGTGCCCTAGGGTGCCGTTTCGGCAACATAGTTTTTTATTGAGGGAAAGAGGGACCTGATGAAAAAAGGAAAGCTTATCATACAGTTGGCTGATAGAGATTTCACATAAAGGCGGATGCTTGATCCAATTAATGCTGGGCCAAAAGAATTCATCATTTCCTAGAGTGAGATTAGTTGGAAGGGGCCCAACTGCCTTTTTGAGAATAGTATATGTTCTTAGCCATGAATTGGGGAGTTGATACTCCCTTATTATTCAACATTTTTGTGATTTATGAGCCCATAAATATGCTTTTGTATTTGAGGAAACGGGGTTGGCTAGTAAATTGGAAAAATGAGAAGCTTCACCTGCAGGGATTCTCTTACAAGCTCTATGTGAGCAAAAGAGATCAGTTTAGCATAGTGTAAGCATCCTGCTGGTTTGAGTATGCATTGGGGTAGTTGCAGAATCGTTACAGTTGGACTCTTGGAAGTAATTGTCATTTCTCTTTCAATATTACTATTGAATAATTTACTTCTTTACTGGAAACCTAATTTGCAGTTTTTCCTGCTTGCTGAAATTTTTCTAACTGATCATTACTACTGTCCATCTCAGTTTTTCCTTTCCCTATATTCTATTTCTCATACATTTGTCAATGTGGATACAAACGGAATAGATGAAGAGCTCACAGTACACATTATCTGTTTGTTATCAGATTCCTGTGGTTATTGTATTCTCAATGACACTGAAATTTTGAGAATCATGCAAAAAAGAACAGATTTCGTCAAAAGAGGTCTGCTATCATACACTAGTGGGTCTTACTATCCTTCCCTCATTTAAAGGAGGTCCTGTTATGACAATAAACCGAATTGTAAATGAAGGCAAAAGGCGTCAGTGAGTGACATGAATTTGTCAGTCGTTGAGAATTCCAACTTTCAGTATAAAGCATTCAAGCATCTTGTTGATTCAATTTACAGAATCCGACAAGAGCTCAAGACATTAGTTGCCTGGTTTATCATGAAAGTGATCTCTTTCCTGTTAGATCTATTTCCGTAAATTAATGTACCCAAGATTGACAACTGCCTAGTGGGGGTAGAGCATTTATGTTTTTCGAACATTGTGATCATTGGAATTTTGTAATTTAATGGTTGTGAGCTTCAAAACTAGGGAAGTTAAGGGAAAAGGGATTGAGAAAGGGAATTGAAAATCCATGGAAATAATTTTAGCAAAATAACCTTTCTTCCAATTCATTTTTTATTGCAATATCAAGGACCAGAGAAGCTAAGAACCCCCTGCTGTCCAATTTGAAGGTGCTATGCTTGATAATTTGAAATATCAGAAATTGAATGCAATCAACCAGGCTTCTTTCTCTCATTTACTCGCCACTACCATTTTAATTGATCATAGTTGAAAACAATCATGCCCCTTATTTTTTCTGTATGCCACTTTCTTGGTTTTGTTTGCCCTTCTTGTTGATAAAGTTTTATGAAAACAAAGGCTTTTCCTCACACCACGGTATACAAATCCTTAGCTCTATTTTTCTCCCCTTCTTTCCTTTTTCATTCAATCATAAAACAAAAAGAAGAAAACTGTACACTATACTGAATTTGTTTAAAGAAGAGAATACGGCCTGAAACTGGATCTGGAGTTATCAAAGGAAATCTGTTTCCACTCTTTTGAATTAAACAAAATAATAAAAAGCTTCACACAAAAAACTTCACATTTTTGCCAGCCTAAGACACGTTACCAAAGTAGATCAATGTCACAATACTGAGATTCATTTGAAAACTTGAAACAATTGGAAAATTGAAAATTTGAAAAAGCAATGGAACAAGTACACTTGATGGTATGTGAAGTATGTTGTCGCTGTTGAACTTATTGGAGAGTGATGGTATGCGAAGTATGTTGTTGCTGTTGAACTTATTGGAGATTGGTATGAAAACTACGTTGACATTGTTGAACTTGTCGGAGAGTGCTATGGGGTATACATGTCCAAGATGATGTAAATATTGAAATTGGAGGTGTTCGAACAAAAGTAGCACAATCAAAAAATATTGTTGAATCATGGAGGTAGATGTCATGGGGTATCAAATGCTGTAATGGTTAAATTTGGAGTTCCCCAGATGGAGAGAGAGTGACCAATGAATACTGCTAAAACACGGAAGTAAATGCCATGGATGTCAATCAACCCAATTTAAGGGAGATATGATCTTGAATATGACACTTAGGTGTTCACTTCTTTGCCAAAGACGCAAACAAATGTGATCTCTAGGATGACACTACAGTGTCCACCTCTTGGATAAGGAGGTGAATAAATTTGATCCAAATACGATACGTCATGAAACTAACATGACATTGTAAGTGGTACAACAATCAATTTTCTATGAGGCAAAAAAGGGGTAGTCCGCTGCAGGCAAAGAAGCCCAAATGTGAGAATATTGTCCCATTTTTCTTGACATTGTGGAAAACTAATCCAAAATATGAATTGTCCCAATACTGAATATGGTCTCTCTAAAACTATGTATAATGTCTCTGAATATGGACACGATCCATGTAAAGCGACTTTGAAATTGCAAACTATCTCTCTAAAACTATTTGAAATGTCTGTTAAACTATGTATAGGTACTCTCTGACTGAAAACTATCTTAATCTCTGAAATAAGCCAACAATGTGCCCCTCTTCAGAGATGAGGAATGTGTTTGCATACCACTCATCTCAAAAGAAAGTTAAACACACTAGGTGTAAAGTGCATATAAAGCATGAGCTAAGATAACCATGTAGAACACGTATACAAACATGATAGGATATGTCAACATAGAAAACATATGATCACGCGAGCATGTATGTAACTTGTAAACCAAGGTATGAAGACAAGTGACTGTTAATAGTATATAAGATGTGATCATGAAAAACAAAGATATATATCAATATAAACAAGATATAATAATGAAGCACACAACTGTAGGTGCTCCAATAGGTGCTTGATATGTATCATGAGTCATGACGATTTGAGCACTAGTAGTAACCAACAATAGTAGTATGGTGTTATAAATAACTGCGTCAAACATATACTAACTTACATTAGGATCAAGCATAAGCACATGTGATCCGGAGATCAATTTAGTGGATAGAGTTTTCCTAAATCTCCCAAAATCATGACAGTATGGTAGAAGACTCCGAAAGCTTTCTGTCACCTATTTTAACGCAAAAAACAGACTCCGTTTGAGCAAGATACTATCTGCAGAAGTTCCTTGTTGGAAGAGCAAAATAGGGGTAGTAGACCAATCAGACTGCAACACATGACAGTGCAAAAATAACAAAAAATGGTAAAAGGGTGTTTATGGTTTTTTGCCTCCGGTCTTCAACACTCGAGTTCAGACAGGTGGGCCCTGCTATTTGCTGGTTGAGGGCCCTCAACTAGGGTCAACACACTCTTTTTGCGGAGGGGTGCCTTTGCCTCCGTAACTTCATATTATCATTGTTACAATTTTGCAATTAAATGCCACAAATTGTCATTGTATGGTGCATGTGGGATCAAGTTCATTGTAATTTTAAACTATTACTATGCAATGACTGCCAACTCACCTCGCCGAGCTATCTTAACTAACTCGGCCGACCTGCTTCTAAACATGGCTTAACTCTCCACATAGTCCGCCAACTCAACTCCCACTCAGCTTGCCAAATCGAGCCCCACCAATGCCCCAACTCGCCATCCTTGGGTCCAAATACCCCGGCCACCTCTATGTGGCAAGTGCCAAAAGTGGCTCTACAGCCACCTAACACAACCGCTCAAAGCCAAATAAAAACTATTTCATCCAACTCCTCACGCAAAATGTGGGATTGGTAAAACAACTGTCGGTGGAGGTTAGAGGGGGTGGACCCGCTAACCTACCGTGTGCTAAAATAAAGGGCCGCCATTAGGCCATGGGGGATGGGCAAATCTATAAAAGGAAGATTGTCTTTTATTGAAGGTTAAGCAGAAGACTGTGTAATACTTGTAACAGGGCAGTTTTAGAAAACTGAATTTTTGAGCAACTTAGGAGCATTTTCAGATTTCGGTATAAACTGCAAAGTGTCCAAAATTCCGAGACACTCCTGGTGCATATACTATTTTCCCTTTTTGGAGTTCTTTTGATGTCATTTTAAGGCGTGAAAGTCGCTTGTTGACAGAGAACAAAGGGAAGTGATTCTACAAGTACTTCGGGAAGGTGGAGGACGAACACTGAGCATCTCCAGAGTCTTCCGAAGGTCTGAGGGCACAAATTTGCAGGTTTTGGATCTATTATTGTAAATAGTAAGTTTGATTGTACTTGCAATTTTGACAATTTTAATGGATCGGTTCGAAATGTATCTGGAGACGTAGGCAGTTACCGAACTCCGTAAACAATTTTGGTATTGTCTTTATCTGATTTTGCATTTCTGATTTCTGAAAATTTTCCGCATTATTTAAATAAGATTTAATTCAGATAACCATATTTATTATCAGTTAATGACATTTATGAGAAATCGTGTAAATTAAATCTGGATGGTTTTGATTGAGCTGCGAGTAAAGTATATTTTGGGAATCTTTAAAATCAGTTTACGACTGTTAAAATTCAGATTATAATCAGTTTTAGATTCATATAAATCACGAAAGCTGATAGTTAATTGATCGTGTTGCAAACAAGGAAAACAATAGGGGGTCTATTGTCGTTTACAAATCAAGATGGCAATGTAATATTTAGCATAGTGAATATATATAACAAGCATAATAACCAAGAAGCACATAAGAAAACTTGACTCAACAATTGACATGACATAGACAAGAGAATCCTTTTAGACGACGACACATGACGCGACCTATAGACAAGCATAGGTAAGAGCACAAAGCAATCAATGTGAACATACATAAGCATAAGCACGAAGCAAGCAATATAGGCATATGTCATCATCATGTGTAGCAAAATAACATATTCACGTAAGCACCTTAAGTGCTATAAGAAAGAACAAGCCACACACACACACACACACACACACACACACACACACACATATATATATATATATATATATATATATATAAACAATCTTGGTAACTTAATATGATCGATGGAATAACATAGAAGAATAGAACCTTAATAATGTTGGTAGCTTAACATGCATAAGATGTCCCCAGAGTAGACATGCCCCCAACATAAAAAGGTTGTCCTTGGGTATGGGCGAGTAAAACTGCAAAGGATTCATAAATAATGATCATATGCAACCAATATGTTCCGCATCTAAACTCAAGATACTGTGAAAAACACGCGCATAAAGACTCGATATGTAAATTGTCATATAATATGATAAGCAACAATGTATGTAAACATGTATCAGAAAAGCAAGTAGTGCATAGGTCGTAGTTATATATTTTTGAATATTTTAGCAAACATGAAAGTTTCAATCAAGCAAAAAGACCAAGATACATACATAGGCTGTGAAATAAAAGAATACAGAGGCTTCCCAATAGTTTATGGCTTACCTCAAAAATCAATGTGCACTAAAATTGAGATACCTAAGAGATTTGCATGTGCATGTCATTATTGGGTAACTAGTGTAGATGTTTGGAACATTATAAACAATCAAGAGGGCAAGAGCTAGTCAAACATAGCAATCAATGCAAAATAAGAGGCTAGAAGAATGATCAAGATAAAAAACACATCAATGTCAAGTCACAATAGAAAAATGGAGGTTGGATCAAGCAAATTAATAGAGGGTGTAAGTCAAAAAGAAAGTGAATCAAGCAAACATGTACAATAATATAATTATTTGAGCTAACATAGGGATAGGCTAGGAATTCTAACCTATGATGCCATTAATGGGATGATCATGTGAGGGTCCAAGATCAATTGATGCAAATGTCACATGCTATGTGGGGGAAGGAATAGATGTATAACTATCAAACTTGAAAAAGCAATCACAAACTGTGAAATAACTTGAATCATCCGTGCTCTCTCTCTCTCTCTCTCTCTCTCTCTCTCTGTATATATATATATATATTTTTGTGATCATGTGTATGCTATTGAACTCTAGTAGCCTTAGGAACTCCATGTATCGTGACCCATGGTCTCCATTGTATGACTGGAGATTGCTTGGGCACTCTTTGTTGAATAATCCCAAAAGGTTGTTGCATGAATAGGAGCTAAAGGTTGGATTCAGATTGTTTGTTTCTCAGACCACTGTGAAATCGTATGATATTGTTCTATATTATTAACCAATAATGTGAGATAGCTTACTAGAAATTGATACTCTTTAGAAATACATTGTGCTATCTTGAAAATGACTTCTGCGAGATCTGATGAAATATTTATTGTCCCTTATAGCTTTGTCATGGTTGTTCCTTTGAGATGTAATTGCCACAAGTATTTGTGAGAAGAGCCTTCCCTCTATCATTTGGGTTTGCATTATGCTCAAATGGGGTGGGAGTACTCTTAGATAATATAGTGAGTTGTCGACGCTCTTGAGAAGGGAGGACTATTCATAGGTTGTACCACATTAACAATGTTTTTGGTTTCCTTCTTAGCATGAAATGTTGGGGTATCTTTAGCCTTAGCCTTGAAAATTGATTTCCTTGAAATATTGCCGAACTAGATGTAGGGTTGTTCTCGTATTTAAGCTTATTTACAGCTAGGTGCTTTGTCTTAAAAGTCTTATCCATGTGGGAAAGTTCATTGAAAGATTTGTATGATTGAAACATCACTTTGTTTTGGATGGGTCGTAAAAGACTTTTGAGGGAAAATTTTCTTGGATTTCAGTTTCATGTAGCGGAGATGACATGTTGATGAACATAGTTCTGAATTTCAGTATATAGTCATGGATAGGCTCATTGAGTCCTTGTTTGATTTATTCAAGTTGTGAGGACAAGGCAAAATGAGCTAAATAGTTGTTAGTTAAAGAAATAAAGTTATGTATGGAGTCCTTTGGTAGGGTTTAAAGCCAATTTAAGGCATAGTCCTTGAGATTTATTGGAAAAAACTTGGTCAACAATTTGTCATTATGTGCAACATATAGACACGAAGCACAAACTACCTTGATATGTTGTGATGGGTCACCCTTGCCATCAAATAGCTCAAAGTTTGGTGCAACGACACCATAGGTGAAGGGTAACAAAAGACCTCATCAGGAAACAAGTTATGTAATACATCTCCAATGGTAACCATTTGAATTGCCTTGTGAGATTTTTGTTCTAGTTTTTGAACTTGTGCTTGCAAATCTAGGACAGCTTGTTGGAGTGCATGTTGAGAATAATGTGTACCATCATTCGTAGTAGTAGGCAGCCTATTTTGGAGAGAGCCATGTAGTAACGATGTAGCATTAGGAGTGGGCCTAGGAGGCATAAGATAATTGGTTGTGTAGGAATGCTCAAAGTAATCTAGGGAGCCGATTATGGTGCCCCCATTGTAGGTATAGTAGTAGGCATCACTTGAGAAACCATAAGTGTAAACATGACTATGATCGATGGTAGTATTCGTTTGAGCACTGAATATGGAATGTGAGCCTCTAGAAGGTGGATTAGTAGTAATTATAGGTTCATTATGCACCTCCTCATGTATGGATTCCTTGGCTAAAACCCTTTAGTTGTACACATTTTTTATGCCCTTGATTTGTTCATGATGTTCTTTAACATTTTGTCCAACTTCACATAAAACACATGGAACATTTGCCGATAAAAAAGATTATATATACATTAAACTATACATGATATGTGGGAGGGAGAGGGAGCATACTTATCTTAAATAACCACCATTATGTGGAACTAGTACTCTTAAATGGAATAAGATATTTACATGAAAATCACTAAAGAAGCTAGGACTAATGATATACATCAGCAACCAGTCCAAAAATAAGACAGTAAGAGGGGGAAATAGGAAACCCTAAAAGGAAGATGAAACCCTAGAGTTGGGAGGGGAAATAAGAAACCCTAAATGGAAGATGAAACCCTATGGTTGGGAGGGGGAAATAAGAAACCCTAAATGGAAGATGAAACCCTAGGGTTGGTGTTAAATTAATATACATGATCAACAAAATGTTTTAATTATTTTACACCTAAAGGCCTAAAACAAATGTAACCTGACCTAATTCAAATTATGGAAGTATTAAAGTAAAGTACAATAATTAGAACTTGAAATTAGTGAAAATAGGATAGTCTAGAGAGAGAAATTGACAGAGATGAGTGTGAGTAAAAGAATGATCTAACCTGATTCTTCATGACGGATGATTGTTTAGAAGTCATAGAAAATGGAAATCAAATAAAAAAGGCCTCGTCAATTGTTTTTAAAGTCTGGCTGCTTGAAATGCTTTTTGAGACCGAATCGACAAGCATGGTTAGAACCGGTACCATTCCTGTTTCCTTTGCTTTTACTCAAGTAGAATCAAATTAATTCACTCAAAAAATCATTTTATCTATCAATAGGAGAGGTATTTATACAAGACTTCGCTCTCACTAAATAGGAGTCTTCAGTCTTCTTATATCATTCAAACATTCTCTCACCCTAAACTCTAGCTGAGTTATTACTACAACTCACGTACACACACATAATGACTAATATTAAACTCTGAATAATGACTATTACATCATACACTATGTTGTACTAACTAATCTAAGTATATCTCCAACAAAACTTCCCATAGCATTGACATAGTTCGAAGAGAAAGGAATGGGACCACATGAAAATTGGGAAATACACCAATTCAAAATGAACTACAATGGATGGGACCATATTGCCAATCCAATGGGGGTATTGGGAATGACCTAATGACTTTGATTAGAGAGAGGAACATATGCTATCCTGAAGGGTAAATGGACATACACTGTTCATAATGAGTTCAATTGGACTAAGCCTTACAAACTTTTACAACATACAAGTAAAGACATACAGTCTAGTCACTGCAAGTGTGGCACGTGCCTCCGCATCTCTTATGTTCTACTCTATTGGTTGGGCCTTGTTGAGCAACTATAAACCAAAATAATGGGATTGGGTCCTCACTATTTCTTTAGTGTGTTTTGTCCACCTCGTTGACCAATGCAAGTAGTCGCTGCACTTGATCATTGCCACTAGACCACGAAAAACAACATGATGAATATTGCATTAAATGCCATCCATGGGGTTAGTCATTTGGCAATGGGTTTTGTTGAATCATCTATAGTTGGAGTATGTTTCACTGCCACTAATGAATACAACTTTTTAGTTGTGTTATCTTTTGGGCGCTTTGGTTGTGCCATTATAGAAAATTGCAACCTTTGAGTGATCATTGAACTTGAGATTGGTTGGTGGTCTCGTTCCTCTGTTTCCTCCAACCTCCTAGTAGGTTAGCCACCTAGGTCAAATATATATGTTCTTGTGGATCACATACTAGATTGTGCATTTATGAGAAAACTTCCCCCCCACAGAATGGAGTAACACATTTGAGCGGACATCGGGTTCTTCAATAATGCATCCTTATAGGGAGTAGAAATTTGATTTTGAAGACAACTATATTTGGACTAACATGACCAGTGAAACTCAATTAAAGACTTAGATTAAAAAGTAACATTGATAAATTCTGTTGACAGATTAACTTGTAGACCCATCTAAATACTATAGTTTAAATACATTATAAACTATAGACCTAAATAAACCACATTTCAAACTGACACACTATAGACTTAAGTTATTAAATTGCCAATATAAACTATATGAAAACAAAACACGTGATTATCTATTAACACACCTACCAAACTATATATAAAAAATAAATATTAGACCATTGACCACGTAAAAAAAATGTTGATAAACTATTACAAGCAATCTCTAAACGCTATGAGAACCAACAAAAAAATACCTAATAAACTATGCCTAATAGCTCTGTGGTAGGATTTCACAAGTCATAGGTGGCCAGACCATGAACACTTGAGAAGCGCAAGGGTGTGGTGAAAGCACTATGCACAGGAATGACAAAATGTGGCAGAATGCATAGATGATTATCGGGGATGGTCAGAGATAGAAAGCAGACACGTGGGGCCGGTGATTAAAAATTGAACACTTTCAAGAGCTTTAAACACATTCCTACATCTCATCACTGTGTGAGGCTTGTAAACGATCATAATGCAGATATAGGTGCCCTAGATGACATGTTTGACTCTCAATGGAAGCACGATCTGATAGTTGGAGGTACAATGTGCACAAATTTGACACTCAAGATACAATGAATGTGTGGGGATTTGACACCAATAGTAATGACGCACAAGGATTACACATAGCCTGGACGAGATGGGACTGACAAAGGAACTCACCAAAAACACACGAAAATATCAGATTTGACTGGGTTTGATTACAGTGAGGGAACAAACAAATGAATTATATATTGGGTGTTTATTTCAATTCTTTTGGTGGCTGTGGCCAGCTCTTTATAATGCCTCTCAAACACTTCACCTTCAGCATGCACAATTCCCTTTTATTAGGCGGTGCTCTCCTTAATTCTATTTAATTTTGTTAAAAACCAATCGAATGTGACTCACATATGTGTAAAGAAACTTTGAAGCTTCCCTCCTCCACAATACCAAAAACATTCAGAAAAATAAGCGTAATCTAACACTGTTTTGCCAGAGACATTATCATTCGCAGGCAGCCAATACGTTGGCATTTCATCGTGGAAATCAGAAACCTATCTTATACTCAGAGATGCTTTCTCTGTTACCAAAATAATTTCACCCAACATATCATTTTATTTATTAATGAGAGATGTATTTATACAAGACTACTCTCCTATTAAATAAGAGTCTTTGCTCATCTTCTCCCCTACAAACACTCTCCCATTCTAAACTCTGTGTGAGTTGTTACTGTTAGGAATTCATATTTGTTAGTGCTCCATTTATGTTTTTATTGTTGTATTGTTATACCTGTGAATAGTATTCCGGGTTATTTGTTGTAACATCTCCCTAGTTATTAAGAGGAGGTTTGGCTATGTAATTGGCTATATAATAGCCATGAATCGTGTTGTGTAAAGATACATAGAAGAAATATATTTGTATGTGTGAAATTAATTAAGTCTGTGAGTTATGTGAAGTTCTTCCCTGTGCAAGTCTGGTTCGTAGTTTAGATTTGGTATCAGACAGTCTATTTGAGCAAATATGCGACCCTGAGTATTATAAGGGGCAGATCAGTTCATCCCTATGGTTGCCCCAACCGATGAGAGAATATATGGTTTGAACAGTTTCTAATATAGATTAATATTTTGTTCCTATTTTATGCTTTCCTCTCTGTATGCAGACCCAGAGACTTTCTTCAAGTCTTTGAGAGCTGAATTCACCTATATAGTTCAAGCGCCATCTTCCACGGCCTGCTCCACCGATCTCCACTTTCAGCGAACATACACAACATCAAGGAACCGTGTAGTGTATGTATGTAAGGTGATTGAGGAGGACATGTTTCCTTTGTAGGACTCTATTTGGCGCATTTAAAACCCCAAGAAGGAGCAAATAAAATCAGATTTGGATAAGACACTCAGCCGCAGTGCATCACTCAGAAGTGATTCAGAATCCAGATTAAAGCTCTTATCTGGCCTGGTTAATAGCTGCTCAGTGTATTCTATGGATTCCCATGTAGTCACAACTCGGATCTGCACAGCCAGACGCCATTTAGGCATAGCGAGTCTGTATGTGTATGAAAGCAATGGATGATCACGTGATAAAGACCGCCATTGTATATTAAAAGTCCTACGTGGTAGATTGCTTCGACGGCCAGCGGTTTTCTGCAGTCTCTTTGCTTGGCATCCTCAAAACCGTAGACCCACAATGTGTCGACTTCCACTTTGCATAAACTATGGCGAATGATTCGCCAACTTCAAATTCGGTGAGCCACTGAACAGACCCTCAAATGTTTACAAAGCAAGTCAAAACTCCCTCAGCTTACTCGGAGTCAAGCACGCAGTTTTCTTTAATAGGTTGGTTAAAGTTTTTAAGGTTTATATCAAATAGTTTTAGTTTAGATGAGTCGTTTTAGTTTATAGTTGTTTAAAGGTGTTAATAAGTTTGCACAATCCCTTCTTATTTAATAAAAGTCACGTGTCTATGTTGTTTATTTATAAGTCAAATGTTAGTGAGTCTCATCTTTAAAGTATTGTGTCGTCATTTTGCATCCACCATCCTTCATTTGTTATTCATAATTGTTTGTGTTTAGAGTCTTGATAGTCAAATGAATTGTATTGTAAAAGTCACTTGTCACCATTTTGTCTTGTCAATGTTATTTGAGTCATATTATCAAGGTCATGTAAAGGAGTGGGAATTTTCTTAATGGTATTGTTGTTGTCAAATAGGTGATTTTAGAATATTTGTTTATTGTCATTTTTTATTTGTCAAAATAGTCAAGTTGTCAAGATTTTGTAAAAATAAATTTTTTTTGCCTTACGGGCGCATTTTCGGTGTTACCTGACGTCTGGAAAATAATGTGTTTTACATTGTGGGGGGGAGATAAAATAAACCCAATGTGGAAAGTATTGAGCACCCAAGTCAAATCCAGTTGAGCTAGCAGCATATTACTGGAGGACGGAGGCATAGGAGGCTGGAGGTCAATCAACGACCTCTCGTCAGTCACCAACGACGGGGCTGCACGAAGCTATGGTGGCATTTTGTGTGTGTGTGAGTTTGCTTTCTTTTTAGAGTTGCAGTTGATTTCAGTTGTATGCAGTGTGATTATATTTCAGTGTTCCTGTTTTCAATAAGTGGAAATTTCACATTGAGGGGGGGAACATGATCCAATGTTCCATTTCCAGTTTTCAGTTGGTGTGTATGAGCAACAACATTCAACAAATTTTCCTATGTTATTCCTTGAAGTGAGATAGTGATGAGAGACGATGATACTACTGCAACCTCCATGATCTGAGGGTGTTAGTAAGGCATTGGAAAAAAACTATCCAGAAGTGTTGGTTTTGTCGAAAAGCCTTATCTGGCTGGGTTATAAATTAGCTGCCAGTGTATTCTATGGATTCCCATGTAGCAAAAACTCGGATCTGCACAGCCAGACGCCATTTAGGCAATAGCTAGAGTCTGTATGTTGTTAAAGCAATGGTATGATCAACGTGATGGAGAACCGCCATTGTATATTAAAAGTCCTACGTGTAGGAGTGGCTTCGGACGGCCACTGTTTTCTTCTTCCTTTCTTTTCTGCAGTCTCTTTGCTTGGGCATCCTGTGGCAAAAGCCGTAGACCCACCATTTGTCGACTATTCCCACTTTGCATAAACTATGCGAATGGATTTCGGCTCACTTCAAATTCGTGAGCCACTGAACAGACCCTCAAATGTTTACAAAGCAGTCAAAAACTCCCCTCAGCTTACTCGGAGTCAAGCACGCAGTTTTCTTTTAATAGGTTTGGTTTAAAGTTTTTTTAAGGTTTATATCAAATAGTTTTTAGTTTAGAGAGTCGTTTTTAGTTATAGTTGTATTTAAAGGTGTTAATAGTTTTGCACAATCCCGTTCTTATTTAATAAAAGTCACGGTCTATGTTGTTTATTATAAGTCAAATGTTAGTGAGTCTCATCTTTAAAGTATTGTGTCGTCATTTTGCATCCACCATCCTTCATTTGTTATTCATAATTGTTTGTGTTTAGAGTCTTGATAGTCAACATGAATTGTATTGTAAAAGTCACTTGTCACCATTTTGTCTTGTCAATGTTATTTGAGTCATATTATCAAGGTCATGTAAAGGAGTGGGAATTTTCTTACTGGTATTGTTGTTGTCAACTAGGTGATTTTAGAATATTGTTTAGGTGATTGGTCATGTAGTTGTTTTATAATTTGTCAAAAAGAGGTCCAAGTGTTGTTTGTTGTTCAAGATTTGTACAAATAAATTTTTTTTTGTGTTTTTGTTGGCCTTGATATAACGACGAAACAAATAGGGTAAACGGTGCGGCAGAGCAGTGGTGTTGGTTTCGGGTTGGAGTGTTACGGTAAGGAAACCGACAAGCGGGAAAGCTACAGGGCCGCGGGGGGGGGGCCCGGGGGGGAGAAAGCCATGTGAATGGGCGCGGCGGGGGGGGAGGGGACAAACCGCGGGGAGAAACCGGCAGAAGCCGCACCGCAGAACGAGGGGGGGGGCGAGAGTGGGGTAGGGGCTTACCCGGGAATGGGATGACGGGCAAAAAAATAGGGGCACCAAAATCGGTTGCCAGGAGAAGGCGGGCGGTCACGGAGCCGGACACCCAACCGCCAAACGGGAGGGGAACCATGGGACGCCCCAGAGGGAGGGAGGGCGGGAAGAAGAGGCGCAGCGGCAACGGATCAAGATGTTCGGTGCGGGGGGGCTGGTTGGCGGGGGGGGGTTTGGGCCAACGGGGCTGGGGGGCGAGACAGGTGATTTGAATGAGATATTAAACCAGTTGTTGGAGGGTGGGGGAGATAAAAAAGTAAACCCCAATGTGGAAAGTATTTGAAGCAGCACGCCAATGTCGGGAGAAATGCCACCCCGGATTGCGTCGTAGGTAGCGTCACATAAGTTATACTCAAAGTGTCCTAATGCAAAAACCCTTCTTGGCCTCTTAAACTGTGTTCCCTTGGTTCTAATGGCGTTTCGGTGTTGGGCCACAAAGAAGAGAGGGCCGGGGGCCCCGGGGTCACCGCCCCGTCACTCAAAAAGGGGAGATCCGAGGCTCGAAAGGGGAGAAACAAAGGCGGGGGGAGTAATGCATTGGAAAAACTATCCAGAAGTTGTTGGTTCTGTCCTAAAAACCATATGTTGTGGTTGTTGATTAACCACTTGGAAAACTATCCAGAGGTTGTTGGTATTGTCCTTAAAACCATCCAGATCATGAGCAAGCTACATAGCGACACGTTGTAGTACAAGGCAGGTTTTCCCCATATTCGCACTAGGGGGAATGTTAGGAATTCATCTTTGTTAGCGCTCCATTTATGTTTTTATTGTTGTATTGTTATACCCGTGAATAGTATTCTATGTTATTTGTTGTAACATCTCCCTATTTATTAGGAGGAGGTTTGGCTATGTAATTGGCTATATAATAGCCTTGAATCGTGTTGTGTAAAGATACATAGAAGAAATATATTTGTATGTGTGAAATTAATTAAGTTTGCGAGTTATGTGAAGTTCTTCCCTGTGCAAGTTTGGTTCGTAGTTTAGAGTTACTGCAATTCACATACACACATAGTGACAAATGTTTTTTTTATTAATGGTAAAAAGTTTTTTGACCAGGATCCTACCTAGGAACAACAAAAATGGGTCAACACCCAGATATGGAAATGAGAACAAAAGAGACAAGAAGAATCATATTGCCCAGCAGTACAACAAGAAACACAACTACTGTCCGGTGAAAACAACCGAACAACAAAAAGTGAGCCTAAGCATCTAGGTGGGAGAAGCGGTTTTTTTATGGATAGATTTCTTCTTGTTATGCACCGTTTTCCACCCTTCTAAAACCTCCTCAATAGGAAGAATAACTTCAATAGCCGGCTGGTATGTGCTTTTTTACAAGGAGACCGAGGTGACAAATATTAGACTATGACTAACATGGTTATTACATCACGCACTATACACACAATGACTAATATTAGACTATATTGAACATGACTAGTACATCACACATTATGTTGCACTAACTATTCTGAGTAAATATCCAACCAAATCTGACCCTAGAATCTTGTGATGATTTGCGACAATGCTAAATTGGCTTCTGCTTTGACAATATCCTAGAACCACTTGAAACAACAGAGAATTATGAGCCGTAAACTTAGCCCGGACTGTCCTCCCACACACCGTTGTATTGCATACCAAGGATTATGGCTCATTTAGCTCTCACATAAAGAGTGAAGTTTACATGCTTCAACTTGCATCCTATATGGGCAGTGCAACTAAATAAATCGATATGTAACTTAGGATGATCCCTCATTTGGCAAGAGACACTTGGCAATCATGTCACTTTGCATTGGAAATTTTTCAGATTTAGAATTCTGCTCTTAGACTAATGTAGGACTTTCCTTGAGAGACTTAAGATGTGTATAAGCCGAGACTGCACGAAAACGCCCTAGGGGTCCCCGTACCAGCTTGGAAACGTACCAGGTACTGGTACAGGGTATGGTACGTTGTGGGTACGGCTGGAAACGTACCCACGAGGATAGGGTACGGTCTGGGTATGGTTTTGTCGTACCCGGACCATATTTTGCCGTACCCGGACCGTACCCTGTCCTTGTGGGTACGTTTCCAGAAGTACTTGTCCAAAATAAACTTGTCAAAGATAGCGTTTCTTTCATTTTTTGGCAATTATTTCCTTTTTTGGATTTTTGGTGAAAAAAAATCACAAGGATAGGAAAAAAATTGCCATTTTTGGAAGGGTCCGGGAAGATGTAGCAGCAAAAACTTGCATGTGCCATAACTTTCATTCTGTGACTTCGTTTCAAGTGCCGTTTTCTCTAAAAGTGTATATTTTCTTGAGCTCTACGCATTGATGGCAATATTTTTCTTATTTTCATAAAATCCTTTTTTGCACCTTTCTGGACCAAGCAACTTCTTGCAATCTTATGAAAGAATCATGAGCTTTGATCGCCTGTAGACAGATTAGTAATTAAAAATACTGGATAGCTTTCCAAAACTCGGTGAATATTCTCCCATGCTCGGACTAATCGTCCCACCTGCCAGCTTGGATCCATATTTTTCCTGCTTAGTTATGATGTTTCGGGAAATATGTCAGACAATACTATCGTGCTGAGTGGATCAAGGAAGGTCACCATGAACAATCAAAACTCCTTGAATCTTATCACAGTCACTAAGATAAATAACTGTGATAGAGAAATAATAAATTTCAATAAGTATGCAATGTATGAGAATTAAATTTCAATAAGTAAGCAAATGCTTCTTTAAATTTATAATATATATATATATATATATATATATATATATATATATAAAACGTACCGTACCCAAGATTTTTAAAAATTTGCCATATCGGCGTACCGTACCCGTATCCGTGCAGTCTAGGTATAAGCCTTTATTGTAATGTTCTCCAAGGTGCTTTAGGGGTGTAGTCTTTGATAGGAGGTGATAATGACCTTGGGGGTCATCTATATATGCACAAGACTCTTCATTAATTTCCCGTGCCAGTCAACCTAAAATCAAGCCTAGGCCTACCTACGGAAAGTACCCAAATTTGAAAATTGATTGCTGCCCATGTTAAGGGCAGAATCAGCAGGGGTCGAGAGATTGATCATGTCTCGGGCTGTTGTTTCTGTTCTAGGGGTCAAAACTCAAGGAACACTGGAAAGAAGAAATGTCTACAAAGGTGTAAAGATGACTCTGATTAAACTAAAAATGATTATGGGTGTTTAAATTTGGCAAATAGAGATGAACAAGGCGACAGAGAGTTAACCGGAAGGGGGGAGTGTGTGTCAAAAGAGCCAAATATGTGCCACTTGTCCAAATGTCCTAAAGGATGCCATGGCCCATAACCAACATTGCCTAGTGTCTCAAACCAAAATTAGGTTACTACAATTCTATCTTTTAATTCTTATTCTAAAAAAAGGAAAAACTCTTTTAACTTTTCGTTGCTAGTTTTTTGAACTGTAGCTATGTCATAAATATCCAATATATTCTTGAAAGTTTCAGCTTCCTTGGGAGTTGGGACCCTTACATTCAAAGTTTCATCCACAAATTGGGAATGGGACACTGGATCCACCAAGGAAGGTATGCTGAGCCCATTTATTCTTCTTTCATCTTGTTTCTTTCTTATCTATCTACATAGGGCTTCTGCCACTATTATAAATAGGTAGGGAAAAAGTGGACCATCCTGCCTTAGATGCTTGGATACATGGAAGTATTCTTCTGGTAAATTATTAACTAGAACTGAAAATGTAGAACTTATGCAGCTCTCTATCTGCTCCACTAATTATATCAAAAACCAAACTTTTTTCAGATTTCTATCATGAGATTTATTAGTGTCTAATATGATCATTATTATCCTTCTATGTGAGTTGATTGGATGGTTTCATGAGGCAATAAAATGTCATTGAGAATTTTTGTTCCTGTCATAAAACCTCCTCATTTTTCTTTGACGGTTTTGTGAAGAACACATTTTAATCTGTTTGCCATTGGTTTTGCCAGAATTATGTAAATTGTTCTGCATAGTACAATTGACCTGAAGGCATCCAAGAATTTTGCATCCTCCTCCTTCGGAGTGAAGGCCAGGAATGTGTTGTTCCACTTGCTCTTCACTAGTTTTTCCTCCCAGATTTTTCTATTGCTTTCGTAATGTACAAGCCCACTATAAATGATTTGAATTTCAATTTTTTGAATGATGAATCCTCTTGGTTTTGTATTTAATGGAGCCATTTTTCTAATTCCTTCTGACATCAAAGAGTAATTCGTGCACAATAAAGTCCAGAATTTTTTTGTATCACAAAAGGCAGAAACAATCATGCTACTGTCTGGATTTGTTTCGCATGTCAGCATCATTTTTCCTTAGAAATTAACCATCTATCCAATTGTCCAGATATATGAGTAACCTGCAAGGAGTAATATGTGGATAAAGTCATGCTGCAAATGAGTTCTTCAAAAGATAGGATTTTAGGGCGAAAAGCTTGGCCAAAATGAAGTTCAACGTATTTGTTTTAGGAGTTTTGTTACAAATTTACAAACTACAAAGTTCTTTGGCGGAAGCATCTAACAAAGGTATATTGACATAAAAACTATGGCTCTAGACAATATGCTGATCCTTTCCCATGCGAGCTCTTTGTCTACAAAAACTACATTGAAATCAAGTGCAGGGGAAAGTTCAATAGCAGGATCATCCATTCTAAATGTTCTTTCTTGAGATGGCATAATTGTCTCACCCTTCTCTCTTTTTAAAATTAAAGCACTTGATGCTATTCTCAGAAACCAAAATCTAAACCCATTAATTCTAAGTGGTATGGCAGAAAGGAACTTGGTAATTTGTTTTGTTTGGTAATATAACAAAGAAAATTAGGTTAATAAGTGTGCACTTTTTGCCAATGTGGGATTTGCGAGAGGGTGATAATAGATTTGCAGTTTTTGGCTGCATCATCAGATATATTTTTCTGTTGAGGTTGATTGACGAGTCTGTCCTGATGGTCATGGGAGGGAATCTTCAAGAGTAAGATCTATGTCAGGAGTGAGTTATTGCTGCTCATGTCCTTGTGGATGTATTTTATCATTGTCATCTATTATTGTTGTCTAGTCTTCAAAAAACAAAAAGAAAAAACAGTTTTACTAAGGTTCAAAGATGAATATGGTAGAGTATTATAGTGGTATTGCAGGTCTGGACCACATTATAAATTTGGTTACATAAGGTAGGATATTTCATCTAATGTCAACTGGGATATTGTCAATTTCGGGAAAGCCTCTCTTAAGAGTCAGAGCTTTCTTGAAACTATTTATCATACTTGTATAGAATTTCTTATTAGCCGATGCATGTACCTATGTGGCACTTTGTTTAGGCCAGTCTGTACATTTTTGGTTAACATTTATGCTGTGTATGATTGTTTCCCAGATGTCAAATGCTCAAATCTATATTGTTTGACTTAGTTTTTTTTTTGGACGTTGACACCTCAAAAAGCTATGTTTTCAACACTTTTGGTGAAACTTGACTGTTTCTGTTTCATATTAGGTGCAATGGAAAGAGTCAGAACTTTCAGTTTTACGTGATAATTCTTATGCCGATTTCCCTCCCACTCCCAGTACACCCAAGGTGAGGATTTTTTAAATTTGATTACCTTCAACTAAATGTAATTATTGATGGTGTTTCACGAGAATCCTCAAGTCTATACCAATGGTATGGCGAGAATTTTCCAAACGTGATTGCTTTCTGATAGTGTTTTGAAAATGGGACTAGCGTTCTCATCGTGGAGGAGATCATGAACGAGCTTCTATGCGGGCACTTGCTGGATCAGATGACGGTTTCACAGGTGAAATTTCAGTATTTTAGTTTTATTTAGGGAATGAGCTTTCAGAGTTGGATCAGTAAGAGTACTCGGACGTTTTTTTAGAAATCTGTAAGGATTTATTCCTAATGTCACAAACTTGCTAGATGAATCATTTTCTCGAATGCCTGGCTGGTCATGTTTCTATATAAAAATTGTCACTGCAGCACATGTCAATTGACAACAATACAATTAATACGCTTTATAATTTCAGGTGAGAGGGTTGGCAAGCGGGATCATAAACGCAAGGTGATGTCATTTACACCTTGTCAATTATTTCTCAATCATCCAATTCTAAAAACTAGTTTATTCTTACTTCTATCTTTGCACTTTAGGCACCTGCAAGGTTCTTGGATGTCCCACCTTCACCACCTCAGGGTAAAAGGGCTCGCAAGTTGAAGGCTTCTGATAGCTAAATCGAAGGTATTTTTGGAAATTTAGTTGTAATTTTAATGTCATTACTAAAAATAATCAATTTAGTGTACCTAATATGTAATGTTAGTAAAAGACATTTATTATTTGTGTAATGGAGATTGTTTTATTATTCTGGAGTTTTTAGTTTTTCGTATACTCATTATTTGAAGACTTACAATCTTATTAGGCAGGTGCTGCTGGTGACTGACAAATGGTGGATGATATTATGTACAATTTCTTGCCCATGACAGATAAAAAATGAAAGCGTAGAATTGAATTGTGATTGGTATGATAGCTGTTGGATCTATGATGTCATAGCTAGAGCTGTAATGAAATAAAATGTAACATATGAAAGTCTAGAGATTATAACTTTCATTCAACTTTATAACCATTACTGATGGTAACACTGCAAAATAGCTGCTGGGAAATAAAAATTTATTACTCATTATGGACTTCCTTTTGTATCATATCTTAAGATCTGATAAAGTTTTTGCCCTGTTAGTTGCATTTATCATATATTTTTTTATTTGCAAATCACTTTCACTAATTTCAAAAAAGCAAGATAATTGTTTTATGAGCGCAAAAGCTGAGTGCTAAAATAGAGGTCTTTTTAGATGGTCTAAAGAATTAGTGTTAAGTACCTTCAAGTCATAATGCGTGTCGCAAATTTTACTAGCATGGAAGTGTATTGCTTTTCTACAAGTTGTGTGATATCAGAAATAGCCATTTGAGATGAGAGTAAATTTTATTGAGATCAAAAGTAGCCATTTGAGATGAGAGTAAATTTTATTGAGATCAAAATGTGAATGGTTATGCTGACATTCTTAGATCTTCTTAAGCTTTAAATTGATGCACGTACACAAATCCGGTTTTATTGATTTTCCCTCGTTATGAGTCTATTTCACTTTTAAACAATGTAAATGGTGGGTTGGACACACAAGCAGACTTAAGTTAAATGATTGTTATTAAAAATTCAGAATGGTCTATAACCAGATAATTGAAAATGATTTCGTGTATATCACAGAGTACATGCATCCAATTCACTTAATGGGACATGGAAGTGAGAAAATCTTATTGGCATCCACGCACAGAGAAAATCTGTCAGTAAGATTTCTGAATATATCAAAGTTGTTAATATTACATCTTGATAAAACACCAATATCCAAATCTGTGCAAAGCAAGCTTATATGAAAGAGAAAAGAGCTCCTAGAATTGGAATACTGTTGAGCCTTTAAAAAGCAGGCAAAACAGTAGCAGAAGAGGTAGCACTGAACCCAAAGAGATTAAGCATTTACATAGATGCTTGGGCAAGAGTACCAATTATGAGACGAAATAATGGGACCAATCGCAGGCCTTAAAGCTTAGAAAAGGAACAAGTAGATTTAAAACCAGGGACTGACCATTCCGAACGGGGAAACATGGACCTAATTAATGGAAGCCAAGGCTGTGATTGATGCTATTATTCTGATATAGTTGTGAGTGTTCTATAAAACTTGGACTTGATGGCAAAAACTGCGACGATAAACGTGGGTTAAGTAAAAGTCTGCCATTATTCTATTGTAAATTCAAACTTTAATTATTTGGGAGGAGAAAAGCAGGTCGCGGATATAATTTTTTTGAATGTTCATATTTGCTTAAGATAATTAGGCTTAAGGGGCCACATATCCAAAAAGTTTGGAGGGAAACCAACTGCACGGGGCATTTAGAAGCTATGCTCGGAAAAGAAAATGATTTAAAATACTAAATGTGTATCCTATTCTTCCCCCTATTAACAAATGTTAATGTTTACTGTGTTTTTGTGTTAAAGTGGGTCCCCTTTGTCTTGTAATTGTTATTAAAAATACACGGAAACAATGTCATTAGAGTAATGACTATTCATGGAGGTCATTTGCGTAAATGCCCCACAAAAATAAATAATGTAATTAAATTGCTCATGGAAACCATTAAATTAACATCAAATATATGATTGAGTTGTGATTGGGTGAATCCCACATTTTTAATAATTGTATGACAAATGTGATTTACTAGGCACTACACTCACCAAATGCTTTGCCAATGGGGAATGAGGTTAGAGGTTGAGAAGCTCAAAGTGGTAAATTTTATTCACCATTGCTTTCCATAGCTAAAAAATGTTTATGGTGCTTGTGTGCTAAAGTGTCATTAGAGTAGTGACTATTCATGGAGGTTATTTGAGTAATGACTAAAAACAACACAATTAAAATGCAATAAAAAAATAATCTAATTAATTACTCGTGAGAACCATTAACTTAACATAAAATATATGAGAGGTTTGTAATTTGGTTAATCCCACATTAGTAAAATTGTAAGGGAAAGGCAATTTATTAGGCACAACACTCACAAAAAGCTTTGTCAATGGGGAAAGATGGTAGAGGGTGAGAAACCCAAAATGGCAAATTATTTTCAACATTCCTACCCTATTAACAAATACTTATGGTTTGTGTGTGTTAAAGTGGTCTCTTTGCCTTGTAATTATTACCAACCAATGAAATTTCAACTTCCTTGGATGACACACAAACTTGGAGTCATATGGAAGCACCATCTTTCCAATTGCAAAAAACTTGTTCTTGATACGCCTATCATACCAAGCTTTTTGTCATTCCTTTTCTATCTTCTGAATCCAATGCACAACATGCCACTCATCTAATTGCATCAAATTTTCAATGTGTTCATCAATTGCCTGTTCATCATCCAATCAACCTGCACGCACAATTCGCAAAGATGGTAGCATAAATTCCATAGGTAATACATCATTTGCGAAAAATACCAATGGAAATGGTGTGGCTTTATTCAACCATTTATAGGTTGTTCTATATGCCCAAAGGATGGTTTATACCTTGTAATCCCAATCCATTCTTCCAACATTGCATATCTTCATTAGTGTGTGTCCCAAGATATTGTTGAAAGATTTAGCAGTTACATTAGTTTGGAGGTGATAAGGGGTAGTTCTATGGTGTGCCACTCTAGACACCAAAATTGGGTCACACTCCCTTTAAAACTCCTTTCATTAAATTAACCATATTCTACCTATTCATATCCCCTAGTGCACATGTTAAATACCAATAGAAATGGTGTGGTTTTCTTCAACCATTTATAGGTTGTTCTATATGCCCAAAGGATGGTTTATACCTTGTCATCCCAATCCATTCTTCCAACATCACATATCTTCATTAGTGTGTGTCCCAAGATATTGTTGAAAGCTTTAACAATTCCATTAACTTGGAGGTGATAAGGGGTAGTCCTATGGTGTGCCATTGTAAACACCAAAATTGGGTCATGCTCCCCTTAAAATCCCGTTAATTAAATTAACCATATCCTACCTATTCATATCCTCTAGTGCGCATGTTAATTGAATTAATTATCTTAATTAAATTAATTAATATCCTCACTTAACCATCTCACTCAACCAGCTCATTCAGCCACCTCACTCAAATGACCCACTCAAACTTCATTAATGACCTAAGACTAAGTCTAAACCTATCCTAAATAACTAGGACTTAGTCCAAACCTAGACTTAATTCCTATTAACAAACCTAAAAAGACTCCTACTTATTTTTTCGTGATCCATCACTTAAGACTCGTAAGAAGGTTGGAGACCATGCCAAAATAGTAACAATTAGGCTATTTTTGGCCAACCTAGATATTTTCGCCTTAACCAACTCCAGTTATATCTCAACCGATGTAGGTCATTTAACTGTTGTCGGTTAGGTTAAATACATTTCCAAAATCCTTTGCCTAGGTTGGTCATTCGATTCAGGATCTCATATGAAAATATATTTTGAGCACTCAAATTTCTTTAGCACTTAGGAAAAAGAATACACACGGGAGCACTACCAACACTAGTGACCATCCATCATCCTCTTCACGATAACAGATTCACAATAGAGAGGCATAAGGTTCGAACTATCGTGACATGAATACAACGACTCTTCTCTCTGGATCTATGCCATCACTGTCCTCATCACGTGAGTTCTCCAAATCTACTTTTTAGTAAGTACCTAACACCTCTTCATTTATCTCCATTTTCTTTCAGTAAGACTTATTATTCATCTCAGTAATTTATCTTTCTCCACAGCCTTACATTTCCTTCCTCTCACCAACCAATCAACTTACCATACCTGTCCCTTTCACCTATTTTTACCCTCTTCTAATCATCCTTGAGTCTTCAAGAACATTTTACAACCTCACCCTCACCATTTCCAACCTCTGTGCAATCATAGGGAGTCTGAAAAACCAATTATAAGAACTTTCTACTAATTGCCCCTATCGACGATGATTAGCCAACCAACGTCGATCATTCTGGTTAACCGACATCGGTTATACAACTGACATCGCTTACTGTGTCTGACAATATAGCTCAGACCAAAGAGCTAAATACCCACTTCCCAATAGCCTAGAACCATTCTTAATATTTACCAGAACTTATCCAGAGCTTGGACAAGACCTGCAACTCAACATCAGCCAATCACCTAACCCATTTTGACCTCAATCACCTTCTACCCGAACTTTCTTATTATTTTGTACGATATACCTAAATCATTTCAATTTCAATAGGATATTTGGCGTTCCTCATCGTTTAATCATTGATAATAGAAAACTATTCAAAAACAAAACCCTACAGAAACTCTGTGACACCTTTGACATTAAATTAACTAGTGCAATAGGTCTTATAAAATCAATTGCACATTTTTTAAAAGTTTTTTTTCTTGTTATAGGCCTTAATGGCATTTCATCTCTATTCCCAAACTTTCCAATTCTTTTAAAGTGATCCCATGCTTTGATAAAAGACTTAGTATTTTTCTACAATGTCTCCCACCATAGACCTACTAAAAGGATCTTACGCACATTGGCATCGCCTTCGTAATGGCCTCTGACTATTCCTCCATGAGCCTCTTCCATGATGGATTTGCGCTCATATTCCAGAACACATGTTCAAGACGTCATCTCACCCCATTTTGTACATGTCTCCTCCAATGATTCGATATGACACAACATAAATAGCCAGTTGTTTCTTTTTCAAGGTCTTCATTCCTTCTAGCACCAGTCCAGTGTGTAGAAATACTGCTATGTCTTCCAAATCAGTCGACGCGTGGTTGATTCTAAAAAATTGTGCATTCGGCATAGTGTCCTCAATACTATGTGCTTCCTCCCCAGAGTTGATCCTAGATAAGTGGTCAGGTCCCAAATTTCTCTTACCTGGCTTTATTATAACTGTAAAATCAAATTATTGAAAAATAAGTATCCACCGGCATATGCACCCTTGCAAAATAAGTTTATTGATTAAGTGTTTCAATACCATATGATTTGTAAAAAAGATAAACAGTGTGTACAATAAGTAATGTCTGAACTTTTAAAGCGCGTAGATCATGGATAATGCCTCGCGCTTTGTAATTGTGTAGTTCTGCATAGCTGGTGTCAACTTCCTACTTGCAAAGCATATAGGGTGATCAACATTTTCCTCTCCTGGTTGTGCTAAGATTGCTCCAATAGCCATGCCTAAGGCATCTACATGAACATGGAAATGTTTGTTCCATGAAGGGAAGCACAAGATTGGTATGGTGGCTAACTTCTCCTTCAATGTCTCAAACGACTGCTACTTCTTTACACCCCAATAAAATTTTCCTTTGTACTTGAGAAATTCCTCTAGGGGTGTGGTGATCTTTGCATAACCCTTAATGAATTTTCTATAGTAACTAGTGTGCCCCAAGAAACCATTCACTTCACTTTGGTTGATAGGTTCTTCTTGTCCCAAAACAATAATCATACCAAGTAGCTACTCATCACCCCACCTTATATCCTCCGGGCCAGTCTCACATGTCCCCTCCTCTCTACCTATGTGTCGCCCTACAACCATCTCTCCTCCCACCATAGGTCTCAGTATAATCTCCACCTGGCCCTCAGCTCGGCCTAGCCTACGTGAACTAGTAGCCTCACCCTGACCATGTGTCTAGGCTTGCTGGCCCCCTGTGCTCTCTGAGCTATGAGTACGAGACCTAGTCCTCTCACTCACTGCCTATTGTGCTCTATACTCAGCATAAGACGAGACATCTATCCCGACACTTGTTAGGTGATCTTGATAGTAATGGGCCTCGTTAAGGGCATCCTTGAACCTCATCATAGTCACCATCTGAGGCAGTGCCATAGGTCTCAATGTAACCTGTGTGCCTTATCCAATTAACACTGGCCTCAATCCCTGTACCTGTGATCCCTATCCTCTTCCCTATACCATGGGACCCTATCCAGCCACTGCTACCTGTTGTATGAGACCTTTTCCTTGAGCCTGTGCAGGTCCCTGTGCATGTGCAGTGGCTAACTGGCCTTGCAAACCTGCTACCTACGCCTATAAGGTGGCTACCTGTACCGCATCATCACCATGTATGGGTGCATGCACCTAGGCTAGTTGTGCCTGTAAGGCTGTCACCTGGGCCTACAGGGTGGCCACCTGCGCATGAGATGCTATTAACTGACCTTGCACACATGTGAGTTATGTCTAAAGGGTGGCCACATGCCCCTACACGACATCTCTCTGTATTGTCATGGTAGCAAGATTGGGCTACCTTGGTCTTGGTGGTGTCACCCGTTATTGTGCCACCCACCACTACATATAACCATCGGTGACTCCAACGTAATCAAACCCCATATCCATTGGTTGCTCCTCCTACTATGTCGGCACACTTGAACGTGGTGGAGACATGGGTCTCTCCACGTAATCTCTCTGGTACTGTGGGAAAGGTTGAGGCATGTCCTGTGGCAGCCCAAACTATCGTCTATCCCTGCCTACAGGTATCAACTCATGCTCGCCGGCACGTCGCCCCTGTATCCACCTCAGCAACTAAAACTCGTTTAACTCCTCCATCATGCCCCTATATGAGGGGTAGCCAATGTAGGGCCTCCACACAATATCGACCCCTGAAATTCCTTCTAACAACCGCCTGTAATATAAAACATCATGTGTGGCCCTAGCCACCCTATGCTTCACACCAACTGGTACCCACCATCTGTAGCCAAATATCAACAATCCACCCCCAAACCAATCATGTAACGGAAAACCAATTGGATGAACGCACACGATATGCTCGTATGCCCAACAGTGTAGTAGAAAGGTGCAACACAAACTAAACCACTACAATCTCCCATAGGCCCACAACTCCCTATATAGCTGCACTAGGAATGTTAGTGCCCAGGAAAAGAAGATCCACTCCTCCATCATATCTTGGAGCACTCCCATTAGTGCTCGTGGGAATCTCCCACCCTCAACATCTGACAAGGTGAAGCAACATACCGCCTTCATCATCAATACAATCAGCATCGTCTCCTTAGGATGGGTTACATACATATCTCCATAACTCAAGCTTGTGCTATGATACCTCAGCTCACCAATCACCTCCCCAAATACATTCACTACTGGCTCCATTAATGCCTTCGACGAAATAGAATAAACTAGCTCCCCAATGATTGGTAGCCACAAGATCCTATACACATCCTCTCGGGTGACAATCATCTCACCCGTCGGTAAATGAAACGTATTGGCCGATGAATCCCATCTATCAATGAGTGCGACCATCAAGCTAGGATCTCAAGCTATATTCCTATAGTGACGGATACCAATCAATCAAACATCTGTCATATGCTCCCACTCCTCTGTAGTCACACTAGACCGCATCTGCACTAATAGAGGTGGTACTCTGTCCTACATCCTAAGCTGGTCCCTATCCTACGACACCAAACACAACATTGTCAAGACTTGCCTACCCCAAAATTACATCTTACCCACTAAACCATACCTAACCACATCAATCATGTCTACCCCATTTACCTAATTCACCTACAAGCCTACTACCCTTTACAATCATGACCCATCATCTTAACATTATTTAATCTACTTACCTATTTTATCCCGCAAAACTCATATTTTACCTTCATCCCTCTACATACACTCTTCATTTACCCCTTCCCACCTATTTTTCTTTCCAAACTAGCCCTTCTTACCCCTGTTTTTGTTTAGTCTTCACCAACGTCGGTCGCCTTGAACATCACTGGTTTGTCTTGACTGTCACTGGTTCCCTTTTACTAGTGTTGGTCACCTTATCCCTCACCGACATTGGCAAAAGATGACCGACGTTGGTCTCTGTCGCGATAACCAAAACTCAAAACCCATCCCCCCATAATTAAAAAAGTTCACAAAGACACCTAAATACTTACAAAAACCTACCCAAACTTTCCCTACCCTCATGCCCTAACCTCTTTTACCTACTTATGTTATTCCCTCCCTTCATTTCATTCCAATTTACCCACAAACTTCAATTTACAAACCCCACCCAAATTTACAATAAAAACCACATTTACAACACACTTTTCAACCAAATGAACAATTCAAATTGCCTCTACCTCATATCATTGTCGTCTCCTCGGTGCCATGTCTGGCCACTGCGTCAGTGGTCCACTCGAATCCTCTCCCGCCTCTGCCATGTCCAAATCAACTACTCGCCTCCAAACAAATCAAATCAATTGAAACGATCTCGTGGACCCACCAATCACCCACTACGTGGCTCGCCAAGTTAGCTCAAAGTCTCGTACTATCACTTTCCATGAAGGCACTATCTCTTTGTCGTTTTCCCTAATGACAACAAGTTAAAATGAAACTGTAAAACATGGATTTTTGTTTTTTAACCCTAACTCGACATGACCGGCGTCGGTCATACCAAACTGACAACATTAAACCTATAAGCGGAATTAGTCACCTGCCAATACCATTTCACCTACATTTTTTCCCACTTTGGCCTACAAATGTTACTGCCTCAATACCTTGTAACCTCACCAACACCTATTACACCCTACCCACTAGCCTAAACTACCTATACATTTCCTTAATTGCATTTAGGGACATATTATTTACTTATACCTTAGCCTTACCCGTGCCATGACTTATATCCCTTGACCTGAACCACATTTTTTGACCTTTGAACTTGTGTACTCAGTATACCTTGTGATGCTATTACATGTGTTGTTTAGGCCTAATGACCTTACCTTGCCTATTGTCATGTCATTTATCCCGACCAAACCTTTAGTGTACCAGATCATATCTAAATGTTCATGCACCTAACCTACGTTTTGTTTCTGCATGATATTATGTATCCTCGATACCTGAATAACTTCAACCTTGTTTGGATAAACCTATCGACCTTAGACGATGTAGAGTTTGCAAGATCTTCAACCTGGTATCATGTCGCAGTCTATATGTGTGCATGCGTTCAATTGACATTACCTATTACCCAGTTTGATCATCACCCATTACCCAAAGTGCCCATACCCTTACCCATAACCCACCTACCTTAACTTTTATCACCTACACATTTATCAAACCACTCATCGACTCCATCTCACACCTCAGTAGCTCCTAGTTTGAGGGGGATCACCTCCACCCATACTTGGGGTAATTCCACTCTCACTTATATTTGGGGTAACCACTTCCTTTTTTGTCAATGACACTTATCAATATAAGCCATGCGATAAAAGGGGAAAATGTAGACACAAAAATTAGGTCATACTTCCCTTAAAACCTCGTTCATTAAATTAACCATATCCTACCCATTCATATCCCGTAGTGCACATGTTAATTGAATTAATTATCTTAATTAAATTAATTAATATCATCACTTAACCACCTCACCCAGCCATCTCACTCAAATGACCCACTCAAACCTCATTAATGACCTAAGACCAAGTCTAAGCCTATCCTAACCAACTAGGACTTAGTCTAAACCTAGACTTAACTCCCATTAACTAACCTAAAAGGAATCTTGCTTATCTTTTCGTGATCCATCAATCAAGACTCAGAAGAAGGTTGGAGATCACACAAAAAATAGAAACAATCTGGCTATTTTTGGCCAACCTAGATATTCCCGCCTTGACCGATGCTAGTTATATCTCAACTGACGTTGGTCACCTAACCGTTTCTAGTTAGGTTAAATACATTTCCAAAATCCTTTTTCTAGGTTGGTCATTTGATTCAGGGTCTCATACAAAAAAGGACTTGGAGCACTCGAATTTCTTTAGCACTCAAGAAAAAGAAGACACACGAGAGAACTACCAACACCAGTCACCATCCATCATCCTCTTCATGATCATAGATTCACAACAGAGAGGCATGGAGGTTCGAACTGCCACAACACGAATACAACGAATCTTCTCTCTGGATCTCTGTCATCACTGTCCTCATCACCTATGTTCTCCAAATCTACTTTTCAGTAAGTAACACCTCTTCATTTATCTCCATTTTTTTTCAATAAGATTTATTATTCATCTCAACAATTTATCTTTCTCCACATCCGTTCACTTCCTTCCTCTCGCCTACCTATTACCTTACTATACCTGGCCCTTTCACATATTTTTACCCTCTTCTAATCATCCCTGAGTCTTTAATACCATTTTACGAACTCACCCTCACCATTTCCAACCTTTGTGCAATCACAGGGAGTCCAAAAAACAATTCTAAGAACTTTCTTCTAATTTCCCTTACCGATGTCAGTTAGCCAACCGATGTCAGTCATTCTACGTAACCGACATCGGTCATACATCCGACATTGGTTATTGTGTCTTGCAATATAGCTCAGACCAACAAGCTAAATACCCACTTCCCAATAGGCCAAGACCATTCTTAATATTTACCACACCTTACCTAGAGCCTGTACTAGACAAACAACTCAATACCAGCCAATCACCTGACCCATTTTAATGTCAATCACCTTTTACCTGACCTTTCTTATTGTTTTATACGAGATACCTATATCCTTTCAATTTCAATAGGATCTTTACTTCATGTATGATTTAACTAGCATTAATAATGTTATATAAAAGTGGATTGATACCCTGTTAAGGAAGCATTAAGCTTCTCGGATCTAGCTTCCACTAGGTAGTCCACTCCTTGTTTTTTTAACTCTATCTGGTGGATTTTTTTTTGCATTTGTAGGTAGTTCCTTTGAGCCAAAAGGGAGCTTGCGCAATCAACTTGGATCAGGAAATCAAAATGCACACAACCTTCAACCAACATTACAAATAGGTATTCCTCCTTGGCCTACTACCCCTATCTGTTTCATTAATTTTCTAAGAATCCGGTGAAACATTTTGGCACACCTGGTGGGACCCATCTGGGGTTCCTTGCATTTGTTCATTCTTAGGGAACCATTATATGTTTGTTTCTTTTCAAAAGGAAGTTAACATTAAATTCTCTCCCTGGGAATCTTCTCTTTCTTCTACTTGTCTCAGTGACATTTTTATTTTGGGACTAAAATGAATCCTTCTTTATTTTATTACATTTACATTAGTGAAAGTCATATCCTTTCCTATTCACTATTTGTTTACATCGAATATCACATTTTGATTTTTGTTTTAAAATACTTGCATTTCATATTTCTATGTTTGTATTTTTAACTCACATTAAAATTGAGGGAAACCTATATGCTGGAAGTCATGCCCAACTGATGGTCGACATAATTGAATCATAGAGAAGATTATCTTCTCTTTTTCAAACTGCACAAAAATAAACTCACACATCTTCTTAAACAACACCTTACCTGGAAGAAGCTGTCAACGACCACACAATCAGAGGATTGACAATGGGTGCCTAACTGGTTTCTCTATCCAGTCATTATCTCAGAGAAAGGACCGCCCCCGCCCAAAAAATTACCTAAAACCATCCTTAGATCTTGCCTCTCATAGGATACCTTCTTTCCAACCAAAAAATTTTGTTCTATTCACAAGTTAATCTAAAATAACATAAACTAAAGCATAAAATTCACCCATAGCATTTCATGTTTTTCTTAGTTTTTTCTGTTAGAGTAGGTATTTACCTTAGCTGATGTTCACCTAGGTACATTATTTACCTTTATTGTATTTATCCTCACCCACTTATGTGTGTGGATATTTTTATTTATTTATTTAGATATTAAGAGATATTATCTAGTTGTTAGGTATAGTTATTTCCTTGATCTATGGTATTGACTAGTTGTTTCCTAGATCTATGTTATTGACTAGATCCTTGATGTCTAGTTCTCTCATAAATCTATGGACTTGACTAGTTCTTTCTATGATTTATGGCTTGATCTACGACCTTGACCGGTTCTTAGATTGTTATTCCTTGAACCTCCTATATAAGCAAGGTCCATTCTCATTGTATTTCATTGAGTTCCATAATAATATATGATATTGCTGCTCATTTGTTTGCAAAGGTTTATGTAAAGTTATTCTGGTGAATTACTTTCATCTTATTGATCGTGATGTTTGATTAACATCTGTGTTCTTGGCTTGGCATAATCTAGTTATCGTTCCTTTTATGTTATCAGAGCAGGAGATTGCTATTGACATTCATCTGTAAGTTTTATTTTGCAAATAAATTCTTTATATATTCAGGATTTACTTGTATTTTGTTGATGCGTGCATTTTTATGCAAAACAGAGGCTTCCATTGGATTCGGAAGGCAACAAAACCCTAAGATCGGCTGTAAACTCGACCATTTCGGGAGGCAATCATTTGTTTTTTTTTGGTTTTGTTGTTGTGCAGAAAAATATACTGGATTCACCTCAGGATTCATTTTATTTGTGTGGTGAAGGCAAGTGCATTTTATTCTATTTTAGTGGAAACTAAAATAAATAGTAGAGCATATTATTGAAAAACTTGTATGTTTTGATTGGTAATTCCATTTTGAGTGTTATTTTTTTTATAAAAGTACGTGTTTTTTATGCTCTTTCCATTGGAAATATTTATTTTCAGAATCACATTATAATTATAAAGTGCCATATTATAACACACACTCATTATAAAGTGCCAAAATCTGGGGGGCTCTTGTTGCATTGTTTGGGCGTCTTATTGCATTACTTGGTTCTTGCATTTCTTTTGGTGATTTTTTGAGGATGTCATCTTTATCTACTTCTGCATTAGATCATGTTGAGCCATTAACAACACATAATTACCACGCATGGAAACCAAGAATGGAAACAATAATTAAGGGGAAATGATTATGGACTTTAACTTCTTCAGAATAACCAGTGTTCACTAGAGAATATGAGAAATTTCAGTACTAATACAAATTTGATGAGTGTATGGGTTTGATAGGAACTTATGTAAGTGATAGTCTTTTGTTTCATTTGGAAAAGTGTAACTCTCCTTTCAAAATATGGGAGAAATTAGAGGATTTATTTGGTAAGGTGGATCATATGAGAGCCATGCAACTTGAAATTGAGATCACCTCTCTTAAGGCTGAAGATTTTCCAACAATTATAGACTATCTTACCAAGTTCAAGCATTTGCTGACATGGTTGAAGGGGAGTGGAAGAGATAAGAAAGATGAAGAGTGTGTTTACTTGATTCTATCCAAGTTGAGAGGACCATTCCAATTTTTTTCTTCTACCTTTTTCTCTAGCATGGATGCCTTAGGTGACACATTCAAAATACCTAACTTAAAAACATTTTGTGAAAGAATTACTAGGGAAGAATCCAAATTATCTCACCTTGAGTCTTCCAGCTCTCAAAAGGCATTAGTTGCATCTAATCCTAAGGGCAAGGGAAAACCAATCAGTAAAACCAAATCCACACCTTCTCCATCTCAAAATGCTCTTAAACCCAAAGAAAACAACTCAAAATCCAATGAGTCTTCTAAATTTAAGAATAAGTCTAGCCCTTCATGCTCTTTTTGTGGGGGTAGTAATCATGAAGAAAATAGGTGTTATAAGCAAATGCAAGCCTTAGAGGATGCAGTCAAGAAACAAAAAATTTCTATCTCCACTCCACCTCCTTCTAATTAGCATGGAAAATCACTTAATGTTGTTGGAAGATCTCAGTCACCACTTGCAAACAATTGAGTTATAGATTCTGGTGCTTCTCATCACATGACTTCTTCCAAGGAGTCTTTTGTTTCTCTAGGTTTGAGTTCTACTTCCAAAATTGAGGTTGGAGATTCTTCCTTGTCTTTCTGTTGAGGGAAAATGTGATATACAACTTGATGGTGGCAATATCCAAGATGCACTATATGTTCCTATCATCACTACAAATTTGCTTGCTGTCTATCAAATTTGTTATTCCTTGCCTAGGGATAAGCAAGGCCCATTCTCATTGTATTTCACATGAGTTCCATAAGTAATATATGATATTGTTGGAACCTCATTCACTGTGTTGCTCAAGGTATTATTTATCAGTTAGTTCTGGTGAATTACTTTCATCTTATTGATCGTGGTGTTTGATTAGCATCTGTGTTCTTGGTTTGGATATGATCTAGTTATCGTTCCATTTATGGTATCAAAGCAGGAGATAAGCTATTGACATCCGTTTGTAAGATTTTATATTTGCAAGTACATTTTTTTATATATTTGATAGGATTTCAGGATTTTCATCGTATGGTAGATGTTATTACATAGCTTTTTTATGTAAAACAGAGAGCTTGTCATTGGATCCGCATTAGGTGGAAACAACCACCCAAGATCAACTATAAACTTGAGAATTTTTGGGAGAGCACTCATTTTTTTGGTTTTTTTTGCTTGTGCAGAGTGACCATGGTGGTTTGCCTACGGGATTTGTGTCAGCTGTGAAGCTAAGTAAACTTACAAAAATTGATAATTTCTTGAGGTTTTAATTTATGTGGGTGTAACATTCTTGATTGGTGTGCAACAGTGATGGTTTTGGACACTTCAAGAGTGTTCAAGGCTTTGATCGAGAAACAATCGTCTAATAGCATAAAGAACCTTCATACTGATAATGGGGGAGTATTTCAGCAATGAGTTTTTTGAATTTTTTGCAACTCAAGGAATTATTCACCAACATTCTGTTCCTCATACTCCACAACAAAATGGCTTAATAGAACAAAAGAATATAACTTTGAAGGAAATGGCTAACTTTATGATGCATTCTAGAGATATACCTCCTATCTATTAAGCAGAAGCAATTAATTGTGCTAACTTATATTCAGAATTGCACACCACACAAAGCACTAGAGCATTTGACTCCAGAGGAAGCTTGGTCCAACACTTAGCTAGATGAATCATTTTTTCGAGTCTTTGGGAGCCATGCTTGGGCCTTTGTGCCAAAGAAGAAAAGGAAATCTTTGGATAAGAAGAGTAAACCCTTGATCTTTATAGGGTATTGTGAGTACATGAGAGCTTATCGTCTTTTAGATCCTGATACACATGATGTTCTTTTTCAAACACATGTTCAGTTTGATTAGTGTTTCACTCCTCATGATTCTTCATCTTCTTCCATTCTTTCTTCTTCTTCATCTCATCTTGAGGATCCTTTCTTTGAGGAGATTGATGAGGAGGTTATAGATTCCATTGAGTATCATATTCCCACTAATGTTGTCACTATGCCTAAGTAGGCTCATACTACAATTTATGAGGCAACACCTTTCATAGAGGATCTTCCACCCATTAGGCATCATCATGCACATTCTACAAGTTTTGGAATTTTGTGTTAGGCATTTTGATGAGGATCCATAGTTTTTTTCAAAGGCTCATGGGATACAAGAGTGGGATGATGTGATGACAGCTGAGTATTCTTCTTTGATGAAGAATCATACTTGGGATTTGGTATCTCTTCCTAAAGGAAGAAAGATGGTTAGGTGTAAGTGGGTATACTGAACCAAATACACAGCTGATGGGTCCATTGACAAGTATAAGGCTCGTCTTATTGCAAAGGGTTTTTCACAAGTCTGAAGGTATTGATTACTGTGATATTTTTGCACCCGTTACCAAGATGGATTTTATACACCTTGTCCTTGTTATTTTTGCATCACAGGGTGTGGCCTGTATACTAGATGGATGTGAAGAGTGCCTTCTTACATGGAGATCTATAAGAGGAAATATATATGGAGCAGACCGACTAGATTTGTTTAGGATTATTTTCTTATTTGTCAGATTCTGAAGGTCTCTCTACGGTCTCAAATAAGCCCCTCAGGCTTGGTATGAGAAGATGGATTCTTTTCTTCTATCTACTAGTTTTATTCATTTCCACTCCGATCATACATTGTATCTCCAGCATGTTGGTGAGGATATTGTGATAATTGTCTTATATGTTGATGATTTGTTACTTACTGGTAGCTCTTCTTCCCATATTCAGAGTATTCAGAGGGCTCTTTTTACATAGTTTGACATGATAGATCTTGGGCTATTGCATTATTTCCTTGGTTTACAGATTTCTCAAACAGATTAAATGATTCATTTGAGTCGATAAAAGTACACCCATGATCTTATTAGGCACTTTGATATGGTTGATTGCAAGCCAAGTCCATCTCCTTTTCAGTCTGGAGTTACTCTTACATCCACATTTACCACACCATTTTGTGATCCTACGTTGTATAGGTAGTTGGTTGGGAGTCTCATGTAATTGACCCATACTTACCCTGATATTTCATTTATAGTAGGGCTTTTATCTCGGTTTGCACATTCTCCTCATATGGTAGTCACTGACAGGATGCTAAAAGGATTTTGCAATATTTATATGGTATTTCCCACTTTGGCCTACACTACACTAGGGGCTCTACTCAATTGGTTGGGTATATAGATTCAGATTGGGTAGGTTCTTTTGATGATAGGTGTTTTACTTCTGGCTATCTTTTCTATCTTGGTTCTTCTCTAGTTGCTTGGGCATGTAAAAAGCAACATGCTATTGCACTTTCATCTTCAGAGGTAGAGTACAGGGCAGAAGTTACAATGAGTCAGCAAATTATTTGGCTTCACCAGTTATTAACAGAGTTTGGATTCCCATAGAATTCACCAACTGTACTTTGGTGTGACAACCAAAGTATAATTCACATTTCTCGTAACCCAGTTGAGCATAAATGGACCAAGCATATTGAGATACACATCCATTTCATTCATCAGCACATTCAGGATGGAGTTCTTTTCTTGGAGTACATTCCAACTCAGTAGCAGGTTACAGACATCTTTATGAAGCCTTTTGCATCACCTCGTTACCTTGAGTTGCGTGGAATGCTTGGGGTTTCAGAAATTGTTCTTAGAGGGTGTTCATGAGAACATATTCCTTATTCTTCTTCTTCTTTCTCTTTCCTTATTTTGGTTCAAGATTTCTTCATGGATATATTGTACATGAGTACCTCATCAAGCCTAGTTGTCGAGACTCATATTGTTGACATGCCACTTCTATTTTGGTCCCTAGCTTCACTTGAAGGTGGGGTGTTAGAGTAGGTATTTACTTAGCTCATGTTCACCTAGGTACATTATTTACCTTTATTTTATTTATCCTCACCCACTTATGTGTGTGGATATTTATTTTTATTTAGTTAGATATTAGGAGATATTATCTAGTTGTTAGGTATAGTTATTTCCTTGATATATGGTATTGACTAGTTCTTTCCTAGATCTATGGTATTGACTAGTTCCTTGATGTCTAGTTCTTTCAGAAATCTATGGACTTGACTAGTTCTTTCCATGATTTATGGCTTGATCTACTACCTTGACCAGTTCTTAGATTATTATTCCTTGCTTATATAAGTAAGGCCCATTCTCATTATATTTCATTGAGTTCCATAATAATATATGATATTGCTACTCATTTGTTTGCAAATGTTTATGTAAAGTTATTTTGGAGAATTGTTTTCATCTTATTGATCGTGATGTTTGATTAGCATCTGTGTTCTTGGCTTGACATGATCTAGTTATCGTTTCTTTTATTTTCTTGAGTTGTGTTTTGAGTTGTGAGGTCACATTCTTAATTTTATTTTCTTCCTTTCACACCCCACAATTATAATTGGTGTATTCTGACTTTTTATGGGTGTGTTAGGGTCCATTACTATCATACTCAGGTTTCTAGGTTGATAGTTTATCTAATCTAAGTCACAAAAATCAAATTATTCCATCTTTTCAAATTTCACAGTGACTGGCGTCAGTCTAGCGATTATCATCAGTTTTCATTTGACCATCTTCGATTTACCTAATAGTTGTCAGTTTCTAGCTTTTTTGGTCATTTCATCAAAAAAAACATTCACCATATTTTTGGTTCTTTATGAGGTTCCTCAAAAGCATCATCATACCTCTGGATCTTTGAAATCACTATCAAATCTATATATTTTTTCTCATTTTCATTAGTTGTTACAATTTTTTTCAAAACTTTTGAATCCCCACAATAACTGGTATCAGTCACCCTAACCGGAATCGATTACCCTCTCACCGTCATCAATTAACCTAACTACCGTTGGCTCCTGTGTTTTAATTTTTAATTAAAACGACCAGCTTCACCTCCCAGAACCTATTTTTCTTCATTTCTTCTATTTTTCTGTGTCATTTATAGAGAAAAAATTACTAAGCCTACACCAATTCACATGGTTTTGACTCGCAGTCAAGCCAACGCCTTGTATTCCACGCAAGCCTTCAGCTACTCCCGCCTAGCCCATCGCCACCTTCCATCATATCACGTATGGATCCTACTCAACCCATTATCATTAGTACCAATGACGAGGAGTTCGCAAGACTCCTTGAGCACAACCCCGCTGCCTTACAACATTATCTCACCCATTCCTCTACTCGTGATTCATCAGGATAGTTGATATACGACATGTCTATGTCCATTCCTCATGCCCTCACCCCCACTTCTGCGTCAACTACCACTAGCTCGGCGTTACCTTCTTCTACCTTACAACTCGTAGTATCCCAACTTAACCCCACATCATCAATATCTATGGAACCTACAACATCAGTCGTAGTTTTGACATCAGTTTCTCCATGGTGTCAACCATTCCTTCATTAGACACCTTGAGTATAGCCCTGTCTGCACTTGCCACCTCCTATATACCTATTGCATCGCAGCCACCCATGATGTCAGCATCCCATACCCCATTCCAAAACATCATCCTATCCATCCCACAGTATTTACCTCTAATCACTACAAGGATCACTACATCCACCCCACCTACATACACATATCACCAACAACCCCCAATCTTGTTTATCACCTATTCGGGGTATTTTTTTCCTGCATCTATTCCCCCCATGCAGTTCTCGTACTCGGTACCACCATTTATTAGGATTTCATCCACAACATGCATTCATCATTAACCTCCTTATACTACAGGGGGTGCTCAATCATCACAACCTACCAATGACCTTATTAAAATGATGATGGAAAAGATGCAAACATTGGTAGCATCAATTTTTGGCTCTCGCAAGTCCTTAACCTACGATGAAATCTGCAATGAGCCCATTCATCCATCTATTCCCATTCTTCCATACCCTATGCATTGGAAAATTCCCAAATTCAACTAGTTCAATAGTAAAGAAGACCCGCAACAACACTTGCGGTCTTTCAAACATGTGTGTTATCTAATCACCCACAAAAATGCTTTACTCCTATGAGCGTTCCCAATGTCCTTGATAGGACCTGTATTAGATTGGTACAGTGGTTTACCCATACATTCCATTTACTCATTTAATCAAGTGGCTCAAGCCTTCCTGGACCATTTTTCGATCAATATCGTCAAGAAGGTCACCATGACCGAATTGTACTCAACAAGGAAATACGACGACAAATCTATCACAGATTTTGTCACTCATTGGCGAAGCCTCATCAACCAGTTAACATTCCAGTTGTCTCAAACCAAACTTATAGAGTTGTTCACTAGAGCTTGTGTCAGGTACATCTCACTAACTCTCCAAGTACAAACCTTCCATACATTTGACAAATCATTTACCATGGTGCAAAAACTGGAAATTCCTGCCATTGAAGAGAAGAAAATTCAATTACAAAACAAAAACGTTGCCTTTAAATCAAATGATACATATTCCTCTTCAAAACCCTAAAATAATTATTCAAAAGACAAAGGATCTGCCAACATGGTATTTTTAAAGGCTGGCCCATCTCACCCATCTAATCAATCAAAACCTACGTCCAACATTTCTCACATTCATGCTTTTTAGTTTAGACAGGAGGAAAAAAATACACTCCAATCGGGGAGCCTTATTCTCCAGTATTAGAAAAAATTCTTAAGGCCATAGCCATTGCTCTTCCACCCATAAAACCACATACTGGTTTCTACCCTGCTCTTCCTATGCATGCATGGTACAAGGAACATGACTATTGTAACTATCATTGCATAAAAGGCCATAGCGATGGTAATTGTATAACCTTAAAGAACATTATCCAAGAAATATTAGATAATGGAGATCTCGTCCTAGACAACCCAAACGCACTGGTAAATAAAAAGTTGCATATCTTCAAGAAGCCATTGCCTAATCTTACCCCATCATCTAACCAAAGTGGTGAACCTTGAACCAATGACAAAAATTCTTGTGAAGTCCATGTTATTTTCGAAGTCATACCAACCATTCCCAAATTTCCTCTTATCCTCTATATCAAGGAGATTCTAGCATGAGATCCTTTACCCATGGAGGATCCTACTTCATCTACTACTTCACCCACAGACGAGTCCCCTTCATCTCCCCCTTCACCCACGAAGGAGTTGTAGTCATTTTTATGCCCTCTCAAAGAACAAGGAAATCCCATGTGTGTCGGCCTATCACCCAGTGGGCGCTGGGTGCTCACCTGAGGCACGCATGAGTGTTGAGCCCCTCCTTTATGTGAGTTGTGTGAGAATGCATTAGTTATGAAAAAAACTTAAGTGAAGAGACTAGAAATGAACCATACATTCATCTTAGAGCTCAGAACGACTTCTAGACCAATGTATTCATTCAGATAAGAAAAGCATTACAGAATATAGATCTGAATCATAACATAAGGGAAATACACAAGGGTTTACACCCACTCATGTGAAACATATATAAAACCGATCCATACAGATGTAAGCAAAAATGGAACCACACATATATTCATATTAAGTATGTTGATAACCACATTACATTAATTGAGGCAATTACAGATTCATATAATAGTGCAGACCAATATCATGCATAAAATCTGGACTTAAGCCCTTCATAAATACAAAGAAAAATATTCAGACCCATCCCCTTGATACAACATACTCTTACAGATCCTCTAAACCCAACCCATGGAGCTCTCATAATATTCCTGCATGGCTTCACCTCTCTTCAATTCTCAGTCTCTCTATATATCTCCTTTTCTTTTCTATCGGGTGTTTGTATATATAACTTTAGAAAGAACCACCATGCCTTTCTGAAGTTGTAGATTGATTTTCATGTGTCCAAGTGGTCCTCCATGGGAGCATGCTCCTTTAGATGTGTGATCTCCATCCTTCACCATGATGACCTTCTGGAATATTCTATCGCAAGGTATATTCCTTTTGTGGGCACCAAGTTGCTAGGCTGGACACCTTATCCACTCCACATGCATAGTCAGGTCATGCTTTCCTCGTGTTCTACCCGATATGCCGAATATGGCTAAGTCCCAAATCCCTTTCTCTACATTGCACGTGTGCGCCACTGGTTCTTCTAAATCCTCCTAAAACCATGTCCTATGCACTTTTGCCTTGCACACCCTTCTCCAAATAGGCCTTGCGCTCCCACGTGCACCTTTTTGTACTTAGCCAATATTTTAGGGGCCCAACATCACCCCACACTATGCTTGTTCTCCACCCTCGGGAACACCTTCTCAATGAATAAAGAATGACTATCCTTGAATAGTTTGGAGAAAGAATAAAGGAATGAAGAATTTGGGGAAGAATGAAAGAATGGGGAAATTATGATTACTTTTGCAAGAGGAGAGGTAAATCCTTCATCAAGTCTGCCTCCAACTTATTCCAGGTATTGACCTCACTCTGTGCCTGTTGACAGAGGTCACCGACTAAGGTGCTCACCTCTTCAAATCTTAGCCCTTCTCCTTCGGTATTCATCATTTCCACGATCCCCTCCAATTTTTTTCCCAAATCTTCAAGTGAATCCATCCTTCGAGTGATATGGGGATACAACTCCTTCAGCGGTTCTTGATTGAGCCCCGCAAGGTCTCAATAGCTATGATTTCTTCTCAACCTCGGCTAGAATTTTGTCATGTTCCTTCCCTATTCCCCTTGTTCTTCTCCTAGAACTCCTTGAGCTCTACTTCATGGGTGGTGACCAAAATGCTCACCACTCTATCTCTATCGGTGCAGTTGTCATAAGTGGCCTCAGTGACTTGGGCAGTGACTTTCACATCTGTGAGGACTTTCTTGTACTAGGAAACAATTGCCACAACCTTCATCTTTTCCTCCTCTTTGCACGTCGATGCCTCCTCTATAGACTCCAAGGCTAGTGGTTTCCTTTCCATTGTGAGGATGTGGGTCAAGTCCTCTAGGAACTCCCGGGTGGATCCATACTTCTGCGTTGGTGGTGTTAGATCTAGATGCTTCAAGAAAATGGCATTTGTGATCATCTCTAATTTCTTGTAAACCTTACGCACCCTTGCCTTCTCTTATTTCAACTCATGCCTTAGTTTTACGTGCTGATTATCTCCTCCCGCTTTAATTCCTTGGTTCTTTCCTTGAGCTCTTCTTCCTTTTTATCTAGTTCTACCTCTAGGAACTTCACCATGTTGTTCCTCCCAAAGAGTCTAGCTTCTACTTCAATTGAAACCTTATTCAGCGCATTACAGATTTAATCATCTAATAGTCATTGAGCATTTACCAAGGGGTTATCTCCTTTTGACTCTGGTACCTTCATTATTTCCCCTTATCTTACTTCAAATTCTTATCTCGTTAATGTGGGACTCAAATTCCCAAGAAATCATTTTCCTCATTTGAAGGGTATGCACCTTCCTCATCAAATGATGCCATAGCCAAGAGTTTCTCTGTTGGTATGGTGCTTTGAAAGTGCAAGCACAACACCTTGTTTGGATCATCAATATAGCCCATCTTCTGAACCTGTGATGCTTTAATCCTCTTTCTCCCCATGTGTGTGGCCTTAGGAAAGCTTACAGCCAAACTAGGATCCCCTCCCATGCTACCATATTCCTTTTCTATGCTTTCCTCCTCTGCTTCCTTCATCACTAGGTCTGCTTTGCACTCCATCTCTTGCTATACCAGGTCTTCAATGATATTTTCTACTTCTTTCTCTATGGCCTCGTCTATCTGTTCCTTTTTGAGGCTTGGGGTCCTTTGTTCTTTTGTAACTTCCTCACTTACCCCTTTGTCCTGAGTATCCTCCTCTTCCTTGTCATTCTTCCTCTTGACAAAGATGTACTCATTTTCTTCTTCCTCTCCTTCCTCCTCTGAGTCATGTACTTTGAATATGGGAGGGCCTTGATCTGCCTCAAGTTCATCATCATCATCATCATCTCTTTCACCTCTATAGGCCTCCAAGCTCTCTGTACCCTCTGAGTCATCTTCTTCTGTCACCTTCTACTTCTTTCCTGACAAGAGATTCTGCTTCCTTCTCCTCCTCCTCTAGTGACCTCTCCCGATTGATGGGTTCTTCATGCTCCAACACTTATTCCTCTGGAGTATTTACTTTCACTGGGGAATTATTCCTCCACACGTAAGTACTAGGCTTAGTGCTTGTCTCTAACATGCTTGCCATTTGTGTAGTCTGAACACTTGGTGCTTTTCACCACCTCTTCTCTTTCCCTCTTCTTTGGCATGAGATTATTTCTTCTTGTGGAGTCATTAGGGATGGATACATCATTTTCCAAGTATGAGACTCTTTCAAATTTTGGCCTTATGAAAAGGTATATCCTTGTTGCAGCCCTTCCAACGATTGGCAATGTCACTAGTTTCATCATCTGTATCTTGTGGGAGACATATCTCTCCACGTATGCGCACTTCTTGGGGTAAACTAACTTTCTGCATAGCTCTCTATGGTCTTGATCTACCTCACTAAGGATGAACCTTAGTCTCTTGGCCTCTTTGAACCTGTTCACCCCTGCTTGGAAGTATTTCGCGGTGAAGGAGAAGGGAAGCTTGCACCAGGGGCTCATTGTTTCATCTGTCAACCTAAATCTACCAATGTAGAAGTGTTGATATACCACAAATTCTACTTCTCCTTTCACGAGCGCAGGTAACTTTTCTGGAATCCTCCATTCTGAGCCAAATGTGTCTCTCATGCGCTTGTACCACTTTTTTAAACGCACCTTGTGAGTGGCTGTCATGGTATCACAAGTATATTTTGTGAACCACTTCGTGGGTGAGGGATCCTCTTCTGGGTACTCCCAAACAAACCTTTCCGGCCCATCGGGCACTCCGATCTCTGAGAAAACAATTGTGAGGAGGACATTACCAAATAGTATATTCTCACCTTCTTGTGCGCTGCTAATGATTTCATCCACGATGAAAGTGGAAAAGTTGTAGATGGTCCCCTCAGATATTTTTCGGCATACGTTCAACCATGCTTTGTTCACTTGAGTCCATCTCTCTTGATCATTGAGCTTGGTTACCAAGCGTGCGACCATCCTCATCATGGGGTCTGGGATCTCTGCAATGTCAAAGTATCATGATCCTTTCTTATAGTCATATGCAACAATTGTTTCCTTGATGGCCTCCTTGTCACTTAGGTCATCATCAATGTTATCCCCCTCACAGATAAGGCCTGTGAACTTGGAAATCAACTGGGGAGTTATGTGCATCTTGCGCCCCGTGAAGTAAAAATGGTCTTCGTGAATGCACGCCATTAGCCACTGATAGAGGCACTCAGGTTTTCTGAAGTAGGGTAATTTGTAAAGTTGTAGTAACCCTACCTTCTCTAATTTAACCTTTACCTTGTCATTGTAGATGGGCATGCCCTCTGGTGTCCTCTTATTTGTTGGGTGAACCAACTCCAAATCCATTTCTTTTTCTATCATGTTGGTGCGGTGATTATAGTCACTTACAGTCATTTTCCACAAATGAGATTCCCATTCTTTTCCTAGCAATACCCCATCCGGGTATTGCATCTCCACGTACCACTCTTCATTTGTGCTTGTGACGATATCCATTTGCTTCCCCTTACCCTTGCCCTTTTGATTTTTTAGGTGAGATGTTTTATTTCTTTGGTGCCATTCTTCTGGTTAGGTTATCACTTCAAAACATCTTCTCCTTGCTATGTTCTACCACTCTATCCAACCCTAATGCTCAATCTTGCAAAGAAACCTTCTTTACATCGTGCCCTAGCTGCCAAATCCTAACTGGAACAATTCTTCCACAAGACGGCTCTTCTCAACAACTTCCTTCTCAACAACTCCCTCCACACCCGTGTACTCCTTTCCTACTAGTTTGTGGATCTATTTTGGTCACGTCCTCTCAAATTTCTTAAATTTTTCTTCACATAGATCGCTATTGGATTCCCTAGTTTGCGAGAACTCTTTTCACTTCGTAAATGTAAGGTAAATAGTGAAGTGCCCGACTTCTTATTTATATCTTTTCCTTCTTTCCAACATTAAATTCTATTTTACCTACCACCGTACTTATCACTAAATGCAATTTTTCCACCAAGCCAGCCTTACATGCCTTCACTTATGCGCCCAATCTTGTGCAAAACATGCTACAACCTTCTGGCATGTAAACAATCCATCCTGACAAAAGAATCTTACGTGCGTGCCAACAACACCGAAGTCACTTGTTCTGTCCACCTGATTTATTTTTGCTCTCGCCTACCTTGTGTTGTTCCTACGCTTCTTCATTCTCTGTATGTGGTTTCTATGAAGTCTTATCTTGACACCAACCTTTTTCATCCACCTCTTCTTTCATGCACTTCCTTAATTCTTGCATGTTTTGTATCCATCAACCGAGCCATTCACCGCAACTTCTACTGTCAGTTCAACTTGAATTATGGGCCTATACTTAGCATCAGTCCACCCCACACTAAAACAGATGCACGGTCCTCTACACATGTACAACCTTAAAAAATTAATGTGGTTATCGGTGCCCAAGGTGCAAAAGAAACAATAGAACAAATCACGAAAAAAGGAAACACAAGAAAGGAAATTGCATAAAGGGAAACCTATACTAAATGGAAAAACTACCTTATTAAAAACACGAAGAAGACTTATTTAGAGTAGGGCTTTAGCCTATTGAAATGGCTTGGAAATCTCGTTCCATGCAACGCTCTCAATTGGCATGCGCATGCAGAGTGGATAAGGTGTCATCCTAGTAACTTGGTGCCTGTGAAAGGCATATACCTTGTGATAGAATATTGCAGAAGGTCATCATGACAAAGGATGGAGAGCTTGCATCTAAAGGAGCATGCTCCCATGGAGGACCACTTGGTCACATGAAAAGTGATCTATAACTTTGGAAAGGCACGGTGGTGCTTGCGAAAGCTATATATACAAGCACCTGATATAAAAAAAGAGGAGGAGATAGATAGAGAGACCGAGAATTGAATAGAGGTGAAGACATGCAGGAATAATGTGAGAGCTCCATGAGATGGGTTTAGAGGATCCATAAGAATATTTTGTATTAAGGAGATGGGTTTGAATATCTTTCTTTGTATTTATGAAGGGATTAATTCTAGTTCTGATGCATGACATTGGTATGCACTATCATATGAATATGTGATTGCCTTAGTTAATGTAATGTGGTTATCAACATACTTAATATGAACATATGTGTGGTTACATTTTTGCTTACATCTGTATGGATCAATTTTATATATGTTTCACATGAGTGGGTGTAAACCCTTGTGTATTTTCCTTATGTTATGATTCATATCTATATTCTGTAATGTTTTCCTTATCTGAATGAATACATTGGTCTAGAAGCCGTTCTGAGCTCTAAGATAAATGTATGGTTCATTTCTAGTTTCTCCACTTAATTTTCTATCATAAATAATGCATTCTCACACATCTCACACAAAGGAAGGGCTTGGCACCCGTGCGTGCCTCAGGTGAGTGCCCAGGGCCCACTAGGTGATAGGTCGATGCGCATGCAATTTCCTTGTTCTTTGAGAGGGCATAAAAATGAGATTCCCATTCTTTTCCTAGCAATACCCCATCCAGGTATTACATATTCACGTACCACTCTTCATTTTTTCTTGCGATGGCAGCTGTTTTCTTCCCCTTACCCTTGCCCTTATGGTTTTTAGGTGAGATGGTTGCTTTCTTTAGTGCCATTCTTCTGGTTAGGTTATCACTTCAAAACATCTTCTCCTTGCTCCGTTTTACCACTCTATCCCACCCTAATGCTCAATCTTGTGAAGAAACCCTCCTTACACCATGCCGTAGCCGCCAAACCCTATCTGGAAAAATTCTTCCACAAGACGATGCTTCTCAAAAAAAAATTTCTCAATAACTCCCTCCACACCCGTGTACTCCTTTCCTACTAGTTTTTGGATCTATTATGGCCATGTATTCTCATATTTCTTAAATTTTTCTTCACACATATGACTTTTGGATGCCTTAGTTCGTGAGAAATCTTTTCACTTAGTAAAAGAAAGGTAAATAATGAAATTCCTGACTTCTTATATATAGCTTTTCCTTCTTTACAACATTAAATGTTATTTTACCTACCACCATACTTATCACTATATGCAAATATTTCCACCAAGCCGGCCTTACACACCTTTACTTACATGCCCAATCTTGTGTGAAACATGCTACAACCTTCTGGCATGCAAACAATCCATCATAACAGAAGACTCTTACGCGCATGCCAACAGTGCTGAAGGCACTTCTTCTGTCCACCTGATTTCTTTTTGCTCTCTCCTACCTCGTGTTGTTCCTATGCTTCTTCCTTCTTTGTACGTGGTTTCTTTGAAGTATTCTCCTGACACCAACCTTTTTCATCCACCTATTCTTTCACGCACTTCATTCTTGCGTGCTTTGTATCCATCAATTGGGTCATTCACCGTAACTTCTACTGCTAGTTCAACTTGTATTATGGGCCTATACTTCCCATCACTCCACCCCACACTAAAAAAGATGGGCAGTCCTCTGTGTATGTACAACCTTCAAAAAGTAATGTGGTTACCAGCACCCAAGGCACAAAAGAAACAACAAAACAAACGACGAAAAAGGGAAACACAAGAAAGGAAATTACATAAAGGGATACCTATACTAAATGGCAAAACTGCCTTATTACAAACACCAAGAAGACTTATTTATAGTAGGGATTTAGCCTACTCCCATTGAAATGGTCTGACAAGCTCGTTCCATCCAACGATCTCAAATGGCATGCGCTTGAATTGAGGATATCCGAGATGATATAGGGCCCCAACCAATGGATTTTCAACTTTCTAGGATGGCGTAGAAACTTAGAATCATATAACAATACCATCTTCCCAATCTCAAATTATTTGTTTTTGATGTGGCGGTCATGCCATGCTTTTTGTTTAGCCTTTTCAGCCTTTTGACCCCATCTAGCCAACGATCATTTCTCATCCAATTTCATCAATTTGTCAATCCTTTCCTCTAGCGCTTTCTCATTTGCCAATCCTCTTGTATGTGCTATATGTAGAGAAGGTAACATAAATTCAATGGCTAAGACAACCTTTGCGCCAAACACCAATTGGAATAGTGTGGCTTTATTCAACCTCTTGTAGGTTTTCCTATACGCCCATAGAACTATTGATACTTTGTCATCCCAATCTTGTCTACCAACATCAAAAATTTTGGTTAGGGTATGACTCAGTACTTTATTAAATGTCTCGGTAGTTCCATTTCTTGTGGATGGTAAGGGGTAGTCTTATGATGATCCACCATGAACTCTGCTAATAGAATCCTGATGGTCTCATTTATAAAATAAGTACCCCTATTACTAGTTGAGCTCAATGGGCATCCATACCTTGTAATAATATTTTCCCATAGAAATGTGGCTGTTGTAGCCGCTGTACAATCCTTAGTAGGTGTTACTTCTACCCATCTTGTCAAATAAAATGTTTAAGTGAATATATAGTGTGATCCCATCCTACACGCAACTAGAGAAATGGGGCCTACAAAATCTATGGTCCGCTTCTCAAATGGCTCTGTACTTAGAATAGGGCACAAAGGAATTCCATCCCTCCTTTATGATTTTCCAAGGTGCTTACAATGATCACGTGCTTTGCAATACTCTTTACAATCTTGATATAGGGTTTCCCACCATAACCCACCTTGTAATATCTTACATGTAGTGGCGTCCCCTACATAGTGTCCACCTACACTTCCTCCATGAACCTCCTCTGTAATAGCCAGACGTTCATGTTCTAGTGCGCACCGGTGCAACACTTCATCACATCCTAGCTTGTACAAATCGCCACTAACCAGCATGTAGGGTGCGTCGCGTATGGCTAATAGCTTCCTTTCTAATTCTTTCATCCCTTCTAGTTCCATACCTATTTTGAGAAACACCACAATATCCTCTAAGTCTGAGGGTGCATGCCGCAACCTAAACAGTTGTGCATATAACGTGGTATCCTCAATGCTTTACGCATCCTCCCTTGAGTTAATTTTAGACAAGTGATCGGGTCCATAATTACTCTTTCCCAGATTGACAACCAAAGTGAACTCAAATTCTTGGAATATCAGGACCCATCAACATATGTGCCCTTGTAAAAAAAGCTTGTTTACCAAGTATTTCAATGCCATGTGGTTTGTGTAAAATACAAATGGTGATTCTAGTAGATATTGCCTAAATTTTTGCAACGCGTAAATCATGGATAGTGCTTCGTGCTCTGTAGTGGTGTAATTTTGTTCTGTTGATGTTAACTTCCTACTTACAAAACACAAGGGATGGTCAAATTTCCCTTCACCAGGTTGTGCCAGTACTACACCAACGAATGTACCAGAATGGAAAGAAAGGCTTATCCCAAACAGGGAAATCGTGAATGGGTGTTGTGACAAGCCTATCCTTTAAAGTGTCGAATGCCCTCTGATGCGCCTATCCCCGATGAAAGGCACTCTTGTGCCTAAGTAATTCCTCCAAGGGCATGGCAATCTTGGCACATCCCTTGATGAACTTCCTATAGTAACCCGTATGCCCAAGGAATTTGTGCATGGCGCTTTGGCTAGTAGGCTCCCCTAAGACTACAATGACTGCAACCTTGGTGGGATCTACTCATAAGCCTTCCTTGCATATGATATGTCCTAATAAGGTTCTAAATGGGGTAGAAAAGAGACATTTCTTGATGTTGAGGGATATCCTCAACTTTCGACACCTTTCAAACATTAGTATTAAGTTATCACAATTGTCTTTGACTAGACCATACACAGTCCAATCATCCAAATAGACCTAAAGAAATTTATGGATGAATTCATGAAATATTTGCACTACAATGTGTGAGAACACATTATGTGCATTCTTCAATCCAAAATGCATGAGCGTATAGCAAAAACTTCCCCACTCAGTGGCAAAAGTTGTCTTTCTCTAGTCTTCCTTTGCAATCCTCACCTGGTGGTACCTTGAGAACCCATCCGTGAAGGAGTAGACTTCACGCCTGACCACTCCCTCTAATATTTCTTCAGTAAATAGGGTAGGGAAGGGATCAATGACACATACTACATTCAGGTCCTTTTAGTCAACACAGATCCTTATCCTCCCATCCTTTTTGATGTTGATGACCTATTATCCCAAATTCACCCCCCCAAAAAAATTGGTCAAGACAAGTCCTGCACTTAAGGAAATTATGAAGAAAATGACTTAAAACCGTGAGTTCACATTCTAGGATGAAAAAAAAGGTTGTAGAGGGACTTTACAATGGAGTGGTGGGGCATGTGAAAGATCAAATGACCCCGTGCAAGAAGAAATTCAAGAAACGACTCTGTTGAGGAAATCCGTGCCTCAAATCCAACAAGAAAATTACTGGTGAGCTTGGAAATAGAAAAGCATGGCCAGAGAAGGAGGAGCAACATTAAAAAAAACCAGGAGCAAGAAAGAGAAGAAACGGTGAAGATCTGAAGTCTTTGGGCTCAAAGCAGTTCAAAACGAGTCCAAAAATTGACTAAATATGGAGGAGGCAGTGGAGAGAGCCACGTGTCGGAACAACACTTCTCCAAAGTTGAATCTAAAAGGGGAAGTTCAAATGAGAGCTAGGCTTCCACACATCCAAAGCTCAAAAAAGTTGCACGGCCATTGAAAAGTCTTCAAGTTGGCGGAAGGGGCCAAGTGTCAGCCCAACGCAATTCCAAATGAGAGCCCAAGGTTGAGACTAAAACTTGTTCCGACCCTCCACGTAGTAGATGGTCAATAGAGGTCAAAAGGCAGACATGGTGAGCCTAAAAAAGGGATAAGTATAGAAGTGCTGGTGGAGACTGCCACATGTCCAAGTGACACATCTCCAAGGGTAAATCCAAAAGTGGAGGCTCAAACAAGCGCCAGTTTGCCATGTAGTATAAGGTTTGAAAAGGTAAGAGGGAGGTTGTTGAAAATTCCAAAGACTTGTGGAGACTTACAAGTGTCAACTCGATACTCCTTCAAAGGTAAATCTTTATCGAGATTTTAAGCGAGCATGGAGCCTCCACACATCCAGTCTCAAACAGGGGACAAAGTCAGGTTGAATATCCAATGCATTGTGATGAGCCAGAAGAGAGTGCTAAGTGTCCAAATGGTGCTAGTTCTAGAGCATAATTGAAGGGAGGTTTATAAGTAAGTGCCAGCTCTCCAAGTGTCCCATATTAAAAGGGGGCCTATTTTTCAAGCTAGTTTTCCCACCTTTTTGTACGGACCTGATACAAACTTTGAAGGGGCATATCTTTCGACTCGGGGCTCAAAATATTGCAAATCTGACACCGTTGGAAATATCTCAGCCTCATCTACATCATGGAGATCTGAAGCTTTAAGTTTGGGAAGGTTAGGTGGGAGAAAAATGGAGAAACCTCTTTGGGGCATTAATGCAGGATCTTTTTTTTCCATCTACCAGATTAGATTTGATCTGATCCACCATTTCCTCCTCCTTCAAGGTGCTGAATAAGAAATTGATGTAGTCAAGACAGATTTGGGGGCATATTTTGTGAAAGGAATTAATAGCGGTGGTTGAGATTCAGACTGGTTTTTCCCCATTTCTCTCTCTTTCTCCCCTCCGTGTTGAATCTATAAAAGCAGGGTCGGAACTCATTATAAAGGGTTGGATGTTCTTTTGTTTTTGTAGGCTTCCCTTTCCTTTTGGTAAAGGAATTCATAGAGTTTAGACCTTCCATGTAAATTACAAATATGTTTCCTACCTTCTGGTCGTTTTAATGCATTGTATCAATCTGCAGAGCAATAAAACACATTTGTGATTGATTTTAGATCCTTTTTTGAACCCTTTGCTCTCATATGGTCTTTTAATATAAATTTGGTTCTCGATGCATGATTATTATAAGCATTTTTTTGGTTTGTGTCTATTAGCAAAACTAATGTTCATCATTCCTTAAGGGTGTAGGAGGTTTACCTGTTGTTGGGTTGAAGGTGGAATGCATGTGTGTAGACTTCCGATCTCGGTCGATCGTGTGAACTCCTTTTTGGCTAGGAAGGACTACCCTGTAATAAGAAAACAAGACCACAAGAGAGAGTTAAACAGTATATGGCAGTGGAATGCCTAGCGTATGCTAGATCCAGGAAGTGTGATACTCCCTAGAGGGTTGTCAATCCACTGTTTTATAAATTAATATTAAGAAATTGAAACATGTAAATAAAAGGAATCTAGTGCTAGCATTCTGATTTGGGTGCCTCAGGTCGCTATCAGCGTCGATTCAATTAAATACTAAAAAATTATGCAGGTAAAAGGTATTTGGGTCAGGTTTCGGGTAGGTTAGGTGGTCTGCAGGTCATAGACAGGGTCTGGTTGGGGTTGGGTAGGGTATTCTAGGTTGTTTGGGTGAAGAGGTAGGTTTATTGGTCTGCTCTATGTTAGTACACATAGAGATCGATGCCAGTCTGTCTGACTAATGTTGATTAAGGGTCGACTGGTGCCGGTTAAGGTTGACTAGTATCGGTCACTGTAGAAGTGACAAAGGTCTAGGTGGGTGGTGTTTGGGTCCCACTCTGTCTCAGAACAAAGAGTTGAGAGGATATGGGTGAGGTTTAGGTGAATGGTAGGTTTAGGGTCAGAGTTTTGGGGTCTTTGAGGGTGGTTTTGGGTGTGTTTAGGTAGAAGGTGGGGAGCTGACAGATAGCAGGGTGACCGATGGCGGTCGGGCCTGACCGATGGAGGTTGGGGTTAACTGGTGACGGTCACTGGTATTTGGTCATAAGTTTGGTAGTGGGGATTAGGGTGCTCTCTGTGACTGGTCAGAGGGTTGCTAGGGAGTGGAATGGGGTGAGAAAGGGGTCCTAGGTGTAGGTGTGGGTTGAATAGGTGAGGTTGGAGGGGTAGGAGAGAAGTTTTTCTCTTGGGGAGGGAAATAGAGAAGAAAAGTACCAAAACATGAGTGAAGGATACAGGGATCCACTTACCTAGAGTCTGATGCATGTAGAAGTTTGAGTAGCTGGTGAAGAAGAGTGATAGATGTTGGTGAAGGCTGGTAGGTTGGTTGGAGAGCTCTTGCTTGAGCTCTGTCTGGTTCAGGTTCCTTCAATGGTTGTGCTCACAAAGGTTCTTGTGAATACGTCCACTAATGGTCTCAGCTGGGAGTTCTAATGGCCTTGTTGCTTCAATGAGTTGCCAATGAGTATGCCAGTGTCGAATGTCAAGTTCGAGACAGCAACCAATGAACCAATCAACTCGTGAACCAATGAAATCAACCAACTATGAACCAACGCTTTGGAAAGAGCTGGGATTGGGTATTTTCAGGTGACCAACGCCGGTCCCACCTGACTGACATCGGTCAGACTGTGACCGACACTGGTTATGTTGGGGGGTTTGTTTTTTGAAAAGTGGGGAATATGCCTTCCCCACTTGATTTTGAGTGGTGGAGCACATGCGTCCTCCGCCCTTAGAATAGGTAATAGGACAAAGAGGGGTCCTATGAGTGGGGTGGCCACTATTAGGGATTTCTAGAAGGGTATGGGCTAGGTATGGGCAAAGGGAGAGTGGAATGGTGAGGTGGAGGGGCAAGTGGGGTAGTGGAAGGGTGAGGTGGAGGAGCAAGTGGGGTAATGGAATGATGAGGTGGTTGGGTGAGGTGGCCGGTCTAGTGGCATGGTGAGGTGGCTTGATGAGTGGGTAAAGGGGGAATTTAATTAATTGATGTTAATTAAATCCTTGGGTGTGTGAATGAGGGTCATTGTGATGTGTGAAAGGGGTTGTGAGTGACCGAATTAGGGTTAAATCGATCACCCGTGTAGAATGTGGTTATTAGGTTATTTTGGAGGAAGCTGATGAAATGTGATGTGTTTTTGGTGTCTACATTTTGCCCCTTTTTGTTGGGCAGCCTGTAGTGGTAGGCGGCATGACAAAAATGAAGGTTGGTTTTTGCCCCATGTGAATGTAGGGTGAGAAGGTGGATGTTGGGTGCCCCAAATAGGGGCATGAGTGATCCCCCCTCAAATCGGGCACCCACGATGAAGAATAGAGAGAGTCAGTGGGTGGTTTGAGAAAGTATGGTGAGAGGTGTGAAAGAGATGAGGTACATGGGTATGGTGATGGTGAAAGGTAGGGTAGGTGAGTAGGTAGAGCATTCAAACATATGCACATGTTGTAAAATGCAATGAGGTACAAGGGTTGCTCAACATAATAAATTTATGTCAGCTAAGGTTGCAAGGGTCATCCAAACACAGGTTATTGAGGTCTGGTATCCAGGGTAAAGGATACGGTCTGGGCACTCAACGAGGTAAGATGCAGGAATGCATAGGGTGGTTCTGGTACATCCAAAAGGTCAAGGTTTGTTTGGACAAGGGTCATGGCCATAGGTAAGGTAAGGTCATCAGGCTGAGCAAAACAGGTACCATCATCACAAGATGCAACAAGTGAGGACATGAGAATATCCACTTAATCAACGGTTGGGGTAGGTAGGTGTAGGTAGGTAGGTGTGGGTGGGTAGGTGTGAATCAAGCATATGCACACGTAGAGATTGTGACACGGTACCATGGTGAAGAGCTTTCAAACTCTACATCATCCAAGGTCGATCGGGTTATCCAAACAGGGGTTGTTGAGGTCCGGTATCCATGGTGAAGGATACGGTCCGGGCACTCAACGAGGTAAGATGCAGGAATGCGTAGGGTGGTTTTGGTACATCCAAAAGGTCAAGGTTTTGTTTGGGTAAAGGTCACGGTTGTAGGCAAGGTAAGGTTGGTAGGCTAACAATGTGGTAACAACATCGCAAGGTAGAGTGAGTGTGTAAGGTCGATGGTCACCCCAAGGGGGGAGGTGTGGGTAAAAAGGTGAGGTCAGGTAAAGCCATGGGAGGGAAAGAAGTATGCCCCAATGGACAGTGAGGGTGAGTGATGAATGATGAGGTCAGGAGGGTGAGGAGAAGGGTCAGGGTAAGCTTCAGGTGAGGTAAAAAAGGTGGTGGGTAGGTTGATAGGGTGAAATTGGTGGCAATGTGGTGAACAAGGGTAACTGACACCGGTCAAGGTTAACCGATGCCGGTATAGGGAAACTGACCACGGTAAGATAGGGCACATGACCGATGTCGGTTAAGGTAAAACTGACGTCGGTCAGGTCAGGTTTTGTATAAAAAAGGAAAATTCTACTTTTTACAGAATCATTTGTCACTTGCCAAATAGAAGAAAATGACAGGTGAGAGAGAGAAAGGGTGAAAGCGTCTGAGTGGAATGGAGAGCTGAGTTGGTGAGCCTCATAGCGGGTGATTGGTAGTCGATAGGTGGGTCCACGAGATCGGATTGATTGATTTGGTTGGTTGGAGGTGAGGAGGTCGGTTGGTGATGGTAGAGGCAGGAGAGGGATCAGGTGGACCACTGGTGTAGTGGCCTGACATGCCACCATGGAGACGGTAGTGTGATGAGGTAAGATTCAATCCCTTTCTTTGTTTGGTGAGGTAGGTTGGTTTAGAGGTCGGGTAGGAAAAAAAGGTTTTGGGGGGAAAAAGGGAATTTGAATTTTTGGGAGGGTGCAAATTGGGTAAAATAGGAATGAGAGAGGGAGGTAGGTGGGTGAATGAGGGGTGGGGAGGGGTTGAGGGGGGTTTAGGTAGGAATGGGTGGGTAGAAGGGAAAGAAAGGGATATTTTTTGGAAAAGGAGGGTTTTGGGTGTCATGGTTTTCATGGTGACAGTGACCGTCGTCAGTTGGGATTAGCCAACGTTGGTGGTGTCGAACCGGTATTGGTCACAAAATAGGTGACTAATGCCGGTTTAGTGGAGACCGGGGTCAGTTAGAGATAACCGGTGCCAGTCATGTTTTGGGGAAAAAGGGGCCAAAAGTGCCCTAGGTTGGGTGGGTGAGATAGGTAGGGGTAAGAAGAAGATGTTTTGGTGAAAAACATAGCATGGGTAAGGGGTTGAAATAGGTATGGGTGAATGATAGTGGGTTAGGGTTTGGGTGGGTAGATAGAATATGTGATATGAAGGTAAGTTGGGAGGGAAAAAGAGGTAGGGTGGTAGGTATAGGTGAGGTGTTGAGGGTGATTGTGGGTATGATTAAGGTGTATTAATGTGATGTTTTGTTGGATGTAGGTGAGAGATCAGCTGCGGATGCAAGACAAGGTGCCACCCCTACTCTTGACAGTTTCGTGGGGATGCGAAGGTCGAGGAGTGGAGGCATGTGATAGAGGTGGGCCTGATTGGGGTCAGACACTACCGGCATGTAGTCTGACATCAAGTTTGATGGTCACCCTCATCGATAGATGGGATTCGGTGACCAACACATTCCATCTACCAATGGGTGAGATGACAGTCACCCTGGAGGATGTTTACAGGATCCTTGTGGTTACCGATATTGGGGACACAGGTATACTCGATCTCCTCAGAGGTGTCTAAGGAGCTGATGCTAACAGTATTTGGTGAGAGGTTGGTGGAGATGAGATTTCATAGTGACAATATGAGTTATGGAGAGATGTACCTGGCCCATCCAGAGGAGATGAGGCTAGTAGTGTTATTGATGGAGGTAGTTTGTTATTTTGCACTGCCAGATGCAGAGGGTGGGAGATTCCCATGATCACTGATGGGGGTGTTACATGATATGGTGATGGATAGGACCTGCTTTGCATGGGCACCAACATTCTTGGTGTAGTTATATAGAGAGCTATGGGCATATGGGTGGCTACGCAGGTTCAGATTATGCTGCACTTTTGTTCTTAACTGTTGGGCCTATGAGCACATTGTGTGTGTTCATCTGATTGGTATGCCCATGAGCAGATGCATTCGAGCCGGGTTTGGTGTGGGTAGGTTACAGGCGATGGGTGCCTGTGATTGGAGAGTTTCAAGTAGACAGGGCTACTCATGATGTACCATATTACAGGTGGTTATTGGAGGGATTTTCTGGCGTGGACATTATTTGGAGACCGTATGTGGGTTATCCATCATACATACAAATGGCTGATGAGTTAGCCAACTTGTAGCTACTCAGATGGATAAAGGGGCACCGTGCAGGGGAGCACGAGATGATCCCAGTAGACAGGGTCAAATGGTAGTTTGGGCTGACACAGGATATACCCCCACCTTTTCCACAGTACAGGAGAGATGATGTGGAGAGACCATTGCCTCTACCACAGTTGACAGTGCCTACAGGGTAGGAGGAGTAGGTGAGAGACCAATGGTAGATTGATGACGCTGGGGTGATAGATAGATATAGACAGTGGTGGGTGCTCATTTACGAATGGTACCGCCCAGGTTGGGGTAGCCAAATTTATCCACGATCATTGTTCAGAGAGATGCCCTACAGGGGCAAGTGGTGACACTGATTACCCAGTTGGGGATGATACAAGGGTAGTTGGTAGGTTCAGAGGCAAAGGTGGCCGCTTTGCATGCACAGGTGGCCAGTCTACAGGCCTAGATGGCCTAGGGTGGAGATGGTGATGAGGTACAGGTGGCCGCCCTATAGGTGTAGGTTACAGGTTTGCAGGGCTAGTTAGCCACTACACAGGCACAGATTGAGGCATTACAGGCCTAGATACAGGCACAGGGTATGAGGTTGATGGCACCACCACAGGCACCGGGACAGGGTCCCAGTTTACAGGTAGGGGTGGGACAGGGTCCCACAGGACAGGTACAGGGTCAGAGGTTGATGGGACCACCACAGACAGTACTGTATCTAGATTTGGGATGCCCTAGGTGTGGCAAGGTATTATTAGGATCAGTTGATGGCATCCGGGATAGATTTCCTATCCTACGGAGAGTACAAGACACAACAGGCCTTTGGTGAGAGGACCAGATCACGCACCCACAGTGTGGAGAGTATAGGGGGTCAATGAGCCCCGATACAGGATCAGGATGAGGCCACCAATTCACAGAGGCCAGCCCTAGCTGATGTACCAGTAGGGACCCAACCACAACCCATGATGGGTGGTGAGATGTTAGTAGGGTCACCGGATAGGAGCCGAGGGGGAGGAGGAGACAGGTGAGACAGATATGGAGGATATCCGGCAGGATGATGCCTGATGTATGTCCCTCCATTTTGATGTAGTTGTTTATTTTTGATATATACCAGCCTGCGTGCCGAAGAGAGTGAGGATGTATATGAGAGTTTTTTTATTTTTGATCATATACTGGCCTACGTGCCGAAGATGGTGAGGCTGTATATGAGATTTTTTGAGAGATGGATATTATTTGATATCAGTGTATATTGTATGGATACACATGAGATATTTATATGATGAGATGGATGATTTGCTGATGATGTATTTGTGTTGATAGAATGTGATTGTTATGCATAGATGGATGGATGATAGGTGTGTTAGGCATGGTTGAGTCAGGTGATAGGCATGGTGGAGTCAGGTCATAGGCATGGTGGAGTCAGGTTATAAGCATGGTGGAGTCAGGTCATAGGCATGGTGGAGTCAGGTTATAGGCATGGTTGAGTTGATTTATCAGGTATTTGATATGATGGAAAAGAAATGATGATGGTATGCATATGTTTTGGTTTAATTTGTGGTATGTATGGTAACATGGATCATGTTGGTATGATCATAGGTAATGTATGATTGTGGTAAATGTGATGAAATGAATGTTGTAAAATGTATTAATTTCCACTTATTTGATGATAAATTGGAAACTAAATAGAGTAGAATGTGACTGGAACAGGTAGCCAATGGCGAGAGGTGAATGATTACGAATGAGAAAAGGTGAAGAAGGTGATGATGATGGTCGAGCTAACCTCCAAGGGCCCCATGCCCTCAGAGTGCTGCCTACATAGCCCCTAGATGAAAAGGGGCCTCAGACCGATGTAGTTCTCCCTTAAGCTAGGGAGGAAAAGAATAGGTATAGAGAGGGGTTGGTCGGGTGGAGGTAGGTTGTGTTCATGGGTATGTAGGTAAGGGTAAATAGGTAAGGGTCAAGGGTAAGGGTAGGTAAGGTATGGGTAGGTAAGGGTCATGGGTATGGGTAGATAGGTAAGGTCAATGGTACGATTGAGTAGGTAAAGGTCATGGGTATGGGTAGATAGGTAGGGTCAAGGTATGGGTAGATAGGTAGGTCAAGGTATGGGTAAATAGGTAAGGGTCATGGGTATGGGTGGTAGGTAAGGTATGGTAATGGGTAGATAGGTAGAGGTCATGGGTATGGGTGATAGGTAAGGTAATGGGTATGGGTAGATAGGTGATGTGTGGGTGTGGGTGGTAAGATAAGCTAGGTCAAAGGTATAGGTGCGTGTGGGTAAGGTAATGAAGGTCAGGTGTGTGGCGAAATAGAGTTTGATAGGTTGAGGTAGGTGTGGGTGAGAGGTAGGTGAAGGTAAGTTGAAATCTTTGTTTTGGTTGAAGAATGTCAATAGTTCAAAAAGTAGGGAACTGTAACAGGGTTGATGATGTGGCCGGATTGGGAAGGACCATCGATGCGCAAACCAAGGGTAGGTGTGATGAACCTCAAGCCCCTAAAATACCTTACAGGTTGGACTGTTCCAAAGGTGAAGCAATGTGTAGGATCACGACAGATCATATTCGTGACATCATCCCGTGGTAGGTAGGAAAAGTAGGGTAATGTGGTAAAATGGTGATATGGTGAAAGGTTGGAAATGTAAAGGGGAATAACACACCTCTTGTATAAGATGGTCGATAACCCAGATAGGTGAGTCCATGGAAAAAAGGGTGTGTTATGTTTGTTGGATAGACTGATCAATGTGGGAAGTCTATGTGGGATGATTAGATAATCTCCTTGAGGTCTTTGTGAAGATGATCGATGCGGGAAGCTTTAAAATGGGCCTAGTCTCTTTTTTTTTTGACTAGGTAGAGTATGGCTAGTGCAGTATAGCTGTCCTTCGAGGGAGCAGTCTATTTATGGTGACTAGATACAAATGGTAGATGTCCTTTTGAGGGATTCATCTTTATGTTTGGAAGTTTGACTCAAGGAGGGTGATCCCATTTTTGATAGGTGAATTTTCTTTTACCAATTAAGCCATGGACAAGGCTATAGAGGAATACAAACAATCGTAGGTCAAAAGGTGGAGGGAAGGTGGAGGTGGAGTTGGGTTGTTTGTGAGGGGTATAAGGAATGGTATACGACCATGGGATTCCATCTATGAGGGGATGAAAAGTATCCATGAGAATCATGCCATGAGTAGAGCCGTGGTACTCATATTGAAGACAAGGTTGAAAAAGTGACAGACAGTCACATGATTCTTTGTTTAATCGTAGGTATGTGAGGTGGTGATAAGAGGAGTGGGTGCTCATGGGATGAGCCAGTAATAGTCAATGGGTGATAAAGCACTTGGTTCAATAATAGAATGGTCGAAGATGCAAGATGTTAAGGGGCTCAGGTTTGGGTTTACCATCGAGTGAAGATAAATGATAAGCACCTGATCCATAGGTATGGGTAACGATATAGGGTCCAAGCCAATTAGGAGAAAATTTACCCCATAGATGTTTCTCAGCTTTGGTGACGTGTTGATTTTCCTTCAAGATGAGATCACTGACTTGGAAGGTTTGGGGGTGGATGCACTTTTCATAAGCGTGTTTGATGCATTTTTGGTATATTTGGAGGTGATCTAAAGCATGTAGACGTCGTTCATCTAACAACTCTAGTTGTGCCAAACGATCTTGGTGAAAGTCATCATTGGTGAGCATGTCTTTGAGTGATATGCAGAGAGATGGGATCTAGACTTTGAGAGGCAAGACAACCTCGGTACCGTAGACCAGAGAGAAAGGTGTAGCAGCAGTCGATGTGTGAATACTAGTGCGGTATGCCCATAGGGAAAAAGGAATGTGCATATGCCAATCCTTCCCAGTATCGTTGACCACTTTCATGAGGATTTTGTTCAGGGTTTTGTTGGTTGATTTGGCTTGGCCATTGGTTTGTGGGTAATAAGGTGAAGAAAAAATGAGCTAGATACCAAAGGTATCACAGAGTTTCTGGAGGGTTTTGTTTTTGAATTGTTTTCCATTATCAGTGATAAGGCGATGAGGAACACCGAAGCGATAGATAATGTGATGGTTGATGAACTCACAAATCTTCTCAGCTTTGGTAGAGATGAGGGGAATGGCTTCTACCCATTTGGTATAGTATTCAGTAGTGGTTATGATCCATTGGTGGTGTTGGGAAGAATGAGGGTTGATCTCACCGATGAGATCGAGGCCCCATTGAGAAAAGGGCCAGAGGTCTCGTGTGACCTGTAAGGCATGACCCAGAGTGTGGTGAAGGTTTGAGTGTTGTTGACATTTCACACATCATTTGACATAGTCACAACAATCACGGTTGAGGGTAGGCCAGTAATAGCCAAGGTGTAAGATACGTTTAGCAATAGCTAGGCCACTGATGTGACCCCCACAAATGTCATCGTGTATTTCTTTGATGGTATAGGGTATTTCAGAGCTAGTGAGGCATAGAGAAGGATCCCATCGAAGCCATGCTTATAGAGGAGACCTCCCATGATGACGTACCGGGAGAAGTTTTTGGAGGAAGGTGCATTCGGCCATTATGGGTAAGATCCAGAGGAAGGATGGAAAGGGAGAGGTAGTCAGAGTATTGTTGGTACCAGAGGTCTGATGGGTGGTGGTAGGTTTCTCAATGAGATTGACATGTGTGAGAGAGGTAGGAGGGTGATTGCAACCTTCTCACAACAACAAATATTTGTGAATCGGTAGGTGATGAGGGTATTTGTGAGGTGAGACAAGCCATGGTATCCACAAACTTGTTCATAGAGTGGGGGATGGTTTGTAGGTTATAGTGGGTGAAGGTGGTTAACAAGAGGTCTACATGGTGTTTGTACCATTGTAATTCCTCATTGCGACATTGGTATAGTCCATTGACCTGATTTACTACCAATTGAGAATCACCAAAGATATTAATGGATTTAACATCTAGGGTTCGGGTGGTTTGGAGACCTAGTATGAGTGCTTCGTATTCGGTGATGTTGTTGGTACACTCAAAGTCAAGTTTGAAAGAAAGGGGTATGGGTTCACTGTCATGTGGAATGAGGATGATTCCAGCTCCACCCCCACATTGACACTTAGATCCATCAAAGAATAAGGTCATTTGATAGTGTAGAGGTTCCTCGGTAGGTTCGTCGAGGGAAAGGGTAGTGATGGATTCATTGGGGAATTCAAAGTTACTGGGTTGGTGGTCAGAGAGTGGGGCATCAGCTAGTTGATCGGCAATAGCCTGACCCTTGATTGATTTTTGGTGAAGAAAGGTGATATCCAGATCAGCGAGTAGCATGAGCCATCATGAAATGTGTTGGTTTTGGAATGGTTTAGAGTACATGTAATGCAAGGGGTCGGTGTTGGTTATGACGAAGGTAGTGTGGTTAAGTAGGTAGTGGCAAAGTTTGGTGGCCACAAAGACTAAAGCAAGGCACAAATTTTCTACATGTGTATATCTAGTCTCGTAATCCACAAGGGTATGACTTATGTAATAGACCACTTGCTCCCTATGTTGGTCATCTAGGTGAGCAAGCATGGTGCCCAAGGAATGGTTGGTGGTAGAAATGTAGAGGTAGAATGGTTGATCATCCTTAGGAGGGGTAAGCACAGGTGGCTGTAATAGGTATGCTTTCAAGGCTTCAAAATATTTGTGACAGTCAGTGTTCTAATGAAAGGTGATATCCTTTTTAAGGAGGTGGTGAAAGGGTTTGCAATGGTCGGATAATTGAGAGTTAAAGTGATGGATAAATTTAGTTTGCCCTGCAAACTATGAAGTTGGCGGAGGTTAGTGGGTGGAGGCATCTCAAGGATGGCCTTGATTTTGTCCAGGTCAACTTCAATGCCTCACAAGGAAACAATGAAGCCCAAGAGTTTACTGGATAGGATGGTGAAAATGTACTTCTTAGGTTGAAGGTGTATGCAATATTGGATGAGATGGTCGAAGATGATTTTAAGAATAGGTAAATGTTTAGCATGGCTTTTGGATTTTCCCAAAAGGTCATCGACGTAGTCTTCCAAGATATGATGCATGATGTCATGGAAGATATAGGTCATGGCTCGTTGGTAGGTGGCACCTGCATTCTTCAGTCTGAAGGGCATGACGTGATAGTAGAAGGTCCCCCAAGGGGTAATGAAGGTGGTTTTGTGTTGATCCTCAGGTGTGAGTAATATTTGATTATAACCTGAGAACCCATCCATGAGAGATAGCATCTCATGTCCAGTGGTGAGGTCAACCAATTGGTCGATACTGGGTAGAGGAAAGTCATCTTTAGGACAAGCTAGGTTCAGGTCCCGGAAGTTGGTGCATATGCGGAGTCCCCCCATTGCTTTGGTAATGGGAATGATGTTGGAAATCCATTATGGGTAGTCAATTGGTAGGATGAAGGAGACAGAGAGGAGGCATTGGAGCTCTTCTTTGATGAGAAGGGCAATGCGTGGGTGCATTTTACGTAACTTTTGTTTTACAGGTTTAGCATCAGGTAAGGTGACGATATTGTGGACCATGATGTTGGGGTCAATACCGGGCATATCGGCGTATGACCAAGCAAAAGCATTGCTATGGTCATGAAGGAAAGAAGTGTAGGCTTCTTGTTCAGTGGAGTCCAAAGATTGGCCTATCTTTAGAATGCGGGGGTCATCCGATGTGTGGATGTTGATGTCGATGGTGGATTTGTTCAACATGTTTTGGGTCTCAGAAGGTAGTGTGCGGTGGAGATAGGAGTCTTCCCCACCCAAGTAGGTGAGAATGGAGTCATCATTATGACACTGTACAACATTGATAGAAGGGGCATCCTCATCGATCATATCAGGATAGAGGATGGGAAAAGAAGTAGGAGCCTTGCCATCTTGTTGAATGGTGAGTGGTCCCAAGGAAATGGTGTTTATGGAAAAAAAGGTAGGAGGAATAGACTCTGGGTCTATAGACTCCACGGGTGATGTGGGTGAACTAGGTGGGGGCTGTGAGGTTGAGGCACCTCTGTAATGAGGTCGACATGGGATTGTTTAAGCATGGGCTCAACAAATCCCACCCCACTATGGTCCTTGTGCTTGCGAGTAGTGCAAGGGATGACAGTGTGATGGCCTTGTTCATAAAGACCGAAGCCAAAACCCTTCCAAGCACATGATGGAGGAAGGTATGGAAAAATGTAGGTTGGTTAATGAGGGAAGGGTGGTGGTAAATGGTAGGGTTGGGGTAGGTGGTTCAGGTGTGTAAGTGGGAGTGTCGATACCTCCATAGGTCAGATTGGTGCGGAGGTGTGAGGGTCCATAGGTGAGAACTTCACCAATGTGGGGGTCATAATGGGGATGTTGCTGAAGGTTTCCATACTCTTGTGGGGTATGGAAGGTATCGACATTGTAGAGGTGGTACTCCCCCAATGTCAGGCATTGAAAAACACCTTCTAGTGGATTAGTATCTGGGATATGGGTGGTGGGAATGGATGTCTCTATGGGGGTTTGAGATGAGGAGGTTGCGGGTTGTGGAGCAGCGGATGGTTCTATAGGAGTTGTTGTGGTGGTGATAATAGGTGATGTAGGGGTCGAAGAAGAGTGGTAGAAGTGGTAGTGGTAGTGGAAGTGAGTGGAAGTGTGAGTGGTGATAGGTATGAGGACATCATTGGGCTGGTATAACATGTTACATGTTTTGAATGGTGAAGGGTCAGCTTGTATGGTATAATTTTGTCCCTCATGTTCAAATTTGAGACAACGATGGAGGGTGGAGGGGACACATCCCATGGACATGAATCCAGGGTTGGCCAAGTAACATGTTGTATTGAAACTCTCCTTCCAGGACATAGAAGAGTTTGGGGATGCTAAGGGGACCAACATGAATGTGTAGGATCACTGTCCCCAAGGTAGTGGTTATGGCGTCATTGAAAGAACACAACATAATTGGATCATTATGCATGTAATTGGTGGGAATGCACATTTGGTTAAATGCATGAGAAGATATGATGTTAATGCTAGCTCCACCATCGATCATAATATGTCGAACACGTATATTATCGATAAAGGTAGAAATGAATAAGGCGGGATCAGGGTCCTCCATTTGGTGAGGTGTGATCTCGTCATCGGAGAAAGTGAGGGAAGCCACCTGAGATGAGGCAACAGGTGTCGAGGTGGGAGGTGAAGAAATAAGGGAGGCCATGTGGTGTGGTGTGATGATGGATGCAACTGGTGTGGGGTCATTAGGTGGGACCTTGATGGATTGTAGGACCTCAATGAGGGCTTGGAAATGAGATTCAGAAGTTTGGATTAGGTCATACAAGGACATTTTGAGTGGCAATTGGTGGAGTTATTTGATCATGGCATGCTGGGCTCTCTCATTGGAGACAGGGAAGGTAGGTCCTTAGATGGTGATTTTTGGTCTGGGCGTGGGTGTGATGTGAGGTATAGGTGAGGCAGTAGATTCATTTTCCCTGATTTTACCTTTATCACATTGAGCCCGAGTGGCTATTTGAACCATATTGATTTTGAATATCGGTGGTGGGTAGGAAGGGTATGACATTGGGGGTGATGGTGGTAATGGTATAGAAGGGGTGATTATGGTGGTGGGAGGAGTGAGATCTTTGTCTAAAAGATCATCCTCAATGAAGAGTTGTAGAAGGAGTGCTTTAAGAGCTTGGCAATCCTCCATGTTATGCCCTGGTGCATGATGGTAGGCACATAGATCTGGGAGTCATCAAACCATTTTGGTTTTGGTTTGAGTGGGTCATAGGGTCAGATGGGTGGTAAGGTGATGTGGGAGGAAGCTAGTAGGTTAGCCAGGATAGTCGCATAGGATCCTGCCATTGGGTCGCATTGTGAGGTGGGTATGGTTTTGGGTGAGGAACTTGGTAGTGACTTAGAAGTGGGTGCCACAGGTCATGGTGTGGGGGTGGTCTGGGTAGTTTGGGTACATTTAGGTTTGGGTTGGGGTGTAGGTTGAACCTTATTAGGTGAGAGTGCAGTGGGTGATTAGGTTTTGGTTTTAGGTGTCAGCTTTGGGAGGCAGGGTGGTTATCAATGCAGAATGATGGTGTGATGAAGAGGGTCATGTTGAAGGTGGGAGAGGATGGGTTATCCAAGGTGAGAGGGGTGGCACTGTGGAGGTAGGGGTGATAGATGGTAGTGGTAATTGGTGTTGCCTAGTAGGTAAAGGAAACTTCGTAGGGTTGGGTAGAAGAGGAGGTGGTGATAAGTGGTGAGGTGTCTGACTTTTGGCTATACTGTGTATAGTTAATTTGTTGGTTAGGGTTGATGGATGAGGACCCAAGAGGGATGGTAGTGGTGAAGGTGACAAAGAGGTAGTGGGTGATGCCAGTATCGGTGTCTGGGGTGGTTGGTGTTTCGGTTTTGGTAGGGGTGTATTTTTGGTGAAGGGGTGAGAGGGGGTAGTTAAATCAAGCTTGATTGTTGGATGGGTAAGGCTCGATGTAGGTCACACCCCCAGGATACGAGAGATTGTGGAGGTTGATGAGGGGTTAGGAAGTGAGGATGTAGATGATGAAGGTGATGAGATTCTATCCATGGTCAGAGGTGATATAAGAGGTGTCACAGTCACCTCTATGGGTGGGATAGGTGTGGATGTTGCCACTATTGTAGGGTAAATAGTGGGTGAGTCGGTAGGTAAGGTCTGCATCTGTGTGGAGATGGGGATTTGAAGATGTTCCCGAAGTAACGAATGATCAACATACTCTGGAGGGTCCATCGAATGGGGTGATGAAGAGAGGAAGGGGATGAGGGTGGATTTGGTGGTGATCCCTGTAAATGGAATGGATATCTGTGAAATAGGGAAGCCCTCTACATCTGATTCTATAGGAAGGAGAGATGAGAAGAGATCATTTAATGTTGTAGGAGATGGTAGAAGGTCGATTGTTCTCAGAATGGGTTCTTCTTTGTGGTGAAGTGTGGGTAAGGTAGATGAAGAAGGATCTTCCTTGATGTGTGGTGAGGTGGAGGAAGGGGAAGGTACTTCCAACTCCTCGGTGAGTGTGGAAGTAGGTGTTGATGGTGATTTGTCAAGTATGAGGGTAGGAGGGTCAATGACATGGTCAGGTATGGTAGTTATGACGTCTGAAGAAGATGAATCTGTTTGCACTAGATTAACTTCTGCTGGTAATGGTGAAGAGGGTGAAGATGTTGGTGAGGGTAAAGGCATTTGTTCAAGAAGTTCTTCTGTAGGTGCAGCTGGGGGGTATGGTGCAAGTGGTATGGGTAGGACATCGAAGATGGCATGAACCTCCCAGGTATTGTCACTGTCGACGGAAGAATGGTTGTGTTGGGTGGGGGGTGTATGATTAGGAAATGGTTTTTGGAAGATGTGAAGGTTTTGGTTTGTAGGTGCGTTGGGATTGTCCAGAATGAGATCTCCTCTATCTAACATTTCTTGGACAATGGTTTTGAAGGTGATGTAGTTGTTGGTGTTGTGCCCTCGGGTATGATGGTAATCACAGATTTTGTTCTCCTTTTACCATGAGGGTATCGAGTGGGAAGGATCAAAACTACGGTGTGGTTTGATAGCCGGAAGAGTGATAGCCCCTGCATTCAGGAGTTTTTCCAGAATAACAGGGTATGGTTCAGCGATGGGGGTATATTTCTTTTGTTCATTTTTAAAGAGGAAAGTCTATACTGGCGAGGGATTAGGTGGAGGTTTTGGTAGGTTGGATGGGTGAGATGGGCTAGCCTTCAGGACTACCAAATGGGTGGATCCTTTGGCTTTAGGAGGGTTGAGAGGAGTGGTTGGTGGTGTCTTGGTAGTGGAAGTGGGTTCATGTGGTTTAAAAGGAGTGCCTTTGTTTCACAATTGAATCCTTTTCTCTTCGATGGCTCAGATTTTGAGCTTTCGGGCCATGGTGAATGTATAATCAAAGGTATGAAATGTTTGGATTTGTAAGGTGGATGAGATATAGCACAAGCCCATGTAAACAACTCTATTAGTTTGGTCTATGGTAAGGGGAATGTGAGTTGATTGATCAGGCCATGCCAGCGAGCAACAAAGTCTATGATTGACTCATCATCGTATTGGTGCGTGGTGTACAAGTCAGTCATGGTGACTTTCTTGACTACATTGATGGAGAAGTGATCCAAAAAGGCTTGGGCCACCTGGTTGAAGGAGAAGATAGAGTGCTTAGGTAGGGCACTATACCAATCTAGGGTGGGTCCATTGAGGGACATAGGAAATGTTCACAATAGCAAAGTGTCATCATGAGCGATGAGATAACACATGTGTCTAAAAGACCTCAGATGTTGTTGTGGGTCTTCTTTGTTGTTGAACTGGTTGAATTTTGGCATTTCCCAGTGTGGGGGGTATGGGCGGATAGGAACGGAGAAATGAATAGGCTCATTACAAATCTCCTCATAGGTGAGAGATGTGCGTGAACCGGAAAGAGATGCTTCTAGTGTTTGCATCTTATCCATCATCATTTTGATAAGATCAGGGGTAGGTTGTGATGAAGGTTGACTTCCCAAAGGAGGGGGAGGAAGGTAAGAAGAATATGATGTAGAAGGCATCACGTTATGTGAAGGAGCCCCGTATGAAAATTGTGGAGGTATATGTGAGGAGAAGGATGAGGAAGGGTAATATGTTGAATAAGAGGTAGAGGCTACTGGTGGAGGTTGAAAGTGGGTGTATACAGGAGGGGTCGGGGTGACCACCCTAGTAGCAATGGGAGGAAGTGATTGGGGAATAGATAGAACTAAATTCTGAAGGGGGGTATGGTTTTCCGATACTGGCGGTGGTTGAGATGGAGTGGGTATGTAGGTAGTGGATGACATGGGGCCACTTGGACTAATGGCCATGGAGGTGGGCATGGTAGATGCCATAGGGGGTGAAGATGTCAAAGGTGTAGTAAACATTGTAAGGGGGGATACCATCATGGTAGGGTCGAGCTGTGACACCACCGGTGGTAAGGGAGAAGCGGGGAGAGCAGAGCTAGAAGTAGCTGACACAGAGGTAGGTGCAAGAGTGGGAGGGATGGACATGGGCATACCGTATATAAGCTAGCCTGAGGAGTCCTGAGTGGATGTGTGGGCTAGACAATGTTATAAGGCGGTAGGATTCTGATCAAGAAACCACGTAAAGTCTGTGTCACCCATACTAATAATAGTGGGTAGATTGGGGTCCATAGGTGATGACACGGAAGGAGGTGATGGACTAGGTGGAAGAGGTTGAAGGCTAGTGTGGAACACAAGTGCGTTGGCTTGGTTACGCGTCAACACCATGTGAAGGGGTGTATATCAGGTAATGTTGTACTCTACAGATGACACAGAAAGTAGCAGGGATGAAGAGAATGGGTATTTGTAGGTAGATTGGGTGAATGTGCTGGTTAAGAACCAACACAGGCTAACCGATGCCAGTTAGGGGTGACTGATGCCGGTTTAGGTTAACCGCTTTCGGTTACTAAAAGATAAGAATGGTTTATCAAACTGAGGCAAAAGAGTGATAATGATCAGGTGGGAAAGCTCTGTGATAGCTTTTTAGTAGGAAACAGAGTGTTCAGAATGTTTCAGGAACTGTGACAGCAAAGAAACTGAAAGAGGGGTCTTTTGGGCAAGTTAACCCAAAAGAACAGAGACTGATGCCGGTAGGGTATAACCGATGTCGATGAGGAGTAAACCGATGCCAGTTACTGTGTAGATTGAAAAACTATAGAAAATTGTATTATGGTAAATTTGAATCAGAAGAATGATCAAACCAGAGATTGGTGGATGATATAATGAAGCCTCTGCACCCTCAGAAAAAGTCAGAATACACCAACTGTGAGTGGGGAGTGAAAAAAGGAAAAAGAAAACAAAAATGGAGAAAATGTACTCTCACACCTCAAAACACACTTCAAGCAAAATGCTAAAAGAAGATGTTACCTAACAAGTGATTTTAAATGTGTTGAGCTTACGCTATTTAGAAGGACTGACTCATGAACTTTAGAACAAATTTTTTGGTGAGGAAGGCTTCCTACGAAGAAGGAGATCTAAAAGGTGAGGTTTCAGGTTATGTTATGGTGGGGGTGGGCCTGTCCTCTAAGATAATGACTTGATAGAAGTAACGAGCTGGGGAGTACTATGCCAACTGATCGTGTGATCACCTAGATGTTCCTAGGTAAGATGTTGTTTAAGAAGATGTGTTTTTTGAATTTTTGTGCAGTTTGGTAAGACTCAGAGAGAGAGAAAGAGAAAGAAGTGCTTTTCTACGATTCATTTGTCAACCATCAGTTGGGCATGACTTCCAGCATATAGGTTGCCCTCATTTAATGTGAGCTAATGCAGTAAAGAAGAATGAAATGTGAGTGTTTTAAACCCAAATTGAAAATATGATATTCGATGTCACAACTGATGAAAAGGAGAAGGGATGCTCTTTCACTAATGCGATACTAATGAAAGGGAAGAAATGTTTGTTTTAAAGCACCAAAACATGATTGATTTTAGACAATAGAAGAAGAAGAAGATTCCAGAGAAGGAGATTAATGTGAAAGCCTTTTAGAAAGGGAAACAAACAAACAATATTTTTCCTAGGAATGAAGAAATGCAAGGAACCCCGGATGGGTCCCACCGGGTGTGCCAAAATGTTTTGATCCTTTTTGCGTACAATCAGAGACTGAAATAGATAAGGGTGTAGGAGGTTTACCTATTGTTGGGTTGATGGGTGGAATGCACGCGTGTATACTTCTGATCTCAGTCGATCATGTGAACTCCTTTTTGGCTGGGAAGGACTACCCTGAAATAAGAAAAGCAAGACCACAAGAGAGAGTTAAACAGTATATGCAGTGGACTGCCTAGTGTATGCTAGATCCAGGAAGTGTGATACTCCCTAAATGGTTGTCAATCCACTATTTTATAAATTAATATTAAATGAAAAAAGCATGTAAATAAAAGGAATCTAGTGCTAGCATTCTGATTTGGGTGCCTCAGGTTGCTATCAACGTCGATTCAATTAAATACTAAACTATGTAGGTAAAAGGTATTTGGGTCAGGTTCTGGGTAGGTTAGGTGGTCTGTAGGTCACAGACAGGGTCTGGTTGGGGTTGGGTAGGGTATTCTAGGTTGTTTGGGTGAAGAGGTAGGTCCTTGGTCTGCTCTGTGTAAGTAGACACAGAGACCGACGCCGTCTGGTCTGATGATGTCGGTTTAGGGTAGACTGATGCCGGTTAAGGTTGACCGGTATCAGTCACTGTAGAAGTGACAGAGGTCTAGGTGGGAGGTGTTTGGGTCTTACTCTGTCTCGGGATAGAGTGTTGAGAGGGTATGAGTGAGGTTTAGGTGAATGGTGGGTTTAGGGTCAGAGTTATGGGGTCTTTGGAGGTGGTTTTGGGTGTGTTTTAGGTAACAGTTGGGGAGTTAGGTAGCAGGGTGACCGACGACAGTTAGGGTAGACTGACTGCGGTTAGGGTTAACCGGTGATGGTCACTGGTATTTGGGTCAGAGTTTGGTAATGGGGGTTAGGGTGCTCTCTGTGACTGTCAGAGGGTTGATAGGGAGTGGAATGGGGTGAGAGAGGGTCCTAGGTGTAGGTGTGGGTTGAATAGGTGAGGTTAGAAGGGTAGGAGAGAAGTTTTTCTCTTAGGGAGGGAAATAGAGAAGCAAAGTACCAAAACATGAGTGAAGGATACAGGGATCCACTTACCCAGAGTCCAATGCATGTAGAATGTGAGTGGAGAAGAGTGATAGAGTGTTGGTGAAGGCTGGTAGGTTGGTTGGAGAGCTCTTGCTTGAGCTCTAGTCTAGTTCAGGTTCCTTCAATGGCTGTTCTCACAAAGGTTCTTGTGAGTGCTTCCACCAATGGTCTCAGCTGGGAGTTCTGATGGCCTTGTTGCTTCAACGAGTTGCTTGTGAATATGCAAGTTGCCAATGTCAATCTGAGAAAAACCAATGGAATCCAATCAATGTGAACCAAATGAATGAACCAACAATGAACCAACCCTTTGGAAAGAGTCAGGACTGGGTATTATAGGTGACCGACGCCGGTCCCACCTGACCTGACATCGGTCAGACTGTAACTGACACCGGTTATGTTGGGGGGATTTGTTTTTTGAAAAGTGGGGAATATGCCTTCCCCACTTGATTTTGAGTGGCGGAGCACATGCATCCTCCACCCTTAGAATGGGTAATAGGACAAAAAGGGGTCCTATGAGTGGGGTGGCCACTATTAGGGATTTCTAGAAGGGTATGGGCTAGGTATGGGCAAGGTGGGGAGTGGAATGGTGAGGTGGAGGGGCAAGTGGGGTAGTGGAAGGGTGAGGTGGAGGGGAAAGTGCGGTAATGGAATGATGAGGTGTTTGGGTGAGGTGGTCAGTCCAGTGGCATGGTGAGGTGGCCTTGATGAGTGGGTAAAGGGGGAATTTAATTAATTGATGTTAATTAAATCCTTGGGTGTGTGAATGAGGGTCATTGTGATGTGTGAAAGGGGTTGTGAGTGACTGAATTAGGGTTAAATCGATCACCCATGTAGAATGTGGTTATTAGGTTATTTTGGAGGAAGATGATGATCTTGGAAATCGTATAACAGATCAATGATCTTTGAGACTTCCTTCTCTGACCAATAGTCTCCAATGATAGCTTCCTTAGGTTCTGCTTCTGACCCAATGTTAATCTTCTTCATTTTTAGGGGCTCATGGTAAGCGCACATCCTTTCATCAACGTTATCTATAACATTGTGAATACCTATAGAGTGGTTAACATCTAGACTCTCCATTTTCTCTCCATCTATGACATAAACCATATTTCCTTTTTCCTTTTCTATGTATGCATGCTCAAATTACATTTCCTCTTACTCATCCTCATCGAAGTGTGCCTATAAAACTGGTTCACCTAGTAAATCTAGTAGCATGTATTATGCCATAACACTATCCTCCATCGTAAGGCATTTGATTACTTGTAATGCCTTATCCACTCATGGATTTGTGTTCTAATATTCAAAAGCTTGGATGATATTAGTTGTTAGATCTTGCCAATTTCCTGTCTGGCGGAATGTTTTTGAGTGGATATACCACACACGTGCACAACCTTGTAGTGTAGAATATAACTTATGTACCCATAATGATGCTGGTAAGGCTTCTGCACCTCCTATCCTTGCTTTCTCACATGATTGGATATGAAATGAAGTGGTCTCTTTACCATTGTAGTCTTGAATGACCGTGGATGTGTTGCTCCTAGAAAACCTTACAGAGGACGTGATCCTTACCTCGTGCCACTCTAGGAGGTTCTCCCGATGTATAGCCCACCAACACGTTGTACTCTTGAGTAGGTTATAACTGAGCATCCTTCTTATTTCGTTCTCATTTTTCCATTGATCTTCCATGTCTCGTAAGAAAATTTCAGGGTATGCCCCTCTAGAGTAACTTGGTAACTTTTTCCCTCCTAGGCACTTGAGTGAGCATGCCTTAGTCACTTTTGTTATAGACCCCCTCAGATTTCACCCAATTAACTCATAGGTCACGTGCACCCAACTTTCCCATGCCATGCTTGTGGTATCACTCATAGAATGGGCATCCTCAAATTGGATAACTCCTTCTATAAGGTGAATTATCTCTGGGTCTCTGATGGAGCGCACATAAAATCTATCAAGGACCTCTTCTCCTAAAGGTTTATTGTAAGGTGCCGACTTCCCATCCGTCAAGGGGATGATGACCCATTCTTCCTTGTTCTCAAAATTGATATATCCTTTGTTGAACCTTAGGTCAACATTGTTCTTATAACACCATGGGCACCCAACGAATGCTAGAAAATTGTATGCCTTAGTGAGTGCAAGGACTTCAAAGTTTCCAGTAAAATTGGCTGCCTAAATGGTGTTCACTACATCCTTAAATACTCCAAAGGGCATTGCCTTAGTTTTGTTTTCCATAAACAAAACATTCGAAGATGGCTGTAATGTGGGCCTTCCCATTTGATGCCAGTCATCCAATGTAAGAACATTGACTTCTGCTCTTGTGTCAATCAATATGTTACTTAGAAGCCAACCATCTTTAACTACGTTCAGTGTGATCTCCTTGTCATAGTCAAGGCTATGGGGAGGGAGGTTTACATACAATACCTAGCTTTCACACTCCGCTTTAGCACATGGAATCTTCTCTCGTAGCCATTCTCCTAAAAAGGGAATGATATTCTCTTTCCTTAACATTTAGCAGACTTCCTTGACCTCATCTAGGTTCTTCTGCGGAGCCTCTATATTCCTCCTTTTCTCCTGCTTCCTAGAATGATCCTTTAGACACTGGATTTATCCCTACAAACTCTAAATGACATCGATTGTCTCTTAATACACTTCCTTTTGGTGGGAAAGGTCTGAATACTTCTTGTGCACCACTTCTTCTCTTGAGACTAGAGTCCTTTTCCTTGGTACTTCTTTGGTGCGCACAAAATCTACTTGTGTTGTCACCAAAACAGGTTCTAACCCTGACTCACGTGTAACTCTAGACATCCACTGTGTGTCGAACTTCTTTATACTCAGCATCCCAATGCCCTTGTCCTTCCAGTGTTGTTGGGTCATGTGTTCAAACAACTCAGGGAACTCCTCATAATTATGTTACTTCCCACACCATGAGCACTGCAATAAATCTGGACACTCGTGCCTGTAATGTTTTGTAGATCCACAATTATAGTAGGTTCCTCATGGGAACTCACTTCTTCCTCCTCTGTGGTTACTGTAGCCACATAATCCTCTGCGATAACCTCTTTCTCTCACCCTTCCATCCATGCATCCTTCATAACGGTGATCATAGTATTTGGAACTACTGGAAATGATGGTCTGGTGCACACCATGATCAATGGCTTTATGGATCTAGTCAATAGGTCTACAATTCTTAGTATCATGGGTCGTAGAGGTGTAGATTTTATAGTAGCAAGACACATTCTTCTAGATTATGTGCTGTGATAAGGGACATATACTTGCATCATGGTCCCTATGACAAACTTCACAATTTACTGCTATGGTACGTACTGATTTTTGGGGGAAACTATCCTTGGCATGCCCCTCTACTTCATAATCCACACACCAAAGACCATTGCGAGTCTCATGTGTAGAGTTTTTAGATAGCTTCTCTAACTGTTTGGCTATGGAAAAGATTTAAGCCTCCAGAAAAGGGCTCACACTAGTGTCAACACACCTAACTACTTCAGTACATAAGACAACCTTGCGCGGGTCAGTGAATGTTTTACGCGGCAATGCCCTCCTAAATGGAGTGATCAACCCTCCAAAAAACCATTGAGCATGCTGTGAAGGGTGAATGTCATATGAAAATTTTGACAGGAGAGTTTTAAGCCATGCATCATACTTCCACACACTCTCTATCATTCCCTGTTGGATTTCTTTCAAAGTATTGATGCTCTTATGCTTGAACTCTGGTATATGGAACTCTACTAGGAAGGCATTCTTCAATGCAGTGTAGTATACCACCATCTGATAGGGGTCATACTTCCTATACCAACTATGTGTGTGCCCTTGTAACATTGTTGCAAACTAACTTGCCTTCCACTCTGGGGTACTGATCCCCTTCATGCACCATAGTAATTCACACTTGTGCATGTGTTCCACAACATCCTCTATACCTTGGTAATCTAACAAGTGTACCAAAATTTCAAATAACATATGAGGAAGTGGTTGAGGCTCATATCCTCCTAATCTATATCCTTGGTTCCCTCCGGTATTCCCTTCACCAGATCCATTGGATACACCAGGTCCTGTGCCTCTAGTTCCACCTCTAGATCCTCCTATAATCAATAGTGGGCCTGAAGTGGTCACGCCTAGTGTTCCAAATGTCCCACTAAACTATGCACTGATGGTCTATGAGATTGATCCACTACTAGAGGTGTATCCCATGCCATTTCTAGACGTGTTTCCTAAACCTTGCGTACTTGCACTTTTCCCAAAAATTCCTCCAAACACCGGAATGGTATATGCATCCATGGATGTTCCAAATGAAAAATTATATCTCCTAGGTGCCGATCAGTTAGTCCTACCGATACCAATTGGGTTATCAATATTCCTTTGATTTGAAAAACCAAGTGCCAAGGGTTGGTCACCAAGTGGGTTCAAATGCACGCCGACATCTATCCTTTCTCCATGCAAAGAAATCTCATCAGAAGCTGAAGGGGCCTCTCTCTCGTGCTTGCCAAGATGGGGTAGCATGGAATTCTCAGGCTCCATTTCCTCCACATGAACTTCAACACCTTCTTGCAATGTCTACCTCCATAGATCCATCACACTTGCAACCTCGCATTGTCTGGTCATCTCCCTTTCTCGAGCTTCGTTATACTTGAGCCGTCTCTCCTCCTTTTCTTTTTTAGCTGTAATGTCTACCATATTCCTCCACCCTAGCTTCCTCTCTCAGTTCCTAGAGTAGCTTAGCTAGCCATGGGGAATTCTTCTAAACTCAAGGTAATAACCAAGATCTTCATAGCCATAAGAATAACACTAAAAAATTACCCTCTTGGCTCCCTCAGAAACTCAAAATCAGTAATTTTTTGGCAAGAATACGTCAAAATCACATATTCTAAAGTGTAACTGGACATCACTCCATTCCACCAGTGATCAATAACACATTTCCAAGTCATATTTATGTCTTGCAGCCTCTGATAGTCATCTTGGATCCACACGTGTGATCTATAGAACTAGCTTGATCTGGATGCGTATGTTGAGAGCCATTCATATAGCTCTACTGGGAAGCAACAAAATAATGTCTCATATAGCTCATGGTATAAGTTCTCTTCTACCCATCAACGTGCATTGAACTCAGGTCTAGTGCTGAATATTTGAGAAAACTCATCCTTCGTGCTCTTGAATCATGTTTCAACACTTTCTAAAGTCAGATGCTCTGTCATTACACATCACTTAGAAAAAGATGCATGTCATTTCTCACAATAACTTCAAAAAGAGGTCCCGACAATGGAACCAATATGTAGTCACTTTTATACCCTCTCAAATAACAAGGAAATCCCATGCGCACTGGCATATCAGCCAACAGGTGCTAGGAACTCACCCAAGGCACACACGGGTGCCAAGCCCCTCCTTTATGTGAGTTGTGTGAGAATGCATTATTTATGACTGAAAATTAAGTAAAGAAAATGGAAACGAACCATACATTTATCTTAGAACTCAAAACGGATTCTAGACTAATGTATTCATTCAGATAAGGAAAGAATTACAGAATATAGATTTGAATCATAACATAAGGGAAATACATAGGGGTTTACACCCACTCATGTGAAACATATATAAAACCAATCCATATAGATGTAAGCAAAAATGGAACCACACATATATTCATATTAAGTCTGTTGATAACCAAATTACATTAACTGAGGCTATCACAGATTCCTATAATAATGCAAACCAATGTCATCCATCAAAACTGGAATTAAGCCCTTCATAAATACAAAGAAAAATATTTAGAGCCATCCCCTTGATACAACATATTCTTACAGATCCTCTAAACCCATCCTAAGGAGCTCTCATAGTATTCTTGCATGTCTTCGCCTCTCTTCAATTATTTGTCTCTCTATCTATATCCTCTTCTTTTCTTCTACTGGGTGCTTGTATATATAGCTTTAGCAAGCACTTTCATACCTTTTCAAAGTAGTAGATCATTTTCCATGTGTCTAAGTGGTCCTCCATGGGAGAATGCTCCTTCAGATGCGATCTCTCCATCCTTTTCCATGACGACCTTATGGAATATTCTATCATAAGGTATATTCCTTTCGTGGGCACCGAGTTGCCAAGATGGCACCTTATCCACTCCACATGTGCAATTAGGTCATGCTTTCCTTAAGTTCTTCCTGATATGCCAAATATGGCTAAGTCCCAAATACCTTACTCTGTCTTGCATGTGTGCGCCATTGGTTCTTCTAAATCCTCCTAAAACCTTGTCCTGCGTGCTTTAGCCTTACACACCCACACGCCTTTTTTTACTTAGCCAATATTTTAGGGGCCCAACAGGAGTCCACAATTTTTGCCAATTTCATTTCACCACTTACCTCACAACCTAACGAGCAACCTACAATATTTACTCTCCTACCCAAGTGAGATTCATCCTCGCTTTCCTCTCCACCGAAAAAGGAAACTACCTCATCCAAATTGTTATCTCCCCTACCTATAGGGGATCCTTTAGATGTGTCATTACATGTTGGGGAAAATTACCCATTAGCATTCCAGGATCCTGTTGATCTACTCTCGGCTCTCTTATCCACAGATTCCCAAGCTAACCGGTTCCCTTTCTCACAGACATATTTTACAAGGATTTCCACTAAACAAATATCATCTCCTCTTACAATAATGTCATTTTCACGCCTGGGAAATCATTTAAATTATGTTGATAATTCCACGCTTTGGGGATGCCTTCAGCTACCCTTTTCAACAGAAATGCAAATGTCACCTATAGATACCTCCACTATCTATCCGAAGGTATTTCAAACAACCAAGAAAAATATGACCATGCATGTTGTAACAACTTCTTCATCATCGCCCTCGCCTAAACCTAAACCTTTACCAACAACGAAACCCATTCCTATGCTTTATAACCTACCTGTATCTACACCTTCCCCCACATCCAGATCCACCACTACCTTGGTTTTCATGCCGACATCAAGCCTAGTCCATCCTCCCATTAAATTGGATTTAGCCACATCTTCCCAAACCCACACAAAAATCATTCCTCCACCTAAAAGGAAGACCCGGGCTTCTAAGCCACACACACCAATTTCACCTACTACACCTTTGTCACCTTCACCCCTTATGTCTATTTTAGGGCCTAGCCCATCTACCTTGGTCAAGAAAAATCTTACACAAGGAAAATCAAAAGCTTAGCAGCCCACCTCTTTATCACAATCCTTTATTACACCCAACCTACGAACACAATGTACACCTTGACCTTCATCCACATTTTTCCTACCACCTATACCCCCACCACCTACAGTAACTCCATTAGTACCTATGAGATTTCCTTCTCTTCAACCCATACCTTCCACTTTGCCTCTATCAGCAACCTTGATCGTGCCTCCTTTATCACCTTGGATAACTTGTCCTCTTTCACAATCTATTTTCCCTTCTACATCACGTACTCCTCCTTCACCTTTACCCCAGAAGGAGCAACCAAAATTGAAAAACAGACTACCCTCTAAAGAGGTAGTTAAGCCTATAATACCTTCTATCACTAGTTCATCTACTACACCTTTACCAAAGAAGGTACAACCCAAGCCTAAAATAGTACCACCTACCAAACCGGTGGTCAAACATATACCACCTCCAATTCCACCTCCTATAGTACCTCACACATCACAATCACCTATGCTTCAATTTAGACCCATAGTCACCTCACATTGTGGTCCATTGGCAGGGTCTTATGCCAACATTCTAGCTACCTTTTAGAGACCTCTGTCATCACATTACCATCCCTTAGACCTTACAACTCACTCAAACCCAAACCAAAAGGGTTTGATGACACAAAAATTTGTGCCTACCATCATGTGGTAGGACATGATGTATAAAATTATAAGGCTCTCAAAATCGTTCTTCTCCAAATTTTTCCTCCAGAACAAAACTTTGATGACAATGATCTTCTAGAAGAGGACCCCATTCCACCCCCACCTATCACCACACACCCTGACCCACTACCTATTCAGTGACCTGAATCACCACCTCCATAACCCATTTATCCTTCTCTAAAATTTGAGATCAACATGGTCCACATAAGAGAGCTATCCAAAACCCCACCAAAATGTCAGTGCGTCCAAATTCTGTCAAAAAACATTTTTCTTCATTCTATTGTCTATCTTGTCATTACACATATCACAATTCACCTAATCCTTCACCCCATATCAATATGGTTAACATTGCTACTCGCACCCAAAAATACTAAGGAAAGGAAAAAGAAACCAACCCATCTACCAATATTGTGCCCAATATACCATCTACATCCACACCAAGAATTACCATTTGGGGACCCACATACCCTATTTCTGACGGGGTTTCCCACCGTATAATGATAAAAAAATTATACTAATCCCCTCTAAAAATGTCCTTGTACAGCCTTGTCCAAACTTCTGAATCTCATCGACATGCCCTCATGGAGGTTCTATAATCCATTGAGGTTTTACCTAATGACCCGACACCTGTGGCCTCCATTATCACCCTTCACCATGTGGCTTCTCTCACCAATTCATCCCCCTCCTCTACAGCTGTCACTACTCACCAAGTGGTTTCCCTCAGTTTCTATGATGATGAGATTGGACCTCTCACATCAGATGATCCTGATCCCACCCTTTTCATTTCCATTTACATTAATGATATGCACATTCTACACATTATCATCGATGGCAGTGCAAGCATCAACATCATCTCCTCTCATGCATACAACCAAATGTGCATCTTTGCCAATTACATGCATAATAACCTAGTTATGTTGCGTTCATTCAATGATGCCATCACTTCCACCCTTAGCACCATCATTCTCCACGTTCATGTGCGCCCCCGTACTATTCCAGAATTATTTTATGTGTTAGAGGGGGAATTCTAGTACAACCTGTTGCTTGATCAACCTTAGATCCATGTCATGGGTTGTGTCCCTTCAACCTTATGTTGCTTTGTAAAATTTGAACATGAAGGACATAACTACACCATTCCAACTGACCTGTCACCATTCAAAAGTTGTAATATGTTGTACCAACCTAATGATGTCCTTGTACAAGTTAAGGCATCTACCAGTGTTGCCACTTCTCCTTCACTCGCAACCCCATCCACCAATATTGCTTCTACCTCTCCCGCACCTACCTCCTCTATTCCCACTACCGTCATAGCCTCTACATCTAGCCCATCTGCTAACCCCTCTAATTCTCAACCAACTAATGCTTATTCTTCCTAATCACCTAGTGATTCATCTATTCCCGCTACCCATATACCAACTATCAATCCCTTAGAAGGTGTTTTTCAAAGTCTTACTCTTGGGGAGTATCGCCTATACAACATTGACACATTCCTTACTCCTCAAGAGTATGGTAACCTTCGCTAACATCCTCGCTGTGATCACCGCATAGGTGAGGTTTTCCCTTATGGTCCTCCCCACCTACCAACTTAACATATGGGGGACTTGATACTTCTACCTACTTGCCCAAACCACCTTCCCAAATGTGACCATTTTCATCTAACCTTCAATATCTCAGCAACTGTCGCTTCGCCCATAATTTCCTTCACCGTTGTGCATAAAAAGGATTTGGCTTTGGGTTTTATGAACAAGGCTTCCATACTGTCATCTTGTATACCACACGTAAACAAAAAGACCATTGTGGTATTGAATTTTATGAACCATCTTCCAAGAAATATCGATTCAAAATCATTGAGGACGAAAAAACTTCCTCACCCCATCTACCAACTTCACCACCTTCACCTACAAAGTCTATGGATCTAGAATCTATTCCTCCTAACTTTTTTTTTTTGTGAACACCATTTTCTTGGGACCTCTGACTTATCAACGAGATGGTGAGGCTCTCTCTTCTCTTCCCTTCCTGTATCCTAACATGATCAATGATGACACACCTTCTATTAAAGTTGTTCAATGTCATGACAATGAGTCTATTCTCACCTACCTTGGTGTAGAAGATTTGTTACCTTCTGAGACACAAACCATGTTAAACGAATCGACCATCGAAATCAATATTCACACTCAAGATGACCCACACATTCTAAAGATAGGTCAATCTTTAGATGTTGTTGAACATGAATCTTTTACCTCATTCCTCCGAGATCATAGCAATGCTTTTTCTTGGTCCTACTTTGATATGCCCAGTATTGACCCAAACATTGTGGTCCATAATATCATAACTATTCCTTAAGCCAAACCTATAAATTAGAAGTTGCGGAAAATGCATCGTCGCATTTCCCTTCTTGTTAAAGAGGAACTTTAGTGCCTTCTCTCAGTTTCCTTCATTCTACCCATTGATTATCCCCAATGGATCTCTAACATCGTTTTTGTCACAAAAGTGATAGGGGGACTCCACTATGCATGGATTTCCACGACCTTAACTTAGCTTTCCCTAAAGATGATTTTACTCTACCTATTATGAACCATCTAGTTGATCTTACCACCGGCCATGAGATGCTATCACTTATGGATATTTTTTTGAGGTTATAACCAAATATTACTTGCCTCAAAAGATCAATGCAAAACTTACTTCATCACCCCTTGGGGAACCTTACACTATCGAGTTATGCCCTTTGGGCTTAAGAACACTGGTGCTACATATTAGCGGGATATGAATTATATCTTTCATGACATCATGCATCGTATATTGGAAGATTACATTGACGATCTTCTTTCCAAATCAAAAAATCAGGCTAGACACCTTTTAATCCTTAAGATCATCTTTGACCATCTCATCAAGTATTATGTTCACCTTCAGCCTAAGAAGTGTGTCTTCATTGTTCTCTCTAGAAATCTTATTTTCTTTATCATTTTTTTGTGTGGCATAGAAGTTGATCCCTCTAAAATCAAGGCTATTATCAAAATTCCCCCACCTACTAACCTTCACCAACTTCGTAGTTTGCAAGGCAAGTTACAATCTATCTGACGTTTCATTTCACAGCTTTTCGACCGCTGTCACCCATTTCATCATCTCCTAAAAAAGGATGTCTCCTTCAAATGGGATTATGAATGCCACAAATCCTTTGAGGCCTTAAAATGATACCTCCTCCAACCACTTGTGCTCATTCCTCCTAAGGATGACCAACCATTTTATCTTTATCATTCCTTGGGTGCCATGCTCGCTCATCATGATGAGCAACACAAGGAACAAGTAGTTTATTATATAATTTGTATGATTTTAGACTACAAAACCAAATACACCCACGCCAAAAAAATCTACTTAGCCTTAGTTTTTATAGCTACTAAACTTCGTCAGTACGTACTCAACCACAAAACCTTTTTCATCGCCAATACTAACCCCTTACATTACATGTATGACAAGTCCTACCAATATCAACGCGCTGCACGTTGGCTTATGCTTCTTGCAGACTTAGAGCTTGAATTAATCCATCAAAAATCTATCAAAGAACAAACCATCACTGACCAACTTGCAGACGAACCCCTATCAGGAAACCAGTCCTCTAACTTTAATTTCCTAGATGAATCCATCGTTACTCTCTCTTTGGATGATACCATTTACTAGATGACCTTATTCTTCAATGGTTCCAAATGTCAACATGGGGGTGGTGCTGGAGTTATCCTCATTCCTCTTGATGGTGAGCCAATGCCATTATCTTTCAAACTAGATTTTTATTATACTAACAATATCGTCAAATATGAAGCACTCATATTAGGCCTTCAAACCACCATTTCCTTAGACATTAAGTTAATTAATATATTTGGCAACTCTCAACTGGTCGTAAATAAATTCAATGGTATATACCAGTGTTGTAATGAAATAATTTAAAAGTATAAGCATCATGTAGACATACTTTTGACTACCTTTGACCGTGATTAAATTCAAACCACCCCACGTTCCACTAATAAATTTGTGGATGCCATGGCATGTCTTGCTTCTCAAATACCCGCTTCACCCTCTGAATCAAAAATATTTGTCACATTACAATGACTATAATCACCTTCCTATCTATCTTGATATTTTAACCTTGTCGGAACCATTGAAACTAACCCATGCGATTTTTGGTATAAGAAATTTTCTGACGACCTTTCCCTTTCAATTCTACCTCTAGACCTTACTTGTAATAGACAACGAGCCTTTCTAAAAAGTTTCTCTTGCTATGTCATCATTGGTGGCCTTCTTTATAAAAGTGGCTTTGACAACATCCTCTTACGATGCCTTACAATTTTTGAAACTCCCTACACCCTCAAGGAAGTTCACGATGGAATTTATGGAGGTCACTTCAATGGTTTAACTATCGCTAAATGCATTCTCCGCTTGAGCTATTATTGGCCTACATTAAACCATGATTGTTGTGATTATGTCAAACATTGTGTGAAGTGCCAACAACATGATAATCTTCATCATACCCCTAGTAACGCCTTACATGTTGCACAAGACCTTTGACCTTTATCTCAATGGGGTTTGGATCTTGTGGAAGAGATCAATCCTCATTCTTCCCAACGTCATCAATGGATTATTACCACTATTGAATACTACACTAAATGGGTAGAAGCCATACCTCTTATTTAAAAAAAAACCAAGAAAATATGTGAATTCATCAACCACCACATCATTTTTTGCTTTGGTGTTCCTCACCGTCTCATCACTGATAATAGAAAAATTTTCAAAAACAAAACCATACGGAAACTTTGTGACACATTCAGCATTCAACTCTTTTTTTCTTCACCTTATTACCCTAAAACAAATGGCCAAGCATAATCAACCAAAAAAATGTTAAAAAAAGTTTTATTAAAGTAGTTGACGATACTGGAAAGGACTGGCATACACACATTCCTTTTGTCTTATGGGCTTATCGCACTAGTATTCGTACCTCAATTGTTGCCATGCCTTTCTCTCTGGTCTATGGTATATAGGTTTTTCTACCTCTTGAAGTCCATATTCCATCTCTTTTTATCTCACTTAAAGAGATGCTCAATGATGATGACTTTCACCAAGACTGTTTAGCACAACTTGAGTTATTAGACGAACATTGTCTCAATGCTCTTGATCACCTCCAAATCTACCAAAAATGTATCAAACATGCCTATGATAAACATGTGCATGAACTAACATTCTAGGTTGGAAATATCATCCTAAAGGAAAATAATCATGTAACAAAAGAGGAAAAAAGTAAATGGGGTGAATTTACTCCTAATTAGCTTAGACCCTATATTGTTACTCATACTTATGGATCAGGTGGTTATCGTTTGTCTTCACTCGAAGGTAAACTTGAACCTGAGCCCCTTAATGTCTTGCATATTTAACCATTATATTGTTGAATCAAGTCCTATATCACATTTTTTCCAGTTAAAATGCTCGTCCCTTGAGCACCATTCACCTTCCATTTTACCTATTTTAAGGATCAAGGAATAAACAAGAATCATGTGATTATCACTTTTCAGCCTTATCTTCAATATGAGTACCATGACTCTACTCATGACATGATTCTCATGGATACTTTTCATATTTTTCAAGATGGAATCCCTTGGTCGTTCATCACTTAAACCCTCTCTTTCATAGTTAACCTCTGTGTGCTATGATTTTGTCTTCAACTCACAAGCCTGTCGGTCTCTATAGTCTTGTCTGTGACTACAAATTCCAAAAGAAAAAAAGTAAAATGGGATTCATATCCTTGAGTAAAAATTTTAACAAAATGATGACTCCCTAAAAAAGGACATCTACTCTTTCTATCTCGCTGTTATAAATAGACTGATCGCTCGAAGGACAACTATACCGAGCTAACCATAATATACATAGTCTATCATAATAAGAAGACTATTCTTACAAACAATAAAATCAAATTTTTAGAAGCTTCCCTCATTGATTAGCTTCACGAAGACCTCAAGGATAAAATCTACTCATCCCACATAGAATTCCCGCATCAATCAGTCTATCAAAAAAAAACCAAAAACAAAAGCAAAAGTTAAAAGAAAAAGATTAACTTTTTTGTCATGGACTTACCTATTTTGATCTTATGTCTCTTGCCAAATAGGCATGCTATCTCACACTATGTTATGCTAAACCATCCTCTTTTACCTCATTGCCTTTTTCACCCTAATTTTTTGTCTGCTCAAGGGACGTGCTGTAAATGTGACATTTCGTGATCATGTGACTTTCTTCACCCTTAGAACAACCAATTATGCAATGCCTTTAAGGTCTTACGTTCATAAGACAATCTTTTGTATGATAGACTCATTAGGATTCTTATCAATTAGGTGGAACTTTTTCCACCTTTTACCATACACATTATTCATTACTTATTGATTCTCCTATACAGGACCATCCCATCGACACCTACATTTTAAGAATTTCTCTTTCACCAACATCACCATGCCTAACTGACCTAAACTCAACCATACCTAAAATGACCTAAACTCAACCATGCCTAAAACCTACCGACCCATTCATCTATCCCCATCATATTCTTCCCTATCTTACGAGAGAAATACATCAGCCTGAGGCCCCTTTTCATCGGGGCTATGTAGGCAACACTCTGAGGGCATGGGGCCTTAGAGTTTAGCTCAACCACTCTCTACCTTAACCAATTTCCACCCCCCATTTTCCTATTCACATTCTACCTTATCTAGTTTCCATTTTCTACAACACTTGAAAATTAATACATACCTAACATTTCATCACATCATACATCAATGAATTGACCATTCCATGATATCAAATATTTGGCAATTTAAACCATAAAAAAAACATACATCATCATTTATTTTCCATACTACCAATAACATGGAAATTAAATCAAACCCAACAACATGAAAAAAACATACCTAACTGACCTAAAACTCCACCGTGCTTAACTCATTTAGACCCCACCATGCCTAAGTGACCTAGACTCTATCATGCCTTCATGAACTTGACTCAATCGTGCCTAACTCACCTAGACCCCACCATGCCTAACTCACATAAACCCCACCATGCCTACATTTGACTCAACCATGCCCTATAATCACTTTGTCAAGGTACTACATCTCTAAAAACTATTCTTTTGGTGCATCTTCTATCATGGGATTCTTTATTTTTCCCTTTCCTTTCCCCTTAGGTGATACAATGTGTTCTTTATTAGGTGCCATTATTATCTTTAAAATTGCTTCAAACTTCAAATGTACAAATCGAAGAAACCTTGTGCCCTAGGTGCTAGTAAAACTTACTCAATATTTGGGCTGCAATCGTCAAAAGTTAAATTCTTCCAAATCCTTGTACCAGTCTAATTTTTTCTCTGGTTTACAATGCACAACCTTGTTCCATAGGTTTGCATCTTGAAGTGCTACAAATTCACTTTTCTCAAAACCCTAGCTCTAAGAAAACGAACCCTTAAACCTCAATCTTTGTGTATTTCCTATCTCCACACCTTCTTTCCATGCTCTTACTTCCACCAAAGGAGATCCCAACTTAGGCCATGTACATCTTTCTCTGGTTCATCTCAAATCTTTCTTTACACAATCTCTTTACGTAATTTACACTTAGTCTCATTTTGATCACTTGAACTCTTCAATATGCAAGGCAATAATGAACTCACCAACACCATTTTTTATATTTTTTAAAATTTTTATTGCATTAATTACTCGTCACCTACCAATACTTCAAGCATTAAATGCACTTTTTTAAAATTTTCCACACTTTTTTATACTTTCTTCCATACACAGCAATCATAACCTTCTGGAACGCTACTACCTTCTAGGTTGTATTCATCCTTGTGCACACTTCCCTGTGCCACAACACATCTTCCTCTATGCCACACACTAAGTAGCATATCTTGTTGCTTCCTCCCTCACATTATACTACGTGGCCTTTGTGTTGTCTTTATCACCTGAGCAACTCCTTTCAAGCACCAACATTCCTAAACAGCCTATAACACTTTCCTCGATGCTCACACTAAAATTTTCTTTCACACATGTGTCCCATGTTAATGCGTACTCCTGAGTCAACTCCAATAGAGGTACCATCATCAAATATATTTTTTTGTGTGTAATCACAAATGATTCACCACATATTCAAAGGTATGTGTGGTCCTTTGCACATCAACTCAATAAGTAGTAATAAACTCCTATTCACGAACACACTTAGCTAAAAAAAAAAGAAAAAAAAACATGAGAGGGAAATCTAGTCTAAGTGGCAAGACTACCTTATTACAAAACACAGAGGAAGATTATTTATAGTAGGGCTTTGGCCTACTCCCATTGAATTAATTGAGCAACAAGGTGTCATCCAATGCTTGTAATTGAGACAAGCATATAATTTTAGTATCTTGGTCACTACAAAGGGTCCCAACAAATGAAATTTCAACTTCCTTGTATGGCACACAAACTTGGAGTCATATAGAAGCACCATATTTCCAATTGCAAAAAACTTGTTCTTGATATGCCTATCATACCCAACCTTTTGTCATTCATTTTCTATCTTCTGAATCCAATGCACAACGACATGCCGCTTATCTAATTGCATCAATTTTTTAATGCATTCATCAATTTACCTTTCATCATCCAATCCACCTACATGCACAATAAATAGAGATGGTAGCATAAATTCCATAGGTAATACATCCTTTGTGACAAATACCAATATAAATTGTGTGGCTTTTTTCAACCATTTATATGTTTTTCTATATGCCCAAAAGATGGTTGATACCTTGTCATCGCAATCCATTCTTCCAACATCACATATCTTCATTAGTGTGTGTCCCAAGATATTGTTGAAATCTTTAGCAGTCCCATTAGGTTGGATGTGATAAGGGCTAGTCCTATGGTGTTCCACTCTAGACACCATAAATTGGGTCAAACTCCCCTTAAAACCCTGTTAATTAAATTAACCATATCCTACCTATTCATATCCCCTAGTGCGTATGTTAATTGAATTAATGATCTTAAATTAATTAATTAATATCCTCACTTAACCATCTCACACAACCAGCTCATCCAACCACCTCACTCAAATGACCCACTCAAACTTCATTAATGACCTAAAACCAAGTCTAAACCTATCCTAAACTACTAGGACTTATTTCAAACCTAGACTTACCTCCAATAAAAAAACCTAAAAAGACTTTTGATTATCTTTTCACGATCCATCACTTAAGACTCGAAAGAAGGTTGGAGACCATGCCAAAATAGCAACAATTAGGCTATTTTTGGCCAACCTAGATATTCCCTCCTTAACCGACTTTGATTATATCTCAACCGATGCCGGTCACCTAACCATTTCCGATCAGGTTAAATATATTTCCAAAATCCTTTACCGAGTTTGGTCATTTGATTTAGGATCTCATATGAAAATATATTTGGAGCACTCAAATTTATATACCACTCAGGGAAAAGAAGACACATGAGAGCACTACCAACACCAGTCACCATCCATCATCCTCTTCATGATCACAAATTCACAATAGAGAGGCATGAAGGCTCAAACTGCCATGGCATGAATACAATGAATCTTCTCTCTGGATCTTTGTCATCATCGTCCTCATCACCTGAGTTCTCCAAATCTACTTTTCAATAAGTACCTAACACCTCTTCATTTATCTCCATTTTCTTTCAATAATATTTATTATTCATCTCAGTAATTTATCTTTCTCCACAACTTTACATTTCCTTCCTCCCATAAACCTATCACCTTACCATACATGTCCCTTTCACCTATTTTTACCCTCTTCTAATCATCCTCGAGTCTTTAAGACCATTTTACGACCTCACCCTCACCATTTCCAACCTCTATACAATCACATGGAGTCTGAAAAACCAATTATAAGAAATTTCTACTAATTTACCCTACTAATGTTGGTTAGCCAACCAACGTCAGTCATTCTACCTAACCGACATTGGTTATACAACCGATGTCAGTTACTGTGTTTGGCAATATAGCTCAGAACAAAGTGTTAAATACCCACTTCCCAATAGCCCAGAACCATTCTTAATATTTACCAGAACTTACCCAGAGCCTGTACAAGATGTGTAACTCAACACCAGCTAATCACCTAACCCATTTTGACCTCAATCACCTTCTACCTGACCTTTCTTATTATTTTATACGAGATACCTAAATCGTTTCAATTTCAATAGGATCTTTACTTCTTGTATGATTTAGCTAGCATTGATAATGTTATATAAAAGTGGATTGGCAGCTTGTTCAGGAAGCATCATGCTTCCTAGATTTAGTTTTCACTAGGAATTCCACTCCTTGTTTTGTTTAACTCTATCTAGTGGTATTGTTTTGCATTTACATGTATTTATTCCTAGCCTAAAGGGAGATCTCGCAATCAACTTGGATCAAGAAATCAGAATGCGCACAACCTTCAACTGAAATTACAAATAGGTATTCCTCCTTGGCCTACTACCCCTATCTGTTTCATTAATTTCTTAAGAATCCAGTGAAAAATTTTGGCACGCCTGTTGGGACCCATCTGGGGTTCCTTGCATTTGTTCATTCTTAGGGAACCATTGTATGTTTGTTTCTTTTCAAAATAAAGTTATCATTAAATTCTCTCCCTGGGAATATTCTCTTTCTTCTACTTGTCTCAGTGACATTTTTATTTCGGGACTAAAACGAATCCTTATTTATTTTCTTGAAATTACATTAGTGAAATTCATATCCTTTCCTGTTCACTCTTTTTTTACATCAAATATCACGTTTCTATTTGTGTTTTAAAATACTTGCATTTAATATTTCTATGTTTGAATTTTTAGCTCGAATTAAAATTAAGGGAAACCTATATGTTGAAAGTCATGTCCAGCTGATGGTTGACATAATTTAGCGCACCCCTATCATGTGCATGAGTGGTGCAATAGGTCCTAAAAAATCAATTGCATATTTTTCAAAAGTTTTTGTGCTTGTTATAGGCCTTAATGTCATTTCATCTCTATTCCCAAGCTTTCCAATTGTTTTAAAGTGATCCCATGCTTTGAAAAAAGACTTAGTATTTTTATACAATGTCTCCCACCATAGACCTGCTAAAAGGATCTTGCGCACATTGGCATCACCTTCATAATGGCCTCTAACTATTCCTCCATGATGTATTTTTGCTCATATTCCAAAAAACATATGTTCAAGACCTCATCTTGCCCCGTTTTGTACATATCTCCTTGAATGATTTGATATGACACAACATAAATAGGAAGTTGTTTCTTTTCCAAGGTCTTCATTCCTTCTAGCACTAGTCTAGTGCGTAGAAATATTGTTATGTCTTCCAAATCAGTTGGTACATGGTTCAATCTAAATAATTGTGCATCTGGCATAGTGTCCTCAATACTATGTGCTTCCTCCCCAGAGTTGATCCTAGATAAGTGGTCAGGTCCCAAATTTCTCTTACCTGACTTTATTATAACTGTAAAATCAAATTCTTGAAAAATAAGTATCCACCGGCATATGCACCCTTATAAAATAGGTTTATTGACTAATTATTTCAATACCATATGATTTGTATAAAAGATAAATGGTGTGTACAATAATCAATCTCTAAAATTTTAAAGCACGTAGATCATGGATAATGCCTCGCGCTTTGTAGTTGTGTAGTTTTACACAACTGGTGTCAACTTCCTACTTGCAAAGTATATAGGGTGATCAACATTTCCCTCTCCTGGTTATGCTAAGATTGCACTAATAGCCATTCCTAAGGCATATACATGAACATGGAAAGGTTTGTTCCATTAAGGGAAGCACAAGATTGGTATGGTGGCTAGCTTCTCCTTCAATGTCTCAAATGACTTCTACTTCTTTACACCACAATAAAAATTTCCTTTGTACTTGATAAATTCCTCTAGGGGGGTGGTGATCTTTACATAACCCTTAATGAATTTTCTGTAGTAACTAGTGTGCCCCAAGAAACCATGCACTTCACTTTGGTTGGTAGGTTCTTCTAGTTCCAAAATTATTGCAATCTTAGCAGGGTCTACCAATAGTCCTTCCTTGCAAATGATGCGCTCAAGTAATGTACCAAAGGGGGAGGAAAAGATGCACTTCTTAATGTTTAGAGAGATGTTAAACTACCTACACCTTTCAAACTTTAATCTCAGATTATCACAGTGATCCTTTACTAGCCCATAGATGGTCCAATCATCCAAATAAACCTACAGAAACTTATGGATGAAGTCTTGGAATACCTTAACAATGATGTGTGAGAAAATCACTGACACATTCTTCAATTCAAAAGGCATCGAAATATATGCAAAAATTCCCGATTCATTTGAAAAAGTGGTCTTTTCCTTATCCTCATGCATAATGTGTAATATGATGGTACCCTAAGAACCCATATGTGAATGAAGATATTTTTCTCCCTGCATCTCCCTTAAGAATCTCTTTTGTAAATGGTGTAGTAAAAGAATCTATGACACATAAAGCATTGAGTACCTTGGAGTCCACACAGACCCTGATCTAAACATCCTTCTTGATATATATCACCATGGGGATGAACCACTTAGATTCCTCAATATGATCTATGACCCCTGACTCAAGCATCTTGTCAATATCTTCTTTCACCTTCTCACACAGGTTTTGGTTCATCCTATGAGGCATCTTCCAAGCTAAATGCATGCCTTCTTTCAGATTAATATTCATCTTGCCTAATGAGGGATAAACACTCTTCAACTCATGAAAACCCCTTGGGAACAAATGTTGGAAGTCATACAACATCTTGATGATCTTCGCAACCTTTGATTATGACCAATAATTTATTATAATAGCATCCTTATGTGTCAATGTTCACCTTCTTATTATTCATAGGTGCATGGTATGTGTGTGCCTACTCATTTGTGAAGTCCATCACCTCGTGTGCACCATCAGTGTGTTTGATGTTGAAATATTCAATTTCCTCATCATCAATGAGGTACACCATTTTTCCTTTTTCCTTCTCTTTCCACCCACAACCTAGATGGATCTCTTTTGTTTCCATTGCATCCTCACATGCCTTAGTCTCATGCTCTCCCAAGAGATGAACAATGAGTTCCTTTGCCTTTGCGTTATTGCCTAACGTGATACATTTCATGATCTGCAAGGCCTCATGTACTAGTATCTTATTAGAAAAATAATCGAAAGTGTGAGTCATACCTTCAGTCATGTCGCACCAACTTGCAGTATCTTTTTATAACTTAGCATGCACATACCATGCCCATGTGCATCCACGTAGAGTAGAGTATAAATTATGTACCCAAAGATATTGTGGTATAACCTCTTGGCCTTATGTCCATTGTCTCTCACAGTTTTGGATGTGCACCAAAACAAGACTTCTTCCATCATATTTGTGTATAAAAGAGGGAATATTTCTCTTAGTAAACCTTATTAAGAAGGATACTTTCACCTTGTGTTAGCCCAAAATATTTTCTTTTTGTGTTACCCACCAATGCACTTCCATGTTGCATAATGTATAAACCATCATATTCCATCTATCTCCCTCATTCTTCCACTGGCCTTCTATGGCATAAAAGAAAGAGTGAGGTTTTTCCTCTCCAGTATACCTAGGTAAATGATTTTTTCCCAAGCGCCTAATCATGCATGACCTAATGATTCAAGTTACTCTTCCTTTAACCTTATGTCTAACCATTTCATATGTGTCATGGGCCTAATTTTCACAAGCAAAACTGGTAGTGTCACTAACAGATTACGTGTCTTCCCACCAAATTACATCTTCCTTAGATGGTTCCACATCCTTCGGGTAGCACATTGTTTGTGCTTAAATTATATTAATTTTCTCTTCATTCATAGGCTCAACGTAGGGCGTAGCCTTCACATCATCTAGGGGTATGAAAAATCACCCCTCCTTATTATGAAAATTGATATACATTTTATTGAAGCGTAGGTCTGCATTATTTACATAGCACTAAGGTTGTCTAAGCAGTGCAGGGAAGTTATTTGATTCAACAAGTTCTAATGCTTTTAAGTCACCTATGAATTTTTCTCCTTGAATAATAATTGAAGTATCCTTGAGTACACCAATGGGCATGGCCCTTGTCTTATTTTCCATGTATAGCACATTACAAGATGGCTACAATTGTGACCTTCCCATTTGATTCCAGGAATCCAAAGTCAGAACATTGACCTTTGTAGCTATGTCAATTAAAATATTACTCACTAGCCAACCATCAATCACTGCATTGAGTTTAATTTCCTTGTCATACTCGTGGTCTTGTGGTGTAAAATTTACATGAAGGATCTCATGCTCTTGCTCAGTTATAGTGCATGAAACCTTCTCGCACATCTATTCTCCTAGCAAGGGGATAATATTCTCTTATCACATCATCTTTTAGACCTCCAATTCATCTACATCATTATGTGGAAACTCAATGTTGTTTGTGTGTTCCCTCTCATGTGCCTATTCCTTCAGGCACAGGATCTTACCCTGTAATTATTTGATGACCCCCATGGTCTCTAGGTAGACCTCTTTCTAATGAGCCACATCTAGATACTTAACATGTATAATTTCCTCCCTCTCAATGAGATGTTTTCTTTAAGAGGCTCACTCGGGCACACTTTTTTTGCATGAGTAGTGGCTAATATAGGCTGGAGCTCCGGATCAACCATCTTTTTATTTTCCCATTATTCATTCTTTGCACATTGTACCTTGATCATCCATGCACCCTTGTGCTTCTTGTTATTTTTACACGTGTGGGAATATAGGTTTGAATAATCCTCAACCTTATGTGGCTTCCCACAGTACAAGCATACCTTATTCTTGGGATAATCATGCTAGTAGTGATCTAAGGACCCACAAGTATAGCGAGTCCCACACGTGAATCTTCCTCTACCGCCACATCCTCTCCTCTTATATCCACCCCATAACCTATCATCTCTGTTATTGCACCCTTCATTGGGTTGGGATTCCTGCACTTGAGAACTACTAGCCATAGTGGTTTGTTGCAATTTGGTCTCACATGCCTCATGAATATGGTCAACTAGATAACAATCAGTTACATAATGGGTATGTACATAAAAAATCTTATAGTATATAGAAATATTATTCATTGTTGCACGTTGTAAGAGGGGGTAATTCTAGAAATCAAGATTCTTGTGGAAAACCTCATAAGATTGTAATATTGTGGGCACATTCATGCATGGAAAACTATCCTTAGTATTCCCTTCCATAATTTAATTGATGCACCATAACCCAATGCATGTCTCATGCACCGAATTGGTAGATAACTTCTCCAACTATTTTTCCATAGTTGTTATTTGCAACTCTAGAAAAGGGCTCACTCTAGTGTTTTTACTCTCAACTACTTTAGAGTGCAGATTTTCTTCCATATCCTCGTGTGGATCAATAAATGTTTTATGTGATAGGTCCCTTGTAAATGGAGTCAGCAAGCCTCTGACGAACAACTGGGCATGTTGGCTCTGATGAATATCAAAAGATAGCTTGGAAAACAAGGTTTTAAATCATGCATCATACTCCCTCACACTTTCATATAATCCCTACTTGATGTCCTTTAGCATGCTAATACTCTATTTCTCAAACTTAAGAATGTGAAATTTATCTAAAAATGTAGGATGCAGTGCATCCTTATCCACCATAGTTTGATGTGGATTATATTTTCTACACCATCTATGTGCACTTCCTTGAAGTGTGGTGGAAAATTGACTTGCCTTTCTATCAGAAGCTATTATGCCCTTAGCTTTCCATAATAATTCACACTTGTGCACATGCTTAGTCACATCCTCCACACCTCAGTATTCTAGCAAGTGAAGCGACATCTCAAAGAAACTTTAAGTGTCTGATGTTGTGGGTATTGAGGTGGTGGTTTTGATGTAGATTAGGACTATATGTAGAAACTAATCCTAAACCAGGGTTTCATCCGCACAGTTATTGTCTTGATCTTCTTGAGCCTCCCGCCTATGGCCCAGTAGATTTTTGTGTTGAACTAGACACCAACCATCTGTGTTATAGCAATAACTATAGTATTTCTTCCAATAGGATGGACACTAATACTCTGTCATAATGACTCACCTGTGAAGATACATCCAAAATTACTTATCCCAAAAACTAGTACCTATTACACAACCATGTGCATGTCCTTGATCTGTCATGTTTCTTGAGAAGTAACTAAAATATGGTTACCTATATCTCTTACCCAACATGGAGATCCTCATTATTTTCATTCACTATGATGCTCTTCTACAATTACCTCTAGATATGGAACACCTTGCATAAGGGCTAGGTAGCCAGGTTGGGTTAGATGCATGCCCATGGTTCTCATTCCCTCCTCATACTCACTCTCATCATATGTAAAATGGGTATCTCTACTACGCTTTCCCAATGTCGGGAGGACATGATACTGCAGTCCCTCACCTTCCATGTGACAACAACTTTTATCACTTCAATTCTAGGATTTTTTTTATATTCAAATAGATCTCATGTTTCCTTGTTCTAAATTCACCTAATTTAGAACCAGCACCTATTTAGATCAATCCATCCTATAATAGTTAACCATGTGCAGCTGCATGAGTCAGTTTAACTTTCATCCCTCATATCACTCTTTATGAGTCAGTATACCCATTATACTAATGGTTTTCCTTTTCATAATGGATAGACACGTGTTATAACCTAAGTATCTACCTAGTTATCTGTAATGGAATCCCATCCAGTATCCTACATCTTAGATCCTGGTGAAATCGCGACAGTGTATTCAACAAGCTTACACTACTTCGGCCATAGTTTTAAGTCATGTTTGTCATGCTTAGTTCCTTGATGGAACACTCGACAATTGGAACTTTTCTTTCGCCACTACTTAATTATTGTTATCTAGATTAGGATCAGATGTCCTTCCATTGTTAAGGTTATTAAGTTTGTTTTTAGACATCTTAGGTAAGCATGTATTAAAAAAAATTGATTACCATAAAGACGAGCATCATGAATCAACATTCAAGTTCCCCGAATCTTGTCATTACCACATAGGAATGGATATGAAAAAGGTTTCATCCACGTAATGACTTTCATCATTATGCATTCGATACATTTCTCATAGTTGTCCCCAGTTGGTACGAACAAGGGTCCAACAACACATTTTTTGTTCCTTGATTTCCGCTCTTCACTATTAAATCATGATGATAAATCAATTTCATTCAAGACCATTATTAGATTTTTAAAATTTCTTAATTCACTTATGACAATAAGTACATCTGCTCTGTTAATATACCCATCATACTCATTCTGTATCAATTTTCTATTTCCAATTATAGAGGAAGCAAGTAATTTACTAGATAACATCTTACCTTAGAAGTATATAATGTTGCTAAAGAGGGCAACAACTTAATTCTTTTAATATCAACATACAAAATTCCTCCCATTATTCATTTAGATAAATTACTAGTTATACAGTATATTCATAACTCATTCCTACTCATTTGTATCATAATCTCATTGTAGCATGGTTGCCTCAAACTGTTGCTAGTGGATAACAAGATTCTAGTAAATATGGTTGTATTGTAACATCTTATAGATTGCACTGAATTCCCACTATATTAACTTGTATCATATTTTATTACAATCAACAATAAGTACCTCACTGATTTTTAGTCACAAACATAAATAGATGATAACCTCTTTGTCGTATATTCATATATATCAAATAGTAAGTCTTACTACAACGACACTACAAGCCAATGAGGATGGCTAGAGCTTACAACAGGTTTATTAGCCTTAACAAGGATAGATGATTTCTTTATTAAATAGAACAATTACAAGGAAATCCTTCTTAAAATAGAACACTTAACTTATATTGACCATTCTGGGTATGTCATAAACATAATTCCAATATTCCTTTTATCAATGTATTAATTGATATTATTACATTCTCCATAGCCAAACAGATACTATTAGAAGAATTGATTTACAATAGGCCTAAGGCCTTTATCATTTTATAGTAACCCTTTTTGTTGAACATTTATATATTCATTTCATACAATAGTAGTTTTCTTAAATATATAAAAAATCACCTAGTTTATAACAATAGACTCCATGGAGATCATGAACAATGTTTGGATGATCTTATCTTTATTATGTTAACTCCATAACCAATGCATACTACATAAAGACACAATATAAATAAGGAATAATAATTCATTATAAGCCAAGCACCATGTTTACAAAAAAAGTTCCCAAATAGAGTTGCACCCCAATCTCATGGGCTGATTACAATTTCTAATTCAATTCTAATTAAAATCAATCTAGACTTCAAGAGCAGCTTACTATTAACCAATGTTATAGAACCAAAATATTTAACCCTCTTTTTTTTTAGATACACTTCAGAACCTGCAACTGAAAAGTGATAACATGGTCAGTTAACCTTGAACTGGTATGGAAATATCTTTCCTTACCTAACTACTTCATTATAAAGTAATGAAATGTTAACTGACTTAATTAATGATAACCAAATAGAAATATTTCTCTCATAATACATGATTTCAAGATCACTATTTCAGAAATATAAAGTAAGATTCTCCTTATTTGAATTCAAATTAGTTGAATATCAAATGCTACCTTTTAATTCCTTAAATTATAACATGCAGTAACAAGTAGGCAATAAATCACAAATCTCATAAATGATCTTCCTATTACTTGAAATAAATCCGTATAGACAAAACCCAATGTTCCAACATAATGATCAAGTTTCCGAAAACACATTCCTTCTTATGGTACCATTTTTGAGCTTTCACCATTTTGTCCTAAATTTTTCCTTCATTCTGCGTGCTATGAAAGGTTTTTCTCTCAAATTGGTGGTCTGCAACTTTTTCCCTTCAATCAAATGCCTTGAAATGCTCAAAAACTTGTTGTTTTTCCCCAATTTGAATCTACCTGTGTGCCCTAATTTTTCCAAAATTTGCGGGCTTTGCCATTTTTCCTTTTTACCTGATCATGGAAGTTTAAAATTGATCAATTTCCACTCATATGTCATTGAAAATCCAATTCCATGATCAAAAATGCTTTGAAAACATGTTTCAGTTGGTTCAATTTCGAGAAATTTGTTGTCCTTAGCAAAAAAAATCAAATTCTAAGGCATCCCTAGCATTTTCTGTGTTTTGATGGTCATACGGGCATCATTTTCCCATTAATTTATTCTTCAACATTCATCGGCAAAGTGGCTAGTTCTAATTGGCCGAGGGATGGCGGAAAATTGTTTTAACTTATCACTTTTTGATTTTTTGGCAAAAGGGCGAATTTGGTCCCATGGCTCCGCTTTACTCTGATTGGTTGTAATGTTTCTTACGTGGAATGTTTTGATTGGTAGGAGGAGCGGCGAGTCGTTTTGAGAACTTATTCTTTTTTAGCTACTTTGGCTAAAAGTTTCAAATTTCCCCGTGGCCCCGCCAAGTGGTAATCTGCCTGAATTCAAGCAAGCGGGAGAAATTTTTTAAATGTTTCCCAAAAATGATGACGTGTCCTCTTTTGATTGGATGAGAAGCAGTGGGTATTTTTGTGCCTTAAAGAATTTTGGAAAAAGAGTTAAACTGTAAAGAAAATTCCTAGGGCCCACAACGAATCACAGAGAGACACGTGGTAGGGTCAGAGGCGGAACTTCGGGCCTGAGGGCAAAATTGAGATTTTTTCCCATTTTTTAGCATAAAGGCATAAAATTAAAAGGAGGAATGCAAGCCCACAGTGAATCAACAATCGCCAAATGTCAGGGACACAATCAAAGGTGCGAGTCCACAGGAATAATTTGGAAAAATTCCTTTTATTCGAAAAAGGTGGAAATGTGTAGAATCGGTCTGCGATTCCAATGGGGCCCACTTTGGGACACGTGTTAGGCCCATTCTCATGAGGTGGAGGTGTGGGGAAAAATATCAAAATTTTTCATATTTTTCCTGAAAATTTTAAAAGGTAAAATGAAGCTCCTAGGTCCCGCATCCAATGGAAATGGTGCCACATGGCCGCTCAGAATAAAAAAGGTCAAAAGGGTAAAAATGTGAAACCCGTGCCCGTGTTGAATCAAATCTCACCACGTGGCCGTTTCTTTTAAAAATGAAAAGTGGAAAAAGGCACCTCCAAAGCCCATCTCTAATGGTTTTTCTACATGTGGAGGGCTTAGATTAAAAGTTGAATGTCAAATCAACAGTCGTTGTGCATCATTTTTTGCTCTGCCACCATTTTTTCCCTAGAATGCTCTAGGAAGTTTGGAGATGCATTTTTTGCATCAATTTTCATCAATTTTTTGAAAAATTCATGTCGTTTGTGCCTGCAAGGACCAATGCAATTAGTTTTGAGGATCAAATATGTTTTTTAAGTGAAATTTTACCCTAGCCCATCTAAAACGTAAAATATCAAATCCAAAAGTTACAGAGTCAAATTTTGGAGGGATAAGGATGAATAATGAAAGGAAGGGGGTCTGCATACTTTGAAAATGAAAAACGTGCCTCCACAATGGATAATGATGTGAATTTTGTAATGATTCATCTCTTTTTGAGACAACTGGCAACTTTTTGGATGTGTTTTTGTTAAGCATCCCTGTTTGGGAATCACGAGAAATTTTTGTAACAAATTTGATCTTTGGCATATTCTTTTCTTGGAAAAGAAGGCTCGAAGGAGATTGAAAGCTATATATTGCATGAATTTGTCATGCAAAAGGCTGGATGAGTTTTAAAAAGCCTGGAAAAGTAAAAATTTCATGGGAAAAATCTGGGGAAGAAGCCCATTCTCTAAGTGACCACTTGAGAAACTCATGTAACTCCTCTCTGTATCAGATTTCAAATCATGTTAAGTTGGTTACACATGTATAGACATTAACAAGATCTGAGATTGTTTTCAAAACATTCCCCTATTGATAAATCTGATCAAGTTTAGTTATTTTGTGTTGTCTTTTGGAAAAAATTGTGAATGCTTACATTTCAGAATGCATTTCAAATTTGTGAATCTTGTTTCCTGTTGCATTCTTGTGTTTAAAATATCTCTTGATCATACATGGTCTCAATTCTTGTGATAGTTTAGTGGTATTTGCAATCTCACATTCAAAAGATCTTTCATCTGATAAAGAGATAAACAAATTTAGAATCACTTTACCTTCCTTGAATTAAGAGATTGTTTGTAAACCTTTGGTTGCACCTTAGGTCATGATTAAATAGTGATTACTAAATGCTTCATTGGTTCACTCTAACTCAAGATTTTGTGATAGATGATCAAAGATTGTGTGGAAAAGTGCAGATTTGGGCCTCCATTTGATGCACATATCCTTGTTGAAGGGATGATTAACCATTTTGATACTTTCTATTGTTACACTTCTCCATATTTTACTGAAATCCTCAAAGAGTCTGGTGGATCTTGGTTTGTCTTGTCTAAACTCCCACCCAAAAATCATTCAAAACAACTAATCCTACCCTGTTTTTACCCTTGTTTTGCCCTATATACCCACAGAAGATCAAAATCCAGTTGCTAAAGTATGCATAACAAATCAGGATTTCAAAATTTCTTCAGTAACCCTTGTCTTGCATTGAAAGTATCTCCATAATCTAGAAGTGACAACTTGTGAAAGTCAAATTTGGAGTGTTGATCATATTTTCCCAAGGCCCTTTTCATACTATTTGCACAAATTGAGGTATATCTTCATCTCCTTCACCATTTGAGGGTTACAAAATAGGTTCTCTTACCTTGGTTGAAAGACACAACCTAAAATAGTTAGGACAAGATCAAGTCCTATTGGAGTGCTATCCATCTCTCCACAAATTTGAGTGCCAATTAGATCATATCTCCAGCTACAAAATGACACACACCATGATCCATCTGTCTTCAAACTTCATGCCCTATCTTTGATGCTTCTCAGACTGAAAAGGAGAACAAATTTGGGTACCAACACCTGTGGCGCCGTTGATGGGGAAATTCTTAGTTCAATCTAATCCATGTGCATACATATTTGAATGCATATCAAACCTTGGTAATGTCTCTTGCAAGTTTTGTCCAAATTTACAAGGTGTATGTCAAGTTTTCAAAAAAAATCTACAATTTTATCAGTTTCTAGCAGTAGTTGTACTTCATTTGCATTTGTGGTTGATAGATTCAAGAAAAGGAAGGTTTGATCTATAAAGCTCGGCAATATTTTCAGTGCTGATAGGTATTTTATAGATAATTTTAGTGCATTTGCAAAACTAGGGTGAAAGTCCTTAGTGGCGAATCCATGCCTTTTTGATCTTGATAAATAGCAGTGTCTTAACTTTCTATCATTTTTTTTAGTGTTGCTAATCTCTGCAAAACTGGAAGGAAGAAGATCTCTCTTCATTATAGACTCCACTAAGAAGTTGTTTTTAGATTCAAGGAACTCAGAGTTAGAAGGGAGAAGAGTTTGGAAGGTGTTTGGAGAGTAGAGCTCAAGGAAGGAGGTTAACTTTGTTGAACTTGAGATTAATTAGCCTGTCATTGAGGACTGCAGTTATTCTTCAGGTAAATCTGAATAAGATAGTCCTAAAAATTGGCATTCTCCATCTAGAGAGGGACCTTCATTTGTATTTGAAAATATTGCTCCTCATTCTGCCCCTATTTTTTCCAAATCTGCTAGAGTTTATCAAGAAGCCGATCCTATAGGGGATATCCATTTTGAAGATTACATTTCTATTCCCCAAAGACCTCTCACTCCTCATCATTTTATTTCTCCTCCAAGATCACCACCTTGGAATAATATGGCTCAGCATCCACCTAGACCTCCATTTGTTGTTAACACATTTGGTCCTATTAATTTTAGAGGAATGAATGGTTATCCAAATGTTGTCCCTCAAGATGTCAGAAATAGATTGCCAAAATTCCAAGGTAACAATGCAATAATTGGTGATCAACATCTCAAACTTTTTGTTAACATGATGGAGGATTTTGAAATAGAATTTGAAGATGTTTATGTCAAATTGTTCATTCATACACTAGAAGAGGATGTAAGGGATTGGTACAAGGCTCTACCTAATAATTCTATTGATTCTTGGACTGAAATGAACAATGCATTTAGGTTACAATATGGTGATAAGATTGATCCTAGGTTTCAACAAGAAGAACCTCAATGAATCAGTTCATGACTTCAACACAAGGTTTAACAAAACTTTGAGAAGGCTGCCTGTTAATTTGAGGCCATGTGATGAGTCATGTTTGATCAAATATGTAGATGCATTTGATAAGAAGGCGACCTAGTACTTAAAAGACAAAAACCCTACTAATTTGAGGCAGGCCTTCACCATGGCATTGCAGATTGAAAATAACATTAAGGCCATTGGAAAACCTCTTAAGAGAGATGGTGTAAAGTTGATAAACCATGAAAAACCTCAAGCTATCAAGGGTGCTAATTTGGAGGAGGTTGTGAAAATCTGGCAGGGGCTGTCAAAGAAATCTCATACAAGTTAGCCCAGGTAGAGAAGGGAATTAGACAAACTTTAGAAGGTGAGCAAAAAGCAAAAACCATGACATATTTTCCAATCATCCTAGGGGTGATCGGAGATATCATGAGAGAGGGAAAGGACCCATGGGGTCTGAAAATAGACATCCTCAAGCACATGAAGGAAGAGTGTTACCTGATGCCCTAACTGCTAGGGTTATTGTTGTTGAGGAAGTTGTTGATATTGATTGGTGTGATAAGTGTTTTCTACCCCATCCTCCATGTGAAGTGGACCAGTAAGATGGTGAAGCTAATAATGAAGATGAAACTGATGATGATATTTACATGGTGGGTTGTTCTTCAAGCTCACAAGAAGGAGCAACATCAATTGAGGTAATAAGTGCAAGGACAACTGCAACCTTTTGGGATTACATCAAATGGGTACCAGTCCTTCTTCCCTCTCATACTCTTGAGGTAGATGTAGTGCAAGCTTTTGAGATTCCTAATGATGAATTTGAATACTTAAGAGATTTGATGATTAAGAAGTATGATGGTGGTATCCCTTTAGAGGAAGATAGACAATTGTTAATGAATGTTGTTGTGGCTCAAGAGAAAGAGTATAACACTAGGAGAAAGGTTGTTAAGGGATTTGGGCCTCAAGCCAAACCTAAAACACCCTTGCTTACAAGTATTCCCAAAGAAGTTCCTAGAAGAGAAACACCTACCAAAAGCTCTGTTGTCCCAAGCAAAAATTACAGTCCTCCTCATGCCCAAACTACCAAGAATCCCATGCCATCTAATGAACCTGCTTATTTCCCTTCCAATGCTACCTTGCCAAAGAATGTTCCCTATGACATAGCCCAAGTATTGAGTCAGTGTTGGGTAAGTGCAGGAAGTTGATGGACAAATATAGGGTCATCCGTGGACATCATATTGCAAATAACAACATAATATCAACTTGTATGGATTATTAGAAATACATACACTCAAAATTAGACAAAATTATATTCATATGAATCATAGCATCTGGAGTCTAGTTTCTAAAATACTAATTTTTGTAAAAAATGGACAAGATTAGCTATATTAAACACTCAAAATTCAATGACTTGGTTTTTTTTTTTAAAAACGCCGATTAAGATTATAGTCCGTTTGCCCACAATTTGGATGACCAAAAATTGATATATATTTTTTTCCTTTGGTGAGAAGTTATATGCCACTATCTATCTTGGGATGGATTTTATTTTGTATTTTTTTGAGTATATTTTATTTTTTATGATTTTTTCTGTGAAAGTGGTATGAAAACATAAAGAAAACAGAGCACTTTCCATTTGCCCACCATAACTTCATCAAAAAATATTGAAATCAAATAATTTTTTTTTTTTGAACATGTATATAATTTCACCACGGTTGGGATGGTATAAGTTTTATCACATTCTGATAAGTGAAACAAATTTTGCAGTCTTAAACGTAGACATAAACATTCATAGGAAAAAGTGTCTTAAAGACCTACTATTAGTAAAAAATTATAAAATGATATTCATCCTCTTATATTCACTTTAAAATCAGTATTTCTACAAAGCTAATAGTCTCCCCTACACAATGGTACCATTTTTATGACATAGTTTTTACTTTTCGGCATGGGTCAAGTCCGTGGAAGACTAAATTTGATGTTTTGTTGTTTTTAATGTAAAATTCAGGATTTGATGTCCACTTAATTGTCCCCCAACTTGGTGCACTTACCTTGTTACAATCATTGAGTTTCTTAGGATTCCTGAGCACAAGAAGAGAACATTTGAGTACTTGGGATTGAAAGAGGAGAAGAGTACTCCAAGCAGAAATGTAATTGTTGAAACTCCTCCTCAAATCATTACAGACCTTGAAACACCACCAGCATTAGAGGATCTTGGAGAAAACCTGAGGTATACTTGGGGACATCCTTTGTTGATTCCTAATTGAATGTTGATCTATTCTTTACAACTTTGATCATAAAGGATAGACTACTTCACAATTGTATGTTTGATTTTGGTGCATCATGCAATGTCATGCCTCTAGAAGTCATGAATGAGTTGGATATCAAAGTGACAACAACCTATGGAAAGTGTAATGCCATGGATTTAAAAGAAGTGCTAGTAGTTGGTTGTGTGAAGGGTTTGGTGGTATAACTTGCAGCCTATCAGGGTAAGAATTTAAAACTTGATGTTGTGATTTTTTATTGCCCTACCAAATGGGGTATGATTTTGTCAAGAAATTGGGCTACAAGTGTTGGTGGGACTATTCAAATGGACATGTATTTTTCCACTGTTCCCATTGAAGGCAGCCTTGTCAAGCTCTATGGAGAAAATAAGATGTTACACCTTATTGTAGATCCCAAAAATGTTTCATATGAGGTGTTGTTTGATGATGTTGATGCTGATAACTTTGTTGGATTTGTTGATGACAAAGAGAACAAGATGGATTAGTCAAAGTGCCTTGAACAGGTAGGTTCCCTTTGGACCTTGCTATTTGATGGAGCTTGCTCCAAATTTGGAAATGGTGTTGGTATAATTCTGATTTCTCCTAGCTTGGAAGAGTTTGTTTTTTCCTTTAAGCTTAATTTTGAATGTACTAACAACATTGATGAGTATGAAGCCTTGTTGTTGGGTCTTAGAATTACATGGAAGTATGGTGTCAAGGACATCATTGCAAAAGGAGATTCAGAGCTAGTTGTCAAACAAATAAGAAAACTATATGCTACAAAAAATCAGCGGATGAAACAGTATAAACATGCAGTTTGGGATCTAATTGAGATGTTTGATTCTTTCAACATTGTGCATCATAACAGAAGTTTCAATGATGCTACTAATAAGTTGGAAGTGTTGGTGTCAAGATTTGGAAATTGCATCATTTCACCTTATTGTGAGTACACTATTGAAGTGTTAACTAGGCCAGCTGTCCCTGACAACATCAAACATTGGCCAGTGTTTAATGTTGATGCTCAAGTGGAAAGGTTATTACAAAATCAAGGTGATTTTGTAGATCAGAATATTGATTGGGAACCAATGGTGTGTGTGACTGAAGGAAGAGAGACTTTTTTTGGAAAGGATATCATCCAATTGAAAACTAACACCATTCCTAGAGGTCTTGTTACACTTGAGTCAAATTTTGACAATGTTGATTCCATCATCAATAGAAACATGTCTGCCTTAAGGGATGTGGAAGAGCTTAACTTGGGCACTAATGATAAACCAAAAAATATTTGGTTGGGCAATAATCTAAACAAAGAAGAAAAATAGTCCTATGTTCAACTATTGAAGAAATATCATGATTGTCTGGCTTGGTCTTATTCTGAGCTAAAAGCATACAGAGAGGAATTGTTTCAGCATGAGATTCCTCTTGAAACAAATGTCAAGCCCTTTAGATAAAAGTAGAGGCCAATTAATCCAATCCTCTCAATGAATATGCAAGATGAACTGAAGAAACTGAAAGAGGGAGGGATAATTCAGCCCACAAGGTATTCATCTTGGGTTGCAAAACTTATGCCAGTCAGAAAGAAAAATGGAGATATCAGACTTTGTGTAGACTTTAGAAATCTAAATAGAGCTTCATTGAAAGACAATTATTCTTTGCCAAACATGGAAAACATACTACAGTTAGTGACTGGATCTGAATTGTTGTCCACCCTAGATGGTTTCTCTGGCTACAATCAAGTTGTTGTCAAGGATTCAGAAAGATTTAAAACTGCCTTTACCACTCCTTGGGGAAAATATGTCTATATAAGAATGCCTTTTGTATTATGAATGTTGGAGCTAATTTCCAAAGAGAAATGGATGTTGCTTTTTCTGGTTACATAAATGACTTCATTGCAGTTTATCAGGATGATGTGATTATGTTTTCAAGGAGCAAAAAATATCACTTGTAGTACTTGGAAAGAATGTTGATCAGATGTAAAGAATATGGAATTTCTCTCAATCCAAAGAAGTTTCATTTTGGGGTGCAAAAGGCCAAGTTTCTTGGTCATAGTTTAAAAGGTTGGAATGTCAATTGACCCTAAGATGAGGTAGAAGCAATCAGCAAGGTTTCAATTCCAATAACAAAGAAGGGCATCCAATCCTTTGTTTGGAAAATCAATTTCATTATAAATGGTTTGTGTCTAATTTGCTGAATTAACTCTTCTTATTACATGCATGCCAAAGAATGACATAGTTATCAACTGGGAGGAGGCTGCTAATTTAGGATTTTGAAGGAATCAAAGAAGCACTGAAACATGCACCTGACTTGGCAGCTCCGAATTACAAGAAGGCCTTAAGGAGAATCTTTAGGTTTTGATTCTGAAGGACTCACGCTACTTTGATATATTTTATCTGCAGACCCAGTGATGAGGATGGTCGCTGAGAGGTCTATTGCCTATCTTTAGCTAAATGGACAAGTTGTTGAGTGGAAAATACACAATCATGGAAAAAAAAGCATTTTCCTTGGTGAAAGCAACAAAGGTTTTCAGGTCTTATATCTTAAGTTCGAAAGTTGTTGCTTATGTTCCCCACACCATGGTAAAAGACATCTTATCAGAGAAGGAGATCTCAAGCAAAAGATGTAGATGGGTGAAAATTTGTATAGGAGTATGAGATGGATATCCAAACCACAAAGTTGGTGAGAGGTTTGGGTCTTGCTAAGCTCATGAATGATAGCAACCTGATAAGACTGTGGAAGTGAATGAAGTAGAGGAAGCACGAAGGTTTAGATGTTCTTGAGAAGATTGGTAATTTCTGAGTGGTACAAGGATGCTAATCACTATTTACCTAGACATTTATGCTGCCCTGATCATTTGATAATAAAAAGTCCATGGTGTAAAATATCCCTCAAGTTGGCTTCTCACCAAAATACATCATCACTGACTTTGGGTCAATGGCTTGGAAGAACCCTGATAAGGTGTCCTCTTGAAATGTATAATCAAAGATGAAGCTCCCAAAATAGTTAATGATTTCCATGGAAGAGTTTGTGGAGGACACTTTGCTCCCAAGGGTTACAACACCCAAAATTTTGAGAGCTAGTTATTGGTGGCTTACTCTCTTCAAAGATGCAACCTTGTTGGTTAGAAAACATGAAAGCTGCCAGCTTTTCTCTGGAAGAATGAAAGCTTAAGGATCCCTTCCTTTGCACCCTATATCAATTGAATCTCCTTTTAAACAATGGGGAATAGACTTCATTGGTGAGATTTCAGACCCTTCTCCTGTTGGACATAAGTGGATCCTTGTAGCCAGATATTACTTCACTCAAGTGGGTAGAAGCAATCCCCACAAGAAAGCAACACACCAATTTTGTTATGGACTTCTTTTTGAATCAGTTATCATATACAGATTTGGTGTGCAGTAAAAGATTGTAACTGATAATGCCATGTGTTTCAGAGCTAAACCCTTGATGGAAATGTGCAAGGAGTATGGAACCAATCTAACTTATGCTTCAAACTATAACTCTCAAGGAAATGGACAAGCTGAGTCCCACAATAAGAACTTGTTGAAGATCATTAGAAGAACCTTGGAGTTGAACAAGAGAAAATAGGGCAAACAATTAAAATCTATAGCTTGGGCTAATAGAATCACTGCCAAAAGAGCTATTGGTAAGAGCCCATTTGAGTTGGTGTATGGAACTCAAGCTCTACTACCCTTACATTTGTAATTATCTTCATTTCAGTTTGTTCAACAACTTGAAGATCAAGAGGTCAGTCCATATGAAGCAAGGATTAATCAGATTGTTGAGTTGGATGATAGAAAGAAGAGCATCCCACCAAAGGCATGTCAGATTTAGAGAGAAGTTGAACAGATTGTTTGACAAGAAGGTCACTCCTAGGGTCCTTCAATGTTGGAGATATGGTTTTGTTATGGGATAGTAGGTCTTGAAGATAAGGGAAAACATGGTAAATTTGATGCATTTATGGATGGGCCCTTACTCCATTGATATCAGAATTGGTGAAAATACCTTTTTTCTCAAGGACTTACATGGGGAATTTCTTGAACTACCTGTTAATGGTAGACATCTGAAGCATTTCTTAGATTAATCCCAAAATTTGAGGTATGCATCACTTGTGTTAGTGTATAGTATTTGTTTTTTGGCTCTGTTTTTGTACCCTTTTTTTCGGTTTGTGGTTCAACCCTGTTCTTGGCAACCATTTTTTGTCTAGATTGGGTCTAAGTTTTTCTACTTAGTTGATATTTTTGCAACACTCCTAGTTGCCCAATGGTTGGTTTTGGCACTTGGTCTACTTCTTTTGTTCTTGTGGCACTAAGTGTGGGAATGCCCATCCTTGAGCAGGAGCCAATGTTGGTGCCATTTTTGAGCTTGCACCGTTTTTCCCTAAATTTTTCCTTCATTCTGCATGCTCTGAAATGTTTTTCTCTCAAATTGGTGGTCTGCAACTTTTCCCTCTAGTAGAATGCCTTGAAATGCTCACAAACTTGTTGTTTTGCCCCAATTTGAAAGAAATCTGCATGTGTGCCCTGTTTTGTGCCCTAATTTTTCCAAAATTTGCGGGCTCTACCATTTTTACTTTTTACCTTGATCGTGGAAGTTTAAAATTGATCAATTTGCACTTGTATGCCATTGAAAATCCAATTCCATGATCAAAAATTCTTTGAAAACATGTTTCAGTTGGTTCAATTTCAAGAAAAATTTCCTCCTTAGCAAAAAAATCAAATTCTAAGGCATCCTTGGCATTTTCTGTGTTTTGACGGTCAGACGGGCATCATTTTCCTGTCAATTTCTTCTTCAACATTCATCAGACAACGTGGCTTGTTCTAATTGGCCGAGGGATGGTGGAAAATTGTTTTAACTTATCACTTTTTGCTTTTTTGGCAAAAGGGAAAATTTGGTCCCATGGCTCCGCTTTACTCTGATTGGTTCTAATGTTGCTTACGTGGCGTGTTTTGATTAGAGGAGGAGTGGCAGGTCATTTTGAGAACTTATTATTTTTTAGCTACTTTGGCTAAAAGTTTCAAATTGTCTCGTGGCCCCACCAAGTGCTAATTTGCCTGAATTCATGTGGTGGAGAAAATTTCTAAATTTTTCCCAAAAATGATGGCGTGTCCTCTTTTGATTGGATGAGAAGCAGAGGGTCTTTTTGTGCCTTAAGTCATTTTTGAAAAAGAGTTAAAGTGTAAAGAAAATGCCTAGGGCCCACAATGAATCACAGAGAGACACGTGGCAGGTTCACATCAGAGGTGGAACTTTGGGCTGAGGGAAAAATTGAGATTTTTTCCCATTTTTTGGCATAAAGGCATAAAATTAAAAGGAGGAACGCAAGCCCGTAGCGAATCAACAATCGCCATGTGTCAGGGACAAAATCAGAGGTGCGGGTCCACGGGGATAATTTGGAAAATTTTCCTTTTATCCAAAAATGGTGGAAATGTGTAGAATCAGTCTGTGATTCCAATGGGGCCCACTTTGGGACACGTGTCAGGCCTGCTCTCATGAGGTGGAGGTGCGGGAAAAAATATCAAAATTTTCCAATTTTTCTCAAAAAATTTAAAAGGTAAAATGAAGCTCCTAGGTCCACATCCAATGGAATGAAGGGTGCCAGGTCGTGGCCACTCAGAATAAAAGGGTCAAAATGATTAAAAATGTGAAACCCGTGCCCGTACCAAATCAAATCTTGAGGTGGCTGTTTCTTTTATAAAAAAATGCAAAATGGAAAAAGGGACCTCCAAAGCCCGTCTCCAATGGTTTTTCTTTTGTGGAGGGGTAAAGATTAAAAGTTGAATGTCAAATCAATGGTCGTTGTGCATCGTTTTTTGCTCTGTCACCATTTTTTCCCTAGAACACTCTAGGAAGTTTGGAGATGAGTTTTTTGCATCAATTTTCATCAAAATTTTGAAAAATTCATGTCATTTGTGCTTGCAAGGACCAATGCAATTGGTTTTGAGGATCAATTTGAGGACCAGGTATGTTTTTGAAGTGAAATTTTACTCTATCCCATCCAAAACGTAAAATATCAAATCCAGAAGTTGCAGAGTAAAGTTTTGGAGGGATAAGGATGAAATAATGAAAGGAAGGGGGTCAGCATGCTTTGAAGATGAAAAATGTGCCTCCACAATGGATAATTATGTGAATTTTGTAATGATTCATCTCTTTTTGAGACAACTGGTAACTTTTTGGACGTGTTTTGTTAAACATCCCTGTCTGCGAATCATGAAAAAATTTTGTAACACATTTGATCCTTCGGCATATTATTTTCTTGGGAAAGAAGGCTCGAAGGAGATTGAAAGATATATATTGCATGAATTTTTCATGCAAAGGTTTGGAAGAGTTTAAAAAATCCTGGAAAACTAAAAATTTCACAAGAAAATCTGGGAAGAAGCCCATTCTCTGAGTGGAAAAAGGCACCTCCAAATCCCATCTCTAATGGTTTTTCTCCATGTGGAGGGCTCAGATTAAAAGTTGAATGTCAAACCAACGGTAGCTATGCATCATTTTTTGCTCTGTCACCATTTTTTCCCTAGAACACTCCAGGAAGTTTGGAGATGCATTTTTTGCATCAATTTTCATCAATTTTTTGACAAATTCATGTTGTTTGTGCCTGTAAAGACCAATGTAATCAGTTTTGAGGATCAAATATGTTTTTGAAGTGAAATTTTACCTGAGCCCGTCTAAAACGTAAAATATCAAATCTAAAAGTTACAGAGTCAAATTTTGGAGGGATAAGGATGAATAATGAAAGGAAGGGGGTTTGCATACTTTGAAGATGAAAAACGTGCCTCCACAATGGATAATGATGTGAATTTTGCAATGATTCATCTCTTTTTGAGACAACTGGAAACTTTTTGGATGTGTTCTGTTAAACATCCCTGTCTGTGAATCATGAGAAATTTTTGTAACAAATTTGATCCTTTGGCATATTATTTTCTTGGGAAAGAAGGCTCGAAGGAGATTGAAAGCTATATATTGCATGAATTTGTCATGCAAAAGGTTGGAAGAGTTTTAAAAATCCTAGAAAACTAAAAATTTCATGGGAAAATCTGGGAAGAAGCCCATTCTCTGAGTGACCACTTAAGAAACTCATGTAACTCTCTCTATATCAGATTTCAAATCATGTTAAGTTGGTTACACATGTATAGCCATTAACAAGCTCTGAGATTGTTTTCAAAACATTCCCCTGCTGATAAATTTGATCAAGATTGGTTATTCTGTGTTGTCTTTTGGAAAAATTTGTGAATGCTTACATTTCAAAATACATTTCAAATTTGTGTTTCTTGTTTCCTGTTGCAGTCTTGTGTTTAAGGTCTCTCTTGATCATACATGGTCTCATTTCTTGTGATGGTTTAGTGGCATTTGCAATCTCACATTTAAAAGAGCTTTCATTTGATAAATAGATAAACAAATTTAAAATCACTTTACCTTCCTTGATTTAAGAGATTGTTTGTAAACCTTTGGGTGCACCTTAGGTCATGATTAAATAGTGATTGCTAAATGCTTCATTGGTTCATTCTAACTCAAGATTTTGTGATAGATGATCAAATATTGTGTGGAAAAGTGTAGATTTGGGCCTCCATTTGATGCACATATCCTGGTTGAAGGGATGATTAACCATTTTGATACTTTCTATTGTTACGTTTCTCCATATTTTGCTGAAATCCTCAAAGAGTCTGGTGGATCTTGGTTTGTCTTGTCTAAACTCCCACCCAAAAATCATTCAAAACAACTAATCCTACCCTATTTTACCCTTGTTTTGCCCTGTATACCCATAAAAGATCAAAATCCAATTGCTAAAGTATGCAGAACAGATCAGGATTTCAAAATTTATTCAGTAACCCTTGTCTTACATTGAAAGTATCTCCATAATCTGGAAGTGACAACTTGTGAAAGTCAAATTTGGAGTGTTGATCATATTTTCCCAAGGCCCTTTTCATACTATTTACACAAATTGAGGGATATCTTCATCTCCTTCACCATTTGAGGGTTACAAAATAGGTTCTCTTACCTTGGTTGAAAGGCACAACCTAAAATAGTTAGGACAAGATCAAGTCCTATTTGAGTGCTATCCATCTCTCCACAAATTTGAGTGTCAGTTAGATCATATCCCTGGCTACAAAACAAAACACACCATGATCCATCTGTCATCAAGCTTCATGCCATATTTTTGATGCTGCTCAGATTGAAAAGGGGAATAAATTTGGGTACCAACACCTTCCATAAGTAAGAGATAAAATTCTTACATTTTTCTAAAAAGAAATTACAAAGGAACTACTCATTTCTTCTTCAAATAAGAAAACTAAGCCCCCTCTTTTTAATCTATTGAAAGTACTATATAATTCTAGGCCTTTTTGAGATATAAGAGATAAGGTAGTTCTTGTATCTGTATTTCCTCAAGTAAATAATCAAGACTTAAGAATATGATACAACTCTTCTTGTGTTGTCTTCATGTTCATACCAAATTATTTATGCTAGTACAGTTATTACGTTACATTTACACAATCAAATATGCAGGTATATAATTCTTAGGGAAATGTTTGCTATGAGTATGCCAACATACTGTGTCATTAAAAGAAGAGATACTAAATTGATTTCACACATTCACACCAAGAATAGTGTTCCCTCAAATCCTTGTATTTATTTTGAGTCAGCCTACAGATTTTGGTTAATGTAAATTATAATATATATTTTTTAAGAAACCCACATAATCTTACAAATCCAAAGTATCTACCAACGTTATGCAGAAAACAACATTCTCTGCTAACTTCTCTCCCAGGTATAGCAGTGGCCAAAGGAGAAATATTATTTATCTATGAAGCATGAGCACAAAGTATTCGAACCCATTCAACTGACTGACACCATTATTTAACAAAAAAAACTTATGTGATATATATATATATATATCCAAATCCATTAAGATACACCCAACCCAAAAGGATTCAGCCATTAGGGTTTGAACCAACCCTTTATCATTTTGAGAACCAAGATTGTATTGGCACGATTTTATGGGAGAAAAGGAGAGAAATTTATCGCATAATTTCATTCATACCAACATGCAAGTCTAGGACCATAATTAAATGAGACCCAGTTTAAGAAAATGTCTTACATGCCATATAATATTTCAACCCAAAGACCATTTACAATTTGAAGGCCATAAAATAAGGTTTAGTAATAAAATTTATCAATAACCCATCAGGGTATTTTTAGAAATTTTATTTCATAATTTCATAGAAAAGGTCTCAACCAGATGGAGAAGAGATATCGAGGAAAAATAAATTCATGCATATTTAACAATAAACATCAAAAAGTCAAAACAGTTCATTATTTTGTAAAGTAACAACAAGGCAAGGGAAGTATATAACCATGCCTGTAAAATTTTTGCATCTTTTCCAACCGAATGATTCCCAACAACAAAACATTTCTTCTCTTGCAGAGAATCAAGCACATGGACTCGTCATTCGTCAGGGGTTCGAACCCATTAAGCTCCCCCCCAACACCCCCCCCCCCCCACACACACATTTTCCATCTATAATTATTTTAAATAGGCATAAAAGCTTCAACATTATAATGGAGAAAAAATATCTTAGAAACTACATGCATAGGATCTTAACTTTTGTGGTTCAAAAAAAGAGAGTGAAATCCTAAACTACCAACCAAAAATAACATGGAGAATAATTCACCACTACATGCAAGTCGATATCTTCCTCTAGAAGCTTCACCGTTCCCAAAAGAATTGAATGCTCAGTTAACGCAATGAATGGAGTAGTGCCACGTTGGGGTTTTGAAAACCTCACCACCTCCCTCTATATCATCCACCAAACTTAGTAGGGGATAAAAATATGTTATCTTACATTGACTTGCATGGTGGAATAATCACTCAAGGTTTGGTCAAAACCTTGTGCATGGAGTTCTCACCGTTTGGTCTAAGACTCCATAAATTAAAGCTATCATTAACCTTAGTTTCCTAATGCCATGCATAAAAATTGAATGACCAGAGATATGTTTTAATGGTTAACAAGAACCCATACCATATGTCTAAGACATGGCCAATCACCTTAATAGTACCCAAAAAATTTTAATTTCTTCAAGGTTTAAGACCAGCATACTTATCCTAACATTATGATCGGTCCCACTTAAGGATAGAAGCAACCAATTAGATCAAATGGTTAATGATATTTCCAATCATTGAATTCACATTAAACGCATAACAATCAAACCATCAATCAGTTAAGAAATTAATATAAGATCCATATATTTACTAATGGATTGTCTCGTTATAAAAGCATTGCATTTTTACCTTGTTGATTGAATCAAACATAAAATTTTACCTTAACAATCTTGAATATTTACCCATTCTAAGGATAGGAGATCTTGTCACTTTAAGTTTAGGGTCAATGATCGTCACGATGCCAAAAGTAAGTATCTTTTATACCTTCGTCATTATTTCCGTATATCAAATAATACCTTGCAACCATGTATAACTTATATCGTGCGTACAAGTCATTACTTTCAGTATGAAAATAAAATATAGAATATAAATGATAGAAACATTAATCCTTGTAAGTATATTATTGCCTCAAGTAAATCATATTTGGTAGAGTAAATAACTCATAACACACTGCATAGCTTGGCACACATCAATATACATTACCAGTACATTAGTCAATACTACATCGCACACAACATAGGAAGTTACTTGGGAGAAAATAAACCATGAACACATCATAAATGTTGAGTACATCTTGTGTTCCGAATGAAAAACACTGTTGTAGGGTTACATATGCAACTACAAATAAGTGTGTATATCCTTCACAAGTTATGCACACACACATGCGGTTACATATACGACTCAGCAACAAATTTTGTCCCTCAATTCACATGATCCACCCATCATTTGTGACCTGTCCATTTCATCAAGGTAGAAATAAATTGTGGGGTGTGACATTCCACGAGGATCTCATCACTTCCTCCAGTCATCATTATTCTCGACCTCAACGCCTCATTAACTTCCCTCTATCGCAACTTGTTATACTTGAGACATGTTTCCTCTCTCTATCTTTCTTCCACTAGATCCGTCACCGTCCTTCCTAAACATGCTCCTACCCCTACACACAGTGGGGTTTTAGCTCATAATAGGAAATCTCTCTATTCCCAGTTCTATTATCAGGATCTTAATAGCTAAGGGTTTTGCACATAAATAAAATCCTCTTGGCTCACGCAAGAACCAAAAATATGCTTCCTCCAGGAAAGAGTGTGTCAAAATTACATACTCCAAAGTATAGCTACACATTACACCTTCCCACTAGAACAATATACAACGTTCTTCCATGACTCATCCAAATCAGAGTGTTTATTAATCTTCTTACATCCACGCTTTCTTTCATGGTTGGACACCTTTGTTACCCGTGTAAGCTATCAACCACTAGTACAAATCTACTAGGAATAAATTGAAGAACATCTCATACAAGTAGTCATATAGGTTATCTTCCACTCACTTGTGTACATTAACGTCAGGTCCAATGTTATATCTCTGCGTTAAAGCATCTTAGGCATCTTATATTTAGCTTTCAATATTCTCCAAAGACAGTCAAAATGCCATCTCCATGTAAGATCCTGGTAGATACATTGAAAAGAGGTCCCGAAAATGGAACCAAAATGTAGTCTTATTATTACTCAATAGAGCTATGAGTGTTAGCACTTCATCCAAACAAGACTCGAATCTCACCCAAAGTGCGCGTAATCACCAAGTCCCTCCTTTATTATGCTTAGCAAGATGTTAGCATGTATGCTTATCATATTAATAACCCAAACAACCATTCATGGAGAGATAAATATCATAACATGATAATTCAGTAACATATATAATAAGTAAATTCACTCAACATAAAGAAAAATCAACAAGATTTGGATTCCCCTTATACCATGCACAATTATACATTATACCCATAATTCATAACATAAAATAGAATCTGAATACATTACAATCCATTCCATCAGTGTGTTGGACCATGCACGCATATGAACTACCATCACTAAGCATAGAATCTTTATACTCTGACTCTACTATCCACACTCTCACTCTAGCACCCTCCTTATTATAATGAAGTATGACTTATATTTGTAGGGTGGGGACTTTCCCTTTACCGCTTACATGCACCTTTCTAAAAATAGGTTTTCTTACAATAGCTTACATGTTTTTACTAATAATAGACATATTTTTTTAACAACCTCTATGTTTTTACAACTTTTTCTTTACAACAATTCAAGATATAAATAGTTCTCTTTACTCGTGCTTTAATTCCTATTTTTAGCCTTCTCCATGTGTTGTATTTACCTTTATCTACATGTGCTTTTCCCAATTATAGCTCCTTTGTGTGCATCCCAAGATTTCCTACTTTTGTCTTTTTTATACCTTTCTTGGTCACCACTCCAATTCTGCTTTGATATTTTTAGCCATGTTCGTAAAATTGGCTAAGTCTCAATTCTTGTCTATATGCATGCAACCTCATATGTTGAACCATTCCTTCATGGTGTGTGCACCTCCATGCACTCATCTGCTCTTGCATTCTCCTCTTATGTGCATGCTTCTGTATGCCATTCCAACTCTTGCACGTGGATAGTACTTAGCCATTTTCTCATACTAACACTACCCAGTGAACCAAATGTCTTTCAATCGAACACTTCGTAAAGTGATACTTCCTTGATCATCATTTGGGCCTATGGCTAGTCACTTTCCTAGACACCTAGGTGGATAACCCACACTCATGATAGTACCTGATGGAACTTTCTATTTTCGAACCAAAAACACACTATAAATAGGATCATCTGGAAGCCTCCACCTCATTATGTCCTCATAATAATGAATCTCATCACATAAAGTCTAGTAGTTACCCACACTCACATCATCAGGTAGCCCTATCTGACCACTAGTATAATCTCGGGTTACTTGTAGCTTATCCCTTAATATCGATTGGCTTATCACTCTAAAGGCCTTCCACAAGGCCTCTCTATCTCACCTATATTTTTCTATATTAGTTATGGTCTGTGTAAGCTTTGTTTGTATAGTGATGAGTTGTTGGCTCAACCCATCTCTCTCTCCAATAACAGTATCTCTCTCACCAATCAATGTATTTTTCTTAGCTAATCACATGGCCTTCTCAGCCTCTAAATTTTTATAGTGGCCACCAATAAATACACTCTATCATCATCATCCTCTCCCTTAGCACCACCCTCTGGTACAGCCTCTACATGAGCCCACACCCCCTCTCAAATCCATCTAGTTGGCCCTATCGCAAGGATGTGTAAGCCTCTATCACACTGAAATCATCATGCCCCGCAACTTCTCCATGTGCTTCCACTCTGACCCCTACCCCCTCCCTATATACCATCTCAACTAGATCTTATATAGCTAGTAGTGCCACATCCAAGTCTCCATCATCTCACCAATAAGTCACTGCTACCTTTGGAACATCCTAAATAAGTCTGAACTATCTCCTGCCGCGACCAAACTTGATAAGCTCCCATTAGTCTTACCTCTAACCCCACACCCACCTATCCTATTGCATGGCCCTTAACTACCCCTTTGCACCTAACCATACTTGAAAACCTGTGTATGGACTCAAAACTACATCACCACCCTATAATCCAACTAAGAGTTGTCTACAATGATCCTCACCTCTAATAGTCGTCGTAGCTACATGATTTTATCTCCACCTCATGAATCCCTCTGAATACTCCAAATCAATCCATCTCATCCATGTAACCTCCCTTTACTAAGCCATTATAATGTGGTCGTAGGCCCAACACTCCAATAAGAATGATATAACAACTCCAAATCTGTGTCTATTCCTCCAAGACCATAGCTCTCTGCAACATTTTTCTAACAAAGTAGGGGCCCAAGAAAACACTATCCTATAATCCATCATATCATCCACAACCCCCATCAACATCTAGAAAAACATTTCTCTGGTTGAATCGGGTAAGGTATAAAAAATTATCCCCATCATCATCATCCTAACTAGGGCCCAACCCTCCTTGTCATCACTATAGAATGATCCATAAGCAAAACCCCCAAAAGATTAAACCACTTCCAAAGCATCATCACCATATAACCACTATATCACAGTACCTCTCCATACCTCATCAATCACATACACCTTCTCACACTATACCAGTAAGTGTAGGATCCTATGTATATCCTCCAACGTGATCATCATCTCTCCAATATGCAACTAGATTGTTCCTGCAACATGGTACCATCTCTCAAGAAAAGCCAACAATAACCCCATGTCCTTAGGAATATGTTTATAATGAAACATTCCTCCCAATCCAACCTCCTCCAAATGAGTCCAATCATCACCTGATAACTGATCATGAACACTATCCAAAATCTTCATGATCCTATCCTGTGTCATCAATCTCTCTTTATCTTGCACCCATAAAAATCAAACAACACACTATCAGAAACAATCCATCACAAATCAATCAAAAATAAATCAAATAGACCTTAATAATCAATTTTTTAATAAAAACCAAACAAATCACTAGCGATTCTATTGAATCACTAGAAGCCCCTTAGAATTTTCCATGATTTCTTAAATTGATAGTGATTTTGTATGAAATCACAAAAAATTGCAAGCGATTTGTCATTTTTAACAAAAAAAATAAACAAAAATCAAATACGACATTCAAAAAACATGACCTACCTCAGCATGAGTGGGCCTTTGTTTCCTCTGAACACCTCCAGCTATCTCCATCTCACTAAAAATATCAAAAATTCAGAATTTAGGGTTTAATTCATTGTCTTGGTCTCACTAAAGTGATGGTAACAATGAACCCCATGTGTACTTTATATCAGAATTTTTACAGCCCACGCAATTATCAGCGATCAAGTTAATCACCAGTGACCAGGGGTAATCACCAATGATTACCCCCATTTATCCAAAAACCATTATGTGGCCTCAAAACCTTATAAAATTGTCATTTTTTCATTATTCCTTGCCAAAATTGCATGTTTTAAAGTGTGCTTCTTTCTTTTAGGCCCTAAGATCCTCTCAAACATCCAAATTCAATTAAGCCTACCATTATCAAATCCACCTCAAATTTTAAAGCAATTTTAGGGAAATCATTCCCTTGCCACCATTAATTCATACGTCTATAGGTCGATAATGCATTGGTTTCCCTATCATTTGACTTCCTTGCCATGTAAGCCCACCTTTATGGAAACTTCCTTTATATCAAAATTTTATTTCTGGATACACTGTGGATGCTATAATCCTTCTGAGAACCTTTTCCCATAGCTACCTACTTAGAATTCATACGTCTATATGTTAAAAATCCATTGGTCCCATATCACTTGAATTCCTGGCCTCGTAAGCCCACCTTTATGGAAACATCCTTTATATCAAATAGGTGTGTCTCGATACACTGTGGAAACTATAAGCCTTTTAAGAACCTCTTCCCGTAGACACTTCCTTATGATTCATACATCTATAATTTGAGAACCCATTGGTTCCCCTATCACTTGACTTTCTAGTCACACAAGCCCCCTATTGTGGAAATATACTTTCATGCCCCATCTTGGGGCATCTTAAATTGAAACACAACATCACACAAGCCTATCTTATCTAACAACTTCTTCAAATCGATGATCATTACACTTTGTCGCAATAACCCACAATTTGAGGGGGGACCACCTGTCTAACACAAATCATATCATTCCACTCATTTTTTTCCAGCGACTTGTCCATCACAAACCATTTGACAAAAAGAGGAAAATGTAGACACTTGTTTTTAGTACCCTTTATTGTCCATCCACATCCTTCACATTTTCATTTAAAATATTAAACCTATATTATTTCCCCTAAACCATGTCCTCACCCCTATAAAATCACTACTTTTTTTTATTATGGGCAAATAGTTTTTTGAAAGGGACTATACCCTTATACAAGAGTGCTCAACATCAAGATTTCATCTCAAAAAAGCCCAACAACAGAAAAAAATCTGTCAAGGAAGGAACCAGCAAAAGCAAAACAACTGCTACAAAACAGCTAAAAAACATCAACATAACAACAACACAGCTGCCTAGCAGCTGCGTAACAGGCCATTTGCCTAAATGTAGCAATAATAGCACCCAAAAAGATAAGAATCAAACCTTGTCCGATATGGTGAGGGATTTAGATTTCACCCAGAGTAAAAACCTATTATACCCATCTTAAGTTACTAAAACCTCTCTAAACACTTAAAACCCACCCTAACTCATTTTATCCATAACCTCCTAAACCTCTTAACTCCCCCAACACATTCCTAACATCTCCACTCATCCAATACCCAAATCAACCCATTTGGAAGTGGTTGAAACCACTTCCAAGTGGGTTTCCCCACTTTTTATGAATTTCTAACGATTATTTAAGAAACATCAAACCTCCATGAACAGAATCCTTAGGCATTGCACTGAAAATCTATTAATCTGAAGACTTAGATGACTGCATTTCATGCATATTAGGAATTCTAGCATCTCTTTCATGTATGTGGAAGCTTTGAAAACTCTGTAATATTCCCACAACATTATGTTCTAATATTTCTCAGAAAAGGTAATCTTCCATCTTCTATTTTCATATTCACTCTACCAATAAGGCACATTAAATACCATATCAATCTATAAAACACTTGTTTCATGTTTATTAGTCAAACTCTGGCACTTAGTGAAGAAAATACAGAAGGTTCACATGGGAGAATAGAACGTATTCAAAGGTGCGGAAGCATCGGAGAGGATCACATGCAAAATAGAGATGGATTTGACACTCAACCATTTTTCATGATGAGGATCTATTTTTAGAGATAACATGCGGAGCACTCAAACTTATTGGAGACTTACACATCACACATTCACTATTTTGGATGATTAGCTACAAAGTTCTTTTCCTGGATACAAGCTAAAGATAGAGTGGTGAACTGATAGTTGACTAAGGGAGATCTATTGTTAGGATTCTTGCATGTAAGCTTAATTTTGTAACGACATGTGGCTAATAATAGCATACGACCTATTCTGGGATTAGATAAGTGGTGAAGGGAAAGTCCCCACCCTTATAAATAAATAGTGAACTATGTAGTAGATATAACATATATATATAGAGAGAGAGAGAGAGAGAAAGAGAGAGAGCATAGATATACGTGTGAGAACTAGGGTATAGTGAGATTATGCTACTAGAACTGTTACACGCATGAGTGTGTATTATTGTTATTGTAATGAAGCTTATGTGTATTTACTATAATTAATGTAATGGTGATTATGGACTAAAACAAGGTGTTCTTATGGTTATAATTCAGTATTGCATGCTTGATTCCATTATGGTTATCTGTTAGATCTGTTATGTTCTAGATCCAAGTCTGAATATGCACTATAAAAAAGATATATTAGCTAAAGATATGAATGATTAAAGTCTTCACCATGCTAATATCCTGCAACAAAAACCATAAAGAGGGGCCTAGTACCTTTGCATCCTTCAAGTGAGCACTCAGTCTAGACTGAGTGATGTGCCAGCGCGCTTAGGCCTATATTGTTGAATTCTAGGTTACATCATTGGTTTTGTTGCTGGGACCTCTTTTTCAGTTATTTTTAGGATGGTTCATGATGAAGACATACTGGTTGACCTTAGCAAGTGTTGAGGAGTGGATACATGATCTGGAAGAATAATATGCATGGCAGTTCGGCACTAGATCTGATTTTAACGCATGCGGATGGGTGGAACAGAACCTATATGATAGTCTATATGAGAGCTTCTTCACTATATTTCTAGTAGAATTATACGAGTGGCTGATTGCTTATGCATCTAAGTGGAATTGGGGGTATCGTGCACTTTTCTGGATGCAAGAGGAATTTCAGGCCCTTTATGATGCCAATCTGATTTGGACTCAAGCTGTGGATACGTGGTTCTGTGGTCTTTTGAACAGTTATATCTTGGAGTAATCAATTTCCACTTATTCATGTCCAAATGTAGCTGAATTCCAATTTTTATGATATCCAAGGGGAACTTACCTACAAGGTATTCCACTAGTGATCAAGATCCCGATGGTAACTTTGAATTTAGAGAGTAAACCGATGTCTAACTAAATGCCACAATGTGTGGGTGGGGGTAGGAGAAAGTTTGGTGAAAGATGGAAGACCTAGCAATAGAAAGGTAGAGAGAGGAGAGGCAACTTAAGTATAATAAGGTGCGTGAGAGGGAAGTGCAGAAGAAATGGGAGGTTACAGAGAAAATGACGTTGTGGAGAAACATAGTTTGGTAAGGAGTTAAAGTTCACGCAGAAGACATGGAACCTGAGCCTCAGGAACTCCCCCATTTGGGAAAACATGATATGGAACCCTCCTCGGCCTCATGTAGAAGCATGCTAGCAGAGACGACCTGGGCCATGGGTGCACATCTGAATACACCCGGAGACCTTGCCCTTATGCTTAGTTTTCCAGCATCTAGTACACCAAACAGTCATGACTCATACCAGTTAATTCAAGAAGTGGAAGAGTAGGAGTGAGTCTTATGAAAGGCACAGTAATGGCAGTGAAAATGACTTCATTGTTATATGGGAGTACCTTTTCAGGTGTATCATTTGCATAGAAATAAGGCGCACTGATTTTTGGACTAACTTCTAGAAGTAGTAACGCTTCACAGAATGTCAGGGTAAAATTTAGTTCTACTGTTGGGACATAGGGAAGCACATCTTCTGGTCCAACACCAGCTATAGGTACGGGATCAGGAGGCATAGGTGTTGAGTTGTGAAGCTCAATTACTTCAATTCAGCATGTAATGAAAACTTGTTGGAAAATACAGTAATCGGCATCAGTTAAGGGTGAATCGGCATTGGTCAGATATGACCAACGTCAGTTAGGTAAGGAAGGAACTGACAATGGTTAGGGCTGATCGACGTCGGTTACCGGTGTGAGGATGTTTTAATTAACTCTCAAGAATTAGATCTATTTTTAGCATTAAAGTATTTATACTGATTATAATTACATGAATAAGTTCCCTAAGTCTATTTAGAAGTAAGAAAGAAGAAGATTAACAAGAATTAGAAAGAACTTGCAAAAAAATTGGTGAGAGAGAATTCTTGGTGATGAAGCAAAAGCTTGATAGAAAGAAAGTATTATACATCTAAGAGGTGTGGAAGTTATTAAATCTTTATTGTATATCTTGTCAAAGCTTAAGATAATAGATTGGCTTGTTTCTTGGTGGACGTAGCCCACATTAGGTGAACCATGTTAAATCTGGTGTTGATTTATGTCCGTTGTTTTGTATATTTCTTTTGGTAGAATATCTACTTTTATTTGCATGTATGCTTAGATATGATATCAGAACGAGGTTTGAGGGTTTTGTGTGTTGATAGATTTACTCACATAGGGTTTTCTGATTGATTGAGAGATACAACAATGGAAAAAGAAAATAAATACAAGGTAGAGAAATTTGACAGCTGAAATTATCAATTATGGAAGATGCAGATTGATGATTATCTGTATCAAAGAGATTTTTACTTAACGTTGGATGAGAATTCTAGACCTATGAAGATGACTGATGAAGAATGAAAGATTCTTGATAGAAAGGATTTGGGATCTATAAGATTGACCCTGGCAGCATCTGTGGCTTCCAATATTACAGAAATGGCTTCTATGGTAGAGTTAATGAAATATCTTGCTAATTTATATGAAAAACCTAGTGCTTCAAATAAAGTTTATTTGATGAAGAAACTATTTAGTTCTAAGATGCATGAAGGTGGATTTTCTTCTAGTCATTTGAATGATTTCTGATCTATTGTAAATAGTTAAAATAGGTTGTTATACCATTTGATGATGGATTAAAAGTAATTTTATTCTTATGTATGCTTACACTTAGCATTTCATCCAATCCAATCAATTAACGACACTTCGTTAAATCCCCATACTTCGCTCCATTCTTGAATGCCCATTCACGACACTCTTTCGGTCGTATTCCTCCTATAATCAGCTTATTTGGCTAATATCTCTCTTATTAGCTAAACATTCCTCCTTTCGACCATTCAGAACCTCCCTAGTTCTCTCTAGACCACTTCTATTGGCTTTGTAGGCTATCTATCAGTCACAATTGGTTATCCAGACCCCTCCCAACTCTCAATGAGTCTCTAATCACTTGCTAATCAAGTTTAACTAGCCTAATCCTAGCTTAACTAAGCCTAAAGAATGTTTATCCTAATCTGATCTAAAAGTGCTTTTTGAGCTTTAGTCCCACATGCACCCAAATTCCAAATTCTCCCAAGTGGAAAACTATAAATACAAGGCTAAGCCTACCCTTTCAACTTCAACTTTACACACAAACACACCTTGTTTACATAAAAAAATATCTCTCACATTTGGAGATATTGGCATTAGAAATCATTTGTGATAGCTTTAAGCTATAGAACATTTGGATCTTGGCCATACTCCATTGTTAAGAGCTCCCCCATCTTGCATCCATCCATTCCAAATATAGTTAGTAAGGGAAGATCTAAAGCTTGGCCATGTAGCCAACTTGGAGAGATCTCTTCACTATGTTTGGGAGTAAACAACACACAATTTGATTGCTTAGAATCTAACTAGGTTCACTTTCATTAAGCTTTCATAGAGTAGAGAGTAGTATACATGTTAGTTTTTGATGTTTTTGTCAAAGTTATAATGCTTGCATGTTAGTTTCTCTTGTTTAGCTCTAATCTCATGGTGCATGGATGAGTTAGCAAAGCTTTGAGGTTCTTTAGCCTCATTCCATAGCTTTTGCAACTTTCCATTGCACACATTTGGCACGCCTGGTGGGACACTTTGTCCATCCTCCATTAATGGAGTCACTTTGAAGCTTTTTTTTTTTTAGTTTCTAATTTTTTTAGTTTCAATCTTTCTAGATTAGTTTCAAGCTTTCTAGATTAATTTTTCAAAGTTTTTTAGATTAGTTTCAAGTTTTTGATTTCACTAACCTTTCTTGTATTAATGGATAAAATCAGGTTTCCTAACTAGTTAAGCTAGGTTTGTCTTGTTTTTGTGCTCTTTGTAGGATCAAAGGAGGTGAAGTGCTGCCAAAATTGAACCAAATTGATAAAATTTTGATATTTTTGAGATTATTTTTGAAAAATCCCGTGTTTTTTTGGCCACCTACAGGAAAGGGAGCACACATACCATTATGTGTGCGTAGGTACAACTCTGACTATCATTTTTTGATAGAGGTGCGCAGGTACACTAACAGTGGTGCAAGTACACCAATAGTGGTGCAAGTACACTAACAGTACACTAACAGTGGTGGTACACTAGTACACTAACAGTGGCGCATGCATCATTAGCAATCTTCTGGAGGCCATAACTTTTGCTCCCGAACTCGAAATGACTCTGTTTTTGCTGTGTTGGAAAGGTATTGAAGTGAACTACACAATGAAAACATAAATTTGGGGTTTTAAGTTACCAAAAATTTAAGGTTTTCATTTTTATTAAACTACTCATTTCTAACATGTCTAAATGCTTTGGAAAATTTGGTCTTTGATGTTCTAACACCTTGCAAGTTTTATTTTGAATCTAACTTCTGTTTTGTAGGGTGTTTTTACATGTTTGATGGTGATTTGAATTGTTTAAAAGGTTAATAAACATTTCATGTTTAATCGTGAGATTAGAGTCGTGTATGCTCTTCCCTCGCACCTTTTAGGTGATCTTGGGAATCAGAAATGATTTCTATGTCTCTTTTTTGTTTTGAAAAATGCTTTTTCTTAAAAGAATGAATGTCAAAGTTTGTTAAAAAGAACAAATATTTCATTTGAACTAAGTGTTTTCCATTTTTGATTTCATATTTGGATTCTACGTCGTGTATGCTCTTCTCTTGCGTCTTAGGACGATCTTGAGAATCATAAACAATGTTTTATCCCCTTTAGTATTTTTTATGGAAAATTACTAATCTGTTGTGTAGAACCAAAACACTTGTCAAAGAAAGGTGGAATTGAAACAAAGTCAAACTACTAATACAGTTGTCGTACAGGTTTCCAAAAGGTGTTCAAGCAAACCACATCAAAATTAAACAAGATAAAAAGAACACCATATTCAAAACACTATATTGCAGGCTTCAGAAAAGGGTACGTCCCTATCTGCTCAACTGGAACATAACCCCTTTGGCATAACACCTTAAGCTACAACAATGGGGGTGGTACCAGGAACCCTAAAGTAGTCCACCACTGTGTAACCTCGTGGATGAAACAGGAAGTGCCTCGCTTACCCACTTGACTAGTTTTCCTTGTGAGTTAGCGTTACAAAGTTGTCTGTATCGTGACCCTGGCAAGAGTACATGATGGATGCAATTAGTGCCCACTGTACTTGAAGGGGGAAAAGCTGAGATACTCCCAAATTAGTCAGTGTGACTTTTTGGGTAAATCGTGCCCACTCTTAGATGGCTTTGTAACACCTAGTTGAGAGATCTTATTAAGGAGGCCATTTTGTCTTGAGGCCCACTTTACTAGTCCTTTGTCATGTCTTGGCCATCATGAAGTGATAAATTGTTTGGATTCAGAACCTTGTTTTTCAAACAAGGCAAAGAATCCACTTAAGTTGGATCTAAGTGCCTTTCATCATGGAAATTGGATGATGTTTTACTTAGCTTAGCTTCTTTCTCACCTTCGGATGAGGCGAAGCTCTGCCCAAGTAATGCTTAGTTCATTTCCATATTTTGATCTACACCTTTGCATTCTTGTTTCCCATTTGGGGCAACAGAAGGCATCTTTCGGGAGTGTTGTCATAGATAGTGTTCACCACTTTTTTGTCCGTTTACGCTCATCCATGTTTGCATCTGAGTTGTTAAACGTCTAAAGTGCGTGGATGCATCCTTATATCTTTGATGGCCACTTGATCTTGATTTCAAGATCATCATCATAGTTTGGATTGATTCATCATTTGATCTCCCTTTGACGTGTTACCTTGTTTGCATTGTCTCAACACAATTAAGATACTTATGTCATGTTTTTCATAAACATGATCTAAGTATCCGCATTGTGGTGTTACGCTGCACACATTTTAGCACATCCTTAGTATACTTTGACTTAGTTTTACTTCAAACATTGTCCAAAATCGTGAAGAGTGTCACTTACTTTGTTTGTGTCATTTCGATACCACTTTGACACTAATATCTCGCTTCTCCGCGAAGCTTGATAGACGTGTCCAATTGGTGTGGTTACATGGCTTACATTTGTAATCCTCACCCTTTAACATTTAGGCCTTGTTTTTTGTTGAACTTGTCGTGGTATCCTTTGATTGGGAGTCACATCTACCCTTTGTTAATATTTATGCCTTGTTCATTTCGAGCTTGACGTAAATATTGACATTGTGTTGATCATTTTTGCATCGAACTATCACTTTGCACACACATTTGCATAGGGTGTATTTCCTTGTTGATTGGCTTTGTGTTTCACACTTCCATGATTGTTCCTTGTGATTATTCATTCAGAAAACTTATTTTCTAGGACAATCCCTTTTTATCTCATCGATATTGCATCATCATGATGTCTATTTTCCTTAGACCTTCTTCAGAAAATCATGCACGCATATCAATACTTATGAAATGTCTAGCTGGTTGTCCTTATGCTACCAAAATCAACATGTCACTTCCTTCCCTTTGAAGGAGTTCCATCACACTATCTAGATCTAGACATTTGTGCTTAAAAATGATGCCAACAATGACTAATTATCACAAGGTTCCCCATACTTACAAAAATAAGGAACCTAGGTTTAGCAATTCAAATCAAAAGATTCCCATTCAACTAAACCTCGTTTGGTTCTTTGTGCTAGAGGGCCCATACGGGTAACTCATTCCCCACCTTCATCTCATAGTCGGTGGTATGATTTGGACGCTTTTGATCCAAATTAGTATACAAGTTCCCCCCACTCTTCTTCTAATTCTAATCCAAACATTTCCTCTTCTTCTGAGGATTCCAATCCAAATATTTCCTCTGACTCTTCTGATGATTCAGATCCAAACTACTATTTGGATCCAAACTACTATTCGGATTCATCTAATTCGACTCCTAAGTCATCTAATGTGACTCCTATGTCATGGTCCTCCCTATCTTCGCAGGAACCTCTTCATCATACATTTAATATGACTCCTATGTCGCGGTCCTCCCTTTCTTCGTAGGACCCCTTTTATCAGTCACCTCAATGACGTCTTCTTCCTTTGAAGATACGTGTGACTCCAAATCCCTCCAATCAAACATCTAATACAATTCTTGAATCATGGTCCTCTCTTTCTTTGCAGGACCCTTGTTATTATTCATCCTGATGTGATTCTTGAATCACGGTCCTCCCCTTCTTCGCAGGACCTTCTTCATCAATCACCCCCAATAAGTCTTCCTTCTTTGAAGATTCATGTGACTCAAAGTCCTTCGAGTCAAATGTCTGAATCGACCCATGTGTCACAATCTACAGACTTTGGACTTAATCCTACTAGTTTACAGATGATATACCATCATATAGGTAGGTCCACACCACCTTCTTCTACTCCTGAGACATCTATCTACACATCTTCTTCGTCCCTCACATCATCTTCTTCTATCAATCATCATCAAACATCTTCTAAGTCTTCCACACCAAGTGAACCTCTTTCTTCCAATCAACCCCTAGTGGTCAATCAACAACTCATATCGATTGATCTCTTTCAGAATGAAGAAACAATCAGGGCATTTATAGGGGCATATGAAGATATTCCTTTAATAGATTACGAGAAAGGATTCTCTTTAGACTTTGATGCATCTGCATACTGTGAGGAAAATTTTGGTTCCTTTTATCAAGAAATGGAGGAAGATCCTTAGATCATGCAACTTGATCCTCCTCTTATTCTTCCATCTTCACATTCTTCATTATGTGATGAAACTCCTTGGTCTTGCATTGATCCATGGCCTATCTTCTCATCACCCAATAACTCTTTGTCTATCATAATTCCTCAATCAAAATCTCTTATGGGGTCAACGCCAAGTAGCCCTTCATCTTCATCTAGGTGTGGGTCACCTTCTAGTAGCCCTCCCTCTGCTATTTGTGGGACATTTTTGAGTAGTCCACTATCTTCTATTCTTGGGGCATGTCCAACTAGCCCCTTGTCTTCTAGGTATGGATCACCCCTGGGTAGTCCATCATCTTCTATTCTTGGGCCACATCCTAGTAGCCCATCATCTTACATCTATGGGTCATGTCCTAGTAGCCCTTCTTCTTCTATTCTTGGGCCACATCCTAGTAGCCCTTCATCTTCTATCTATGGCATCACCTCCTAGTAGCCCATCTTCTTCAATTCTTGGACTAGTATCCTTTTAGCCCATCCATCACGTATCCTTTTCTTCTACCAAAGATTGTGTCAAGCCCACTACCATTTCTCTCATCAGTTCTAAACGTCCACGTTCACTTTCTTCTCCTTCTCAAGATCAGACAAGTCACGTATTAGCTTATAAGAAACCCAAACAGTTTCTTAATCAAGCTCAGATCAAAACTGTAAAGAGATCTATAGCTCCCAACAAATCAAACAATCTCAAAATTCTAAATCAAGCGCGATTCAAGAACGCACATCAACGTAACCATCAAGTATGGTGCAAAGTGCATAAACCTCTGGATGGGGAATTAAATCTCCCACATATGAAATCCATGTTTCAGAACAAATCACAGTCATTTATTGAGTGTGAACTCACCTCGATCATCGAGATCGGGGATAATATCACTCTTGATAAACAAACGCGCCTAGTCTCCCTTATCAAGGAAGTCACAAACATTGTTGTTGGATCTTACCACATAGAGTGACTTTGTTAGTCCCAACCTCTTAAAACTGTCAAAAATCTAAAAATCAAAAACAATTCAAAAATACAAAAAACATTGAGAAAACACAAAAAAATCAAAGGTACAAAGATCAAACATTGCAATCAGGTATTACGTACACATGGATGTTATTTCTTCCCTTCCTTTCTATTCTTCTACAAGTCTTCCTACCATTTTCATCCCTTTGGTGATATTTTGGTTAGCTTATTCGCATGCATTTTGTGACATTTATCTCTATGGTATCTGTTTGACCTTGGTCTTTTATCACCTTGGTAAATTAAAGAATGACTGACCTCTTAGAGATCCTATCACATTCAACATCTAATAAACTTGTTGTGAAGAAATTTTGGACATATTTGTTGACACTAGCCAATGTCATCATCACAATCAATTCCACCTCCTTCCATCAAGCCATTAGTGGTTCTTAACCCCTTGTCAAACAAGAGAGCTGAAATAAGTTTTCAGAAAGAAAAAGAATCAAAATCAATCAAAAATCAAAAGCTAAAAGCTACAAAGCAAAAGCAAATTGATATATTACTCTCTCTTAGGGTATTTCCAATAATCTCTATCGGGGCTATGGATGCCTGACTGGCAGTAGAGAAATGTTGCAATTAGAATCAAATACATCTCCGTCGGGGCTATGGATGCCTGGCTGACAGCGGAGCAATGTACGGCTATCCTTTCACCATCCATTCACAAAATCACCTTTCAAAATCAATCATCCCTACACATTGGCTAGGGTGTCTTCACTTGTTGTCTATTAAATCTTCCCTTCAAGAGGTAATAAATTCCACATGCACACACTGGATCTCTATGAGTAAACAAGATTAGTATGTTACCAAGTGTCTTTTTTGGACCTTGTTCAGACTCTTACTCTAGTCCATATCTCATCTCACGATTTGTGCCTTTGGCTAATCACTTCTTCATTCATAAGGCTTCTAAGCTACATTCATATCATTCACATCATTCTTCTACTTCGTTCAGAACATCCATGTGTATAAGATTACTTTTTTTCCATGTTTTTGGACACCTTTGTCCCCTTTCACAAAAACAATCTTCTCCTTCCTTTCTATCATGTGCTTTTAGGCCAACTTACGTTGGGGGCATCCTTGCTTCTTCCCAACACTTCATTGGTTTATGTTCACCATCATGTTGAACCTATCCATAATGGCCTTGGGTCCCACTTCTACCTGTGAAGAGTTTTCCTTTGAATACTCCCACCTAATCGCTGGGGAATTTTTGCATCTTCACCTTTCTCGCACGCACGTGGCCTTATGCCCTTGTACATCCCATCTATCACTAGGGGCATCCATGCTTCCTCGTCTTCCTGTACATAGTTTCAGAAAAAAATTTTTTTCGAAAACATTCAAATATGTTAAATCATAAAAAATATTCAAATACGTTAGAAAAATCAAAACATTTAAATATGTTATAAAAATCAAAACATTCAAATATGTTTAAGAAAACTTCTAAAAATTGAAAATCATCCTACAAAAATGTCACTCTTTGGTTCTCACCTATTCATGTGCATGACTCATGGATCATCTTGATCTACCTCCATCAACAAAAGTTAGGTTGCTTACTTCGTCTGTACTCTAGGGCACAACGAGTTTCCTGGTACTGTTTCGTAGTGCACATTGCTTTTTCATCAGACCGAAGTGTCCTCGTTTTCCCTTTGCATGTATCCTTGCTTGGGGCACCATCATTAACCCTTGTCGTTAATTTGAATAGGTTGGAATTGAAGCTTGATAACAAAAACATTACATTATGTTTCTCTGTTAGGTTAGCTTGTTTACTTTCTCGTATTGCATTGCATTTTGTATGTTGCATGGAGTTAGGCATCTTTTACTTTCTCATATTGCATTGCATTTTGTATGTTGCATGGAGTTGGTGTTTTTAGCAATGGACATTTGTTCGTATATGGATTTTCATGTCATACTACACTTTTGTTCATTCTTTTTTAATAAGGACCGATGATGAAGATCTCTAGCAATATGATGAAAAATAAAGTTGTTTAAAAGGCACTGGATGGATGTTAGCTCATTCCCCCTTTCTCATACTCATTTTATTCTATATCCCCTTTCTTTTCTTCTTCTTCACACTATTCATTTCTTCTGTTCTCTTTCTGTCATATTTTCGATCGTCGATCGAGTTCTTCTATCACCCCATCGACCAATCGAGGGGGCATCCTTCATTCTACTCATTTTTCTTCTATCCCTTCAAGATTTTCTACTTGTTTATGCTTGTCTACTTTCTTTGAAGTGACGTCACTTACATCACCCCAAAGAGGGGCAAATGTAGACACCTAAAATATGCTTACACTTAGCATTTCCTCCAATCCAACTGATTAACGACACTTCGTTAATCAACCTATCTTCGCTCCACTCTTGGATGCACATTCACGACACACTTTCGGTCGTATTCCTCCTATAATCAACTTATTTGGCTAATATCTCTCTTATTAGCTAAACATTCCTCCTTTCGACCATTCAGAACCTCCCTAGTTCTCTCTAGACCACTTCTATTGGCTTCGTAGGCTATCTATCAGTCATAATTGGTTATCCAGACCCCTCCCAACTCTCAATGAGTCTCTAATCACTTGCTAATCAAGTTTAACTAGCCTAATCCTAGCTTAACTAAGCCTAAAGCATGTTTATCCTAATCTAATCTAAAAGTATTTTTTGAGCTTTAGTCCCACATGCACCCAAATTCCAAATTCTCCCAAGTGGAAAACTATAAATACAAGGCTAAGCCTACCCATTCAAACTACAACTTTACACACAAACACACCTTGTTTACATAACAAAATCTCTCTCACATTTGGAGATATTGGCATTAGAAATCATTTGTGATAGCTTTAAGCTATAGAACATTTGGATCTTGGCCATACTCCATTGTTAAGAGCTCCCCCATCTTGCATCCATCCATTCCAAATATAGTTAGTAAGGGAAGATCTAAAGCTTGGCCATGTAGCCAACTTGGAGAGATCTCTTCACTATGTTTGGGAGTAAACAACACACAATTTGATTGCTTAGAATCTAACTAGGTTCACTTTTATTAAGCTTTCATAGAGTAGAGAGTAGTATACATGTTAGTTTTTGATGTTTTTGTCAAATTTATAATGCTTGCATGTTATTTTCTCTTGTTTAGCTCTAATCTCATGGTGCATGGATGAGTTAGCAAAGCTTTGAGGTTCTTTAGCCTCATTCCATAGCTTTTGAAACTTTCCATTGCACACATTTGGCATGCTCGGTGGGACACTTTGTCCATCCTCCATTAATGGAGTCACTTTGAATCTTTTTGTTTTAGTTTCTAATTTTTTTAGTTTCAATCTTTCTAGATTAGTTTCCAGCTTTCTAGATTAATTTTTCAAATTTTTTTAGATTAGTTTCAAGTTTTTTATTTCACTAACATGTTGAGAAGTTTGTGAATGAAAATGAACTCTTAGATTTAATATATTACCAACAGGGTTACATAGTAATAGGTGTCGATTGACCCCTGATCGGCACCAGTCAGACAAACCGGTATCAGTTACATAGGATCCAAACTGGCATCGGTTAGCAAAACTAATGTCAGTTAGAGGTGACCAGTGTTGGTCACTGTTAGATTTGGATAGGAATGTCCAAGAGGTCTATATTAAGCCTCCAATACCTCAAACTCTTGTGAGAAGGTCACAAAGGGTAAGTAAACTTCCAAAAATATTTACCTCTATTTTATTTATTGTTGACTGATAATGGTGAACCAGATATCTTTGAATAAGAAATACAAGATAAGACTCACATTCAGTGGGAGCATGACATGGATGAGGAGATGGACTCCTTAGAAAACAACCAAACTTGGGATTTGGTCAAGTTGCCAACATGTAAGAGAACATTGCAGAACAAGTGGGTTTACAAGATCAAGGAAGAAGAGGGTGAACATAAAAGATACAAGACAAGGCTTATAATAAAGGGATTTACACAAAAATTAGGTATTGACTTTGGTGAAATATTTTCTTTTTTTGTTAATATGACTTTTATTCATACTGTATTGATTTTAGTTGTAGTAGAAGATTTGCATTTAGAGCAACTATATGTGAAGACGACTTTACTTCATGGTGATTTTGATGAAGAGATTTATATATAGAAGCCACTTGGGTATAGAATCAAGGGTAAGGATAAATTAGTGTGCAAGTTGAAAAAGAGCCTATATGGGCTCAAGAAAGCTCCAAGGCAATGGTACATGAGGTTTGATAGTTTTATGCATGAGCATGGTTACTTGAGATGTGAATCTGACCATTGTGTTTATTTCAAGAAGCTTGAAAATGGGAGTTATATTAGTTTGTTATTATATGTGGATGATATGCTTATTACAAGATCTAGTATGTAGGACATTGGTGAGTTTAAGGGAAAACTAGCTCACATATTTTCTATGAAGGATTTAGGAGCTATAAAAATAATCCTTAGCATGAAAATACATAGAGACAGGAAAAACAAGAAATTGTATTTGTCTCGGGAGGATTATATCTACAAGGTGTTAGAAAGGTTCAACATACAGAATGTAAAACCTGTTAGCACACCTATGGCTAGACAATTAAAATTGAGAAAAGATTAGTGTCATTTATCACATGAGGAGGTCAAATACATGACATGAGTGCCATTTGCTTCAGAAGTTGGAAGTCTCATGTATGTTATGTTTTATACAAGAACAGATATTACACAGGTAGTGGGAGTTGTGAGTAGATATATGGATAATCCAGGTAAAGAGCATTGGAAATCAGTCCAATGGATACTCAGGTATTTGAAAGGAACATCTAACATGTAGTTATGCTATGGAGGTTTGGATATTTCATTATGTGGCTATGTTGATTTGGATATGACTAGAGATCTGGATGGTAGGAGGAGCACTACCAGATATATTTTCATATTAGGTGGGATGACAGTTAGATGGATTTAAATATTACAGAAGGTTGTGGCTTTGTCTACTATATAGGCAGACTATGTTGTAGCTACAAAGGCTAACAATGAGATGATATAGATGAGTAGGTTCATGGAAGAGTTGGGAAAGGAGAAAAGTGATTGTAAATGGTTCAGTGACAGTCAGAGTGTAATTCATTTGGAAAATAACTCAGCATTTCATTCAAGAATGAAACACATTCAGTTGAGGTATCACTTCACACGGCAGGTATTAGAGGATGGAAAGTTGAATCTGGAAAATATTCATATGAGCAAGAACCATGTGGATATGTTAATGAAGCCATTATAAAAGGAGAAGTTGGAGCTACACTCCACTTCTCTTGGTCTTCAAGTTTGAGACTTGAAGAGGAAGAAATAAAGCTAAGAAAGGATCCAAGAATGACGATGTATAGGTATGGTGCAGTAATTAATATTCAAGTGGGAGATTGTTGAGTTGTGGAGTTCAATTACTTCAGTTTAGCATGTAATAGAAACTTTTTGGAAAACACAGTAACTAACATCGATTAAGGGGGAACTGGCATCAGTCAGGTATGACTGGCATCGGTCAGGAAAGGAAGGAACTAGCAATGGTTAGGGCTAACCGACTTTGGTTACCTATGTGAGGATGTTTTAATTAGATATCGGGAATTAGATCTATTTTTAGCATTAAAGTATTTTTATTGATTGTAATTGCATGGCTATGTGCCCTAAGTCTATAAATGACTATATAAGCATAAAAGCTAGGGTTTATAAGTAAGAAAGAAGATGATTAACAAGAATTAGAAAGAACTTGCAAAAAATTGGTGAGAGAGAGAATTCTTGGTGATGAAGCAAAAGCTTGATAGAAAGAAAGTATTATACATATTAGAGGTGTGGAAGATTGTAAATCTTCATTGTATATCTTGTCAAATATTTGGATAATAGATTGGCTTATTTCTTGGTGGACGTAGCCCACACTGGGTGAACCACGTTAAATCTAGTGTTGATTTATGTCTCTTGTTTTGTATATTTCTTCTAGTAGAATATCTGCTTTTATTTGCATGTATGCTTACATCAGATATATTATTTGTATAACCAGTATAATAACCCCAACAATAGGTAGCTCCAATTCTAGCGTATCTAACGGTTCTAGAGGTCGGGGAAACACAGGAGGTTCTGGATCAGATGGGCAAGGTCTAAACCAACCCCAGAATATTTACATGGAGATGTCTCTTTGTCTTCCAAACTATAGGGGCATAGAAGATGTTTTTAACATGTGTATATGTGTGAAATATTGTGGCACATAAAAGGGATCACGGCTTCTGAGCGTAGGACAATCCAATTTACTACTATGTTACAAGGGCATGCACACAACTGGTATAGAAAGTTTTACCCTAATTATACTTGCGTAGACTATACAACTTTAAAAGAGGCATTCCTTAAAGAGTTTCACATCCCTGAGTTTGAGAAAAAGAGTATAAGTGCACTCAAGGATATTAAGAAAGGAACTATTGAGAGTGTTAGAGAGTATGATGCTCATTTTAAAATGTTGTTATCTAAGATTTCTTATGATATACATGCAAGTCAACATGCATAGTGGTTCCTTGGGGTCCTAATTACCCCTTTTAGAAGGGCATTATCACATAAGACATACACTGATCCACACGAAGCACTTGAAGTAGCCTTACATGCTGAGGCAGTTGGAAGTATAGATATTGGGGTGAGCCCATTTTTAGAAGCACAGATCACAGCTATGGAAAAATAGTTGAAGAAACTATCAACAAATTCAACACATGAGACACACACATGGATTTGGTGTACAGATTGTGAAGTAGAAGGTCACACAAAGGATAGTTTTCCTTGTAGATTAGTACGCTCGTTGTTGTTGGATTGTGAGATATGCCATTTAAACCATGATGCTAGCCATTGCCCATTATTACAATGCGTGATAAGGAAGAATGTTTCAAGGTACTGTAAAATCTGTAGGTCCATCACTCATGACATGGAAGACTACCAGCTGATTTGTCAGATCCATGACGTTATAGATATTAGTGTATGAAAAATAGGAGTTTCAGATAACTCTAAGGGAAAGAATGAGCATCAAGACTAGGATCACAATCAGGCGCACTACGATCTAAATGAAGGGCATTTTGAAGGTGTTCATGGCAGAGGTCAAGGATACCATGGTGGATTTGGAGGATGAGGTCGTGGTAGTGGAAGAAGTGAGTTTCCTCATGGAACATGTTATACATGTAGATCTCCTGACCACTACAAGTGTGAATGTCCTCAGAATATTACATGTTCTTTTTGTGGAAAGAACCATAGCTATGAGGAGTTCCCAGACTTATATGAGCATCTTAGTAAATAACATAAACAAGAAAACAAAGGCACGAGAATGGTTAGGATATAACGTGATATGGAAAATCAATGGATGCCTATGTTGGATGCAGAGTCTGAAGAGTTGCAAGTGAAGATTGCGACCCACACTAAGGCGACACACACCAAATAAGAATTGTAGCAGAAGCCTACCATCACTAAGGAGGAGGTTCTACATGCATGGTACCCAGATCTGTCCTTTCAGAAGTAGGTTTATTAGGAAACCATGGAAGTTCTTAGGAATCTTCAGGGTGAGATACAATACTTAAAAGAGCAATCACAGAATATTTAGCAAAAGAAATTATCAAAGATGGTCCAAACTGATATAGATGGCTTAAGGGAAGTGTGTAAAATGTTGCACCAGGAAAATATCATTCCATTTTTAGGGGATTGGTTAAAAGGAAACACTCCACACACAAGTATTGAGACTGGATGATAGATCCTGCATGTAATATTCCTCCTCATAGCCTAGATTATGACAAGGAAATCACTCTGAATCTTGTTGTGGATGGTTGGCTATTGAGTAATATACTGATTGATATAGGCGCGGAAGTCAATTTTCTTACCTTAGATGCATGGGTACAAATGGGAAGACCCCCATTGCAGCCATCCTCTAATATATTATTCATGGCTAATCAAACTAAGGCCACTCCCATCAGGGTTTTGAAGGACGCATCCATTACTATACTAGGGGCCAAGTTCACTGGATACTTTGAGTTTTAGTGCTGACAGAGTTAGATAGCTTCCCAGCTCTATTGGGTGTCCTTGGTGTTATGCAAATAATGTTGATCTTTGGTTCAACAAGGGCTATATCAGTTTCGAAAACAAGGAGGAGAGAGTTATTATCCCGTTAATAGATGGAAAATATACACCCTATGTTGAGCCCTTGAGTGAAGAATATCTGAATAGGATTTATGTACGTGTCATCCGAGATCCAGAGATACTTGAGCCAACTAAAGAAGGAATAATTCAGTGGGAGGATGCATAGTCTATTAGCGATACTACAAGTGTTGCTTGTGATAATTGGGCTCATAGCACCTATGAGTTGGTAGGGTGTGAAGTAAAGAGCATATTTCCTAGAGGTAGAAAACCATGTTATGTCAGGAGAATAGGTAACAACTCGGTACCTTGTTACACTAGAGGAGGAGATCTTATGGTATTCCTGCATGCCATGGAAGAACAATGGATAGACCTGTTGGAAAGAAGAAATATGCTAGCATATACACTCTGTGGGACATCAACATGTTGGTGGATGGCCCACAAGGATAACCTTGTAGGATGGAATGAATTTAGGATTGCTCTTGCTACTAGGTTCCTTAGGAGCAATGCACCTACTCAAATCTGTACTTATTATGGTAATCAACCTATTCAACACCACGTTCAGAAGTGTGAGAGACTCTAGACAGAAGGGAAGGAAGATTTACCACCTTCGCTATGGGTGCACAAGTTTTATTCCACTTTACAAGGATGCACACATGCTTGGTATGTATATGTGAAACTCCATAAAGAGACTAAAATTGGGAATATTTAATTTTTGGAATAACCCTGATGTTTGACTTCTTCTCTACAAAGCCTCTGGTGGAAGAAGCCTTGAAAGTCATAAAGTGCTTAACTATGGGAGATAGTGCCAAGGATGAAGAACTCCTTCAGGAGTTATTAGATGAAGGAGCCTCAGGAGCACATATTTTTTAAGAGAAGAAGGACGATGCAACATTACTTCAACATGCTTTCCTTGAGAAAGAAAAAGGAAAAATGGTCTACTTAGTGGATGACGAAGAAGTAGAAAATGTGGATGTAAATAATTCAATGGGTAGGTGGGAGGTGTTGGACAGTGTAGATAAGACCACACGCCTATCATGAACCTATGAAGACAAAGAATGTGAATATTAGATTAGAGGTTGAGCCTAAGGAAGCCATAATTGTGGACTATTGGTCAAACTCTGAAGTGGCAAAAATCATAGAGTTACTAAGGGATTACCAGGACTTATTCCCTAGGGGGTACCATGAACTTAAAGGCATGCATGAATCATTAGGGGAGATGAAGATAAAACTTAAAGAGGGTGTGTGCCCAGTTAGAAAGAGACCCTACAGGATGAACCCCAACTTGCGTGAAAAGGTCAAAGAAGAAATTGACAAAATGTTGAAGTCTGGAATTATCAAGCCCCTTGATGAGTCAGAATGGGTTAGTCCAATGGTGATCAATATCAAGAAAGATGGATGGATTAGGATTTTCCTGGACTACAGGGAGATGAATGTTGCATGTGTGACTGATCCCTTTCCTACACCATTCACCGAGGAAATACTAGAAGGCGTTGCAGGGTGCAAAATATATTCATTCATAGATGGGTTCTCTGGGTATCATCAGGTTTGGATTTCCCAGGAGGATTAGGAAAAGACTATGTTTACTACTAAATGGGGTAGCTTTGCCTATACTGTAATGCCTTTTGGTCTGAAAAATGTGCCTGTTGTATTTTCACACATAGTTGTTCAAGCATTCAAGGAATTTATTCACAACTTCTTACATGTATATTTAGATGATTGGATGGTGTATGGATTAGTTAAGGATCATTGTGACAATCTGCGCTTAATGTTTGAAAGATGTAGATAGTTGAGTATCTCATTAAACATCAAGAAATGCATATTTGCTACACCATTTGGGATACTATTAGGACACATAATCTACAAGGAGGGTTTGTTGGTTGATCCAGCCAAGGCTGCAGTCATTATAGGCCTAAGGGAGCCTACCAATCAGAGTGAGGTGTGTATATTTCTAGGTCATACAAGATATTACATGAATTTTATCAAAGGATATGCCAAAATTTATGCACCATTGGAAGAGTTACTGAAATTGAAAGGTACATTCTATTGGGGAGAACCGCAACAGGTGCATTCGAGACGTTAAAGGAAAAATTTAATACCGCGCCTATTCTGTGTTTTTCTTCGTGGAGCCAACCATTTCATGTACATGTTGACACCTCTGGCATGGCCATTGGCGTGGTGTTGGCTCAAACTGGAGAAGGTATTGTAGATCATCCTATATGTTTTGCTAGTAGAAATCTGACTCCTGCAGAATAGAATTACACAACTACAGAGCGTGAATTTTTCAATGATCTATGCGCTACATAAATTCCTCCAGTACCTACTAGCTACACCATTTGTATTTTATACAGATCACATGGCATTGAATTATTTGGTAAACAAACCTATTCTACAAGGGCACATATGTCGATGGGTGCTCTTATTTCAGGAATTTGATTTCACAGTTGTGGTAAAACTAGGGAAAAGTAATTTTGGACCAGACCATCTATCCAAAATACAGTCAGGAGAAGAAGCACAGGAAATTGAGGATACCATGCCAGATGCACAGTTATACAGGTTACAATGAACACCATTAGAACTAGAAGACATTGTTGTCTTTCTATGAATAGGGATGACACCAGAAGGAATGAAATCCTTGGAGAAGAAACAACTTGCTATACACACAACCCCCTATATGTTAATCAGTGGTGACCTATACAAATTAGGCCGAGATGAAGTATTGTGTCATTGTTTTTTAGAACATGAGTGCACAAATATTATGGAAGAAGCTCATGGTGGTATTGTAGGTGGCCACTATGCTGGTGATGCCACTGCGTGCAAGATTCTACTTGCTGGATTATGGTGGGAGACCCTGTATAAAGATTGTAAGGAATTTTTTAAGGCTTGTGATCATTGTCAATGCCTTGGGAAACTAGGTCAATGAGATGAAATTCCTCTAAGACCAATTACTAGTGTAGAACCATTTGAGAAATGGGCTATAGATTTTTTGGGTCCTATTTCACCAACTGCGTGCAAAACTGGATCATGTTACATCATAACTTACATAGATTATCTGACAAGGTGGGTAGAAGTAACACCTACAAAGGATTGTACAATGGCCACAACAGCCAAGTTTCTTTGATAAAATATTATTACAAGGTATAGATGTCCCTTAAGTTTGACCAGTGAAAGGGGCACACATTTTCTTAATGAGACAGTCAGAATTCTATTAGATGAATTCATGATTAAACACCATAAGACTACACCCTATCATCCTCGGGAAAATAGGATTTCCGAGGCTTTCAACAAAATTTTGAGCCAAACATTGAAAAAAATCTATGATATTGGAAGAAAGGATTGGGATGATAAGGTATTTGTAGTACTTTAGGCATATCAGAAAACATATAAAAGGTTTAACAAATCCACACCATTTCAGTTAGTGTTTGACGCAGAAGTAGTTCTTCCTATGGAATTTATGTTACCTTCTTTATGTATTGTGCACACTGGCAGTGTTACTGATGAGCAATAATTAGAAGAATGGATTGAACAGTTAATAAAGTTGGATGAACAATGAGCCATAGCATGTTGGATTTAAAAATAATAGAAGGCCAGGCATAAAGCATGGCATGACAGGCACATCAGGGATAAAAAGTTGGAGATAGGATAGATGGTGCTCCTTTATGATTTTAAGTTTTTGTGCCATCCAGGAAAACTCACAGTACATTGGTTGGGGCCATATGTTATCACTAACATACTCAAATCAGGTGCTTTTCAGTTAGAGGCCCTTGATGGAATACAGTTACCTGATTACTTCAACGGGAGTAGGCTGAAGCCCTATTATAAATAAGTCTTCTTGGTTTTTGTAATAAGGCAATATTGCCATTTAGATTAGGTTTTCAATTTTGCATTCCCTTAATCTGTTTCCTTCTTTGTTATGATTTTTCAATTTAGTTGGTGTGTTTGTGTAATAAGTGTGTTTACGTGCTAGAAGCTAATTACTATTTGAAGAATTTTTATGAGCAGAGGACTGCACATACCCTTAGTGTGGGGTAGGTTGTTGATATTTGACTATAGGACTGTTGAAAATAAGTACACATGAAAGGAACTATCTACGGGTGCTATTCAAGGTTGGAAAATTGAAAAAAAAAAAGATTTCTTCTAGACACAAGGACCATAGATAGAGAGGAATGAAGAAACAAGTATAACGCGAGGTAAGCAAATGTCAGGAAGACTACTGGTGGAAGTTGCAGTGATGAGGTACTCAAGCACATGGAAGCACACTGAAGATAAGTCTATGGCCAAAAGATAGGAGAGAGCACTAGAAGGTTATAGCTTCGGCGTGAAGATGTACCACATGGAAATAATAAAAATGGCTAATTAATGAGAGGATTGTTAGTAGGTGGAGGAGCAATAAATGCACTAAATTTTTGAAATTCTATATAAGGATGGGATGCGAGTTTATTTTTACCATTGCAATTGAGAGAATTTGAAAAGGGTTAAGTGCAAACGAGCCGAGAAATCGTGTTGAGGTTCGTAGTGTGTGAAACTAAATGTGAGGAGAAGGGTTGTGTGCTGGAGAAGCTTATGTTCCCATAGGAGAAGGGTTTGAGTGAAGAAGACACATTACAAATAAGCTAGGTCATGCTATTTCCACTAGGGCATGGATATTTAAGCTAGGGTTTTGACTTGCTCAACTACAGAGGAAAAAAGAGATTTTTCAAATGGCACCAAAGAAAGCACCCACAACAGGAGATAAAGGGAAGAAGAAGGTTGAAGTGGAAGAAGAAATTGCTCCCGAGAGTAATTTTTTAGAAATTCAGTATCCAGAGGGTGTGATTGTGGGATAAGAATGGTATTCCCATATCCGCTAATGTAAAATCAATGACTATAACCATCAAACATCAGATAATAAGAAGGAGATTGATGCCTTGCTGAGCACGAAAACAAACCCTTGATGAATAGAGGATATACCAGTATATGATGAACTGGTGAGAAGTTGTTGAAGCAGAATGGAGTCTACCAATTGTATGAGCTACCATATTTTGGAAAGTATGAACCAGGTGTATCGGTGGCTGATGAGAAGATTCCATGAGGACTTCTGCATTTACTTCAATGATGGAGGGTAAGAATCACAGCTACTTTGATTTCAATGGTGAGCAGGACTAAGGGCACATTCGGAGGGTTGGATCTGGATAATGATTTAACTATAAATTGAAGAATCCTTGGAGATGAGGAAGGAGCTGGGGTATACCAAGGGTCCACACAGCATGAAACATTGACAAGTTGAAGAATAACCCAGTAGTGGAGGAAGCTACACATCTTGTGACAAATCTGAATGACTAAGGAAGGTGGTCACAAGTAAACAAAATGTGGTTGCATGTCACCAAGAAGATGTCTCAAAGAGTGGTCTACAACATTATAGATCACATAGCGAAGACAATCATCAAAGAAGCGTGGACAAATGACAGAATCAGTTTTGGCATTATGTTATTTTTTAGTATGATGAATATTCAGTTCCTAATGGAAAGCTCTGCATTAGTCAAGAAACCCCACAACCAAAAGGTAGGAGAGGGAAAGTACTTGTGTGATGGATTATGATCTTAGGACCATGATCCAGATGAGGTACTATGTGGAAATCCCAAACTTCCATGAAAATGTGAATGGGCTTATTGAGACCTTTCCAATTGGATGGAACTCCAGGTTGAAACAGAGTCCGTATAAATTCTATAACAGGTCAAATTTTTGAATATCAACTCTCAATAGGTCAACCATACCAATGACAGGGTGACACGTGGAAGTGGTTAAGGAAAAAAAATGGATGGTACATTTTCAAAATACCATCCTGTAAGAGCTCATCGCAAGCTTGAAAATTTTAAGTGACCAAGCCTCTGAGCCGAAAATATGCATTGTCAAATGCGATCAAAGATGTCGTGACAACTCTAGACGTGGAAAAATGGTGTATTATGCATCACTTGAGCAGGCTGTACATTTATATTTTGAGAAGGGTTTGAGTGAAAAATCTATTTGATATTCCAAATAAATTCAAGGATCCCATGGTATAATGCAGGATTTTGTGCCTGTGCACAAAGCTATTTAAGGCTTATGTTTTCAATTTTCTCAATTCAAATGGCCTCGAAACCCTAAGACCTATTTTTTAAGGATGGATTTGAAAGCACCCATAGTAGATCAGCCTTAAAGGGAAGTTGAAGGTTCAAAGTGATAGAGAAGAAGATTACTCTCTGAGAGTTTATCTAGAGGGAAGGTGATTGTGGTTGAAAAGAGGGACAGGATTCCCATTATCGACCAAGTTTGTAGAGATCACAATTTTCGAGGCACCATGGTTCAGTTGTTAATACGAAGGAGTTGATGAGTTTTCCAGAAAGGTAACTTTCATGAATTTCTCCCATAGTGCACGATAGATGGATTTCCATCCAGTAACGATGCATTGTTGGTTAGCACAAGTCAATGGAGAAGTAGAATTTTGATCCACTTATGATGCTATATGAAGTCCTGAAAAAAAGGGAATTTTAAGCTAATAATTTTAAAGTTTCCATTGTATCAGTGGTTGATGAGTATTTCAAGTCGTTGACAGAATTCTTCTATTTTCACAGGGAACAAACAGAAGGGTACTGAATCCATGGCTACTTTGAATTTCAATGGTGAAAGGACTAAGGGCCTCATGGGTTGGATCTAGATAATGATTCTAAGGATAAAGGTATTTTAACAATCCTAAGGGAGATGACGAAGGACGTTTAATGGGGTATACCAAGGGTCCACTCGGTATGAACTCCGTTATTGACAAGTTTCTTGAAGTACTTGGATAGTGCATTTGGCAGCTGTACATCTTGTGATCAAAATTTAAATGACTAAGGAATGGTGGTCACAGGTAAACACAATGTGGTCCATAAGCCCACAACAGATTTGAAGATGTATCAAGGAGTCAAATACAACATTGAGTGATCACATAGCAAAGACAATCATGTGAAGTAAAGTGTGGACAGGTGATAGAATAATTTTTGGCACTAAAGTTATTGTCCTTAGTATTCATTGAGATTGGGGTGCCTGATGGGCCAAAGGAGAAGATTTTGGAGTACCCCACGGAACATAAGTCACATGCAGAAAGGTTTGACAAGTACTTGTGTGATGGATCAATGAGTGGACCATTCAAGTAGGGTGGAGATGTGGTATGATAGACTCCACGTGGAGTTCGAGGAAGAGTGGCGCATACCCAAGGATTTGCCTTTAGTGGTGGGTAAGGCAGTTCTGTTTGCAGTATACCAACATTTTTACATCGCGTAATTTGCGATGAAGGATGGGGCTTGGAGCCCATGGTGAAAACTATCATATGCCTTCATAGCAAGGTATTTCCAAGCATCATTTCATTGGTTTTCAAATGCACACCACTTAACCTTCAATGCAGACAAGGTAGATTGACTACCACACTATGAGGAAGAAGTATGTATATCCAGGGCACAATGCATACATTGAAAGACTTATTTCAGATATTATAAGCATGAAACCTGTGAGCTTTGTAGTTGGGGACACAGGAGCAGTGCTTATGTACCTGGAACTCAAACCCAAGGTGGAGAATGCTAAGTATGTGGAGAATGAGTTCGCGCTCCCAAGGATGCCAAAGGGTAAGCATATAATGGAAAATTTTCCAACACCCAAGCCCACAGAAACAATTCAAGTTCATGATGAAGAGGAGGAGCATGAGGATAGTGGTGGTTTGGAACATAGAGGTAGAAGACATCCTCTAAATAAGGATGAAGATGAGCAGAACTACTCCATGTCAACCACAAGAGGGAGATGATGAGGACTTGGATGCAGTCTAAGGAGAGCACTAATTCAAGAGAGTATTTAGGAGAACAAGGACCCAAGGTGCTACTCCGTAAACAGTGTGCAGATCACCTCGACTCTCTCCACAGAAGGAGACAACTGAGAAAAGGAGAAGGAAATTAAATTTGAATGAGGAAGTGGAAGAGTTAGAGGAAAGTGTGCCCAATTCTCCTACACCTCTAGAGAACATAGAGGAATAAAAAGATGAAGAAATGAAGGATGGAGAAGAGGAAGAAAAAGGGGCAGAAGAGACAACAAAAGAGACTTCTCAGGACATAGCAGCACAAGTTCCCAATCTTGAAGCCCAAGTTCCTAAGCATCCTAGATCAAGAAGAACAAGTGGGGAGTATATTCCACCAGCCATGGGCTACACCAAGGACATAGGTAAAATTTTATGTGCCCATTTCCAGAGCACAATGGCACAAAAAGAGTTATACAGCTGGGAGTTAATGGATGAAGATATGGAGATAATGTGCACAAGGAAGCAATTGTCATGGTCAATGCACACGCACATGGATGAACCAAACTTTGATGTATGTGAGGATTCATGCATGTCAAGGAGGTTGAAAAAGACACCTCAGGCCAGACACATAACAATAAATCCTACTGTTATGTCTGATGAATAGGTGAGCAATGCTTTGGTGAAAGTCTCAATAGAGGTCCCACGTTGGAATATGGATAAAGCTGCCACAATTAGGGTGCTAAGGGAGGAGATCAAGACTAAGGATGAGGAGATAACACCTATAAAATAGGAAAAAGACTTGGCACAAAAGAAGAATGTTGTGTTTATCAGAATGGTAGAGGAGATTGGTGATAATGTCATGAAGGATAGGCCACACTTAGAGCCAAAGGTACCCAAGATGTTTCCTTTGGTAATACATTATGTGAGTACATTGGTGGACTTAGTGCTTGAAGATGAACTCTGTGCATTCCTGAGCCAAAGGATCTAGCACAGACACAGAGTGTGAAAAGGCTTCAGTGATGTAGAAGATTGCATCATATGAAGGATTGCTTCAGAGCTTATAGGAGGAACTCAAGAAGGTGGATCAAGCAATGAATATTTGTACAGCACCAGAGGCTATTATAAGGACCAGGACCATTTTAGAAGACAATGAGGTCCTGAAGGCCATGAAGGATGAGACATTGAGCCACACAGAATGGTTAGCACTTGTTAAGCAGAAGCATGAGGCCCTTACAGCCACTCAGGAACCTCACAGGGAAAGGTTGGATGAGCTTGGAAAACTCATCACTCAAAATATGGACTTGTTGGAAGGAAGAATGACAGGCATGTCCAACATTGTGTTGGTATTACAGAATGAAAAAGGATAGATTATAAGAGATGAATTAGATTCAATTACAGTAGATATTCTAGAGAAATCAGAGGTCATGCTCAATGACTGGCATACCTTAGAGGTGGAGATAAAAGAGTAATATTGAGAATTGGTTATTCATGTTGCAGAGGAAGACACTAAAGTTTAAAGACATTATTTCATTCATCAAAATTATTTTTATTCCTTTATTCATATTCTTTGATTCATTTTTAGAGACAAACATTGCCAGGGAAGCAATGAAACTAGTGTGGGGTAATGTTGATTACCCAAACTCTGGAACTTAGTAAATAAAATACATAAGTTTCACATGGGAGAAATAGAGTGCATTCAAAGGTGCGGAAGCATTGGAGAGGATCGCGAGAAGAACAGAGATAGATTCGTGACTTAGTCCATTTTTCATGATGAGGATCTATTTTTAGAGATAGCGTGCAGAGCACTCAAACCGATTCGAGACTTGCGCGCCACACACTAGCTATTTTTGGATGATCAGCTACGAAGTGTTTTACATGGATACAAGATAAAGATAGAGTGGTGAACTGATAGTTGACTAAGGGAGATCTATTGTTAACACTCTTGCATGTAAGCCTATTTTTGTAATTACGCGTGGCTAATAATAGCATGCAACCTATTTTGGGATTAGATAAGTGGTGAAGGGAAATTCCCCACCCTTATAAGTATGTAGTTAACTATGTAGTAAAGAATATATATATAGATGAGATACAGATATAGAGAGAGAGCATAGATATACGTGTGAGAACTAGGGTATAGTGAGATTATGCTGCTAGATCTATTACACACATGAGCGTATACTACTATTATTGTAATGAAGATTCTGTGTATTTACTGTAATTAATATAGTGGAGACTATGGACTGAAACAAGGTGTTCTCATGGTTATAATTCAGTATTACATGCTTGATTCTATTATGGTTATCTGTTAGATCTGTTATGTTCTAGATCCAGATCTCTAAATATGCACTGTATGAAAGATATATTAGCTATAGATCTGAATGATTAAAGTCTTCATCATGCTAACATCCTGAAACAACAACCTTAAAGAGGAGCATGGTACCTTTGTGTGCTTCAAGTGAGCACTCAGTCTAGGCTAAGTGATGTGCCAGCGTGCCTGGGCTTGTGTTACTGAATTCTAGGCTACATCATTTCATACCCAATTTACATCTTATTTAGAAATCAACCTTTATCACACTAATATCCAATTATTCATCTGAATCACCAGGGATTCCCTCAAATCGATAGTGAATTTACACTAATATTCATCATGCTAACATCCTGTAACAACAATCCTAAAGAGGGGCCTGGAACCTTTATGTGCTTTGAGTGAGTGCTCATTCTAGGCTGAGTGATATGCCAGCGTGCCTGAGCTTGTATTACTGAATTCTAGGTTGCATCATTTCATACCCAATTTACATCTTATTTAGAAATCAATATTTTTCACATTAATATCCAATGATTCATCTGAATCACCAGGGATTCCCTCAAATCAATAGCGAATTTACAAAATGGCTATCAATCCCTATCTTTTTATTATTTAATCACATTTTGATATCTGTAATCACTATTTTAATCAATCATCATCTCATTCGGTGTCCTCTTTTTTGAAGTCATTTTATCTACTGGGGATAGATGGTACCAGGTTAGGCACATCTGATTGCCAACATATATGACCTTCTTACCATTTAACATCCCTTCTTCTAGGAACATTTTGACATCGCACATGAGTTGAGTGTTTATTTCATCATCAGGATACCCATGTACCATTGTAGGAAGTTCTCATATCATCTTGAAAGAAGTAACCGAGAAGAACTTGATGCTTATACATTGTCTTGCGTAACATGGTATACTTTAAGTGCATGTTTGCAATCATATTTGATGTGTTTAATAGGAGCTGTAATATTCTGTCCAATGAAGAACAGGAATAATCTCCATCCCTAAGGAGTTATAATCTAGAATATTGTCATATTGGGCCAATTATCAAAGGGATTCATTTCCACTTGAATGTGAAATGAGTTGACACCCCTTCCAGGATTCCTCTAATGAGTTCAAAAATGTGATGGGTCTTAGAATCCAAAGAAGACCATCAAGAAAGGCTTTTACTAAGAGCTAGTATTGAGTAAGGATTTTTGTATGTACAAGTTTTCTCTCAGCTCTCTAAAATGAGTCCTTTGTGTAAATTTATCCGTCTTACATTCATTCATCCTAACATGGTGACAATTGTCGGTGTAGGTATCGTTAAACCCTATCTCTAATCTGAGTATCCTTTGATGTTTGTTTGAACATACTTTTCATTGAAACTAAAGGCACTTATCTACTTAAACAAGGTAGATATGATGATTGGGAATCCCTTCAGGTGTGTCAAATCTTACGAAGCACTCCAAAGGATGGATATCACTCAAGTTAATTACACACAATAATATAGTGAAATGCAAAAGAGATACTTAAGTGTATTCCCTTCATAGGCATCGGATGAAGTGTTAACACACATTGATTTACACCCTCTTCCAATTTTCATGAATGATCTAGTTAACACTTTTGGTGAACTATGGGATTGTATTCAACCATCATCATAGGGTTAGATTTTCTCCTTGAGATAAATCTTCTAGAAAAGGGTGTTGCCTCTTTCTCCTGATGTAGTATGCATAGCCAAAATTGGTAAACTATGTCAGACACTACAACTAATGTACCTAAAACATAAGGTCTAAAACTCAAAACTTACCAATGATCTAGGATTGAGAGAGTATGGAACAGCTACAAAAAATGAAATAAATGACGATGTACTAACACAAAAACAAGGTATCAATTATGACTAAGAAAGACACACAATGACTACTGTAGACAAAAAAAACATGCAACTTGGACTACATTTACTAGGTCCTAAAAGCATACTCAGCATAATACATTATGTCCTAAGCAAGAAAACCAGTGTGCATGCCCAATGTATTTTTGACCCTCTTTTCATTGTCTCTTATTTGCAATATTTAGTCTTACACACCCATACACACCCAGTTGTAACCTTTATTTTAACCACTCACCTTTCATGGCATTCTAACCCCTAACTCTTTAGCACTAAAACTATAATTGAGTTTTCTTACTCTCTCTTGTTCATAAATCTCAGCTTTACAAGTCTTAAAGAAGTGAAATTGAAGCATAAAGGCTATATACAACTTGTTGCAATAGTTTTTTATAAAAATTTCAACACATGTGGGAATCACAACTACAATTAGCTTGTGATCTTCATGCAATTTTTATTGAATCACAACTACAAATTGTCTTGCAATCTAAGTCAGGTATATTTGTCATTTTAATTTATTGTTTTGTTATTTTAATCAATAAAATGTATTTCTCCTTAAAATGGTTAAGGATCTTACCAATGTAGGTCCTCTAACCATAAAAAATAACTAACATTTTTCAAGTGTGCTTGTGTGTAGGTTTAGAAGATTTTTTACCCACTTTATTCAACGAAAGAACCCATAATTGTCATTCTCTTCATAATGGAAACATAAGCCAATTATATTTTAAGTAGAATTGATTTTTAAGTTTCATATCAACTAATCCATCTTACAGGTGATCCAAATCTAGGCATACAAATTCAAATTTATGTAAATCATTTTGTGAACCAAAATCATGATCATGCACCAAATCCATTTTCTTTCTTCTACCTCTTTTAAGTTTATTGTAAATTCTTCCTCTTTTATACCTACTCATATCTATTCCTAAGAGGCCATCCAAGATGAGTATATCCCTATCGTTACTCAACATCCACCTGTCTTCATGACTGCCTCTGTACACCACAATGTTAATGTCGTCACCACTCATCAGAATAAGAAACCTTTGTAGCTACCTACTTCTCTCCCTCCTCCTCTTAGTGCACCACTCCCTTAACATATTGCATCATCTAAATAATATGATATCATCAAAAAATTAAAAAATACCCCCGTTAAGATATCTCCCTTCTATATTTTGTGCAAGGTACCTGATTTTCATCACACTCTCAAAACTACATTGCAATCTACTCAAATAAAAAGTGATGACCCTCATACTACCTTTCCCAATCGCATGGAACCTTTTAAACGCATTAGTAATTCTATCATATTTATTGATGAGGATATCTCACATGATTCATATGTTGATTCTCCTCCTCTCCTTATCATGGCTCAAATCTAATGTTTCCAAATTAAGTATGTACTCAAAGATAATGGTCCTACATTGAATATGTGTCATCTATCCTTACTAGCCAAACTCAGTATTCCTCATAGTACAAATCAACAATCTACTCTTGTTTTCAGTGGCTATGACACTACCACTCATGTATGCATAACTAATATCAAATTAGAATTACAAGTGGGACATTAGAATCTCATTACTCCTTTATATGTCATGAATGTCCCATTACAATTTAATGTCCTCCTTGGCCGACCTTAGATCCATGACATGCGAGATATCCCTTCTACAATCCAACATTGTGTCAATTTTATCTGTGATGGCTATGAACATACTATTACTATTGATTATGAACCATTCAAATATTTTCACATAGACACTGCCACCTCCATGGTTATTCCCCCATCTCAACCATTCCCATCACATTATCTTGATACATACATTATTGGGGAACCCAAAAATTTGAATCCTATATCAATAATCCCCATCACTTCCTCTATTCATAATCACACTACTGATCTTATCTCTTATGTCATATTCTCCCATACACCTTATGTATCTATTACCAAACCCCTAGAAAGTTTTGAACAATACTTCCATGTTGAGACTAATGATTACAATGATGATTTTGTTGATATTATTGAGCTTACTGATGACAGTCTTTGTGTTTTGAAATTTACCCCCATTGAATTTGATGGATACTTATTTTATAGACACTACATTGCTACAAGTCCTGGTGAATCCCATGTTAAATCTCCAACCCCATAGGCTACTCCTACTGCTATGATTCCTTATCATATTATCGTGCACACCCTTGAACCCATTCTAGATCCAATTTTTACCAAACACTATCCTCTTTCCATTATTGGATATTATTATAGGCCTCCCTCTTCCTTTGATCGATTTACTTGCACATTTATACATTAATTAGGAGTATTGAAAGCTTGTCCCTTATGATCCTAAATTGTCTAAAACCATATGTACCTATGAGGCTCTACTCCACTTCGACCTCACTCCTACCAATATCATACCTTTTCTCAAACCAAATAGTGAATATCAAGGCTATGTCTTTCTCTTAAAAAACTTATTGTAAAAATGTATTCTACATCTATTTTTGGTTACACTTAATCCCCAATATTTTCCACTTACACTTGGGAAATCTTGGCTGAAATACATTGATGGAACTATTGATATGCATAATACTATTCTCACTTATCCCATGGCCTCCAAGACTATTTTTATTTGTAATGATTCATTCCTTGATTACACTCCCAATTTGTCACGATGGAATGCAAAAAAGCACTCTTATGCACCTTTTACTAATGAAAAACATGTCATGGGCATGTATGAGTCACAACTCATAGGTTTCTTCAAAAATAGGCCAAAATCATTTGCATATCATACCTCCAATCCAAACCATTTTGGGTATATTTGATATTTATATGATTCTCTCAATGATATCACTGAGAACACCATGAAATTCACATTGGGGGCATATTACTCCCCCCTTTCTATATGATTACACACACTTACACACATGTGTTTTCACATAGTACTCTTGAGGTTAATGTAGATTACTTATATATTCTTACATGATGCATGATGCTTGGCATTGTACCCTGTCAGTGCCACTGAGGCTCCTGGGGGAATTTACCTCTTCCTATCTCTCTATATTCAAGTTATATCATTACAACATGTATTAATTTAATTCCTATATATATATATATATGATTTATATTCATTGTGGCATACTATCAATTTTTATAACATGATTAATGAGTGCTTCATGTGTAGAATTTATCTTACAGGCCTACATCCAACCATGGTTATTTGATTTGTTTATATCTTGTCTTTATTTGTGTCTTGATTGTCATTATTTGTTATTTATGCCATATGCTTGATTGCATGTCTTTATTTCCATAGCCTTGAGGGCTTTGAGTGTCTTGCGACATCCTCAGTGGTGTCCCATCTTTTCAAATAGCTACTCGTTATGTATTTTTCCATGTTCCTACATGTTAATGCATGTTTTGACTAGTTTATATTGCACCATACTAGGATTGTTTGTGACTGAAAATTTTGGCTAGCCTTCCCCATTGTTTTATATGTGTTATGTTTATTACCATATGCATTCCCTATTCCCCCTATAGGATTATATTTCATATGTGCACATCAATGTCAACTTTCCTTGTTTGGGATACACTCGCCTTGGTTCATCTCATGTACCCCAAATGTGTGGGGATAATAATTGGGTTAATATTTCACCTTCTCAATAGTTCAAAAACTAGATACAAAATGGTATAAAAAAATCAAGATAAACAAGACCTAAAAATAGGTCCAGAATTAGAATTGGGCCGAAATCACATCATGAACAGAAGCACCCAAAACAAGCAGGAGTGGTGGGCACTAGTGTCCCACCTAGGAGGTTCTATCGTAGGGGTAGAAAAAAGGAACATTGCATAATCAATAGGTTTCTCTTAATAGTAATTTCCAATTTCCAATAGCACATACTTAGTTTTAGGTTACTATTAGGAACAACGGGAACAAATTCAGTGGTAAGTTACATACTTTGAGCAAGGGAACTAATTACTCTACTTTCTTAGTGACCAGTTTCTATTGGGTTTTCCACCATTTGGAGTGGCACTTATCCTTGGGGAAGTGTTAATGGTTAGAGGTAGAAACCTACAAATCTCCCAATACTCTTCCATTGGCAATAGGATGTCTAAATCCTCAGTTTAGCGACAAGACGCTTAGATCCTCAATTTGGTGACATGACACCTAAATCCTTAGTTTAGAAACATGATGCTGAAACTATTAGTTTGGTGGCATGTCACTAAATCCTCAACACCATTCCAACCATCTCCAAGGAAACAAACATACATGAAAAATTATCTCTTTTCTCATGGCACACCAGTGTACTCTATCCTTGACTCACTTATTTTTCAATAAGCATTCCTATTTTTACATTTACTAAGTTAAATTTCAATTTCATTTGTCATGAACATAGACTACACTTATATTCTTTTGTAGGTCTAATATTACTTCGAAAAAAGGGAAAAACACAAATGGAATAAAGAATAATCTCGAAGATGCTCCAAAAAAGGCAATATTCAAGTAGAAATCATAAGCATCATTTCTACTACACATGTAAGGTCACCCCTAGGATCTCTATCCTCTTCTACATTCCACGACACACATCCTATAATATCCATTCAGCACGGTATCAAGCACAAGTCCTCATTCGACATGCTATTGGTTATAACTCCCTTCATCTTTCCACAATGTATGTTCTTCTTATCTACTTTATAGTACTGAATATCCATTCACCAACTTAAAGTGGGGCATAATGTAATCACAAAAGCACACACTTACCACTTACATCAAACCTCTAAGTATGTCATTATATGTGTTATTCTTAAGTAATAAAATTGGAAATTAACAACAATTGTTTTGATTTTATATTTATTTATTCTCATTTGATGCTCTTGACATTTTTATTAACTAAAATATGAAATGATATTTTATCTATCTCAATTAATCTAAGCAAGTAAAATAGATATAATAAGTGATATGAACTGAAATATGAATGTTAAGTAATTTTGTTTGATATTAAAATAAAATGAAATAATTGAAATAACAGGGATAAGGTACTAACCTGAAAATGAATTACCTCACTAAGATTCAGGACTGAATAGGATGATGTGTAGACAAAGTATATTATGATGGTATAACCCAAGAAATTGCAACAGATGAATATTTGACAGACTAGGGTGCTTGGAAAAGGATTAGTTGATATGTGGTCACCCTAGTCTACATTATGGGCACTCTATTCTGTGGAACATCTCAAGACCTAAATCTAGAAGTGTTGCTATATTTTCGCACTATCTTGATCTTTGTTGCATGATTGTGGTAGTAACTTTTTCGATGATGTCATAAACCTGTAGTGAAAATTCACCTGCAAAACCCATACAAAGCATCAAACCCCTAAAAAATAAAGATGCATATGAAGGGGTCAGACTATCCTTAGTAGCCACAAAGGTGGACTTACAACTAAGCATTATACTACATTCTAGAACCAATGTAGTTCTATGTGCTTTATGTGTGCAATGATGTTCCTAGGGTGCCATAGCGCTAATGACATAGAAATAGGGGCAATAGCTAGATGTAATGCAAAATGTTGGATGGAATAGAATAGACTTTCCTTTCCTATACAGTGTATGAGATGCAATGATCCCCAAATATATCCCCTTGCCTTAGTAGATAGCTACCCCTTGGTGGTAGATAGTTTTCCCAAAAAATAGTATGTATGTTGTGTTTATATAGGGATATCTTGCTCAAATTTTGACACTAATGACCTGACATGATGACTAGTACCTAGGGGAATGAGAGGGAAAATTACAAAGACTGACCTCAAAACTCTAAATTAGATGTAAGTTTTTTCGGGACTAGGGCACCTAAAATAAGGATCAGGGCACCCATGGGTGCCCCAGTTCTACCTTAGGCACCCTAGTTAAAGACTAGAGATGACAAGTGACCAAATAACAACACCTAATACTCCCTGAGAGATGACCAGAACTTTGTAAACAACTAACAATTGTGTAAGATAAATGAGGATGATGACTAACTAACTAACAACATGACTAGGGGATAGGTCATTAGTGAATACTTTTCTTGTGTGAGGTCCATATACAAAACAACATACTTTGTGGCATAAATGTAATAATAAGTGTGTGATTTTGTGACTATATTTACCCCCACTTTATGTTGGTGAACGGAAAGCTTGGTAACAAAAATTAGTTAGAGATGCGTACCTGAGAGAAATCTAGATAAGCCCATGATGTAATAGAACACATAGATTTGGTAGTAAAATCATGTTGAAATAACCATATAGCATGTCAAACTATGGATCGACATGTGGATCTATGTAACGTAGTGAAAAGCATAATATCATGATGAAGTGTACTAAATAAGAATGATAATAGAAATATTAGATAATTGATGTCTTTGAATGTTGGATGATGATGATGAGATGGGGTATGGAGTGATCAGTTCCCGACCCGAATGTGTATACACGAATAATCGACTAGAGGATTTGGGCATCTTTCCATCAGAGGAAGAGTATAGGGAGAAAAGTGTGTTATTCTCCAATCTCTAACTACATCCTCAAGATCTAGCCATTGCAGATGAACTCATATCAATTTTTGGTGGTTTTTGGGTCCAAATAATTTTGATCAAAGAATAGACCCATGTAGGAGTGGTATAAGAAAGGAACTCTTGCCCACACTCCACGGGTTTCATAGCAATGTGATGGCTTCCAAGTTAGGTTATCTAGAAGCAAACATAAAATTTATGATGGCTTCCAAGTTATCTCATCTGGAAACAAACTCAAAATGGATATAATAGCTTCACACTTTAGGTCATTTGGGAAAGCAATGGATGTAATCTCCCAATTTAGGTCATCTAGGAGACTGATTGTGTTGAATTTGTATTGACAATATGATTTTGATTGTTAGATATTTTCACACGTTGATTGATTGGTTACTCATAGAGAGATTTCATGTTATTTTTCCCCAGGTTAGGTCATTAGGGGGAACAATAGAAATTAGTGAATGATCACATGGAAAATATTTTAACACTTGTTACCCCCATATTGGGTTATTAGGGGGAAGTGATGAAATGTTTCATAGAAGAATTTTACATTTGTTGCCCCCAAATTAGGTCATTAGGGGGAATTAACAAGGACATGTCACACGGTGAATTAGTAAATGTTTGAAAATGATGAGTCAGTAGTATTGAGTGATCATATGGTAATGTAAGGGAGATTATAGGATGACCCCAATGATATGACCCCCCTTTTGGTGAAAGGGGAAGTGTTTAGAAGAACAAACACTAAGTTGAAAGTAAGCACAAAATAGATAGAAAGTGATAGAAAACACCAAAATGTGTATGAATTGGATGGAATACAAAGCTAAGGATAGATAATTCATGAGTAATGTGTATGTTATGGTGGTAGGTAGAATTATAAAAATAATTCCGCAAACAGGGTGTAAATCAGATTAAAAACACTCAAGATATGACAAAAACCGCATGGTGTGTATTAGTTGGGATAATAAGTGCAAAATAATGACTATAGTAAAGTGGGTGGTGAAAAAGTAACTATAAATAGTGAAGTGAAAAAGTGTTTAGTCACTTTATTTTTTGTTTATGAAATTTTGATATTGAGCACAAAGTGAGTGAAAATGTCGCAAGTGAGATTAGCGCACCCTAGTTGGTTTGAGAAGGTGGCAACCACCGTAGCATCACGCACTTCTGCGAAGCTGGTAAGTGCATTATTTTTCAAAAAATGAATGGTGTAGTAGTATTTTTTGTTGATTTTTTATAAATTTTATATTTTTAATTTTCTCAGTGTTTGAGACCTAGACAAAAGTGGTGAGGGCGTTGGTAACCCCTGGGATAGGAGCGACCATATCCAGGTGCTAGTGTTTTGCTCCTGGGTGCCCCAGTCTTGCATCTAGGTGCCCTAGTCTAGAAAGTGTGTATGTGGTATAGAATGGTAAAAATCAGATTTCTAGTTTATAATAATGTGAGAAGCAAGTGTGTTTGGACTTGTATAGTGTTCTAACATTGTGTTTGTTATTTTTTTACATTGTGTAGAGGGAAATTCACTCAAGGGAATTCCACTATGGGCGTCACATGATACTTTTCATGGATTGGGCCTGTCAGACAATGATTGGGATTTCATGGACCATTTCATCTTGTGGCATATAACATGGATGGGGGATGTGCCCCACAATATGCCCATGTTTATTGCATTATGCGAGAGGTGGTGCACATATATGTGTATGTTTTGGTTACCTACGAGCAATATGACTATCACGTTAGAGGATGTGTATCGTATATTGTGAATGTTGGTTGTTTGAGAGAGAGTAAAAGTGATACCATTGGAGGATATGGAGAGGCAGATGCGAGGTGCTAGATGGTAATTTTTGGGGACTCAAGTACCTTTCAAGGCCCGTATCACTCTATATGTTATCTTACGATTTGGGGTTCCACATTTGTGGAAGTTCATAGCGATTGCTAGATGTTATCTTATGGTTTGGGGTTCCGCATTTGCAGAAGTTCATACCGGTTGTGATTACTTCATCTATAGTAATAAAGGGAGGAGGTGTAGGCATCTTATATAAGATGCATGATATATGTCGGTGGATAGAGGAGGAGGGCACTAGATATGTGTGGGCACGGTGTTTGTTGGCCCACCTATACAGAGATCTATACCGATATACTCAAGATGAACATGGTGGTGGGATAGGAGCCACTAAACTATTGCACGTATGGGCTTATGAGCATATAGCCATGTTGAGACTAATTGGAGGTCCAAGAGGAGAGTGGACTAGGCCAAAGATATATGTGAGGAGGTGGATTAATATTTGTGGGCATAATATGGAAACAGATACCTATAGAGTACTGATAGATAGGATGGGGTCCAAGGTAGTTACATGAAGGCCATACTGTGACTATGAGGGATGGCTCAAGGATACTATAGAGTTGTGGTGTATTAGTAGGATGATGTGGTTGGAGGATAGATTTCCAAGCGAGGCTGAGATTTTTAGGTAGAGAGAGTATTGCGATAGTTTGGCATGGCTCAGGATGTGCCCTCAGAGCCATAGATATGGATGAGAAATAGCATAGCACCTACAAGTTTTGAAGCTAGACTAGGGCCTACATGAGAGTAGTTAGTACCTCCTGAGCTAGATGAGGTAGACACAGAGATAGAGTTGATATAATCAAATGATCTGAGTTAAACAAAGGAGTACCGCACATGGTGGGAAACACACTAGTGGGTATTGTTGTTCCCATTATTTTCAGGTCCAGTAGGGTTACTACATGGAGGAGGAGAGGGGGAATCCCATGCCCCCAACAATGTAACCATAGTTGTATCTGAGCATGAGTACTTAGACAATTATGTTGTGTAATTTGTTGTTTTCCTATGTTATAATGATGAGTATCTAATGCATTGTGTTATTTGTTTTGTAGGAGATGTGTATTGGTCCCTGATAGTAGATATGTCCATTTGCACCTTGACATGGAATGTGCTGATGGATGTACTTGGTGGAGGCATACTTGAGTGAGTGGATAATATAGTGGGTGATCATTCCCATTTATTTGAGCTAGTGGATGTAGTAGTGCTGACGTGCACAGTATTTCTAGGTGAGAGGGATGAGGCACGCGAGGAGACTCGATGAGCTAGAGAGGTAGTAGGTGGTAGTCCCTTGGCACAAGATGTGTTTACATGATACATGGATTTGCAGCATTATTTTTCCAAGAATTCTATGGAGAAAAAATTATTATGTAGGAAAGTGGAGAGGTATTGAGGCTACAAACAACAGCGTAGAGTTAGTGGCAAGGCATCTAGTTCTAGGGCTCTCGTAGTACCTGAGAGTGATAACGATGATGAGATTTGATTTTTGTTACTATATATGATGTAGTGGAATTACCCCCAATGATGAAAATGGTTTTTAAATGATGGCCTCACTTTATATATATATATATATATATGCAGCTTTTATTGGTATATAATGATTTTGTTTCATTGTGTATAGATGTTGCAATGTGATTGATGATGTGTGATGTGATGTGGATTGTCGTAGTGTATACAATGTGTGATATGTTGTTCATGTTTGATTGATGTAGACTTGGAGTATAATGTTGATAATGGTAGAAAAAATGTGTCATGTGAATGATGATAGATAAAAAAATTAATCTGGTTGGTGAGTTAAATGAAATATAATTTGTAACATGTAATTAGTGTAATGTCAATAGTAGGATAACTACAAAAAATGTATAACTACAAAGCTAACGTGTTGTGATGAAAGATAATGTGTTGTGATGATAAAATGTTAGTTTGATGAAACCAAGGGGAGTAATTAGCGATGCCCCCCAACATGTAGATGAATAGGCTCATTTAGTTAAGACCCCTCAATAATAAAGGATGAGTTGGGTAAGCAAGAGTGTTTCATTGGGAAATGATTGAGTGTGCTAGATGAAATGAAAAAGTGCGTGATGATAGGTTCTTAAAAAAATACCTTAACATTCGTGTAAGAACTGTAAGAACAAAAGTGCATCATCGAGGGGTAATGTGATAAGAATCACCTACCAGAGACCAAGGCAGCTTGAAGTGGTGGAGGCATGTGGGATAGAAGTAGTGTGTGAATATGTGCCAAACAAAATGGCATATAGATATGCATTGGGATGCAGAAATGTGGAGGGCTATGGAAGCCAATGTGAAGGAGCAAAATGATGTGGTGGATAACGTGAATGTAATGGTTCATATGAATGAATTGATTACGATGTATGTGATGATGCAGTGGTGTATGGACGTGTTGGAGAATGTGTATGAGTAACAAACTATGGTGGTGAACATCCCATGGCCTGAGCATAAGATGGAGGAGATGACTCAAATGTAGTAGAAACTCTCTGATGAGGTAGAGGAGAGATGGATTTCTCACATGAGTGAGAGACAAAGGAGATGATTTTCCCTTTTCTTATAATTGTTGCAATCTATCATGAAGGGAAAGACATTCATTGTCCCTGTGGTCATTGATACGATGACAATTATAATAAGAATGGTCACACTGACCCTGTAGCCTATGTTTTGGATGATGTTGGTTGGGTGGTAAGTGAATGAGGCACTTTTCAAGTAAGGTAAACAACACATCTAAAGGTATAGCATGATGGGATAAATGCCATGGATCACGTAAGATAGATGGAGTGGAATGAGAACTACTCTATCACAGAGAAGGAAAAGAAGTATGTTGTTATGGTGGAGTAGGTTGAACTTGTTTGCTTTTCTTGTGAGGAAACGGTGGAGACTATGTAGGACACTCAAATAATTTCAACAAAGGACTAGATGATATAATAGAAGTAGATATGTGTGGAGGGTCAATGACATTTGATGAAAGAAGATCTTGCTCTAGATATAAGACTTTGTAACATAGAAGAACAATTGAATCACGTGTATTATGTTGTAATCTCTGTTTGAGCATAGGAATCAAACCATGATAGAAAATGAATTGATTCTCGAGGTCTATAGGTTGGAATACCAGTTGGTGCATAAAAGAATTAAATTGTAAGATATAATCCTAAATAGATTCCAAAGAGCCCTAATGTAAAGTAGGTATGCGGTCATAAGTAACCTTAGGGATATTATTGAGGATGAAATGATGGAGGAAAGCATCCTCCATATCATATTAATTAGTAATGGACCCAAAGGGAAGATGAGTGTACCATTGCAACACCTCATCAATAAGATTGTATCGGAAAGCCTTAAGTCATAGCCTATCATTAGAATAAGAGGTTATAGCCATGCAGTAGTTTAGAAGATGAGCATGAGGGTCACTAGTACCATCAAATCAAGTGAATGTAGGCATAATAGAGTCCTTAGGGAATTCTGAATCATGAATCCTTCTCAGAATAACGTTACCATGTAATTAGTTGTTATCAATAGAAGCATAGTAAGCCCAACTTTCTAGAGTAAAATATTGAACTTGAGATTATAATTGATTGACAACATGCATGAGAGAGATGATATCCTATGAAGGAATAGTGAAAGATCGAAATAATGTATTAAGAGGTTTTAATTTTCAATTTTGAGTGATCATATGAATATCTAAAGAAGACAAAGGAGGTTCTCATGCTAAAGGAACACTAGTATTAGGTGTTGAGGAAGCTATAGTAGATGACGTAGATGGAATATCCACAGTAGTGGTAGGAATATCATCAGAATTATCCCTAATAGGTGAGGTGAATGATGGATATACATCTATAAGAGAAGACAAACAAATGGGTGTAAATGATGTAATAAGAGGAGATGAAATGGTAAGAGAAGACAAAAAAATGAGTGTAAATGATGTAATAAGAGGAGATGAAATGGTAAGAGAAGAAGAAGTGATGGATGGAGGTGACCCATGTATAGTGCTAGATGTAATATCAGGAGAAGTTAATGATGGCATAGGATATTCACACTCTACCATATGAAAAGAAGGAAACCAATGGCTATCAACTACCTCATTGACATCAGATAAATATTCAGAAATTAGAATGTTACAAATGATACTATCAATAGGATCATCACCATAGTATAAAATATGATGCAAGCTAGTATGAGTTGTATCATGAGAATAAATATCAGAGGTAGGAGAGTCATGAGATGAAACTATATAGATGTTTTGAACAAAAAATAATCAGTATGCACATGTGAATGATGATCAATACCAATCATGTAATCAATAAGAGAATCATCTAAAATTTCCTTAGAAAGATCATAAGGAGCATCACAAGTAGTTGTATAGCATGGTGTACAACAAGTGAAGGATATCGGATCCTAAACAATACTAATGCCAATGAGAGAATCTTCTAAAAGAGTAGGCACATATTTCTGACCTTGTAGAAGTTGATGTTTGATATAATCTGGCATAGGAGTAGGATTACAATAGAGAGTCGTGAGATCGACATTGGTAATCTCATCATAGATAGGGTTAACACTAAAATGAGACATGATGGATGAATAAGATGAAATATCCTTAGCCATTAGGATTTGAAATGGATCCTAGGGCAAAATATTATAAAGTACGAGTTCACCAAAATGATTAACTAAAATATGAAATTATATTTTATCTATCTGACGTAATCTAAACAAGTACAAGAGATATAATAAGTGATATGAACTGAAAAATCAAGGCTAAGTAATTTTGTTTGATATTTAAATGAAATGAAATAATTAAAATAAGAAGGATAAATTACTAACCTAAAAATGACTTACCTCACTGAGATTTGGGACTGAACACGATGATGTGCAAATGAAACAGAGTATGATGGTACAACCCATAAAATTACAGAAAATGAATATTTGACCAAACTGGGGCTCCTATGAGAGGATCAGGGCATTTATGGGTGCCCTAATTTGTAGTATATGTGCTCTAGTCTACAGAACAACTCAGGACCAAAATCTAGAAGTGTCACTAGATCTTCACAATGTCTTGATATTTTTCATGTGATTGTCACAGTAAATTCACTGATGACGTCGTAAACCTATAATGAAGATTCATGGGCAAAACCCCATACAAGACATCAGACCCCTAAAAAAGAATGATGTATATGAAGGGTTCAGACTGTCCTTAGTGGCCACAATGGTGGAATTACAACTAATCACTACACTACATTCCATACCCAATGTAGTTTTATTTGCTTTGTATGTGCAATGATGTGTCTAGGGTTCCCTAGCATTAATGACACATAAATAGGGGGAAATAGCTAGATGTAATGAAAAATGGTAGATGGAATAGAATATACTTCTCATTCCTATGCAGTGTGTGTGATGCAATGATTCCCAAATGTAGTCCCTTGCCTTAGTAGATAGATAGCCCTTGGTGGTAGATATTCCACCCATAAAATAGTATGTAGGTTTTGTTTATATAGGGATCTTTGATCAAATTTAGACACTATTGATCTGACATGCAGACTAGTACCTAGGGGAATGAGAGGGAAAATTACAAAAACCAAACTCAAAACTCTAAATTAGATGCAAGTGTTGCCAGGACCAGGGAACCTAAAATAAAGACCGAGGCACCCATGGGAACCCCAGTTCTACCCTAAATGCCTCATTCAAAGACTAGAGATGAAAAATAACCAATTAACAATACCTGATACTCCCTGAGAGACAATCAAAACTGTGTAAACAACTAATGACTATGTAAGAAAAATGACGATGACAACCAACTAACTGACGACAGGACTAGGGGATATGTCATTAGTGAATACTTTTCTTACGTGAAATCCATATACAAAACAACATGCTTGGCAGTATAAATATAATAGTAAGTGCATGATTTTTTGACTACATATTTTCTTTCTCGAATGATCAATTTATTCTTAGACATTGGAGAACACATGACCCTATTGGTGCATGATTTAATCTTGTCAAAAATCATGAAATGTTTTATGTTTCTCCCTATAAATGTCAATTTAGTGCAGAAATTTTGTTGTCTATCTAGTCTCTCAAATCATTATATGTTCTCCCAAGCTTCAACTATTGAATTCATATCGTGATCCTATCTAGTCATCTATGTTTTTTTGTTAACACCTTAACTTTTCATTTGTTTCATGTTTTTTAATGATATACATGTTTAATGGCATAGATGATGTTATCAGAATTATAATTATATATTCAAGCTTTCAAAATAATACCCCTTTCCTTTATAACTTAGCTTTTTGCAATTTTACAAGTTTGCAAACTGCAATTCCGCCTCGAGGTACGACAAAAGGAATATTTGGGGCATCTAGGGATATGTGGGTCTTTAGGAGCAATTTTTCATTTTTGTAAAGTTGTGAATTTCAGTTACAAGTCTGATCCCTAAAAGAGGCATACTCTAGGAATATTCCTTCATCTGTTGATCCTTTTGAAAAGTCAAAGTTGATCCAACTATGCAACTTGCAAGTTCTTCCTCTAGGTCTCGAAAAAAAAATTCATAAAATCTCAATGCTACAGAGAAAAATTCAACTTCGCAATTTTACAGTTTACAAATTTGTAATTATTGCAAGCCTACAAGTTGCACTTTCATCTTCGAAGCACAACGGCAAGTACATGTGGCATGATCTAATAACAGTTGACAAGAAGGGCAGTTTCGCAATCTCGCAGTTGGCAGTTTCACAATTTTTGCAATATAGCTAACTGGGCTTCTATCTCCAAAGGACCGATAAGAAGGACACGTGGCGTCATATGGTGGAATCATACAATGAAGGAAAATTTACAGCCTCACAGTTGGGAGTTTCACAATTTTTTCTAACTGCACTCCTACCCCCACCAGCCCCAAGGAATAGACACGTGTCAGTGTCTCACAGATCATAAAAAGCAAAGTAAGTTGTCAAGCCACGTATGAAGGTCTTAAGGACCAGGCCAATGAAACACATCATTTAAGTAAATCTGATGTGGCCAATTTGTCCACGTGTAAGGCCTATATTCAAGCACAGATGAGAAGACCAATGGTCGCAAATTTAAAAAATATGGAGTTATGGCTGCCATTAATGGGAGCGTGCAAAGAGCACTATATGGTTGAATTTCACGACAAGTCCTGCACTTTGCATTCAAATTCCAAGATTTCTAAGTTTTTTGGAGCCCTAGAGCGAGAAGAAGCCCTAATTAATATGTTTAAGTTTTGCAAGAATCATTTTCAAATCTCTAATGGTGTTTTAAGTTTTGTTATTGATTCAGAGGAGAAACTACGACTGATTTTTGTGTGGGTAAGTTTATTTATGGGTTTTTGTGTGTTTTTTGGTGTTGTGAAGTTTTACCGAGTGTTGAAAGAGGGTTCCATACATCCAAGTTGTTATCAGTCCATTTCCGAGAGAATTTTCTACCCTTTTTCCCTAAAATAATGAAGATTCAATTGTCTGGTGTCCCAACCTCATCCCATCTTACTTTTGACCTGGACAAGATTACATATACGAATTTAGGAAATGCATACTTGGATGACTTCCTCCAGAGGCTGCATGAAACCGATATAAATGAAGTTATGGAGAAAATTTAGGAGTGTTATTTCCCTAGCTACTGTGTTTCCCCCATCAACTCAATATCCAGAATTGGTATGGGCTTGTGCACAGAACTATGACCCAGAGAAGAGAGAAGTTAGGGATGGGAGTGGTGCTCTGGTTTTATTCTTTGACCTCATACACCTTTGATGATATGTTAGGGCTCCCAGATGTTGATCAAGTAGTAGACATTTCAGTTGAGAAAGTAGAAAAAATTAAGAATGTCAACATTGCAAAATATTCCAAAGTATTGAATAACCAGTGGCTTGAGAAGCCAAGGATTTCTGCTACTAGAATCCCCAAGAAGTTGAGCAAGAGATGACTTCATTGAAGAAATTTAGGGACATTATCACCCTGCTAAATAGGATTGTAGGGAATGAGTTTGCTTATCCCTATAATGATTGGATGTTTAGATTCATCCAAATCATTTTGAGTGGAAAGGAACCTATCCACTAGGGGAGATAATAAGTAATTCCATCCATCAACAACTCCTCAATATGGCAGTACAAATTGAGGGAGAGTCTAATAACAAATGTGAATTCTACATGACCTCCTATCTAGTATACAACATTTCCTACCACAGATCATTCCCAGGGTTGGTGAAAGTCAAGGAATTTTCTCAATTCAAGGTATATGATGTATACCCACAGCTCAATTTGGAGAACCAATGGTATAATTTCAGGTTGGTCCATGATGCATTCTTTGCCCCTATTCTTTGTTTATTTAGACTTGAATGGGAGTCATATAGAATGTCATCTAGGGAAAGAAAAGTGATCACTGAATACGGATGTTATTTCATCCAATTCAAATTTTTCACTTACATTAGAGTAAGTGGCTTCCATGACACACCCTACATGTTTCCTAGGTACTAAATGACAAATGGGCACTTCTAGAGTTGTCAAGGAAACTAGTGGAGGTCCACAAGCTCATTGCATGAAAACATAAGACTAATGTCAAGTTCCCAATCACTAGTGGGAAATATACATGCCCTACATTGGTTAAGACTAGACTCCTAGAGGCTGAAATGAATAGGGTTATCTTGCATAAATTTCATGCCAGGAATAATTATGACATTAGGTGGATAGTGCAGGGAGTCCTTGGAAATGCATATGAGCATGAGCCTCATTATGAGGACTATTGGATGGACTGCAGGGATGAAGAGGAGGTAAGACTTAGATATTTCTCTAGGATGACCCTCACCCAAGTCATTGACTACAAAATTGTAGTTGTTCTTGAGGGCTTAGTGGATGAAGGAGATCTAGTGAGAAAATATTACATAGATAAAAACATTGCAAGCACAACCAATGCCACCTCTTTATTGGACTGTATAGGAGACTACATCCTTACATGAAAGGACCACTCATATCATCAAGAAAACTCTATTTTGGTTAACAAGAAAAGGAGTTGATTTATCCATGTAAAATCTTGCATTTTTGAGGGAGTACAGGGCCACTGGTGTAATCAAATATATACTTCCACATTTGAAGAAGGGAGCCACAATTTTAGATCCCTTGAAGGGAAAATCTCCATATATTTCCATCAAGGGACCAACTACAAAGGCAGTGGAAGAGATAAGTGCCACCAACAAGACAGGGACCTCTACGTCTAAATTGACACACATGACTGAGGAGATGTTGAAGAAAACAATGAAGGATATCCCTATTGTTGAGGCCACTCCAATCCAAGTTGTCCCCCATCCCACTTCTAGGCCCAAGGTAACTATTGCTAAAGGAAAAACCCAAATAGGTGCATCATTTTCTGCTCCATAAGGATCACCTAGCAAAGGAAAGAGGATGAGAGGAAGTGTTTCACCAAGGAAATCCAAGGTGAGTTCAACATTGGAACCCATCCTTGAGGAAATGGAGGAAGAACCAGTCACCAATAATTTTGTAAGGACTAAAAGGGAAATACAGTGGAAGTAATTGCTAATGCAACAATACAGGGAACTTCTCCAGGCCTTGAAGTAATTTTTGAATTTTAAAAAAAAATTGGAGGTAGTTAATATTACCCCACCTCTTGTGTCACAAGAAGTTCATGCCCCAATCCTAATTCAAGAAGTACAAGTGCAGGATGTCCTAGAAGTTATGGGACAAGAGATGCAAGACCCATCACATGAACAAGTCTTCACTGATTTGTTGCATGGATTGGGTCAAGATGTTGGAGTTGACCTTCTCCCATAAAATATCCAAGTTACACCAATTGAAGAGATGGATGGAGGCTCAACATATCATGAGTAATACACCACTAAAGAGGTTATAGTGACATAAATAGAGCAACTAAATGTTGGATAAGCTCTATTGACAGAGTTTAAACAACCAAAAGCCATGGATCCTCTTCAGTCAGCTCTAGACATGATGGAAAGAGTGATTGCAACTCATGAAGTTGTAGAAAACATTATAGAAACATAAGCTCAGGATCAAGCAGAGGTACAAACTGAGTCAATCAGGGAGCCTTCTCCATCTAGAAAAGAAGGGGTTGAGATTGAAGCTACAAAACTTGCAGATACAAGTGATCAACCTCCTTCAACTATGATGGAAGGAGAAGAAAAGGACAAAGAGGCAAAAAAAGGATGAAACACAAGTGCAATCTGCTGAATATGTGGATACACCAAAAATAAAAGTTGATGATTCCAGCCTCACACTCCCTACATAACAAGAAATAGTAGTAGCACCAAGTTCCTCCTAGCATCAAGTAAAATGGGAAGGTAACAATCAAAGTGAATGATTGTTGGGAGAAAACCTCCCAAGGAATAATTTGAGTGCAAGTAGAGGAAGCTAACCTTGAAAACATCATTTCCTTGAGGTCGTCCAAAACACCAAAGAAAGCCATAATTTTATCAAGAACAATGGTGGGACATCAAGGAGAAAAATTTGTGGAAGTTTACACCACATGTACTGATGTCTTAAGGGATTAACCTTCCCCTTCAAATTACCAAATCACTAAGGTCACATTGGGGAAACCAACTAAAAAAATTCTTAAGCATGAGGTAACATTCGGTAGGAAGTCTCTTCCAAAACATTGACAAGGATAAAGAGACCAAGAAACAAATTATAGATAAATTTGACATCTTGTCAACTTTTTTACAAAAATTGATAGATGGTCCCTTGGAAATCCAAGATGTTTCCATAGCTATCACCCCAAAAGTGATGAAAATGAAAAAGAGTTGAAATATAAAGGGGAAGTTGTAATAAAATGGGAGAGTGATTTATTAGCAATAGGTAGTAGCATACTCAAGGAAACTTGCAATTCTTACATTCATTTCTTGAACAAATTGAAGCAAGTCAAACCTTAATTGATAAGTGTAAAAATGAGATTGACCATTGGGAAGGCCTACTATTAAATCTTGAAACAATTACAAATATGGATAATGAGTTAGTAGAGAAGGAAGGAATTGTATCCCTAGATTGTAGGGGAAGACAACATGAATATTTGAAGGTTTTTCAGATTAAGAATGGAATTTTTAGAGGGATGCATAAGAAAACTCCATGATATGTAGGAAAAGGAAAGGAAACACATGGATGAAATTGATTCAATACTTAAGATAATGATCCCTTTGAATGACATGCTCAACCCCGGATCTAAAAATACCAATAAGCTGATAGGAATCCTTCAGTAACATATTACAGGAGAATTGGACTCTTCCACCAATTTTGACTATTCATCCATTCAAAAATTCATTCATTTGGAGAAGTGCATCATTGAGCTAACATAGAAAATAAAAGGGGAGAAGATTATTTCTACAAATTTTCACACTATCCTTTCTACAAAAGAAATAATATATCTACCACGCAAGGCCGGATGAGGCACAAATTTTGTGAATATTCATGGGGTTTGATGTGTATAGAAATAAATTGGAGGCAAATTTGAGAGGAAAAAAGATAAACCTTGACCATTCTCCATAAATAATTCCTTATTCCTTATTTCCCATTCTTTACTCTTTATTCTTTAAATTCCCCTTTATGTTATTTCCTGAGGTAAACCAAATGATGAAAGTACGTAGCTAATTCATTCCAAGCATGTTCAAATAAAATGATAGCGGTTGCACTAAAGGACAAGAAAATTTGTCAGCTAGAAGAGGAATATTCTCCACTCCACAGTTTAATTATGACACAAAATTGCTCCAACTAAGCACACCAAGGTGGCATATTTTTTAGTTTGGGTGCATTTTCACTTCATGATTACAAAGATAGGATCAAAGCTCCACATGTACCATGATTTCAATGCTTCATGGGGTATATGGGCATATTCACTTTAGGAAAAAAAAATCATAAAATAAAAGGCATGTCTTCACTTCAAGGGGTTCTAATTTTGGGTTCATGTTAAGGTGATTGTAAATTGTAAAGTCATTAGTAAGAATCAAGATAATTTTCATGTATCCCTTGTCAAATTGAAGTATACATAACCTTTTTTCATGCTTTAGTTAAGCATTCTGGATTGTAAATAGGAAAAAAATTAAGGAATATAGTCTTTGATGTAATATTATATCTGTTAAATCAATGACATATGAAGAATTTATCTTTGGTTGTTATATAAGATAGGTTACTAAATGAATATTGTGCTATAGTACTACTTTTCAAATTTTGTTTATTTTTAAAATCCCTTTCTACAATATTACTTTGGAGGTGACTGCTTACAACCCTTGAGTGTATTTTGGGTGTTTTGGAGTTAATGCAATAGATATTTTGAAGTTGTAAGAACAAGTGTTTGTACTAAGGTTTTAGAGATTATGTGGTAGTGTTTGTATGATTTTGTATCAATGAATGCAAATTCCTCCTTGAAGGTTATGTTGTCTTGATCTTTTGTTCTTCTACATTTTGGAAGTAATAGGCTGAAATGGTGAGCACTGATATTTCTTCCCATTAGATCTACCTCCCCCTCATTTAACTAGGTACCATCCTATTCCACCCCTACAAATCACATTACCCTTGCTTATTTTACATGTATTTTGCTACAAAGCACACATATCCCACATATTTCAAGTGTATTTTCCATTATATGTAAAGTATGGAATCTTAACATCATTATACCCAAAGTTGTTAAAAAATTCTGCAAAGATAATGTTTATGATCACATTTCATACTTATTTATTATATTGTATCTAATCTTTCTAGTGTTTTTAGTGCTTGAGTGAGTACTACATCTTGTGGCTGAATTTGATCTCAAATGGATTCAATCATAAATAAGAGAGTTTGAAACATAAATCAGAGAGTTCATGCAACAACTTGGAGATGAAGGTGAAGTGAACCCTTATAAAGCAAGGATGAACCGAATTTTAGAACTAGATGAATAAAGAAGAGAATCTCATCAGAAGCACCTGAGGTTCAAGCACATGCTCAAAAGTATTTTTGATAAGAAAGTAACCCCAAGAGAGTTTAACATTGGAGATTTAGTCTTGTTGTGGGATAGTAGACATGAAGAAAAGGGCAAACATGGAAAATTTGATGCTCTATGGATGGGGTCGTACTCTATTGATATCAAAATTGGGGAGCATACCTTTTTCTTGAAGGACTTAGAAGGAGATCTATTAGAATTTCATGTCAACAACAGGCATCTCAAACACTTCTTGGATTGACCTCGCACAGCCAAGTATGAATTTTTGTATAGTGTACAGTTTTTATTTGTTTGTTTTGTTTGTTGTTTCCCTTTTTGTGTTTCTGGTCTATAGTGACCAGTTTTTATAATATTTCAATTGTTTGTGTTGAATATTTTATCATAAAGCCATGTGTGTGTGTTTTTTATGACTCCTTTTACCCAATTAATTAACGCACTTGGTCTGTTTGTCAAGTTTTTCTATTTGGTTCTTATGGCACCCACAGGGGGTGCCCATCCCCAAGTCGGAGTCGATGTTGGTGCTTGTTTTAACTCGCCCCTTTTCAATTCAAAGTACACCTCTGAAAATTTTCATGTCTTACTAACTGAGGTAATTTCCATATGCAAATCTGATATAAAGTTGTGTAAATCCCTGCAAAGAGCCACTAATGTGCCTACTTTTGTCAAAACATTGTGTTAACTACACCTTGTTTCTTGATGTATGAAAAATAATGGTGAAACATCAGTTTGCTTTGATATATCGATCTTAATTTGGAAGTCTGCAGATGGCATTGTAAATATGCAAGGCACAAATTATTTCCCAAAGATCTGATAAATTACCCCAATGAGCATTCATGTCAAGTACAATAAAGAGAATACAGAATCATTCCCATTCCCCAAAGGAAAACACATGTGAGGATATTATCAAAATGGGGAAATAGGCCTCTGATTTCCCAGGCATGCTACGCTTGGTAAAGTGCAAGATGAAGTTAAAGGTCCAAAAAGCAAAGAATAGTGTGTGTCATCTTGGTGGTCAAAGTCAGTAAGTAAAAGGAAATCAATATGCAAAGAGTAAGGTCGGGAAGCTGGATAAAAATTGAACAAAGTCTTATGGTTTCTCGGGGTGTGCCATTTTTAGAAATAAGTACAAGATCCAAGATACTCGAGGACATGGACCAAGTCTATAGTATGCACGAGGGCGGGAATAAATACACCTCTCATATTTCAGCAATAGTGCGTAGATCACCTTGCAATATTTTCTCAAAGCCCATTGGCAGTAAAGGAGGACGTTCATTAATGCACTAGTCACACGGGAGTAAAGCATTTAATGTAAAATACTTGTGTAAGGTAGATACGATGGTGATATGACATGAAAATATTGCAATGGTTGAAAGGATTAAAGAGGGTGAGAATTACCAAAAACTCCCCACAAGCGCAATCTTCGGCATTAATGCATAAATATACGAGAAAGGATAATTTTACTAGCAAATATTTGTAATATGGCAAAAATTTCATTTTAGGAAAATTTGAAAAGGTGATTTTTTCAGAGCGGGTCGGTGTCCTGTTCGCCTAAAACTTATAGTTTATTTTTTTTGGGGTCAGCTTCACCTTCATTTGAAAACATCTCCTATAAAAACCTAGGTGATTCATTAGGTAGTATACTACGGTACTACCACAAGTAGCTTACCAAATTACTAATACTGTGAACTCACATACTCTTAAGCACCAGATATTCTAATTAGCCTATTAGGGTTAGTTGTTGACGCGTGATAGGGATATAGTTGACGCACAACAAAGAGGTATTACAGACACGCGAGAAGGAGATATTGTAGACGCGTGACAAGGGGGTAAGCAGTTGACACGTGAAAGAGACAATTGACGCCTTGTTGACACATGATAGGGATATAGTTGATGCATGACAAGAGGTATTATAGATGCATGACAAGGAGTTATTGCAGACGTGTGACAAGGGGTAATTAGTTGACGCCTTGTTGATGCATGACAGAGACAGTTGACACCTTGTTGACATGAGACAGAGACAATTGACATGTTTTTGATGCGTGACATGGATAGTTGATGCGCGACAAGGGGTTAGTTGTTGACGTGTGACAGGGATTGCCATAGTTGACACGCGATAGGAATTTTGACTGTGACTCACTACTTGGTTCTTTTGCTGACACAAGACTCTGTTCATAATAATGGAAGGTACTAGTCCTCAAAATGTGAAGACCCTAAAAGTAACTAAGAAATATCATAAGCCCCTATTCAATTATTTTGAAAACTCTGCTGATACATATATTGAAACTACTAACAACCATATAGCTGCCACCATAAAGAGTCATAATACTGACTGTGTGGAAGGTATTATTGAGGTGGACATGCATTATGCACAGTATCAAACAAATGACACCTATGATAATATGCTAGATCTTGAAGATATTCTTCCTGTTGGGCTGCAACCAGGAGTGCATCAAGATATCACACATACAAATACTCAGCAAAATGGAGCACATAAATCAAATTCAAATTCCGGTTCATGAAAGAGGAAACTAGGTGATTGTGATATTGCTCAAAATTCTACTCAAAAAAGTAAAATATTGAAAACGAACAAGAATATGTGGACCATTGGCAAGTCATACAAGTTTGATTAGGTAGCCAAATTTCTATTTCTCGAACCTTTACAATCATCTAATTCTGAAGAGATCCCATCTAAATGTACATGTATAATATGTACGTGGAAATTGGGAAATCAGCAAAAAAATTAATTGAAGTTGGACATTATAGAAAAACATTGTGGAAAACAATATTTGACTGTAACGGGGGCGGATGGCCAGAAAATCAAAACACACAGGCGAAAAACTGAAAAAGAATACATGCATGTTAAATACGCAGCGAATTATGAGGCAGAGCAGGAAAAACACAAACATCTCATGGAAAAGGGAGGAACAATCACATCGCAAATTGGTAAGATGAATTAAACAAATCTACATGTAAAACTCATACAATTCTCTACTTTATTTCACATACTAAAGAAAGGAAGACCGATTTCAGATTTCCTTGATTTCAAAATTTTGTATCAATATAATGGAATGTTGAATGTACCGTAGTCTCATTGGTCTGAAAGTAGTGGATGGGAAATGGAAAAATGCCTTTTGATGATAGAGAAGGAATATTTGAAAGAGAATGTAAAAAAATCAAAGTTTATCTCTCTTTCAATTGATGAAGTGACAGCAGTCGACAACACTACATGGGTATGTATCCACGTCTATACTTTAGAAAATCATATAAGGACACCTCATATGTTGGGTGTTATGAAAATGGTTGAAAATTGTAGTGCCAAAAACCTACATAAAATAGTTGTTTCTCATTTGAAAGATATTGTTAGAATGACCGATTATGAAATTGCTACGAAGTTGGTATGCGTCGAAGCATATGGTGCATTTGTCATGCAGGGTCACCGAACAGGGTTGTGTGTTAGATACAAAAAATGGTGACCCCATATATGCTACCAATTCATTGTATGGCTCACAGAATGAATTTAGCGTATAAAATGGTAAGCAACTATGAAAATGTTGCTAAATTAGAAGACCTTATAAGAGAACTTCATGCCTATATGGAAAACATCCCAAAACAATTTCTTGAGTTCCATAAATTTGTAATTAGAATTACAGATGGAAAAAAAATTCTGAAAGATGTTGAGACTAGATGGATCTCTTTGTATGAACATACATGCAGAGTTCGTGAGGAGTTTCCTTCGTTGGTTGGTTTCATGCACAAATATCGTCATTAATTTGATAGGGTGAGGGACTTGTTGTTCCATTTAACTGATTTAGAGACATTGCTTACATTGGTTGGTATTCTTCTAATGTTGCAGGAGATCAATACACTGATGAAGCATGCACAGGGGAGATTAATCTATATTGTGGATTTTATATGGATGAGAAAAATGGTATGTCAGAGTCTTGATATCTTGTATTGTTCCCAAGATAGTTTTAATACACCTATTTTTGAGAATTGGAAAGCTTTATTAGATCTTAAAAATCCCAGTAACTATTTGAGATTTAATATCCATGATCACCTATGCATCACTGTTAAAGGGAGGAACATATCACTGTACATTTTGTAAAAATGTCAAGATATTACAGGATCAAAACGAGAAGATGTTCCCGTGACATGTAATCTCTTTGAGTCTATTACAGTTGAAACAAGGATAAAGCTTAAAAAAATTTCAAAAATCCTTCTCATCAGAAATTAGACAACGTTTCTCCAAAGATAAAATTCTTGAAGCCATGGGTGTGATGAATCCTAATTTTTGGAATATTAAAGGTGGTCATGTTGACTTTGTAAGAAAGCATTTCCATAAATCCATGGGTACAATAATGGAACAATTCGCTAAGACTTCAGAGTTCAAGGGTATGGAAATCAAAGGTATACTGAATGCTGATTTATTAAATTTTCAATCAACAAATTTTGAAAAAACAATTAGGAACCAATATAAAAATTTAGACGAACCTTATGAAAGTGGTGTTATTACAAGGTTGTGGCAAGGAATCTATCAAAGTTCTATCTTACAAGAAGATATTAGTGAATATTTCAGATTATATGAGTTATGCCAAACAATGATTTTGGGGTCTATGGAGGACGAAAGGGTTTTCAATGCATTATCATTTATAAAATCAAAACTAAGAAACAGGTTGGATAAAAATCTGGAAAGTTGCATGAGATATTATGTATCTCGCTACTCCATGGAAACATTTCCTTTCGATAGAGAAATTACGCATTGGAATTCCCTTTGCAAAAAAAGAGGTGTGAATAATACAGTTACAAATACAATTTTTCCCAATGTTAAGAGTGGAATTGGTGCATAGTCACACTCTACAGAAGAGAACATCGAGTTTGAAGAAGCTATTGATAATGGATTGTTTCAACTTTAAATAGGTATCTCCTTCACCTTAATCTTATTGTTTGTCACCATAAATTTTGTTTCAACTCTTGTTATCATTAAAGATGTTACAGGTATATATATTTACATTTATTCAAATACAATTTTTTTATTTTTTTTGAAAACGTGGGTTGACATCCATCGGAGGAAGCTGGTACTTCTCGGGACTGACAATGTCAGGAAACTCACCCATATATCTACTAATCCATTTCTCGTGTTGAGTTTTCTCAAAACAAAGATCTAGCACATTACGAGTGATGATTTCCTAGCCATCTAAAATAATAGAGGTAAGTTAAACCCTATCATATGATCTTTCTTGATTTCTTACAATTATGTTTAATTTATTTTTTATATTTGCAAAATGCTTTGATATATTTTTTAAACTTTGTGGAATAAAATGACACAATCAAATTTTACAGAGGAATATTTTTCCATATTATACAATTCATAATCCACGATCCATTATACAATTCATCATCCACGATCATGCTAGAAGCTAAATCTACATCCACATAAAATTCATCATCATCCATATATATCATATCATAATCCTGACACTCCAATTATTATTAAATTCATCATATCATTATCATAATCCTAACACTCCAATTATTATTAAAACTATCTTTTTTAAATTTGTAGAAATGTATGTGTCCTAACACATTCCATTTTTAAAAAAATAATTATCCATTATCCACATCTATGAGTAATGTCATCATCCACATCTAATGCAATCATCATTACAAGTAAACAAGAAACATAAACGCCATATACAATCTAGAAATTCTATACATAATATATAGGAAGTTATAAAATTAAAGATTATATAGTATTTCAAATTTTCAAAGTCTATCTAATTCAATTTTCACATTTCAAATCCAAATAATAAAATTCAAATTCCATGACCACAACATTCAATGTTTCAAATTTTCAAATATAGATTCAATATTTCAAGTTTCCACACTCAATAATAAAAATTTTCAACCCTCATTTTCTCTATCCATTTCCACTCATGTGCTCCTTTCCCTAATGGTTTCTTCACATGTACCCCTTTCCCCAACGGCAGAAATAATCCCAAAACTGATGAGATCTTTCGCAGCATTTTCTAGATTTTTTAAAATTCTTTCTTCTTGCTTTATCACATCTCCATGGGTCAGAGAATTTGGATCATCTGTTGCCTTAGCTTTGAATAATATTTCAAGTTCGAAGCCATGATCTTTAATTATCCACTTTAGTGTATTGTTTTGTTTGTTAATTAAAACAATATTTTCCTTCAAATTCTTCACTGCGGATAAATTGTTCTTCGTTGTTTCCAAGTGAACTTGGAAAACCTTTGCTTGACTCTTCAAATTTTCATATTTCAACTGCACAAAAAAATTGATGTCAATTCAACATATTACTAAAATAAGAAAACTTTAAATTAACAAAAATTATTGTTGGAAAGTGATAATACTTATGATTACTCTATCTCTCTCGGCATTTGCAGCTGCTACCAGATCCTTGTCCTTAGACCATTTGTTAAAATATGCCTAGGCCTCAGCACTAATATTTTCCAATTTGTTTAAGGTCTTGCCCAAAATGTCATATTTATAGTTTTTGTTATATGTGATAATCCCACTTCTTACTTGGGTAAGTAAGGAATCCATCTTCACAGGTTGATTATGGACTACAACGTATAAACTATCCCTTTGCCAATAATTTTCATAACGAATAATAATCTCATTGGTAAGTACTTTATCCCTTCTCTCCCATTCTATGAGCTAACTGGTATGAGGTAGAATAAACTCACCAACATGGGATTGACAATCATAACCAATTAAGTTCTCCAAAGGAAAAGGTAGTAATTGTTCACCATCTATATCTGATGAAGATGATCTCACTAGAGAGGTATGGGGGCTTTCGTGTTGATCAACTGCTACTTGTTTCTGCCTTTGGGTGGCCTATTCCTGTTTGCGACAAAATAAATAAAGATTCAAACAAATAAATCTAAAGAAAAATGTAATTCAATATGGTAAAGTATGTTGAAATTGAAGTATACCTGCTGGCCTTGAATCATCTCACGGGTATTGAAAAATCTAGTTAGGTCATTACTATCAATGCCCAAATAACTTTCATCTAAATTTATATTATTCAAAACTGATATGCCCGTTGCGTTGGGCAAGCCACCAAGTGAGAGGGTTGGAATTTTAAAGGAGGAGGTAATGTTTAGTGTCTCACTAAGGGTCGAAGCAATTGGCATGCGTTTACCAATGTTCTTTTTTCCTGATCCTCTGGTTGGCATTTTAAATATTATTGGTTGAGGGGGGTGGTGCTACTGTTTGTACAAAAGGAGGACTACAATGTGCTGAAAAGTTCAAGAAAAAATATATGAAAAAATAGATAACAATGCAAAAACTACAAAATTAAACGAAGTACTATTCCAAACTTGTACCTTGTTGTTAAGGGGTAGATTGTTGCAGTGCTTGAGGTGGCCGTGTCGGAGTAGTAATTGGTGGTTTTTGAGCTATCTGATGTTGGGATTGTTGAGGTGGTTGTTGAGAAGATACAAATGCATGCGACTGTACTAAGTGAGTTGGGGAAGATGGTTGACTTCCCGAAACACACGTATGGTCCAAAGTCCCTGCAATGTCATCAACATTGAATTGTATGTAAATTCAAGTGGGTAAAATTTAAATGGGGAAATGAAAATAAAAATTTGGAATTTGTAAATAATACATGAAAGGGTATTACTTATCTGGTGTTTAACGAATTCAAACTGTTGGGGGTTCGGAGATGAGTGAGATTCCATTTCAGATTGTGAATCTCCCAAAGCCTCAGCATGTTGTTGGCCTCTTCCTCTTGATGCCACCTTTTCAGGGAAGGGCCTCCATAAATCTTCTCTGCAAATAGTAAATAGTTAATATCTGTGCACAGTGTAATGTCGAAATACAAACTTAATAGTTTATACCTGTTGTTCTTCAAATGGAATTTACAACTTCATCAACACCTCGTCCGTGCAAGTGGGAATTGGTTTTTCTTTTAAATTTAAAAGAGCCTTGTAATAAAGGCCGACAAGATAATTTGTGGAGTAAATGACAAGTTTTTCTGAAAGTTTTACATTTGTTATGTCAGTTCTTATTTTTTTTATAAAAAGGTGCACTAATCAAATTTTTGTTTTGCGATAGTTGCAACAATGTATACAATGGCCCAGTTTGGTATATCTGTTTTCCGACCCTGCAAAACTATTCTGGATTTAAAAAAAGAAATCATTGCAGCAAGAAAGTGGTGTGCAATTTCTTGCATATCCACACCATGCCTGGATTTATTGACATGAGCTGCAAATGCAAAAAAATAGTTGGTATTAATATAACATTAAATTGTATCAAAATCAAAATCTGAATAAAAAAGGATGAATGAAAACAAATTATACTTACAATCAACATGGAAACCGAACGACGATTTGAGATATTTCTTATCGTCTTCGATCAGTGTTTCCTTCATTGTAACAAAGGGCAAATTTCTGAATGGGATTCCCGTAAACCGATGAATGTTAGTTGGGTCAATACCGAATTAAAACAATCGGCCGTCGTCCATAGTAACATAAAACATGTCATCCTCTGTATTGTAAGATGAGAGAAGGTAGTTCAAAATATTTTGGTCTGTTTCAAAATGGGGGCATCTTAACGAGCCCACTAAACTCACATGCATCAATCAAATCCTTGTATTTGGAAGTCATCTATAAAATAGTCTAGATATGGGGGCAAAAAGGATTCCTGTAGAGTATCTTGCCCGTGGGTAGGACTGGATTTTCCTCTTGATTTTTTTCTTGAGCTTGGAGTTAGGATGCACTTGTAGTCGCCATTGTAGTTGACTATTATGTTTGAGAATGATGGATTCCTATATACAAAAAATTTTAAGAGCCAGAAAGTGTAAACATGAAAATGACTGGTGGGAGGGTATTTATAGGACAAATCTAGGGAAAATGACCCTTATTGACATGTGTCAATGAAGCTTTTTGACATGTGGTAACGGTGCTTGTTGACGTGCGTCAATGACCCTTGTTAACGTGCATCAACGACCCTTGTTGGTGTGCGTCAACAAATTTTCTTGACGTGCATCAACATGGCTAGTTAATGCACGTCAAGAAAAGTCATTGACATGTGTCAACAAGACATGTTGACACACGTCAAGAAAAGGCATTGACGCGCATCAAAAAGGTATCAGTGAGGTTTGTTGATGTGCGTCAATTTCCCTTGTTGACGTGCGTCAATGAGGCATCAGTGTCTCCAAATCTGTAGTCTATCTAGCTCAAAAAAATGGGCAAAAATTTGGTTCTGAAAAAACCATTCAATTAACCTTTCGCTGAAACCGGTTCCAGGGATATTCGCCAGGTATTTTCCACCTCAAATTTTCTAGAGGTGTCTTAAAATGAACCCTATATATGATTCATTAATAAGGTGAATTATTTTAAATCCACATATAGACTCCCCCAAAAGGTTTGATATTCTTGAAGAGACAATACTAAAAGATATTCGAAGTGAGAACTGAACTCTGGGCGTAGTTTTCAATTACAGATATTTTCTAGAAAAGTTCCAAAGAGTTTTCAAAAAGGTGAGTTCATTAGTTCCCCCTATTTCCTATGATATTCTAAAACTTGATCCAGGAATTCCAAAGAGGTGTGATAGAACTAAGCTGAGATTATGAATATTCTTATAGCCCCCTCAAAAAAAATCCAGTCTTAGTTCCCCTATGGATAGAATCACAGACTCTGATATCACATCTGTAGACTTAGAGGATTTTGAACAAAGGTTACATTCCCATGAAATAATTGATGTCATGACCCAAATGGATAATAATTGTATGAACCTCCTTGCTACTTTCCCTCCCACTACACCATGCCCAGAAATTGTATGGGTATGTGCCCAAAATTACAATCCTTAAACTAAAGAAGTCTGGGATGAAAGAGGAGAGTTGGTCTTGTCCTTTCAAGAACATGCTTTTGAAAAAATGTTGGGTTTTCCTCCCATGAGGAAAGAGGAGGCTATCACTAAGGATTCAACATAGGAATCCTAGAACATTCATTTAAAGAAATGGATGAAATATATGAATGACCATTGGTTGAATAGTCTTCAAACCTCTACCCCTAGAATCATAAAGAAATTGAATAGGGGTGAATTTATTGAAGAAGTAAGGGATTTGATCACCCTGTTGAACTGAGTAATGGGTATGGAATCTACTACTTTCTTCCAAGAATTGATGTTCTAATTCATCTAATTCATACCTACTAACAAAAATCCTCTTCCCATGGCTGAGATTATAAGTACATGTATTCATGAGCAAATGATGGGAGTGGCCCAGTTATCAAGAGGAGAAAAGATGGGAATGGGGGAATTCTTCATGAACTCATACCTTGTCTATAATATTGATTTTCATAGGAATTTTCCTAAATTACTAATGGATGGAGAACTTAACAGTTCAAAAGTGTATCATATTTTCTATCAGTTAAAATTGGCAAATTTGGAAGCACATTACATAAATTTTGACAATCACTGTTTTACACCTAAAATTTGTTTGTACCATCTAGATTGGGAAAATGAAAGATTCACCCCAGATTCTAAGAGATTCATTACTCAATATTGGTGTTATTTCATTTAATTCAGAACTTATTCATATATCATGGTTAGTGGTTTTGATGGGAAACCTTATGTGTTGCCTAGATGTGTTAATGATAAGTGGCCATTAATGGAACTAGTTAGACAATTGTTATCAGTACACTAGACCAGTGCTAAAAAACATGTAATGTCCCCAATCAAATTCCCTATAGTCATAGGGAATTATACTTTCCCTAATATCCAAAAATCAAAAATGCTAGAGGGGGAGATGAACAAGTGTATGATAGATAGGTTTGATGAAAAAAAACAATATGATATCAAACACATTTTGCATAGTATTGTAAACACTCAAGTACAGCACAAGCCTCATTATGAATATTTCTGGATGAATTGTGAAGATGAGAAGGAGGTCAAATGAAGAGAATATTCGAGGATGACTTTGGTTCAAATGGTTGATTTTGGGGTTATCCAAACTCCTGAAGGGTTAGAGGAGGATGGCAATATAGTCAGAGAAGAATACATCCAGGATAACATTGCTTCTCAACCCTTGCCACCAATAAATTGGAGTGTCACTGAGAAGAAGTATAATCAAGAGAAAACTACTCACCCTATCTGACTTTCCATAAGGTGGTTGTTTTCAAAAGGAGTGGATATAAGATACCACCAGACCCCACTATTAAGATAATACATAAATAATCAACTCATTGATGATATTATCCCCCCATTTAAGAGGGTTTATGCCACTAGAGATGTTTCATGGATGCAAAAAGTTAATAAGTTGGATTCATTACCAATAATAGAAGGTGTAGTTTCCCAAGATAAATTCAAAATTATCCCTCCTCAAACATCAAAAAGAACTAGTGTAGCAATTCATGAAGGTAAATTTACAAGTCCTATTTTTCATGTTACTTCTTTACAGATTGTTCCAACATCTACCTCAAGAGCCAAAGGAAAAGAGAAAGTGATGGAAACTAGTCTCAAGAAGGCCAAGGAAGAAAAACTAATTGAGGTTCCCCATACTGGTATACAAGAAATAGAAGAGGAGAAACAACTTACATTTCGAAAGAGGAAAAGAACTAAAATTGTTGAATGGGTGGATTTGGAAGAGATGGAGACTCTTGAACAGGTAGATAACCTTGAGGTTCCTAGTGTCTTGTCTACTATTGCTCAGTCTCTTGCATTTTTTCCCATTGAACAACCTACACCTATGATAGTAACCCTTGTCATCCCAACAACTATAGTTACTTCACCCACCAAAGAACAACTCCTCATACAATCTTCTGTACTTGATGTTATAACTACACCACAACAACATGTTGAGGCCACCTTGGAATCAACTCTAACTATGCATCATCATCCTAAGGGGATTCCAATGCAAGTAACATAAGAAGAAATTGCAGATGTTACAATTGTAACAATGCCACAAGATATTGAAATAGATGAAGGAATCTCGGAAGTTCATGTTCCCATGGAAAAATTTACCCCTTAGGAACATGGTGAGATTATTCTTGTTCCTGGTAAAATTATGAGTGAAATTTCAATGCAAACAGAAAAGAAATATGAGGATCACCAGCTCTAGAAATTGAAATAACATAAGATCAATTTGATCCTATAGAAGGAATTGAAATCCAATATGGTCTTATAGAACAAAGTTCTCAGAAGGAACCTATGCTCGCAATTTCAGAAGGTATATCAATACCTTCATCTTCTTCTAAGGCCCCTATAATTGTACTTGAGACCCCTATTTTACAATCACTTGACAAACATGAGTCTCCTATAAGAGAATGGATCAATAACACTCTTACCAAGAAGAAGAAGAAGAAGGGAGAGATACACCTGGATGATGATGATTTGTAAAGACTAGCTCTCCTCACTCCAGAAAGACCAACTAAAAAGGAAAAGGTCATCTCTAGGGCAACCTTGAATAGAAAAGGAGAAAGGTTCATAGAAATTGTAACTCCCAAAGCTGATGTTCCTTGAAAAGAAGCATCCCCATCAGATTTCCAAGTTTATAGGGTCTCTCTAGGTAATCCCTCTACTGAAGAAATGAAATATGATTTTTATGTGGTAGTAGGAGTGTTCCAAGAAATCAATGAGTTCAAAGAAACAAAGAAAGAGTTAAAGGCTACGAATGAGGCATTGTCTAATTTAGTCAAAAAATTGACTAGAACTCACCAAGAAGGACAAATTAGACTCCAAAGATTACTAGTGAAGATATAAGGAGGGTAAGTGATTTGAGTGAAAGAGGGGAAGCTACCATTCAGTGGGAGAATCATCTAGTCGCTAGAGGTGAAATGTTAATCATAGAATTTGTAAAAAAGTACTCTTGAATCTTCGAGAAGGTAGAAGTAGTCTTGGTATTACTAGAAAAATGTGAGGATGAGAAAACAATGTGGCAGGATATGCTATCAAAAATGGATATCATCAGGAATTTAGATGATGACATAATCACTAAGGAGGGTATTGTATCCTGTGGTTCTATAGGTAGTTAACATGAGTATTATAACATGACAAAGGTACGAGTGGAGGTCCTAGAAAATTCTCTTAAAATCCTTGAGAAGGTGAGACATAAAACAACATATTACATCAATCGTCTTCATGATCTGATAGATAGAATGATTAGAAGAGACACTGGAAAGAAAATCATTGAGGAAAGTATTGAAAATATGACTAGACTTTTCAGGGAACATATCATGGGTAAACCAGGAGAACCCAAAATTTTTGATATAAATCTCATGAATGACTGGGAAAGTGCTAAGACAATAATTGATAAAGCAGTAAGAAAGTTAACAAGGACAAGAGCATTCTTCAATGAGATTGATGAAATAAGTACAAAATATGAAGTGATTTTCAACTACCACTCAGGACCTGATGAAGAAGTTGTAACTCAGATGTTTGAAAAGTATGATGCCTATAAAAATAGGGTAGGAGAAAGCTCAAGCCAAGTCCCTAGCAAGTGAAAAATGACAAGGTTTGTTGGGAATAAGAGAATATCCTTTTTGTTTCCTCCAGATGTCACCACATGTTCTTACTCAACTCAATCAGAAGTGAAAGGGAATATTTTCAGTTACAAGTTTTACCTTTGCATATTTTGAACTACATGGAGCAAGGATTCAAAGGCTATCTTGGAGGACATTTTTGGGCGGAAAATCAGATATGACAAAAGTATAAGTATAACGGGTTTTTCCTCATACTAAAGGGGGCTTTTCTTTAAAAAAAATAACAAAGAACAAGGATTGATATTTTACAGAAATGCTACTTATTTGTTTCCTAGAAGTACATTTTGAGTTTTAATCTTTCAAATTCAAGTGTTAAGATGATTACAAAGTATAGTCATTAGCAGGCATTGAGATCTAGTATTACCTTTTTCCCTTGTCAAGAATTTGATGAATTTTAAAATGAAATTTGTCTAACTATGGGTTTGGTTTTTATGTCCTAGACTTTAAATGTTGAACACTTTGTTGATTTATTGCATTTCCTGCTGCAATCCTGTGTTTCTTGCTTTCTTTTAAGTACATTAGGCATGTCCTTAGTGATTAAGTAATGGTGATTAGATCTTAGTATTGTATTGTGAGCCTTTACTTTACAATGTTGAATACGGATATTAACTCCTTAATGAATTCATTTTGTTGATGATTTTTTGTAAGCTTTTGAGTGTATCTTAAGTGTATGAGATTAGGAACAAGAAACACTTCATTGGAATGCTTTCATGAGCTTTTTTGCTAAGTATTTTGAGGATTGTGTGAAATATTTGTCTTAATTGAGTATCAATGAATGAAAATATTTCTTTAAGTGTGAAATGTGATAAATTGATAAATTTCTCTGTGTTGTTTGGAATGGCATATGTATCTGAAAAGGCATTGTGAGTAGTGTTGTCTAGAGATTTATCAGTTTCTTGAATCCCCCATCATTATAAAATAAAATTTTAGCCTCATCACAAAACACAAATATCCTGTTAGTCATCCTGCCACAACATGTATGAATACTATTGAAAGGAGACCTGGACTTCATTTTACCCTTTCATAACTATGCAGGAACCAACAAAAATTCCCACTGTCTAGAGTAGCCTGAGTCCTTCTCGAGTGACATTTTCACTATTTAGTGTGACAACTCGTAGGAGTTAAATTGTGTATATATTGACCATGTTCACATGATACCAAACTCTAAAGAACAACTAGGAATCCTTGATTGCTTATCCTTTATGAAATTCAAGTTACAAAATGGGTTCTCTCACCCTAGTCAAAGGTAGGGTCTAAAGCAATAGGGAAAGGTCATCCCCTTTGCACATGTCACCTGATCCCATCAAATTCAAGTTCAAATAGGTTTGTCAGACATCCTCCTTAGCTACAAATGACATACACTTATAGTCTATCATTCTCAAAGTTTGTCAACTCATCTGTTGATGCTACCTGACCCCAAGGGGGTGTAATTTCGGGTACCAACACACTTCTGGCACCATTTTTGGGGATATTTGTGTAAATACAAATAAATATCGACCTCTAATAATGTTTCAAACATGTTTATATGAAAATACATTGTCTAGATGTCATCCTTTGTTGAGTTTTGTGAAAAATCAGCTAAATAGGAAATCAATTGCTTGATATTTTCCTGATTTGAGGAGGCTTTCCATTAAATCTCACTTGGCTAGGAGAAAATGCTAACAAAGGATGCTAAGATTTGTTGATATTTATTGAAATTGATTATTAATTTTTAACTGACAAGTCATATACAATTTTTTACACATCTAAGGTGCAAATCCTTAGTGGGGACTCCATATTTGTTTAGAATTTTTGGAGTGTCTTAAGTTGTGACATTTGAAAATATGTTGTTAATATCTACAAAGCTAGAAGGAAGAAGGTCCTTCTTTAACAAAGATCCTACTAGAAGACTATTTCTAGAGCTTGGAAGAATAAATCCAAACAAGAAATAAGTATGGAGAGCTTTGGGAGATCAAAGGTCGGAAGAGAAAGTAGTGCCTGTGGTGGAAAGTGACCAGCCTTAGATAGAAGATTACTCTACCTCTTCAGACGGTTCAGAATAAGATATTCCTCACAAAAATTTATACAGCCCAACAGGTGAGGGGCCATTATTTGTAACTAGAATATGTATTCCTCATCTTCCTCCTTTGTCACTTAGAAGTAATCAAGTTTTCTGTGAAACTAAGTCTTTAAAGGATCATTACTTTGAGGATCATACACCTTTACCTTAGAGACCTCCTATCTCACAACATTTTAATCCTCCTGTAGGATCACCTCCTCACAATAATCCTCACAATAATATGGAAAATCCACCTGACCTCCATTTCTAGTGAATACTTACAAACCCATAGATTTTCATGGAATGAGTGGTTACCCAAATGAAGTCCCTAATGAAATCTAAAACAGATTGCCTAGATTTTAGGGAAATAATGTTATAACTGAGGATCATCATCTTAGAATCTTCTTGAATGCTATGGAATATTTTCAAATGGAACATGAAGATGTGTATGTAAAATTGTTCATACATACCTTAGATGAAGATGCTAGGGAATGGTACAAATTATTGCATGATAATTCAATTGATTCATGGTTAGAAATGAAAAATGCCTTCAAGATGTAATATGGTGACAAAAATGATCCTAGATTCCTTTTGTCTGAGTTTTAGAACATAAAGAAAAATCCTAATGAACTGGTTTCAGATTTTAATACTAGGTTTAACAAAAATTTTACAAGATTTCCTGTGAATTTGAGACCTAGTGATGATTCATGTTTGATTAAATACTCAGATGCATTTGACAAGAAGGCAACCTACTACTTGAGAGATAAGAATCCTGGAAATTTAAGGAAAGCTTTTACCATAGTGGTGCAGATTGAAAATAATATCAAATCAGCTGGAAAACCTACAAAGAGGGAAGGTGTTGATCTGGTAAACCCAGAAAAACCTCATCCAAGAAAATCATTAGATTTAGAGGAATTGGTTAAAACCCTGGCAGGGGTAGTTAAAGAAATATCTTATAAGCTTCCTAGAGCTGAGAAATCCATAGGAGCAAACCTTCAAGCTCAACATTAACCTCAAGGACATAATAGATTTAGGAATCACCCCAAAGGTGATCATAGATTTGATGATAGAGGCAAGGGACCCATGGGGTCGGGGAATAAGCAGCCAACCCAGAGAGAAAATAAATTGGTGCCTGATCCATTAACTGTTAAGGTATGTCTAGTTGAATAAGATCATGTCATTGATTAGTGTGATAAATGTTTTACGCCACATTCCACTTGTGATTCTAATATTGATGATGCTACGAATGAAGCCATCTTAGGTGATGTTTGCACACTAGAATTTTTTGATACCACACAAATGTGGGCTACTTCTACTAAATTGCTAAGTACTAAGACCACCAAATCATTTTGGAGTTGTTTGGAATGGGTATATTTTCCTCTTCTTAATACTAGTGTTGATATAGTCATGGTTCATAATTATTTTCAGTTGCTTAACCATGATTTTGTGTATCTAAAGGATTTGATTATAAATAAATATGATGGAGGTACTCCTTCTGAGGAAGATATGCAACTTTTGATGAACATGATTGTTTCTTTAGAGAAGGATTATAACCTCTGTAATAGATTGATCAAAGGAACTATTCCGTCTTCCAAAAACAAAGTGCATGTGCTAACCAATGTCCCTAATAATGTTCCTAAGAAAGATGTACCAAATAAAGGCACTGCACTTGCTATTAAGCCAAATACCACTGATGTTTCCCAAGTAGCAAAGAATTTTATCCCATCAGAAACTGCCATTACTATGTCTCCCAATATAGTTTTTCCCAAGTATGTCAATTATGACATGGCTCAAATTTTGAGCCAAATTAAAATTATAGTGCCTATTGTTGATTTTCTTAGGATTCCTTTACATAGAAAGAGAGATTTTGAGTGCTTAGGATTCAAATAAGAGATAATGGCTGTGAAAAAAGAAGTAACTAATGTGGATGTCTCATCTACCATAACTGAAGTGGAAGTTCCTCAGGAAAAATAAAGCATGGGGGAGTCCCCAAAGATATATTTGGGTACTTCTTTAGTGGAATATAAATTGGATGTTGATCTGTTTTTCACCTCTTTGATTATTGGTGATAGACTTGTTCACAACTGTATGTTCAATTTGGGAGCTTCATGCAATATCATGCCACTGGAATTTATGAATGAATTGGACATACAAATAATGGCAGCATTTGGAAAGTGTCATGCTATGGATTCAAGAGAGGTGTTAGTTATTGGATTTGTGAAAGGGATAATTGTTCAATTGGTTGCCCATCCAAACAAGTATTTGACCATGAACGTAGTTATTTTGGATTGCCTTGTTAAATGGGATATGTTATTATCAAGAAAATGGGTTGCAAGTGTGGGTGGCATTGTATAGATGGATATGTCATTTGCCACCATACCTGTAGAAGGAAAATTGGTGAAATTACATGGAGAGAAAAAGATGCTCCATATCATTGAAGATCCTATGAATACCTCTTATGAGGTATTATTTTTTGACACCAATTTGGATAATTTTATAGGATTTGTTGATTTTGAAGATCAATGTATAAATATTATTTCTCATTTACAAGATCCTGGTATTCCTTAGACTATGATATTTGATGGAGCATGTTCTGCAGCAGGGAATGGAGCTGGAATAGTTCTCACATCCACAGAAAAATAATCTCATAATTTTTCATTCGAATTAAATTTTGAATGTACCAATAATATTGCAGAGTATGAGGCATTGCTCCTAGGATTGAGAGTTTCTCGGAAATATGGAATCAAATACCTCATTGTTAAAGGAGATTCTGAGTTGATTGTAAAACAAGTAAGAAAAATGTATACCACTAAAAATCAACTCATGAAACATTATAAGTATGCATCTCGGGATCTTATTGAGATGTTTGATTCATTTTAATATCTTGAATCATGAAAGGGTTCAAAATGCAGCAATAGATAAATTGGTTGTAACTGCATCATGTTTCTCGAACTGTACAATATCTCCATTTTGTAACTATGATGTTGAAGTGTTAGCCATAGCCTCTGTGCTTGATAATGTCAAACACTAGTAGGTATTTGAAGATGATGATCAGGTAAAAATATTCATTAAAAGTAAAAATGAATTCACAAATCAACACATTGATTTAGAACCTATGGTTGAACTTTGTGTTGGGAAAGAAGTGATCCAATTGAAAAGAAATGCAATTCCCAGAGGATTGGTTTCCCTTGAATCCAATTTTGGTAATGTTGATAGGATAATCAACATGCCCACGTTTGTGTCTAGAGATGTTGTAGAATGAAACTTGGGGACTCAAGAAAACCCTAGGAAGGTGTGGCTAGGTTGCAATCTAAGAAAGGAAGAAAAGAAAGCTTTCACTAACTTGTTGAGAAAATACCAAGATTGTTTAGCCTAGTCATGTTCTGAATTGAAAGCCTATAGAGAAGATATTTTTCAACATGAAATACCTCTGGAACCCAATTATAAACCTTTCAGGTAGAAACAAAGACCCATCAATCCTCTCATATCCCTCAAGATGCAAGAAGAGCTTATAAAGCTGAGGGATGGAGGAATCATACAACCTGCCAGGTATTCCTCATGGGTAGCTAATTTGGTGTTGGTCAGAAAGAAAAATGGAGACATAAGGCTTTATGTCGATTTTTAGAATCTTAATAGGGCATATATTAAAGATAATTATCCATTTCCAAATATGGATAGCATGCTACAACTTGTTACATGAACTGAGTTATTATCTACACTAGATGGGTTTTCAGGGTAAAATCAAGTGGTTGTCAAGAAAATTGAATAGTTCAAGACTACTTTCACTACTCCATGGGGGACATGCTAATTTCATAATGCCTTTCAGACTTATGAATGTTGGAGAAACTTTCCAGAGAGCTATGGATGTTGATTTCTTAGGACTTATTAATGATTTTATAGTTGTATATTAGGATGATATAGCAATGTTTTCAAAGAAAAGAGGTGACCATTTAGGGCACCTAGAGATAATGTTGCTCATATGCAGATAATATGGGATTTCATTGAGTCCTAAGAAATGTCATTTCGGAGTTCAAAATCTTAAACTATTGGGACATATTATCTCAAAGCAAGGGGTCATGATTGATCCTGAAAGGGTGGAAGTGATTGGTAAGGTTCTTATCCTTAAGTCTAAAAAGGTAATTATATAGTTTTTTGGCCAAATAAATTTTATCATAAGATTTATCTCTAATTTTCCTGAGATAACAATCTCTATAACGAGCATGCTAAAAAAAGACCAGGTCATTAAATGGGAATAAGGATTTGTTCAAGATTTCATAGGGATTAAAGAAGCATTAAAGAATGCCCTGGTACTGGCAATCCCTGACTATAAAAAGTATTTTCAGATATTTTCTTTTGTCTCTAAAAATACTATTGCATCAGTAATATTACAAAAAGATGGAGATGCAAATGAAAGGCCTATTGATTTTTTCAGTAAGGCCCTACAAGGTGCTAAATTAACGTACACTATCATGGAAAACCAAGCATTTTATTTGGTGAGAGCCAATAAAAATTTTAGGCCTTATATCTTAAGCTTTGGGATAGTAGCCTATGCTCCCCATATGATGGTTAAAGATATACTGACATAAATGGAAGTCTCCAGCAAATTTTTTCGTTGGGTGAATAAATTGCAAGAATATGATATGGAGATACAGACCACAAAATTGGTAAGAGGTATGGGATTGGTGAAGTTGATGGTTGAAAGTAATTTGTAGGTTATTGAGGTGAATGTTGTTGAAGAGGATAGTATGAATCCTCATGAAAAAGTGAATAACTTAGTTTGGTATAAGGATGTAATTTATTATTTGAGGAATTTGGAGTGCCCCAGACACCTAGACAAAAATTAGAAAAGAATAATCAAGTTGGCATCCCAGAAATATGTCATGATTGATTTTGGTCTAGCATGGAAAATCTAGAGGGTTTATTACTAGGATATATATCTGAAGATGAATTCCCCATAGTAATTTTGGAATTCCATGGAGGAGTGTGTGGAGGGAACTTTGTTGGGAGAGTAACCATACATAATATTTTAAGAGCAGGATGTTGGTGGCCCATGTTATTCAAGGATACAACTACACTAGTAAAGAGTTGTGAAAGTTGTCAAAATTTCTCTGGGAGATTAAAGGCCGCAAGTGCTCTACCATTACAACTAGTATCAGTTGAAACTCCTTTTAAGAAATTAGGAATGGATTTCATTAGAGAAATGTTATATCCCTCAATTGTTGGGCATAGATGGATCCTAGTTGCTACTTATTATTTCAATAAGTGGGTTGAAGCTATTCCCACCAAAAAGGCCACTCACTAAGTAATTATGGATTTCATCTTAAACAATATAATATGCAAATTTGGAGTTCCTGTCAAAATAGTTGCTGAAAATGCCATGAGTTTCAAGGCCAAACCATTGGTAGCTATGTGCAAAGAATATGGCATTAATTTGGCCTATGCATCAAACTACAATCCACAGGGAAATGGCCAAGCTGAATCCAACAATAAAATTTTTCTTAAGATACTCTGGAGGACCCTAGAAGTTAATAAAAGAAAGTGGGGTGAACAACTCAAGTTTGCTTTATGGGCAGACCAAATTACCATTAAAAGAGTAACTTGTAAAAGTCCTTTTGAGTTGGTTTATGGGGTTTAGGATCTTTTTCCCTTGCATACACAGTTGTCTTTGTATCAGTTCATGCAACAACTTGGAGATGAAGGGGAAGTGAACCCTTATGAAGCAAGGATGAACCAAATTCTAGAATTGGATGAAGAAAGAAGAGAATCTCATCATAAGCACCTAAAGTGTAGGGAAAGGATCAAAAGGATTTTTGATAAGAAAACAAACCCAAGAGAGTTTAACATTGGATATTTAGTCCTTCTTGGGATATTAGACATGAAGAAAAGGTCAAACATGGAAAATTTTATGCTCTGTGGATGGGGCCATACTCTACTGATATCAAAATTGGGGAGCATACCTTTTTCTTGAAAGAATTATAAGGAGATCTATTGGAATTTATTGTCAATGGTAGGCATCTCAAACACTTCTTAGATTGAGCTCACACATTCAAGTATGACTTTTTGTATAGTGTGTAATTTTTATTTGTTTATTTTTTTTATTCCCTTTTTAGGTTTCTGGTCTACAATGACCAGTTGTTTTAATATTTCAATTGTTTGTGGTGTGTATTTTCTCGTAAATTCGTGTGTGTGTCTCTATTATGACTACGTTTACCCAATGAATTAAGGCACTTGGTATGTTTTTCAAGTTTTTATGTTTAGTTCTTGTGGCACCCGTAAGGGATTCCCATCACTGAGTTGGAGTCAATGTTGGTGCTTGTTTTAATTCGCCCCTTTTTAATTCAAAGTATGCCTTCGAAAATTTTCATGTCTATTGGCGAGAAAAGTTTTTGGGGACAAATTGGTGGGTTTCTTGCCAACACTTTGGGATTCTAAGACCCTCTACTTAACCGGTGCAGCTATTGTATGTGTATGCGTGAGTAAAAAGTGAGTTTTATCCTAGTGGCCTTTTGGCCAAGGAGCCAATAGGGGTACTCCTTTGACCCTGCGGTAAAATATTGCATATATATGGAAGAGATGAATTTTCTAGGAAAGTAGGAAAGGGAGTGAGAAAGTTAGAAAAAAGAAACTAATGTTGCAAGTAGAAAATTAGAGACTTACATACACCAGCTAGAATTTTCATTACATGCACTTAAATTTAGAATAAAAAAAATTTGCATAACAACAAGACCAAATAGTGTTTAATGAACACAAAGTACCACTAAACTCCTCAGTCAAAAAAGGATAAAATTCCTTCTTCCTTTATTGAAGCTCGGGCATAAATTGTACATAACATAGAAGTAGAAGACATTGTTGAGTAGGAAAAATGGAAGAAATTTTCCATCTCTTTGCTCTCTTCACAAGTATATCTCTCTCATGAATTCACAAAAAACAGCTCCAACATCTAAGAAGTCTCAGAAGTTGTCTAAGAAGATTAAGAAGTTTAAGAATAAGCTCAAATGAGGAGCTTGTTACAATTTATAGAAGAGAAGGAAAATCTTCATCTTCCCGGTGACTTTTCAAAGACTTTAATGTGACTTTACATTGTTTATATTCCATTTAAATATTTAAGTCCCTTTTATAAATACAAGGCAACTTAAATTTTACATTATATTTCTAAAGTCACTTAAAGTTATATTAAAAAGTGCAAACCTCAATGCAAAAATATGACATTGATGAGAGAGAGAGTGTTGGGTGAAAAGAGAAGAGAGAGAAAGAAGAGTAAGAAGAAGAATTATGTAGAAGGATGAGCTGCTGCAGTGGATTTGATGTAGCTCCCTGACTGGCTTCTACTTCATGCTATTGAGAAGGCCTTTGTAGCTACAAGATCTTTGTTGTAATGAGCAGATGTAGATTCCACCTTGTTGGTGTGAGGAATGCGGACGTAGCTCAAGGTTTCTATCCATCCATCGGCCACATTATTGATGTCTTTGCACTTACCGAACCATGATGAATGTTTCTCTACAATAAGTGCAATGGAGGACCAAATCTCTTAGAAGAATTTGAGGGTATCCTTAATGAAGGACGGTGGGTTGCCTACCTCTTTCTTCACGTGTTCTTCAAATGTACCAATCAATTCATTAGCAGTTGTATCTTCACCCATTGCAGGCACTCCAAGCTTCTAAATTTTCTGATTTACACTATCCTACAATTTGTATACTTGTTCCTCTTTTTCCTTCAATTCTATGATGGCCCGATTGATTGCCTCAAACCTGATTGCCAAGGCCTGTGGCCACACATGTGACAAGTCTTCTAAGGTAGTTTCAAATATATTTTTGTTGATCAACTCCTAACGATAAGTGTTTCCCATTTCATCTACTACTGGGCCCAAAGGTTCCCAAAGGTTCCCAATTGTCCCTTTCTTTCTCCAAGTCCTCCCTGAGTGTGTGTTTCCTTTTTTTTTTCACACACATATAGGTGAAGAGTTTGACCACTTCTTGAAGCATTGTCTTTCTTGATTGATTTAATCCATTCATTATTTTCTCTCCCTTGTATTGTGAACTTGTGTGTCTTCCTAATGGATTCTGGATTGAAGCTACCGATGGGTGCAACTTCCTTAGTGATAATTGTCATGGCATTAGGATCAGCTAGATGTTGCACATAATATGATAGAGTTCACACTTGCTTCTTCAGTTCATCAATATTCTTCTTATAGTCCTTATTCCTTGCCACCATATGGGTGGAAGATTGTTGATACATGTTCAAATCCGCTTCATCAGTAATTGATCCCAACTGAATTGTGCTCATTTCATAGTCAGTTGGTGTCATCTCATCCACGGGATTGATTACTCTGGGTCGAGTTATGTCGATGTATTGATTACATGTTTCCCAACTGTAGAAACTTGAGGTTGCATGTGTGAGATTTCTTGATATTTTTTCTTTGGCCAATGAGAAAATCACTGATAGATTAGGAGATGCCAATCGCTGCATAGTGTGGGTATCAGGGACAATTTTTTCTTACATCCAAGGAAAGATCTCATCAGACTCAAGCTCAATGATAGGTGCACCAATGGTACCCTATTTTGAAGGAGGAGGCAACTCTTGAATGAGAAAGGAATGGCTATCATCAAGAGGGGAAACCTCTTGTGGTGGCTTGAAGATTGAATCTCAAACCATGTGTTCTTCTTGCATTTCTTCTATCAAATATTCCTCTAATAGTGATGCAAATGAGCCTTCTTCTACTCTGAGTTTCTTTGGCATATTATCATGAGGAGAAGCTTCCAACTCTATGGCCTTCCTTTTCAAACTCACTCCAGAGTGTTTAGAACTAGAAGTCACCTCTATGAATTTTTAAGATGATTGACGTGAGGCTTGATTTTGACTCGAAGGAATTCCTCGTGACTAGATGGTCATGGTTCTCTTCTTCTAAAACCAATTTATCTTTCTCCTAACCACCTTCTCATTCTGCTCCAATATATCCCTTGATTCATGAACATACCAGTTGATTAGAGGTATAGGGGACATCTTAACTACCATGCACTCAAGATCATACATCTCCATCCCATTATCTTGAAAAATATCTTCATACTAGGAGAACTTGAATTTCTTCATTTCACTGATTTTGATCCTCATCTGATCCTTTTCATGTACTTAAAATTCATCCATGTAATTGGCCTAGTAATCCTTGACTTGTGGCTCACGTTACAATTCTGGGACATAGAAAGAGTTGGGATCTTCTCAGATGTCAAAGTTAGGCCTAGAAATGTAGGAATGCAGAGTCAAATGAGTGAAAGCAAACTCTAGATGAGATGCGTCATTTTATCTCTTGCACATGAAAACCCTTAGAGAGATAGGAAATGGAATAAACTTCTTCCTCCTACTTCTAAGCCTATTATTCACCTAAATGATGTGTCTATAAAGCTTGAACAATATAATTTGGTCACTAAGGTACTTGGGAAGCCTTAGCAGTGCTTGATCGAATCCAACAACTTGCAGGTAGGAGAATGTTGAGAATTGCATGAAATAGGAGCCATAATTCTTGATCAAGGATGTTTATTGTGACGACATCCTAGCTTCTAGATCTCCTTCGAAGTTTTAGACTACGTACATCATGAATGCATCATTCACATGAGTGAAATTCCTATGGCTTTCCTCCATCAACACCTGTGGAAGTTTCTCGAACGCAGGCACCTTGGTGGAAATGTTTTGCATGAGATCCAGTCCCTTGAATGATATTCAGCTAGCAAGGAGGTAGACTAAGTAAGAATTCATGTGGAACTTCTTCATCATGGGTACTTGGAGCAGTTCTAGATGGAAATTATCGTTGATGATCTACTCGTAGTCAATTCTTTTCTTTCCTTCTGTCAATGTCAAGATGAAAAGGCCCGTCCAATCTTGGAAGACTCTTGTGCGTACTTCACCCATTACTCTAATGAGGAAAGTGATGACATCCAAATATCCTTCTTGGAACTCACACCTTAGAAGGTTCTTTGGAATTCTGTAGGGATTTCTCCCTATTTTCAACCACAACCCTAGCACAACCCCTTACACATATGCATCCAATGTTTCTCAATCGTGCAAATCCCTATATTTTGAGAGGACGACCATTCTAGGTGATGTTGGTATCTATAGAGAAATAGAGATGGTTCTAGGGCTGATGACCGCCATTTTTGTACCATAGTCAGCTCAAATGGTTTATGTTTCAAGCTCATAGTGGTGAGAATAGGATAGGACCAACTCATGACTTTGGATAGACACCAAGTGTCCTGCGGCAACAAACAAGCCACTGGTGATCTTCAATATTCTTTCAGTCTCTAGCATTCATGTAAACACCTAAAATTGGTTACCCAATTTAGTGTCCCCTAGGTTCGTTTATCCTCTCAGGTAACCCGGGGCACCTTTATATCACCACTTCTCCCTTAGGGTATTACTTAAATATTTAATTTAGAGGCCTATCCTAAGTTTGCTCCACCCCATTATATTTCATCCATGGTTAATTAAACATTAACCATGTAATTCTATCTTCTACATTTATTTCAACTACTTATCTACCCCATATCAATTTCTAACCTCATGTATCATTTTTATCCATTCATCCCACCTATTTCTCCTTCCCTAAAACCGTGCAGTGGGATTTTTCTATATTTGAGTCGGAGGGATAATATTCTTATCCTTCCAATTCATTTCCTTTTCACCACTTTGGGAGTCTATTCCCTGATCGGCGCCAATTTTTAAGAGCGGCACCGATTTTATCTCGTTCGGTGCCGATTATAAATTTACGACCTAAGATCCTCTCTGGTTAGATTCAGAAGAGCCGGTTGCCTAGAGATTACTTTATATGAGCAATTATAGAGATTATTAGAGAAAGAGAGTGAGTTTTGTGTAGTTTAATCCCTGAGAGGTGCATTATTACTCTTCCCGTGTATCTACAGCTCTTGCGGGTCTCCACAGCTACCCTGGTCATCATCAATCATCAATCAAGCATTTTCAGGTATTCTTCTTTGTTAGTTTCTGTAATCTCCTTTTGATCAACACCGATCCAGTCTGGTCGAATCCGATTAGTCTTTAATCAACGCTAGTTTATCCAAATCGGCACGGACCGGGCCTTTCTTCAGTTTCTAGGTTAGAATCCATCAATTTCTACCTTGGATCCCCTTTTTCCATCTTCAATCTCTGCTTTCTGATCAATATTCAATAATCTAGGCTTACATTTGATTTGTTTTGCTTAGTTTTCTTGCTTCTTTTACTTTCTAGCCTTCTATTTGCCTCTGTGTCCAATCGACGCCGATCACTGCCTGATCGACGCTGACCCAAACAATCAACATCGATCACTGTCTAATCGATGCCGACCCAAACAAATGATGTCGATCACTGTCTGATCATCACCGACTAGTCTGCAGAAAGATACATAATTTAGGTAACACAATTTCAGCTTTATTTTTACAGTTTCCTATTTTCTTTTAGTTTCTGCTGCGGTTTTTACATTTTGTCTCTTGTTTTTAATAAGAAAACCTAAATATATGCTTACATATTTTATCATGTATGTCTTTATTCTTGATTGAAAATGTGAACTGACATCCGCCGAGGAAGCTCATTACTTCCCGGACCCGCTTTCTGGGCAGTTCACCCATATATCGTCTAACGTCATCTTTTTCTGCCAAGGATTTGTGCATCGCAGGTTTCTTAGATCTACTTTGTGAGATTGTTTGTGTGCGCCTGTCTTGTCTCCATTGCCATTCTCTCCATCTACGTCTATGGATCTTATCCAATCTATCAGGTATAAATTTCATTTGAGTTTTTCAGGGTTTTTGTGTTTAGTTTGGTGCATTAACTTGGACAGGTAACAAGTGTGGAAATTCTTGATCTACATTTTGGCATGCCCGGTAGGACCCCACTAAAGTCCCTTATTGGTAAGTTCATTTCTTTTCCAGTTTTGAGCTTTGTTCTTTTTCTTCACTGATTTTCATCAGTTGCTCTTAAGCATTCCCTTTCATCATTTCAGTTTTGCTTCTTTCATTTCTAGATTTACAAAGTTAGGTCCCTTATTTTTTGCAAATCTCAATTCCAATTTCTATTTCTAAGATTAGTAAATTCTTCATTTGATTTCAAAGTTGCATTCTTGATTCATTTCTTTGTGCAAAATTGTCATTTCCTTGAAAGTTTCCTAGTTTCTTAAAATAGAAATTTCCTTTCCACTAGTATCTTGTTGGATTTGTTTGTGTGTTCTGCTTAACCCTGTTCTGTGGAGCGGTTTGCTTGTTCGCAGGATTGTTCGAGGGGAAGAGCTCAACAACGTGCTTTTTGAAGTCCACACACCTTGGAGAGCTAAATCTACAGGTATTTCTCTTTTGTGGTGTTTTCTCCTTTTTAAGAACTTAAAAAGAACTTGTTTGTTTGTTTTTATCACACTCAAACACTTCAGTTTCGGTGCTTAAAAAGAATTAATCACATTGGGAAAGAACTTGTTTGACTTGTCTTCATTGAAATCAAACACTTCGGTTTTAGTGCTTAAAAAGAACTTTTTCTTTGTCATTTATGTTGTATGTTCTTCATCTAGTTTTCTAAATAGGTTGAAAAATTGATCAAAATCAGTAGTGACACTATTTGATTTTTATTTTTCACCCTTGCACACAAAGCCAAAATCACTAGGTATAAAGCATTTAAACAAAAACTCCTTCCCTGGCCTCACCTACTTGGAAGTGACATCCAAGAGGAAGAGCCTACGCGGTACTCGGGCTGCGCTATAAATTCATGGAAGTTCTGGTATATATTGGCAAAGCACCTGACTCCCTTATCACAGCAGTGTGTGAAGTGCGGGGGTAGGCCCCTATATCAAGCCACGTACCAGTCTTTTACTGAAGTGCCTTTGGGACTCCTCACCAAAACATTCCCCAAACCATCCTTAGTTTGGCCAATTGAGTAGTCCCCGTTCTAAAAAGCCTTTCCAAACATTTTCTTTCTTAAAAGGCATGAAAATTTAAAAGAGATAATCACCTACGCTACTTTAATTGTCTATGCATCAGTTAGGTTAATCTCTTTCTGTGTGCTTGCTTGTTTATGACGGTCATCACCCAGTCACAATCTAGAAAAATGACTCAACTGGCCTCTTCTTCATCCGAGACCACCACTAATGTGGATGTTTCAGCACCCCTCGGGTCTTCTTCAGGACCGCTATTAGTTGGTTCCCCATCTTGGTCATATAATCCTTTCTATCATCCTAAAGTGATCCCATCATGACCAGCTTCCCCCAGTCCTTCAGAGGTGTCATCTGCTTCTGATATAGAGTATGTTCCTCGTAGAGATCCTGAATTTCAGGCACTCCTTGACCACAACCCGGTAGCCCTTATGGACTATCTAGTGCATAAATCTACTCGCATATCTGATTAGGGACCACTGATCCAGCAAGTTTACGATTATTCTCATGAGTCATCCCAGGATTTTATAGAACAGTTAGCATGCTTTTTCTCACCTCGAACCATGAAAGAAGGTGGCGCATCTATGCCTCCTTTTTCTCTTCCACCAACCATGTCAGCTGGTTCTCAAATGACCCTGCCTATCCCTAGTGCCATGGCTACCTCGGCTACCCCACATCCTACTTTCGAGAGGCCCTCTTCTTCAGCTATGATGAGTGCATCCACGCTCCCACAAATTGTTGTTAATTCTTCTATGCTGTCTATTACATCTCAGGGTCAGTATCTCTCTATGAATCAACCCCCTCCTATGAGTCAGTCAGTTCCTCCTTCTCATCCTCTAGCTGGTCTTTCTTCTAATGCTCTAGTGACAGTGACCTTTACCCATCCTTTGGTGTCGGCACCCCTAATAACCAATCTGGCAGTCAAAATCCTCATTCAGAGTTTGTTTCCCACTATATCAAATCAAATCAACACCCACATTCCTCAATCCATTCTGATTCAGTCGGTAAGTGTAGGAACCCACCAATCACATGCTCTATCTTTCATTCAACCACCTTTCTCTCAACCACTTGTCATCTCACATCCAGGTTTATACTCAGGATCCTTCATAACAAATACCACACTAGGCATCACCCAGAATGTCTAGTTATTCCTTTTATCATCATGTTAATCAGCAGATGAATCCCCCATTAACGCCTCAAAAAAACATACCATTTGCTTCTTATACGGGACATACCAACATACCCCCTCCTTAATCGAGCATCGTCCAACTTCTTTTCAAGAAAATCATAGACCTAAAATCCTCCACCAAAGGGGATCACCCTTCATAATCTTTTGAAGAAGTATGTAATGAACCAATTCATCCATCAGTGGCTTTTAAGCCTTATCCTCCCCAATGGGAACTTCCTAAGTTCTCAAAATTTCATAGCCGGGAGGATCCTCAACAACACCTATGAGCATTCAAGCATGCTTGCTACCTTATAGTCCAGGATCAGGAGCTTATGCTCTGTACCTTTCCTATGTCTTTAGCAGGGCCCGCTTTAGACTGGTACAATAACATACCCCAACATTCTTTGTTTTCTTTCTCTCAATTAGCTCAGATGTTTGTTGAAAACTTCTCAATAAACATCACACATAAGATCTCGATTACAGATCTTTATAACATTTGTCAATTCGATGATGAGTCTATTGTAGACTTTGTCACTCATTGGAGAGGAATAATAAATCAATTGTCTTTCTCCCTCCCTTAATCTCAGCAAATCAATTTGTTTACTTGATCTTCCGCTAATCATATTTCTTCCACTTTAAGGATTCAGACCTTTCATACATTTTAAGAAGCCTTTACAATGGCACGCAAACTTGAGTCTCGTGCCATTGAACAAGGGAAGCTAAAAAATTTTTCTAAGTCTAAACCATATTTTTCTCGGTTTACAAAACCAAACCCTTTCGCTTCTAACAAAGACAAGAATCAGGGGTCTAAAAATGCTCTCGTATTAAAAACATCACGAGCTGATAACACTTCTAATCAAACACCTCGGAGAGACTCTTCATCTTCTCGAAAAGGACCCTCGTCATCTCGATCTTTTACTTCATTGGGGGAATCATATGCTTCTATCTTAGAAAAAATGTTGGAAGTTCACATGATCGAACTTCCCCCTATTAGGAATTTTGATGAGAGCCAAGAATGACCATTCTGGTATCGTGAAAATGACTTTTGTCATTATCAGAGAAGCAAAGGCCATGAAATTGAACGATGTTAGACCTTCAAAAACATCATCCAAAAATTCATTGATAAAGGCGAGCTCATTCTAGATAATCCAAATGCTCCCCCAAATCAAGCACTTGATGTTTTTAAACAGCCTTTTCCAGATCATTCCCCAAACAACGATGCTTCAGGGTCTCAAAAACCAAACACTCATACTATCAGCTTCATTTCTACTAATGGTTCTTCTTCTAATTCTAAATCATTCACAAACACGTCGACTGAATCGGAACTCTCCTCTACTCCTTCAAATTTGGAGATTCCACCATCCATGGTCCATCTTTGAGTCTTCCTTTATTAGAAATAGAATCGTCTCCCTCTACCTTGCCTTTTGATCTTCCACCTATACCTGAGATAGTGTCATCTTTATCTGTCTTGTCATCAGATATTCTTTCGGTGCTTGATTCATTTACATCCCTTCAAATTCCTACTATGGATACTTCTACTTCTGTTGCTCCCATTTTTTCCACAATGATGCCTTTGGTTAACATACCCATAGTTATACCAACTTCTATGCCTTCAGAAGCATCCTCAATCTTAACTCTTCCTGTCACTTTTCCTACAGTAATTACACCCATAATTACTACATCTGAAGTATCTTCCTCACAAGAGACAGCTTCTTCATTACCTATCTCTTCCACTATCAGTGCTTCCTTGCCTATTAAGGAAACATCTAAAGAGATAGCATCGACACCTATACTTCTGACTCTTGGACTCAGACATAAACAATTGGAGTTTAAGCCTAGGGTCACATCATCGGTATCATCTCCTCTACTTCCTCCGAAATGGTTACAATCACCGTATGCGGTCGAAGTTGTCACCATCCCTAAAAAGGGAAAACCAATATTTCGGACCATCAAGACTCTTGGTGCTTTCCCTCAAAAATCCCTCTCTATGCCTCATAAAAGATTGGATTTATCCACTGAAAAGACATCTTCTTCTACAACATCATCTTCACCGGTGCCTCGTAAAGTGGATTTACCTACTAGAAAGGCGTCACCTCTTTTATTAGAACCATCATCTTCATCACCAAAAACCAAGGCACCATTTGTGCCTCCTATCAAATCTATTTTGGGAGCTCCTCCCCCATCTAAATCAATCTTATCTAAATCATCATCTGTTGTAGCCAAGCAGCCTTCTTCATCTCCAAAGACTAAAACACTTGTCACGTCTTCGTCATCTTCAAAATCTATCTTAGGAGCTCCTCCTCCACTAAAATCAATCTTGCCTCACTTGCTTCCATCTCAAGCACCTAAGGCTGCTTCTCCCAATGTCTAGAAAAGAAAAAACAATCCCTAAAAAGATTGTCAAACCAGATATGCAGGTTCTTTTACCTCGACAGTCTGTTAAGGCTAAAGAGGTGCCTTCGTCACCTCTATCCTCATCTTCATCTACAGGATTCTATACTGAAATCCTTCGCCAACTTATCCAATATTCATCTATATCTCTTCCTCCGATCAAACCCTATAATCCCAAAGGAGTAAAACCTTCATGGTTCAACTCTGATTTGATTTGTGCTTACCATCACACTCCAGGTCATGACACTGAGGGATGTAAAGCCCTTCAATCTTTCGTTAACAACCTCTTGGAAGAAAGTGATCTTCTATTGGAAGAGGAGGAGGAACAAGTGTCTCCTGTCATCCCAACTACATCTGAGCCTGAACGGTCTACTCAGGCCTCTAATTCTATTAATATCACTCTGGATGATCTTCCACCTTCTCAAATTGACACAATTCATATCGCCACTAGAGCACAATAGTATGATAATCCATCATCTTCTACAGCCTCTCAACCATGAGTCATCATTTCTACTACCCCCAAAGGAGTTCCTCCTTCCTCATCAGCCCCGAGACCTTGGGTCTCTATTCATGCTTCACCTCAAGCTTAGATTCCTGTGTCAGTTGAGGAGAGTGTTATGAAACAACTTACCCATGCTCCGGTCAAAATGTCTCTTTTTGACCTCATTCAGTCATCTCCCCAGCATCACCAGGATCTGATTGATAATCCATGCCATATCATAGTAAATTCAGATGAGCCCCAGACTTTCAAGATGGTTGCTAGATTGAATAGACTATCAACCACCATCTCCTTTGAGGATTCTGAAATTCCTCCCCTTTCTTCTGAGGATTTAGAGGCTCCTCTCTTTATCACAGTTCAAATCAATAACACTACGTTAAAACGCACTATGATCGACAGTGGTGCTGCACTCAACGTCATTTCCTCCCACACATTTGAGAAACTTAAGTTACCAAAGAACGTAGTGTCACCAACCACCTTTCACCCTTCGATCATTTAATGATCAACTGGCGGTTACTTTAGGAATTGTGGTCCTGCCCATTCGGGTAGGCAAGAAACTGCTTCACGAGATTTTTTACATTATTGAAGGAAAATTCCACTACAATATGATCCTTGGACGCTCTTGGATCTGTACAATGCACTGTGTTCCATCAACCCTCCATCGATGCATAAAATATCAGTATGAGGGAAAAATCTATACTCATCCAGGAGACCCTTTTCCATCTGCACAATGTGACATGACCACAGGGTCTACCCCTCCAAAAGAGAATGTTGACTCTCCCGACGAGGCTTCATCCTCTTCCATACCTACAACAAAACTACCAGATGTACAAAATATGGAAGATACATTGCAGCGTTTTTTGCTAGGAGAGCTTCCTCTTCTCTCTTTTTATGCCCATCTCAAACCTAACGAGTATGGTAGGCTAGACAAACAACCTGAGTATCAACCAGATCTTGGCCACATCATCACCATTGGTCTACCCAATCAACAGACTAATTTCATTTACAGTGTGTCTTGATACACCTCACTATCATCCAAGTTCTCCTCCTAGGGCCAAACCCTATTCGACAGGGTTTGATTATCTAAAAAATCCCACATTCGCAAAAACTTATCTATATCGATGCATGTGGAAAGGCTTTGTCCTAGGATAGTATGAATAGGGTGTGCATGACCTCATGTCCATTCCAACTCTTAAACCACATCAAAAATTTGGTTTAGGGTTCAAACCTCTCTTGAAAGCCACCGTCACCATTCTTGATGAGCCTCTTTCTATTGAGGAACCATCTTCTCCCGTTAGGTCGGAAGCATCACTTGATGTAGATAACACCATTTCCATCCCACCTAACTTTTTTTTTGGTCAATACCATTTCCTTAGGTCCACTGACCTATAAGACTGATGGAAAATCCACTTCCATACCATTAGTCTTCCCTGAAATAGTTGGAGACGACTCTCCCACTATCAATACTATCCACTGTGCGGATGATGATTTTGTCCTTACCTATCTGGGGGTAGAGGATTCTTATCTTCCTAAAACCATTCCTTCTAACACATCTACGCTTCTCAATGAAGCCACTGTCGACCTTAATATAGGGACTTCTGAAGACCCTCACATCATTAAGGTCAGCCAATCTCTTAACCCACAGGAGTTAGGAGACTTCACTGCCTTTATTTCCCACCATCGCCAAGTGTTTTCTTGGTCATATGAAGATATGCTAGGCCTCGATCCTAATATCATGGTCCACAATATCATTACTCTTCCAGACATCAAACCAGTTAAACAAAAACTGTGTAAGATGCATCCTCATGTAGCTCTCCTTGTCAAAGAAGAGTTACAACACTTGATTTCTGCCAACTTCATCCAACCCATTGACTATCCACAATGGGTTTCAAATGTAGTACTAGTAACCAAAGCTACTGGGAAAATTTGAAATTTGCACCGACTTTCAGGATCTTAATCTCACTTTCCCGAAAGATGATTTTCCTCTACCTAATATCGACCAACTCATGGATTTAACTACAGGTCACGAGATGCTTTCTCTTATGGATGGTTTCTCTAGGTATAATCAAATTCTCATCACACCAGAGGACCAGCATAAGACTTCCTTCATAACTCCTTGGGGGACTTTTTGTTATCGCATCATGCCCTTCGGTCTTAAGAACACAGGAGTAACTTATCAACGTGCAATGACCTACATCTTCCATGACCTCTTACACAAAACTGTAGAAGATTATGTTGATGACCTCCTCGATAAGTCCAAACGCTATCAGGATCATCTTCTCATTCTTGTGCCTCTCTTTGAGAGACTCATTCATTTTTGTCTTCGCCTAAATCCATCTAAATGCATGTTTGGCGTTCTCACTGGTAAACTCTTAGGCTTTATCATTTCTATTAGGGGCATTGAAGTCGATCCCACAAAAATAAAGGCTATCCTCGAGATGCCTCCCCTTCCAACTTAAATCAGCTCCGTGGTCTTCAAGGATGCCTTCAATTAGTGCATCATTTTATCTCACAGCTTTTGGACCGTTGTCAACATTTTCATCATCTCCTCTGTAAAAATGTTCATTTTGAATGGGATGAGCATTTCCAAAAAGCCTTTGATGATCTCAAAGCATATCTTCTTTCTGCACCTGTGCTTACACCTCTACGTGAGGGGGAGCCATTCTATCTTTATATTTTTGTGACTGACCATGCTCTGGGAGCCATGATCTCACATCGGGATGCTAATGGTAAAGAACAAGGTTGTCTATTATATCAGTTGCACTCTTCATGAGTATGAAACACACTATTCCGAAGCTGAAAAACTGTGTTGTGCTCTCTTCTTCACAACTTCTAAACTTCATCATTACCTCCTTAATCAAAAAACCTACATTGTTACAAGTGTCAATCCACTCAAGACAATGCATGCAAAACCTTATCACAATGATCGTATCACTCGTTGGCTCATGCTCATGACAGATTTTGACCTCGAGTTCATCTCACAAAAATCTATCAAGGGTCAGGTCATTGCAGATCAATTAGCTGATACTCCTCTTCTAGACACTCAAGTCCCCCTCACTCAATTCCCAGATGAGTACATCCAACAAATCAATTTCAGTTTGTCTCCATTTAAAGTAAAACTCTTCTTTGATGGGTCCAAGTGTCAGTAAGGGGGAGGTGTAGGCTTTGTCATGATTCCTCCTTGGGGTGCACCTATCCCTGTCGCACACAAGCTTAACTTTGAATGTACCAATAATATGGCCAAATATGAAGCTCTTGTTTTAGGTCTTCAAAATGCCATTAATCTCGGTGCTCGCCATATCGACATCTTCGGTGACTCTGAGCTCATCGTTAATCAAGTCACTGGAGTCTATCAGTGTAAAAATGATATCCTTCAAAAATATGATGATATCGTTCTCTTTCAACTTCAATCTTTCGATAAATTTACTATCCAGGCTATTCCTTGCACTGCAAACCAATTTATAGATATGATGGCTTCTTTAGCCTCACTTATTCCTCCATTCACTGAAGACTCACGAATTTATGTGGTTGTTCAACATTTAGACCAACCATCTCATCTCAGGTAGTTGACTTCAATCAACGTTGTCATAACTAACACTCATGATGAGTGGTATCAGCACATTTTTTAGTATCTATCATGTTCAGTGCTTCCTCTAGATCTAACTTCCAATGATAGAAGATCTTTTATCCAACGTGTAAACCGCTATACTATTCTGGGCAGAATCCTTTACAAACATGGCTTTGATGGTATTTTGCTTCAGTGGCCTCAAAACCCCTGACTCATCTAAAGCCATTCAGGAGGTCCAAAATGGTATCTGTGGTGGACACTTTGGTGTTTTGGCCATGGCTAAGCACATCCTATGTTTAGGCTATTATTGGCCTTCTCTTAATCAAGACTGCTGTGACTATGTCAAGAATTGTGTCAAGTGTCAACAACACGCTAATCTCACACATATCCCTAGCCAGGCTTTACAACCTGCAGTGGATTTGTGGCCTTTTTTCACAATGGGGTCTTGATCTCGTTGGTCTCATCAATCCGTGCTCTTTGCAGCGACATCACTCCATCATCACTGCCACAGAATACTTCACTAAATGGGTGGAGGCTATTCCTCTTTCATCAACCAAAGCTAAACCTATTGTTGATTTTGTCTATCAACACATCATTTGTCACTTTGGTGTTCCTCACAAATTCGTTACAGACAATGGAAATTCTTTCAAAAATAATTATTTGTAGAAACTTTACGACACCTTCAATATTAAACTCATCTTTTCTTCTCCATACTATCCACAATCTAACGGCCAAGCTGAGGCTTCTAATAAAACTTTACGTAATATCCTCACAAAGGTAACTAGTCGAGCTGGTAGGGATTGGCACTTACACATCCCTTTTGCTCTCTGGGCTTATCGGACTAGCATTCGTACCCCTACTAGTGCTACTCCTTTCTCTCTCGTCTATGGGTCTGAGGTTGTCCTTCCTTTGGAAGTCTAGATTCCCTCTCTTCATGTCTCTCTTAGAGAGTTTGTCTCTGATGAGGACTATCGTCAAAACCATCTAGCACAGCTTGAGTTGTTAGATGAACATCGCCTTAATGCTCTTGAACATCATCAAGTCTATCTTGAGCGTGTCAAGCATGCTTATAACAAGCATTTACAGCAACGTGACTTCCAAGTTGGTGATCTTGTTCTTAAAGAAAACCAAAATATCACTACTCTGGAACGGAGTCAACGTGGTAAGTTTGCTCCTAACTGGATGGGACCATACGTTATCACTCATAAGTATGGGTCTAGGGCTTATCACCTGTCTTCCATGGATGGTATACCTGAAATGGAGCCTCTTAATACTTTGAATCAGGCCCTTCTATTGTTAAAATCTATCTTACATGATCTTAGTCACAAAATAGATCTTTTCATCCATCTGCAACCAGTCATGCATTTTGTAGTGACTTGGAACTATGTGGTTCTCCATGTTATGTCTTGTATACCTTATATATGAGTATTGTGGCTCTACTCATGGAATTTTCCTTACGGATTTGTTCCTTCTCATGGTAGGAATACCTTAATCACTACTTCATCCACCCTAGGTGTTCATCTTGATCAAAACCACTTTGGGGCATGAGTACATGCTTATACACATTTTCTTCCCCTCTATCTGATCTATCTGGTCTAAACTCAGCTTCTTCCAAAGCTAAAAAAATGAAATGAGTTGTTATCCTAGTCCCAAAAGATAGACTAATCCCTTGAAGGACAGCTATCCATGTCTTATCAACTAAAATAAAAAATATAGACCATTCCTCGAAGGACGGATACCATCAAAATCAAAATACAGACCACTCCCTTGAAGGATGGCTGTTCGTTTTATGGCATTTTCAGCCTTTGCAGTAACAAACTTCCTCTATTGGCCAGTTTGTTCACTTTTTAGCATCTCTGAAAGACTTCCTGTATTGATCAGTCTTTCTATATCTAGCAAACTTCCCACATCGATTAGTTTGATTTTCTATCAAAAGAAAAAAAATGAAGTTGTGATATGAGACCTTTTCGATCATATGGAGATCCTATTTTCCCCATATGGGCATGTATTTAATCCTTCATGTGTTCTGACAAGATGTATACTTATCTCTCATCCTTGTCTACCTCCTAGATCTGGTTTGCGACTAACTAGTGTCAGGTTTATTTTATCCTCGTCTATGGCCTTGTGTGCATCGTCTTTTGATTTACCATCAAGGTCTCTATTTATGGTCGATTAGGGGCCTAACTTATCATTCTTTTTTTCCTATCTAGGTGTAGTGACTTTTTATTTTTCTAAGGGATAATATCATTACATAACTTTCTTTCAAGAAGACATTTCCCATGATTATTTGTTGTTCATCCAGTTAAATTGACATTTAACATGTTAATTTACTCAATCAAGTCTATCATCTATCTATGCTCATCTTATCTCATCTCATATAATGTCATCAAAAAAGCATGTATTAAAAACACATGTGAATCCATCTATCTATATCATTTAATTGAATTAACATCTTAAACATGTTTATTTAATCAACCATGACAAATCAATCAAATCACATCTATTCATCTATCATTTATAACATTCATCTATATCCATCAAAATTACATAACATCTATCCATATCTATCAAAATTAAATGCATGAATCCAATCACATGACACAAAATGATGAATATATATACATATATCTATCTATACAAAAGAATGTGTGGCTTCCAATCAAGCCATATATACATCGTATCCAAAAAATACCTTCAGCTCGAAGGCTACATTCAGTATATCTCTACAAAATATCACATCTATATAGTAAAATCAGATAGGTGGAAAACACTATCTCCTCCTCCCTCCTCAGGTCCAGGCTGTCTCTCCTGACCATCTCCTACAGAGCTAGAGATGCCCACTACCATGGCCCTGCCACCTCCTCGATCTCCTCTGGTGCTCACACCCTCCGAGGCACCACCAGCAGTAGTTGTCATTATCCTCCTCCTCACTCCATACTGAGGCACATCTGAGGCGTGCTGTGTCAGGGCATCCTCATAATATCTCACCTCGGCAAGGAGAGCCTAATAGGTACTCAGACTCACCATACCGGGTGCTCGCAATGGCACTACTACTGGTGGTGGTCCTCCTACTACCGCACCTTATGCCCCTGACTCTGAGGTGGTGCCTGTATCACCATATTTGGCCCTGAGGGCCTCCCTGTGCCTGTGATAGCGATCTCTCTACTGGATCATTATATCCTGCTCCTGACGAGTGGTGTCTCTCTCCTATATCAGGGTGTCCCTCTCCTCTTTCAAAGTTCTAATCTCCTCGAGGGAAGCCTGGTGTGTCTGTGTCAAGGCAGCATGCTCTCCCTCAAGTTGCTCTAGTGCTGCTGTTAGATCCTCCTTGCCTGCCTCTGTAACTTCCGGGAGATGTCGTGGCAGCTCCGTGTGGTACCATGCCTCGTAGCCCTCATCCACTGCTACATCATCACCATCATCATCTATGGGATGTGGGGCCTCCCTGAGTGGATCTATAGGAATCAGTATAGGTAGATCTGTCTCTCTGTTATCCCGTCTGTATGGTGTGTATATGGTCGGGATGATCTGAATGAAACCAAACTACCTCATCACCCGTATAAATGGGACTTGCTCTAAGAGCTCTGGCCTACGGCCCTCTGACCACCTTTCTACGTCTTAGCTCCACCAGATGGGTGTCCTATCTGGCCCATATCGGATAGACCCTGTATGGTCTCCATATCACTTGTGCTGGTGTTAGAGTCTTGAATCTCTCTAAGTACCACTCTGTAGATCTCCCTGTATCTCCTGGGGCCATGTCTACCTGCCATCATCAGAATCCTTACTCAAGGACTCCTCCTACTCCTGGCATCCATGGAAGCCCAGATGGCCTGATCACTGATATATTCTCATATGATCAGTAATGGAGCACAAAACTCATGTCTATCCCAATCCGCTTGCCTGTGGTATACATCCACAGCTTGTGATATATCTATGCTAGTAATGCATCAACAAATGTAAACACCTACATAAACTCTAGGATATCACAGACATAGTCGAGTAGGAGTAGTGGGAACCATCCACCTCCAGAATCTGGTAATGCATAGTATGAGATAGCCATCTGGATCAGGGCTATCAATCTACTCCTGGGGTCATCCTGTCAGTACTGTGAGGCTGTCCTCACAGCCCTGGACACTATCTCTACATCATCTGCCATGTCCCCATATAATCGTACCAGGCCCTCCTCTGCTACTCTCGTGGGGTGATCTCTATCAAGTCCCCTGTAATCGGTAGCCTGAGGATCCTATAGATTTCCTCATGGATGATGGTCATCTCACTCGTTTGAAACCAAAATGTGCAGGTCTGGCTATCCCACCACTGCACCAATGCTTGCATGAGCTCCAAGTTTTGGGGTACCTACCTATAATAACGGAAACCCCCTAGTCTGAATAACTCCAGATGGTGCCACTCAGCATCTTTCACATCTGGAAGTATGGTCTCCAGTAGCTCGGGAATAACATCTCGCATGTGTAGGACCTCTCGTGCCTGCATGATATCAAACATCATCATTAGTTTCATATTTATCAAAATCCACATCATTAAATTTTCATCAAAATCTTTCTCCAAAATCAAAAATAAAAATAAAATTCCTTTTTTCAATTGGCACCGACTCATTCCAATCGGCGCCATTTACTTGACGATCAATGTCGATTGTGTTACAATTGATGCCGATCACTTTCTAATCGGCACCAATTTTTTCAATCAACGCTGATTACAAGACAAGGTGCTAAAAAATCCCTCTTACTTCCTACTACAAAAAACATGGAAAAAAAACAAAATGCTAAATGTACGAAGCTGAGGAAGGCTCACTTACCCGTGGTCGTGTCCTCTTCCTCTTCTGACCGCTTCTGGAGGCTTCCATGTTGCTTAAATTCAATTTTTTACTTTTTCTAAATCAATCGTCACAGTGAAAATGAATCATTATCGTTCATCATTTCTCTACTTATAGGTTTTCGGAGCGGTCGGCGCCGATTATTTTGATCGGCGCCAATTTTTGGGGTCGATGTCGATTAGGGGTAATCGATGCTGATTGGATCCCATCGGCACCGATTGGGGATATTTTGATATATTTCGTCATCCGGTCCCACCAAGACACGCTTCGTCCTCATCTATTCTCTTGTCTTACGTGTCACCTGTCACACATTGCCGCCATCATTACATCTTTCTTTTCGGTACTTGTACCTAATTGCCTTGCATAGCCTCAAGTGCATCTCACTCGTGGCTTGGCTTTGCTTGTTATTCCCTACCTGGGGCATCTTATCATTATATATTTTGCATGTGCCACCCATAGCACACCTATTCTACCTAGTCTGACAGTACTTCTATTACAAAGTCCACTATAGTGGCCATATGTCGATTTCCACGGTGGCTATCCTCTCAAGGCCATCACTTCATCCTTCTTGTCTAAGCGTTGATGCTTGGCTTGTTTATTTGATCATTGTTATGGCCTTATTTTCACCTTTCGGCACATATTTTTGATGTTATCACCCATTCCGAGTTCTCCTCTGTACATGGGTAACTCACGATTTTTGCAACCTAAAGATAGTGGGTCTGTAGGCACTAACGGTGTCTCGTTTAAAGGCTGTCTAGTTGTCCCTACAAATGTGTCACTCTTTGGTTGTTATTTTGCAGTCACCTTTAACTCACCAGTCTATAGCCACTTACGTCATCTCATATGAAGACCATCTAGTCTACCCTACCAATGTGAGTTCCTTAGGTCACTACCTTTTTTTTTTTACGTGCATCATCAATGATCAAATCTACCCCAGACATCTCATTGGGGCATCCTTCTTTCTCATATACCTTTTTTAAACTCGAGATCAGTTGGCCTATTTGGGGCCACCCCATCCTTAGTTTGAGGGGGATCACATCATTATTGTTCTTCATTTTCTTCCAATTCCTTGTTTTTGTCTCATGGCATTGCTTATCACAAGTTACTCGACAAAAAGGGGCAAATGTAGACACCTAAAATTGGTTACCCAATTTAGTGTCCCCTGGGTTCGTTTATCCTCTTGGGTAACCCGGGGCACCTTTATATCACCACTTCTCCCTTAGGGTATTACTTAAATATTTAATTTAGAGGCCTATCCTAAGTTTGCTCCACCCCATTATATTTCATCCATGGTTAATTAAACATTAACCATGTAATTCTATCTTCTACATTTATTTCAACTACTTATCTACCCCATATCAATTTCCAACCTCCTGTATCATTTTTATCCATCCATCCCACCTATTTCTCCTCCCCTAAAACTGTGTAGTGGGATTTTTCCATATTTGAGTCAGAGGGATAATATTCTTATCCTTCCAATTCATTTCCTTTTCACCACTTTGGGAGTTTGTTCCCTGATTGGCGTTGATTATTCTGAGTGGCGCTAATTTTTCAGAGCGACGCCGATTTTATCTCGGTCAGTGCCGATTATAAATTTACAACCTGAGATCCTCTCTGGTTAGATTCAGAAGAGCTGGTTTCCTAGAGATTACTTTATCTGGGTGATTAAAGAGATTATTAGAGAAAGAGAGTAAATTTTGTGTAGTTTAATCCCTGACACATGCATTGTTACTCTGTCCATGTATCTACAGCTCTTGCGGGTCTCCACAACTACCCTGGTCATCATCAATCATCAATCAAGCATTTTCAGGTATTCTTCTTTGTTAGTTTCTGTAATCTCCTTTTGATCAACACTGATCCAGTCTGGTTGAATCCGATTAGTCTTTAATCAACGCTAGTTTATCCAAATCGGCACAGACCGGGCCTTTCTTCGGTTTCTGGGTTAGAATCCATCACTTTCTACCTCGGATCCCCTTTTTCCATCTTCAATCTCTACTTTCTGATCAGTATTCAATAATCTGGGCTTACATTTGATCTATTTTTCTTAGTTTGCTTGCTTCTTTTACTTTCTGGCCTTCTATCTGCCTGTGTGTCCAATCGATGCCGATCACTGCCTGATCGACGCCGACCCAAACAATCAACACCAATCACTTTCTGATCGATGCTGACCCAAACAAACGATTCCGGTCACTGTCTGATTAACGCCGACCAATCTACAGAAAGATACAAAATTCAGGTAACACAATTTCAGCTTTGTTTTTACAGTTTCTTACTTTCTTTCAGTTGATGCTGCGGTTTTTACATTCTTTCTGTTGTTTTTAATCAGAAAGCCTAAATATCTACTTACATCTTTTATCATGTATGTCTTTATTCTTGATTGAAAATGTGAACTGACATCCGCCGAGGAAGCTCATTACTTCCCGGACCCACTTTCTGGGTAGTTCACCCATATATCATCTAACGTCATCTTTTTTTGCCAAGGATTTGTGCATCGTAGGTTTCTTGGATCTACTTTGCAGGATTATTCATGTGTGCCCATCTTGTCTCCATCAGCATTCTCTCCATCTACGTCTATGGATCTTATCCAATCTATCAAGTATCAATTTCATTTGAGGTTTTCAGGGTTTTTGTGTTTAGTTTGGTGCATTAACTTGGACAGGTAACAAGCATAGGAATTTTTGATCTACAATTCATACGAGTTCTTAAGTCATTCAGGTCCATGTACAAGACATTGATGTCTTCTATCTCATACTCGTAGGCAAAGGGTTGAGCCATCTTCTGTCTCATCTACTTTTGCTTCACGTTTTCCCTAGAATAGCAACTTACTATTTTTAGTAAGTATGAAAATTCAACTTCCTCGAACCTCAACTAGATGTTGCAACCCTGATTACTCTTTCTCCCTGCATTCCTCACTCTTTTTGGATCAACTTTCTATTTTTAGCAGGTTTCTGTGGGACCACATACTATTTTTAGTAAGTGCAAAAAATTTCCATTCCGATGATTTCTCAGTTGCAGTGCACCTCCAATGTCTCTGTCTCCTTCGTAATTTCTTTTGTTTTTTACTTTCCCAAAATAGCAATCCCCTATATAGAAGACCTACTATTTTTGGAAAGTGGGCTTCTGGAAGTCATATTTATGTGGAACAAAGTTTTTTGATATGGTTTTTTTTCCCAATATCTCCCCTCTAAAATTTTAGAACTATCCGCTTAATAGTCCAGGAGATTTTAAACTTTCAAATTTTGGACCTAACACTGCTTCTGGATGCAGTAGCCATTAATGAACCTCAAAATTACAGGCCTATTTTTCTCCTCCATTTGTAAAAAAATTATATTTTTGATGTGGGATTTTCTTCTGTGCTTCAAGTGAAATCTTACTTCAATTCGACAACTAGTTTGATGTGAAATCCCGCTTCTTTCTTCGTTGAGTTGGAAAGGAGTTTTCTTCATTGTGAATGCTTTATTGCACAAGAGGAGAGTTTGAAAGTATGTTTTTTATGGTCTTGGATAGAGTAACAAATAGAAAAAAAGGGGTTCATTGATTTGTGCACTGGTTTGCAAGATTTTTGTGAATCTCCATTTTTTGGCGATGGAGATTTTCTACTGTTCTCTTCATTGTTCTTCGTTTCTCCTTCTTAGTTTTCTCAAAATTCCTTTTGATACATGTATGCTTTCATGGAGTGAAGGAGAGTATTTTTGTGACAGGTCTGGTTTGAGGTTCAGCAATGGTGGATTGATGGCAAGGAGGTTGCAGAGGAAGAATGGAGATATGGTTGTGCACGAGAGTGGAAGTAGTTAGAAGCGGGGAAGCAGGTAAATATTTGAATTTTTAAAATCATGTTGAGAGAGGTATGGGTGCATTTTATTTTTCTTGAATTCCCTCACCTCAAAGGGACTTGAGGGACATTAATTTCAATGGTAAGCAAGAAGAAAACACGTGGCATTGATCCGACGACAGGGAGTGAGTGCTCAAAAATCAAATTTAAAGCACTGAGGGGTTGAAAGCGGGTCACATGGGTGACCAAAAATATCTCCTAGAGGTATGGGTGCATTTTTCAAGGTTTGATTTCCCTAACCTATGAGGTAGGTGAGGGACATCAAATTCCACGGCGGTCCTAGAGCTAACATGTGGCATTGATCCGATAGTATGGAATTTGAGCTCCAAACTGCACCCAGGGGCTGAACTAGCAATGCTGATGGTAGTATGGGGTTCCAAATGTCACATGGGGGATAGGAAAATTTATCCAAGTTTGATGTACCTAACCCTTAGGGATGTTGGGGACATAAAATCCCACCAGGATCCTAGAGATGACACGTGTCCTCCCAAAATTTCACTAAGTCTTGAACTTGCTCCAAGAGGACAACTTGTGATGATGATGATAACTTGAGCTCCGAATGGACTTTTTCGGAAAATTAGTTATATGATCCATTTGATTTATGAAAAATGGTAACCTTTTGAATCCAATGGTGGGGGTCTCATTTCTTTATTCTTCCATTTGATTCCAGAAAAAATCATATTTTTTATTTGGTACTCCACTTATGCCTAAGAAAAATTACCTGCAAACCTAATGCTTCAAAGTCTTGTGAAAAATATGATTTTACCATCATGTAGGGCTTGGAATTATCTTTCCAAAAATGTTTTTTTTTCTCCTAACTCCATTTGGAGCTCCCAGAATCACCTTTTGAATCTCAGTGGTTGTTTTGACTTGTGCACTGACTAGGCCTATGAACCCTAATTATGGCAAAACTACCCAACTTCTCCGAGCTCTTCCAAAATCTTCCTGAATCATTTCCATGATGTTCCAAGACCTTTGAATCACCCCCACCTCCACTTAGGCTCTTTTACTCCACTCTATGGGGTTGCTCCAGTTCTAGGAAGGCCAGTGATAGCCCTTCCCAAAATTGTTTGTAGCTTGCAAATGAACTCCTAAAATCACTTAGGGGGAATGAATGGAATTTTCTAAATCACCTAGGAGGATGAGATAAATTTAATTAGGAGGTCACTTGGACTAACTAAACAGACTTGGGGTGTCTTGGAATGATAGGACTTGAAAAAAAATTAACACTAGTGTATAGTTGTCATGCTCAGAAATTGTTAATTTCCTTGTTGCACATTTGCATGACAACAGTTGGCTCTAGCTTGGGGACATGACATGGAATGAGTGTAGTGAAGACATGACATGAGGAATCCAGAATCTCAATTTTAGACCATATAATATGTTGACCAATGCCTTATCCATTTGGCCTTACAGAGTTATGTACAATTTATGAGAGAGAAGAAATGGAAGAAGGAAACACACATACACACACACAATGACAAAAAGGAAACACACAACACAACAAAAAGGAAACACACCTATACAATCACCTATGGTATAAGGTGGGGGACAACTCACTTTTACTGATAATAAAATTTTAGGTATTTACCACTGTGAGGAAATTCCAGTGGCGTTCCATCCAAATATGAGAGTAGAAAAACATTCTCACCACAAATTTCACGAATTCTGAATGGGTCGAGCCATAATGAATCAAAATTTCCATGGCTGCCTTTTGGTTCCCTTCTCTTGTCCCATAGCAGGAAAAAGTCTCCAACTTTGAATTCTCTCACTTTAGATTTCTTGTCAAAAATATTCTTTACTTTCAACTGGTGCTCTTTGATATGGTCCACCACTCAGAGTCTATTTTCTTCTAGCTTCTCAAGAAAGAGGATCCTCTTGTCAATGGAATCCTTGTACTATCCATCTTCTATTCCCTATAGCAACTTGAGAGCTGACATCTCAATCATGATGGGAATTTCTACTTCAACCCCATACAATAGTTGGAATGGTGACATACCTATTGCCTTCTTGGGAGTGATCATGTCCGCCCACAATGCATCATACAAATTTTTGTGTCAATTCCTTTGGTTTTCATCTATGAGTTTATAGATGATGGTTACGATGTTCTTGTTGCTTGATTAATCCTTTCCATTTATCTATGGATAGTAGTCCTGATGAATGAGATAAAGAGATTTTGTAGCCATAGAAAAACTCAGTCAACTCCCTTGAAGAGAAATAGGTAGCATTGTCTACTACAATATTTTGTGGCACTCCGAAACGTACTATGATATTCTCCTTGATGAAGTTACATATTGTTTCGGTGTTGGTTTGCTTGGTCGGAATGGCTTCCACCCATTTTGTGAAGTAGTTTGTCACTGTGAGCACATAGGTGTGCCCCATGCTTGAGTGAGGATTCAGAACACTGATGAAATCTAGTCCCCACTGCTGAAATGGTTCTTCAATAAAAACTGGCCTGAGTGGTAGTGCAACAAGTTGTGGTCTCCCAACGAATTGTTGGCATGCTTCACATTTGGAAACCCATTCCTGAGTGTCTGCAAAGAGGGTGGGCCAATAATACCTTCCTCAGAGGATCTTGTGTGCAGTGACCATCACTGAAAAATGTCCACCACACGCTTGGTCATGGTATGCTTTAAGCAATTTTTCTTGTTGCTCTTTATCTACACACCTGAGGAAGCATCCATCCAGACCTCTCTTGTAAAGTGCATGATTCCAGATTACAAATTTATTTCCTTCATCTTGAGTGTTCTCCTTTGCTTGTAATCAAGATGAGGAGGGAATTATCCATAAGTTAAGTAATAGGAAATATCAACATACCACTCATCAGTAGTGGTTACAAAGAGAACATGTGGATTATTTTCAGAACAAGTTGAGAAAGCACAATTTTCTTCACTGTGTTGAGCTTTGAGTGTTTCATCTTCAACAATCAACCTACACAAACCATTTCCCCTTACCAGATTAGAGGGTTGAATCTCTAAGTCATATTCTTGAGTCTTTGCAATCCAATTTCCTCTTTTAGCTCTGGGATCCTACTGTGTCAAGATGGACTTGATTGCACTGTCGGGGACCATCACCACCGTATGAGAGTTGAGGATGTAAAACCTGAATTTTTTTATAGCCTTGACCACTGCATAGGCATGCTTCTCCAATTGGTTGTATTTTAGTTCATGCTTTTTCAATGGAAAACTCATGAAAGAAATAGGTGCTTCCATGCCTTCATCATTCTTCTAAACAAGAATGGCAGAGAGGTTATATTTTGATGTATAACAATACATGATGAAATCTTTGTTAAAATATGGAGACACAAGGGTTAGAGCCTTGGCAATGGATTTTTTGATCTCTTCAAATGTTTCCTTCCCTTCATTGTTCCATTTGAAGTTTTCTTGTGGTTTCATCATGGTGGTGATGTGCTTTGTCAATTCAACAAACTCAGGAACAAAGTGATGAAGAAAATTCACCTTTTTGAAGAAGGAATGAACTCCTTTCTTGCTTGTGGGTAGAGATAGTGCTTGAATGGCTCATACTCTCTCAGGATCAATGTGTGCTCCATGTTTATTCACAATGTGCCCCAGTAACTTGCCTTCTGTAACTCCAAAAATGCACTTTTTTGGATTTAGTGATATGCCATGTTTTCTACACCTTGCAAGTACTTGTTCTAAGTGATGGATATGATCTCCCCTCTTCTTTGAAAACACCATGAGATCATCAAGATATATGACAATGCAATGTTTTAAATCTTTGAATTCCAAATCCATCGCCCTTTGAAATGTAGCTCTCGCATTGATTAGGCCAAAAGGCATTCTGTTGTAGGAAAAAGTTCCCCAAGGCGTTGTGAAGGTTGTCTTGGTGTGATCCTCCTCTGCCACTTTGATTTGATTATACCCTGAGAATCCATCAAGAAATGAAATCATTTCAGATCTAGTGACTACTTGCAAAATGTGGTCCATGATAGGGAGAGGATAATTTTCTTTCAGTGATTCCTGGTTCAAGTTACGGAAATCTACACATATTCTTATTTCACCATTCTTCTTCTACACCGGCACAATGTTGGCCACCCATGTTGAATGATGGATGGGAAATATAATCCTTGCATTAAGCATCTTCATTACCTCCTCTTTGATGGTATCAACAATCTTTGGGTTATATGGCCTTTTTTTTTCCTGAATGGCTTGGCATCCTGCTTCAAGGGGATTGAGTGATGCATTTCCTTCGGTTGGAAGGATTTGAGTTCATCATAAGAGTAGGCCAAAACATCTGAATATTTCTTGAGTAATGCAACAAACCTTCTCTTCTCCTCGAGCAAGCAACATTTTCCAATATTGACCATCCTTGGCTCCTCTGGGGTGCTGATGTTTTCCTTATCAAAATCAGCTGGGCACCGAGAAGATTGTTTTTCTTTCTCTTGAATGAATCTATCATGTTTGTCAAAGAGGTCTTCCAGAGAAACTAGGCCTTTGGGAATCTTGTTTCCTTTCAATTTGATCACTCCTTCTTCATCAATCCCTTCAATTCCTTCTTTCTCTTCTTTGGCTACCACTTCTTGGTGTGGATTTTCACTTCCTTCAAAGAAGAGATTATTGAAATTATCCCTTTGTTCCAAAAATGCTAGAATCTGGTTATCATCATTAAAGACTTGCCAATGATTTGCATTATCTGGTACACTAGGCCTGAATACCATTTCAATGGTCACCTTGTCTTTACCAAAAGAAGGATGAGGTGTCACTAGGGAAGCCAACACTGCAAGAGAATCATCCTTTTCATTCTTTTCTCTTGGGATAGCTTCAATGGAAAATGCATCGAAAGATTCAATGCAGTCCCATACTCTGTTTCTATAATGTCAGAGTCTTGGATTTTTCACCTGATATTGTTGTCAGACTTGCTTTACTATCACCTCTGCATCACCATGGCATCTCAGCTTCTTGATTCCCATGTCTTCTGCCACACCCATGCCTAAGAGGAGAGCTTCATATTCTGCCATGTTATTTGTATTATCAAATTACAGCTTGTAGGCAAATGGGTACAATTCATCAGAAGGAGAGTACAACACCACGCCTACTCCTGAACCTACACTAGAATGACTACCATAAAATTCCATCATCCAAACTTGATCTTCTTCCTCTTCCATAAGAAGTGGAAAGTTCTCATCTTTTTCTGATGTGAGGAAGTAGTTTCCTAGCCCACTATCTTGAAAAAGAATGTTTGCCTTTGGATCATCAGACTTTCATACTGTGAACTTCATCTTTCTTACTGGCAGCAACTTCTTCATCTCTCCTTTCACTAGAATAGTTGTAGATGACCAATCCATTTTTATTTCTCCACCCAAGTCTCTGTAGAAGCTTTGGCTCAATAGCATGCCAAAGGATGTTGGGATGTCCACCACCAGGATGGTTAGAAGCACCTTCTTATCTGGAAAATCAGCTAATGCTACCTGTGCATCTTTGATTCTTCCTACCAATGACACTTGTTTGGATTCCATTGAATAGCAGGTGCCATTTTCACCTAGGTCAAGGTGAGGCCTAGAGAATTTTACAACTTTGATGGGCATCACATTATCTGAGGCTTTGGAATCTATGATGCAATTATTTAGCTGGAAGCCTTTAATGAGGAGTGACAGGTAGAAAGGTTCAACCTTGTTGGTTTTGGAGGCACTGAGGGCTAGCATGTTTTGAGAAGGTGGTGTGGATGGTGTGGGGAGTAAGCCTTTGGAATTTGGACCTGAGGTTATAGGATTACCACCACAGACTACATCAATGAACCTATCAAATTGGGTAGGATGTGTTTGTAGGTATTCTATTTCTAAGAGTTGGACTTTAGTTTTTCTTGCATGTTCCACAAAGTCAAATGGGGTTATGGTGGGCAAGGTAGAGGTTCCAGGAATGATAGAATATTTACATGGTGAAGGTTTTGCTACTTTGGGGGTTGAATTTTCCTTCACGGGTGCAGTAACTGGCTTGGAAGGAGATGTGGATGTAGGTTTTGATGGCACCTTAGATGTTTTTTGTGGAAACAACATTTGAAGGAGAATTATTTTTAGTAATTTTTGAGCTGGGAGAAGGACTAGAAGACTTACTTGGTGTGGCAGCATGATCCTTGCTAACCAGTGGGTCTACTTTTTCTTTAGCCAACTCCATCGAAGGTGGTAGTGGTGATCCTCTACTGATGATTTTATTTTGTGGAACCTCCACAGGAGAATCTTCTTTCTTCTTCTTGTCCTTTACCACATCCATTGAGGATGGAGCACCTTTCTTGGATTGTGTGTGAGTGAAAACTATGCATGAGAAACTTGGAGCTTCTTCATCATCATCATCTTCATCATCAACGTACTCAATTAGGTCATTGTGTGTATCACCATCAACTTCCTCGACCTCAAGATAGTTTTCATCATCCCCCACATTTTCTTCTTCAGGTTCTTCAATTTCCACTTCCTCCTCTGGTTCTTCAGTGTCACAGATGGCATTGACTGGTGGTGCTTCGAGAGTGAGCTGATGAGGAGGTGGAGAAATCCTTGGTCTATTGGGAGGATTTGGTTTCCTTGGAGTATTCCACATTGTGATCTGGGAGAGTTGTTTCTTCAAGGAAACCAAGTCATTTTCCATTTTTTGGAACATTGGGTTTGTGGTGACTGAGCTTGAATTTAGCCTTTTTTCTTTCCATTTGGGCCTTTCACTTTACCAGACAAGGATTAGATCATCATCAGTTTCTATTGTGGTCCTGAGCTTCCCTCAATGTTCTTGGTTGGGTTCTTCTAAGGAAGAAACCTACTTCTGATGGCAAGGCACTAATGAAGAATCTCTTCAAATTATTTTCAGGAGGCACCACATCTTCAGGGATTCTTCTTATCACTCTATTATATCTTGCTATGAAGTCTCTCATTGATTCAGAGGTTTCTTTCTTCATTTGTACCAATTGGACCAAGAGATCCTGACAATCTTCTGTGGTCTTGAACCTGTGTTTGAATGCACTTCTTATATCTTCCCAACAGGTGACAGACCTCGGGGGTAGTATGTAGAACCATTCAACAACTTTTTCTTGAAGTGACTCCACAAAGAGCCAGACTGACACATCTTCATCCTCAATGCCCAATACACCACAAGTGGTGATAAATGTTGCTACATGTTCTTTGGGGAGTTGAGAACCATCCCCTCTGAATTTTGGAAAGTTTTTTCTTGAGCCTTTTGGTAGCTCGTGAAGTGGTTGAGCAAGGGTGAGTGGGCTGGTGTTTCCCCCCCATGGTACATTAGGCCTATGGACCTCATGATCATGATCCCCCATTCTATTTCTATTTCTAGCTTCCAACCTCTCTAAGGTTACGGCTTCTGTTGCTGCTCTTGCATCCACCTCGGCTTGAAGTCTTTCAATTTCTTCAATTGAGCTCTTATTTCCTCTTCCACTCTTACTTCTCTTTCTCTAGCTTCTTCTTCAGTCTCTACGTCAGTGAAATATTCAAGGTTCTCATTGATGTATGGAAATTCACCATCCAAAGGATTGGCAACACTCAGGTTCCCAACGTGACTGGTTTCTTGACGAAAGGGAGACCTCTAAATTCTGAGAAGCTCTTGTCTTCTTTGAAGCTCTTCAAAAGTGGGGTTGGTTTTTCCTCCTTGTCTCTGTTTCTGGGTGTATCTTCTATCCACCAGCTTGGAAATCTATGCTCTTCTTTGTGGTGCTGGAATTTTTCTTTGCCTTTCCAATTCAGCAGTGTGTTCCTCTTCAAGGTCAAGAATTCTTGTGGCAATGAAGTAGTGGTTGACACTTTTCCTGTTATGCCAGATAGCTTCTCTCAAATCTGAAGCAATATCCTCTTGGATGTGGAAAAGAAATTTAGGTCTTTCAACAAAAGGATTTCCCAGAATAGCCATGGTTTGTAGACATGAGGCTCATATAGCTATTCAAATTCTAGAAATTTTCCTTTTTTTGAATTTTGAATTTTTTGACCTTTTTTTTTGTATTTTTCTGACCTTCTGGTCATATTCAGGTGTAGATGCTACTAAATCTACCCCATGGTGGGTGCCAAAAACTGTTGTTGAGAAAAATTTTTGGGGAAAAATTGGTGGTTATCTTGCCAACACTCTGGGAGTCTAAGTCCCTCTACTTAACTGGTGTAGCTGTCATATGTGCATGCATGAGTAAAAAAGTGAGTTTTATCCTGGTGGCCTTTCAGTCAAGGATCCAACAGGGGCACTCCACTGACCCTATGGAAAAATCTTGCATATATCTGTAAGAGAGGAATTTTCTAGGAAAGCAGGAAAGGGAGTGAGAAATTTAGAAAAAGAGAAAACTAATGTTGCAAGTAGAAAATCAGAGACTTGCATACACCAGCCAGAAGTTTCATTACATGCACTTGAATTTAGAAGAAAACAAATCTGCATAATAGCAACAAGACCAAATAGTGTTTAATGAGCACAAAGTACCACTAAACTCCTCAGTCAAAAAAGGCTAAAATTCCTTCTTCCTTTATTGAAGCTCAAGCAGAAATTGTACATAACATAGAAGTAGAAGACATTTTTGAGTAGGGAAAATGGAAGAAATTTTCTATCTCTTTTCTCTCTTCACAAGGATATCTCTCTCATGAATTCAAAAAAACAGCTCCAACATCTAAGAAGTTTCAGAATTTTATCTAAGAAGAATAGGAAGTTTTTTAGAAGAAGCTCAAATGAGGAGCTTGTGACAATTTATAGAAGAAGAGGAAAATCTTCATCTTCCTGGTTACTTTTCAAATACTTTAATGTGACTTTAGACTTTTCATATTCCACTTAAATATTTAAGTCCCTTTTATAAAAACAAGGTGACTTAAAGTTTACATTATGTTTCTAAAGTCACTTAAAGTTATATTAAAAAGTGCAAACCACAAATGGAAAACTATAACATTGATGAGAGAGAGTGTTGGGTGAGAAGAGAAGAGAGAGAAAGAAGAGGAAGAATAATAAAAAGAAGAATTATGTAGAAGGATGAGCCACTACTGCAATGGATTTGATCTCACTCCCGAATTGGCTTCCACTTTGCACTCCTGAGAAGGCCTCTGTTCCTCCAAGATCTTTACTAAAATGAGTTGCTGTAGGTTCCACTTTGTCAGCATGAGGAATGTGAACACAGCTCAAGGTTTCTGTCCATCCATCAGCCACACTATTGATGTCTTTACACTTCCTGAACCATGATGAATGTTTCTCTGCGATAAGTGCAATAGAGGCCCGAATCTCTGAGAGGAAGTTGAGGGTATCCTTAGTGAAGGATGATGGGTTGTCTACCTCTTTCTTAACATGTTCTTCAAATGGACCAATCAACTCATCAGACAGTTGTATCTTCACCCATTGCAGGTACTCTAAGCTTCTGAACTTTTTGATTTACACTATCCTACAATTTGTATACTTGTTCCTCTTTTTCCTCCAGCTCTGTGATGGCCTGATTGATTGCCTCAAACCTGATTGCCAAGGCCCTCACCCACACATGTGACAAGTCTTTGAGGGAGTTTCAAATATCTTCCTGTCGATCAACTCCTAGTGATGAGTGTTTCTCATTTCATCTACTACTGGGCCCAAAGGTTCCCAATAGTCCCTTTCTTTCTCCAAGTCCTCCTTGAGTGTTTGTGTCCTATTTTTTTCACACACATACAGGTGAAGAGTTTGACCACTTCTTGGAGCACTGACTTTCCCTTTTTCAGAAATTGAGTTGATCCATTCATTATTCACTTTCCCCTGTATTGTGAACTCGTGTGTCTTCCTGATGGATTTTGGATTGAAGCTACTGATGGGTGCAACTTCCTCAGTGGGAATTTTCGTGGCATTAGGATCAACTAGATGTTGCACATAGAATGATAGAGTTCACACCTGCTCCTTTTAGTTCATCAATCTTCTTCTTATACTCTTTATTCCTTGCCACCATGTGAGCAGAAGATTGTTGATACATGTGCAAATCCCCTTCATGAGTTGTCGGTCCCAGTTGAATTGTGCTCATTTCATAGTCAGTTGGTGTCATCTCATCCACTGGCTTGATTACTTTTGGATGAGCTACTTCGATGTATTGATTACCCATTTCCCCACTATAGAACCATGAGGCTGTATGTGTGAGCTTCCTTGATCTTTTTTCTTTGGCCAATGAGACAATCACTGATAGATCAGGGGTTGCCACTTGCTGCATAGTGTGGTGTTCAGGGAAAATTATTTCCTGCATCCAAGGAAACATCTCATCAGACTCAGGTTCAATGATAGGTGCACCAATGGTACCCTATTCTGAAGGAGGAGGAAAATCCTGAATGAGAGAGGCATGAGTGTCATCAAGAGGGGAAACCTCCTGTGGTGGCTCGAAGACTGAATCTTGAACCATGTGTTCTTCATCCACTTGTGCCTTTGTCATGGGGTGTTCTTCCTGCATTTCTGTGATCAAATCTTCCTCTAGTAGTGATGCAAATGAGCCTTCTTCTACTCTGAGTTTCTTTGGCATCTTCTCGTGAGGAGAAGCTTCCAATTCTGTGGCCTTCCTTTTCAAACTCACTCTAGAGTGTTTAGAACTAGAAGTCACCTCTATGACTTTTGAAGATGACTGATGTGAGGCTTGCTTCTGACTCAAAGGAATTCCTCATGACTAGATGGTCATGGTTCTCTTCTTCTGAAACCAATTTCTCATTCTCCTCACCACCTTCTCAGTCTGCTCTAATATATCCCCTGATTCACAAACATACCAGTTGATTGGAGGTACAGGGGACATCTTGACTGCTGTGTACTCAGGATCATACATCTCCATCCCATCATCTTGCAAAATATCTTCATACCAGGAGAACTTGAATTTCTTCATTTCACTGATTGTCATCCTCATATGATCCTTTTCACGCACTTCAAATTCATCCATGCAATTGGCCTAGTAATCCTTGACTTGTGGCTCATGTTGCAATTCTGGGACATAGAAAGAGTCAGGATCTTCTCGGATGTCAAAATTAGGCCTAGCAATGTGGGAATGTAAAGTCAAATGAGTGAAAGAAGCCTCCTAGATGAGATGCGTCATTTGAGCTCTTACACGTGAATACCCTGAGAGAGATAGGAAATGGAATCAACTTCTTCCTCTGCTTCTAAGCCTGTTATTCACCTGAATGATCTTGTCTACAGAGCTCGAACAATACAATTTGGTCACTAAGGTACTTGGGCAGCCTTAGTGGTGCTTGATCGAAGCCAACAACTCACAGGTAGGAGAATGTTGAGAATTGTATGAAATAGGATCCATACTTCTTGATCAAGGATGATGTTTGTGATGAAATCCTAGCTTCCAGATCTCCTTCCAAGTTTCAGACTACATACATCATGAATGCATCATTCACATGAGAGAAATGCCTATGGCTTTCCTCCATCACCACCTATGGAAGTTTCTCAAACATAGGCACCTTGGCGGTAATGTTTTACGTGAGATCAAATCCCTTGAATTATCTTCAGCTAGCGAGGAGGTAGACCAAGTAAGAAGTCATGTGGAACTTCTTTATCATGGGTACTTGGAGTAGTTACAGATGGAGATTGTCGCTGATGATCTGCCCCCAGTCAATTCTCTTCTTTCCTTCTATCAATGTCAAGATGAAAAGGCCCATCTAGTCTTGGAAGTCTCTTGTGCTTGCTTCTCCCATTACTCTACTGAGGAGAGTGATGACATCCAAATATCCTTCTCAGAACTCACACCTTGGAAGATTCTTAGGCATCCTTGAGGGATTTCTCCCTATTTTCAACCATGACCCCAGTGCAACCCCTTGCATGTATGCATCCATCATTTCCCAATCGTGCAAGGCCCTATCTTTTGAGATGACGACCATGTTGGGTGATGTTGGTATCTACAGAGAAAGTGAGATGGTTCTAGGGTTGATGACCTCCATTTTTGTACCATTTTCAGCTTGGATGGTTCGTGTTTTAGGCTCATAGTGGTGAGAGAAGGCTAGGACCAACTCATGACTTTGGATAGACACTAGGTGTCCTTCGGAAGTGAACAAGCCACTAGTGAATATCTGATCTTCAATCTTCTTTCGGTCTCTGGCTATCATGTGAGTTCTTAAGTCATTCAGGTCCATGTACAAGACATTGTTGTCTTCTATCTCATACTCGCAGGTGAAGGGTTGAGCCATCTTCTGTCCTGTCCACTTCTACTTCATGTTTTTCCCTAGAATAACAACTTACTATTTTTAGTAAGTATGAAAAGGAAACTTCCTCGAACCTCAACTGGATGTTGTGACCCTGATCCCCTTGTCTCCCTGCACTCCTTGCTCTTTCTGGATCAACTTTATATTTTTAGCAGGTGTCAGTGGGACCACTTAATATTTTTAGTAAGTGCCAAAAACACCCATTCTGATGAGTTCTTAGCTGCAGTGCACCTCCAATGTCTTCATCTCCTTGCAAGTTCTTCTGTTGATGACTTTCCCAAAATAACAACCCCCTATACAGAAGACCTGTTATTTTTAGAAAGTTGGATTTTGGAGGTCAGATTGACACGAAATGATTTTTTGATATGGTTTTTTTCCCAATATCACCCCTCTGAAATTTTAGAACTATCTGCTTAATAGTCCAGGAGATTTTAAACTTTCAAATTTTGGACCTGACAGTGCTTCTAGACGTGACAGCCATTAATGGACCTCAAAATTATAGGTCTGGTTTTCTCCTCCGTTTGTAAAAAAAATTATATTTCTGATGTGGATTTTTTTTCTGGTGCTTCACGTGAAATCTTACTTCAATCTGACAACCGGTTTGACAGGAAATCCCACTTCTTTCTTCGTTGAGCCGGAAAGGAGATTTCTTCATTGTGAATGCTCTGTTGCATGAGAGGAGAGTTTGAAAGTATTTTTTTGATGGTCTTGGATAGAGGAAAAAATAAAAAAAATGGTTCGTGCACTGGTTTGCAAGATTTTTGTGAATCTCCATTTTTTGGCTATGGAGATTTTCTACTGTTCTCTTCGTTGTTCTTCGTTTCTCCTTCTTCGTTTGCTCAAAATTCCTTCTGAGACCTGTATGATTTCATGGAGTGAAGGAGAGTATTGTTGTGATAGGTATGGTTTGAGGTTCAATAATGGTGGATTGATGGCAAGGAGGTTGCAGAGGAAGAATGGAGATATGGCTGTGCACGGGAGTGGAAGCAGTTAGAAGCAGGGAAGCAGGTAAATATTTGAATTTTTAAAATCATGCTGAGAGAGGGATGGGTGCATTTTATTTTCCCTGATGTCCCTCACCTCAAAGGGATGTGAGGGACATCAATTTCCATGGTAAGCAAGAAGCTGACATGTGGCGTTGATCTGATGGCAGGGAGTGAGTGCTCAAAAATCAGCTTTAAAGCACTAAGGGGCTGAAAGCGGGTCACATGGGTGACCAAAAATATCTCCTAGAGGTATGGGAAATTTTTTCAAGGTCTGATGTCCCTGACCTATGAGGGACATGAGGGACATCAAATTCCATGGTGGTCCTAGAGCTGACATGTGGCGTTGATCTGACGACAGGGAATTTGAGCTCCAAACTGCACCTGGGGGCTGAACTGGCAATGTTGATGGTTGTATGGGGTTCTAGAGGTCACATGGGGAATGGGTGAATTTTTCCAAGGTTGATGTACCTGACCCTTAGGGACGTCAGGGACATAAAATCCCACCAGGCTCCTGGAGCTGACACGTGTCCTCCCAAAATTTGGCTAAGTCTTGAACTTGCTCCAAGAGGACAACTTGCGACGATGATAACTTGAGCTCCTGATGGATGTTTTTAGAAAAAAATTATATGAACCTAACTATAAATGGCCTTTGAAATCCAATGGTTGGGGTATGATGTATTGATTCTTCCATTTGATCCCTAAAAATTGGATTTTTGATTTGGTACTCCACTTGTGCCTGAGAAAAACTACCTGCAGACCTGATATGCCAAAGTTTTGTGAAAAATATGATTTCACTATCATGTAGGGATTGAAATTATATTTTTGGTGATGTTTTGTTTTTCTCCTAACTCCATTTGGAGCTCCTGGAGTCACCTTCTGAAGCTCAGTGACTAATTTGGCCTGTGCACTGACTAGGCCTGTGAACCCTAATTCTGGCGAAACTACCCCAACTTCTCCGAGCCCTTCCAAAATATTCCTGAATCATTTCCATGATGTCCCAAGACCTTTTAATCACCTCCACATCCACTTAGTCTCTTCTTCTCCACTCCATGGGGTTGCTCCAGCCCTAGGAAGGCCAGTGATAGCCCTTCCCACAACTGCCTGTAGCTTGCAAATGAACTCCTAAAATCACCTAGGGGGAATGAATGGACTTTCCTAAATCACCTAGGGGGATGAGATAAATTAATCGGGAGGTCACTTGGACTGACTGGATAGACCCGGGGTGTCTTGGAATGATGAGACTTGAAAAATTTAACACAGGGGTATAGTTGTCAATGGGCCTCTGCTTTCCTGGGTACTCTACACTTGGTAAAGTGCAAGATGAAATTAAAATTCCAAAACCCAAAGGATAGTGCACATCATATCGTTGGTCAAAGTTAGTAAGTAAAATGAAAGCAGTATGCGAAGAGTAAGGTCGAGAAGCCAGACAAAAAGTGAACAAAGTCTTATTATTCCTCATGGTGTGCCATTGGTAAAAATAAGTCTGAGATCTGAAATCCCTAAGAACATGGACCAAGTCTATATAGTATGCCCAAGGGTGGGAAAAGAAATACACCTCTCATATTTAAGAAATAGTGTGTAGATCACCTTGCAAAATTTTCTCAAAGCCCATTGGTAGCAAAGGAGGAGGTTCATTAATGCACTATTCATACGGGAGTAAAGCCTTTAATGCAAAAGACTCATGTAAGGTAGATACGAGGGTGATATGACACGAAAATATTGCAATGGTTGTGAGGATTAAAGAGGCTGAGAATTTCAAAAAACTCCCCATGACTGCAATTTTTGTCATTAATGCATAAATCTACAAGCCGCTAATAAGGTGACTTGTTTTAAACCCACATACAGATGCCCCCAAAAGGTTTAATATTCTTGAAGAGACAGTATTGAAAGATAGTTGAAGTGAGAACTGAACTCAGGATGCAGTTTTTAGTTGCAGAGATTTTCTAGACAAGTTCCAAAGAGTTGTCAAAAAGGTGAGTTCATCGATTCCCCTAATTCTTGTGATATTTTGAAAATCAATCTAGGAAGTCCAAAGAGGTGTGATAGAACTAAACCAAGATTATGAATATTCTCGTATCACCCTTGAAAATTAATTCTAGTCTTAGTTCCCCTTTGGATACAATCACACACTCTAATATCACATCCGTAGACTTAAAGGATTTTAAACAAAGGTTACATTCCCCTAAAAGAAGTGACATCTTGACCCAAATAGATAATAGTTGCATTGACCTCATTGTTTCTTTCCCTCCCACTACATTATGCCTATAACTTCTATGGGTATGTTCCCAAAATTACGATCCTAAAACTAAAGAAGTCTGGGATGGAAGAGGAGAGTTGGTCTTGTCCTTTTAGGAACATGTTTTTTACAAAATGTTCATCCCGTGAGGGAAGAGGGGGCTATCACTAAGGGCTCAACACATGAATCTTGGAACATTCATTCAAATAAATGGATGAAATATATGAATGACTAGTATTTGAATAGTCCTCGAACTTCTACCCCTAGAATGGCAAAGATAATGAATAGGGCTTAATTTATTGAAAAAGTAGGGGATGTGATCACACTGTTGAACCGAGTAATGGGTATGGAATCTACTGCTTTCTTTCAAGAATGTATTTTTGAATTCATTCAATTCATACTTTCCAAAAAAATCCTCTTCCTTAGGCTGAGATTATAAGTACCTGTATTCATGAGAAAATGATGGGATTGGCCCAGATAGCAAGAGGAGAAAATCCAAGAATGGGGAAATTCTTCATGACCTCATACCTTGTCTATAATATTTCTTTTCATAGGAATTTTCCTAAATTACTAAATTGATAGTTCAAAAGTGTATCATGTGTTCTATCAGTTAAAATTGGCAAAGTTGGAAGCACATTACATAAATATTTCCATCACTTCTTTACACCTACAACTTGTTTGTACCATATAAATTGGGAAAATGAAAGATTCACCCCTAATTGTAAGAGATTCATTACTCAGTATTAGTGTTATTTCATTTAATTCAAACCTTTTCATATATCAGGGTTAGTGGTTTTGATGGGAAAACTTATGTGCTACCCACAACTATTAATGAAAAGTGGGCATTAATGTAACTAGTTAGACAATTGTTATCAATACACCAGATCAGTGTTCAAAAACATGTAATGTCCCCAATCAAATTCCCTATAGTGATAGGGAATTATACTTTCCCTAATATCCAGAAAGCAAAAATGTTGGAGGGGGAGATGAATAGGTGTATGATAGCTATGTTTGAGGACAGAAAATAGTATGATATCAAACACATTTTGCATAGAATTGCACCCACTCAAGTAGAGCACAAGCCTCGTTATGAAGATTTTTGGATGAATTGTGAAGATGAAAAGGAGGTCAGACGAAGAGAATATTCGAGTATGAATTTGGTTCAGCTGGTTGATTTTGGGGTTATCCAAACTCCTAAAGGGTTAGAGGAGGATGTCAATATAGTCAGTGAAGAATATGTCCAAGATAACATTAATTCTCAACCCTTGCCACAAATAAATTGGATTATCACTGAGAAGAAGTATAATCAAGAAAAAATTGATCACCCTATCTGAATTTCCATAAGTTGTTTTTTTGCAAAAGGAGTGGATATAAGCTACCACCTGAACCCACTATTAAGAGAATATATAAATAATCAACTCATTGATGATATTCTCCCCCAAAGGGTTTATGCCACTAGAGATGTTTCATGGAGGTAAAAAATTTAATAATTTGGATTCATTACCAATAATAGAAGGTGTAGGTGCCCAAGATAAAATTGAAATTCTCCCTCCTCAAACATCAAGAAGAACTAGTGCAACACTTCAGGAAGGTAAATTTGCAATTCCTATTTTTCATGTTACTCCTTTATAGACTGTTCCAACATCTACCTCAGGAGCCAAAGGAAAAGAGAAAGTGATGGAAACTGATCTCAAGAAGGCCAAGGAAGAAAAATTGGTCGAGGTTCCCCATACTCGCATATATGAAATAGAAGAGGAGAAACAACTTTAGTTTCGAAAGAGGAAAAGAACTAAAACTACTAAATGGGTGGATCTAGAAGAGATGGAGACTCCTGAATAAGTAGAGAACCTTGAGGTTCCTAGTATCTTGTCTAATATTTCTCATTCTCTTACAAATTTTCCAATTGAAAAACCTACACATATGATAGCAACCCTTTCCATCCCAACAACTATAGTTACTTCACCCACCAGAGAATAACTATTTATACAAGCTTTTGTACTTGATGCTCCAACTACACCACAACATCATGTTGAGGCCACCTTTGAATCAACTCTAACTATGCAACCTCATCCTCAGCGGATTCCAATGCAACTAACATAGGGATGAATTGCAAATGTTACAGTTACAACAATGCCACAAGATATTGAAAAAAATGCAGAAATCTCAGAAGTTCACGTTCCCATGGCAGAATTTGCCCCTCAAGAACTTGGTGAGATTATTTTCATTCCTAGTAAAATAATGAATGAAAGTTTAATGAAAACAAAAAAGAAAGAAAAGGATCACCATCCCCTCTTAATTGAAATAAAAGAAGATCAATATGAGCCTATGGAAGGAATTGAAAGTCAGGATGGTCTTATCGAAAAAAGTTCTCAAAAGGAACCTATGCTCGTAATTTCAAAAGGTATATCAATACCTTCATATTCTTCTAAGGACCCTAAAATTGTACTTGAGACCCCTATTTTACAATCACTTGACGAACATGAGTCTCATATAAGAGAATGAATCAGTAGCACTCTTCCCAAGAAGAAGAAGGTAGAGATACACATGGATGATGATGATTTGCAAAGACTAGCTCTCCTCACTCTAGCAAGACTAACTAAAAACGTGAAAGTCATCTCTAAGGTAGCCTTGAATAAAAAAGGAGAAATTTTCATAAACATTGCAACTCCCAAATCTGATGTTCCTTGAGAAGAAGCATCATCGGGTAAGTGCACGAAGTTGGTGGACAATTCTATGGACATAAAAACCCAAAATTTAGGAACCACGATCACGGTTTATATACCACGATCGCAGTTTTAAATTGTGATCGCGGTTCCTGAATTTTGGGTTTGGCAATAACTGAACCTAAAACCACGATCACGGAACTCTGAGACAAAAAAAAGGAGTCCCGCGAGTCCTCATTTTCCCTATTTTTCATTTCAAACCACGATTTCTCATAGACATTTTTCACTAGAGCTTTGAATACCACCTCAAAATTTCTCATCGGACTTATAGATCGCGATAGATTCAACCATACCACTAAGATGAGGAGGTAAGCCCCCGATTTTAATCATTTTTTTTACATTTTAGGTTTTTTGCATTTTAGGTTTTTTTTTGCATTTTCATGGGTTTTCTGAAATGTTTCTTTATGTATACAATTTTCTTGTTTTGTCAATTGGTTGGCAAGCTCGAAATCGTGTAAATCATCAAAACATTCCTCAAAACCCTCCGAACTTTGACAGTAAAAATTGTCAAAGTATTTAATTCTTATTCAACATTGACAGTAAAAACATCTTCATCACGAGTATTTAATTCAACTTCAACATTGACAGTAGAAACATTACCCGGTTCTTCATTGCTTACAATAGTTGGGGTTGAAGATGAACCTCTTCTTGATTCACGAAGATTCCACATTCGCTTAGCATTTTGAATTTTGTTGACCTCTAATTCGTTTTGGTGTTTTTATTAAATAATGACTTCCTTTTTTTGACTTTGTTTCTTGTCTCCCATGATGTTTTTCTTTCGGTGATAAGAAAAACGTTCTGAAAAAGACATAATTTCACAGTAATTCGTATGGTAAGGTTAGAGAGTAAAAATCACATGGTAATTCAGACATTGGGATGTGTGTAAATATGATTTATGAATCGTAAGCGCACTTTATAAACCACGATTGTGGTTTCTAAAGCGTGCTCACAGTTTGTGTTAAAAAACTGTGATCGCGGATCTATCTGCCAAACCTAAGCCTCGGAAAATCTTTGTTTTTCCCCAACCAAAGCTATGGAAGGTCATTATGAAGTGTAAAAGGTCAAAAAACCTCAAATTTGCTCTTCCAAAGACTTGAACCATGCTAAAAAACTGAAAACATTTCACAAAAATGGTGCCATCGCATAGGGGAGATTGTTAGCTTCATAGAAATATTGATTTTAAAGTGAATAGAATAAGATAAATATCATTTTATAATTTTTTATTAACAATAGGTCTTTAAGACATCATATTTCTCGTGAATGTTCATGTCTACATTTAAGACTGTAACTTTTGTTTCGCTTATCAAAATGTGGTAAAACTTATACCATCCCAAGCGTGGACAAATTCTATACACGTTAAAAAAAATTATTTCGATATTTTTTGATATAGTTATGGCGGGCAAACGGAAAGCGCCCCGTTTTCTAAATATTTTCAGACCACTTTCACGGAAAAAATCATTAAAAAAAATATTACTCAAAAGAATACAAAATAAAATCCATCCCAAGATAGACAACTACATCTAACTTTTCATCAAATGAAAAAACAAATAACAAGATTTCGTCATCCAAATTGCGGGCAAACGGACTACAATCTTATAAGTTTTTTTCAAAAAAAAAACAAGTCATATAATTTTAAGTGTTTAATATAGCTAAACTTGTCCATTTTTTTAAAAAAATAGTATTTTAGAAACTAGATTCCGGATGATGTGATTCATATTTATATATATTTTTCTAATTTTGAATGCACGTATTGCTAATAATCCCTACAAGTTGAGATTTCACTATTTTTTGCAATATGATGTCCACGGATGACCCCATTTTTGTCCATCAACTTCCTGCACTTACCCCCCATCAGATTTCCAAGTTTCCAGGGTCTCTCTAGGTAATCCCTCTACTAAAGAAATGAAATATGATTTTTTTGTGGCAGTAGGAGTGTTCCACAAAATTGATGAGTTCAAAGAAACAAAGAAAGAGTTAAAGGCTAAGAATGAGGCATTGTCTAACTTAGTCAGAAAATTGACTAGAACTCACTAAGAAGGAAAAACTTAGACCCCAAAGATCATTGGTGAAGATATTAGGATGGTAAGAGATTTGAGTGAAAGAGGGGAAGTTATCATTCTATGGGAGAATCACTTAGTCACTAGAGGTGAAATGTTAATCATAGAATTTGTAAAAAGGTACTCCCGAATCTTTGAGAAGGTAGAAGTCGTTTAGGCATTACTTGAAAAATGTGAGGTTGAGAAAACAATGTGGCAATATATGTTGCTAAAAATGGATATGATAAGGATTTTAGACGATGACATAATCACTAAGGAGGGCATTATATCCCCTGGTTTTATAAGTAGTCAACATGATTAATGACAAAGGTAAGAGAGGAGGTCCTAGAAAATTATTTTAAAATCCTTGAGAAGGTGAGACATAAAACAACATATTACATCAATCATCTTCATGATTTGATAGATATAATGATTAGAGAGACACTAGAACTAAAATCACTAAGGAAAGAATTGAAAATCTGACAAAATTTTTCAGGGAACATATCATGGGTAAACCAAGAGAACCCAGAAATTTTGATATAAATCTCATGAATGATTGGGCAAGTGCTAAGACAACAACTAATAAAGTAATAAGAAAGTTAACAAGGGAAAGAGTAGTCTTCAATGAGATTGATGTAACAAGTACAAAATATGAAGTGATTTTCAACTACCACTCGGGACCTAATGAAGAAGTTGTAACTCAGATGTTTGAAAATTATGATGTCTATAAAAACAGGGTAGGAGAAAGCTCAAAGCCAAGTCCCTGACAAGTGAAAAATGACAAGATTTATTGAGAATAAGATAATATCCTTTTTTTTCCTCCATATGTCACCACATGTTCTTAGTCAGCCTAATCAGAAGCGAAAGGGAATATTTCAATTACAGGTTTTTCCTTTGCAAATTTTGAACTACATGGAGTGAGGATTCAAATGCTATCTTGGAGGAATTTTTTTTGGGGGGGGGGAATTAGATAGGAGAAACTTATAAGTGTGAGGGGTTTTTCCTCATACTAAAGGGGGTTTTTTATAAAAAATATATTTAGCAAAGAACAATGATTGATATTTTACTAAAATACTTCGTATTTGTTTCCTAGAAGTACATTTTGAGTTTTAATCTTTCAAATTCAAGTGTTAAGATGATTACAGAGTATAGTCATTAACAAACATTGATATCTAGTACTACCTTTTTCCCTTGTCAATAATTTGATGAATTTTAAAATGAAAATTTTCTATGGGTTTGGTTTTTATGTCCTAGACTTTAAATGTTGAACACTTTGTTGATTTATTGCATTTCCTACTACAATCATGTGTTTCCTGCTTTCTTTGAAGTACACTGGGCATGTCCTTAGTGATTAAGTTTTGGTGATTAGCTCAGTATTGTATTGTGAGCCTTTACTTTACAATGTTGAATGTGGTTATTAAATCCTTTTTGAAATCATTTTGTTGATGGATCTTTGTAAGATTTTAAGTGTGAATTAAGAGTATGAGATTAGGAGAAAGAAACACTTCATTGGAAAGCTTACATGAGCTTTTGTGCTAAGTATTTTGAGGATTATGTGAAATATTTGTCTTAAATGAGTATTAATGAATGCAAATCTTTCTTTAAGTGTGAATTGTGATAAATTTATGAATTGCTTTGTGTTGTTTGGAATGACGTATCTATTTGAAAAGGGACTGTGAGTAGTGTTGTCTAGAGATTTATCAAGTTCTTAAATCCCCCGTCATTATAAAATAAAATTTTAGCCTCATCGCAAAACACAAATATCATGTTAGTCATCCTTCCACAACATGTATGAATACCATTGAAAGGAGACATGAACTTCATTTTACCCTTTCATAACTATGTAGGAACCAACAAAAATTCCCACCATCTAGAGTAGCATGAGTCCTGCTCGATTAACATTTGCACTATTTAGTGTGACAACTTGTAGGAGTTAAATTATGCATATATTGACCATGTTCACTTAGGACTAATACCATATCTCTTAAGAACAAACCAAGAATCCCTTATTACGCTTATCCTTTATCAAATTTAGGTTACAAAACGGGTTCTCTCACCCTGGTCGAAGGCAGGGCCTAAAGTAGTAGGTTAAGGTCATCCCCTTTACACGTGTCACCCGATCCCATCAAATTCAAGTTCAAATAGGTTTGTCAGACATCCTCCTTGGCTACAAACTACATACACTTATAGTCTTCCATTCTCAAAGTTCATCAACTCATCTATTGATATTGCCTTACCCCAAGGGGGGGTTATTTCGAGTACCAACACTTTTCTTTTCCCTCTCTTTTTTAAATCTAGTTTTCCACATCATTTGGTATATTTTCTAAATCCTATTTTATCATTTTGATTCAGCCTTTTTGGTTGTTAATGAAAAACTTAAAATAAGGGAATCATATATATAAATGAATTACTAACTACCATTAAGGGGATGGACAACTTGGGGCTAACACTTGATCACAAAGAAACATTCAAGGACTGCATTTGGGATACATTATTCACTGCATATGAGGGGTTATTTCTGAATTCCATCTCATACATTTTTCTTAGGGTAAAAGTATTTGTATTTCATTATCTTGGTGCAATTAGAACAAGGGAAACCTAGCTTCTAGGGACACAATACAGTCTCACACACACACACACACACACACACACACACACACACACACACACACACACACACACACACACACACACACACACACACACACACACACACACACACACTAGAACTACATTGAGTCTAAAATATAATGTAGCGCTCGATGACAATCACATTGGGGTGACCGTCGAGGTCAGTACGACTCAAGCATATACATTATTTATTCCATCTAATGTTTTCTTAAGCTTTGTATAAGTAGCTAGGGTTTATTTTTACAGGTACAAAACCTTACAACAAAGTGGATGCGACAAAAAATGAAAGGAAGAATTTAAATTAAGACCATAAAAGACCAAAAGTAGAGCACTTGTCAGGACACTAGCACCAAGTTTAGACATCAATGCCCGAGTGGTCTTGTTCACATCTGGGATCTTCCATCCGAAGAGGTTCCACATCCCAGTTTATAAAACAAATATTTCACATATCAAATACAACCTTTCCATCCTATTTTCCATCCCATAATCAATCTAGATCTACCAATACAAGATAAGTCACTCTTATCTCCTATCTTGCACACTTGTTTGTACTTTGTATGCTAGATCTTGTCTATTACTATTATATCTATTTGATCACATTCCTTTGATTAATATTTAATTTTCTTTAACTCAAAGTGTTGGATAACTGTGTAGGTGTGAATTTGGTCTAAGGGATGGCCAAATTGGTCACACATAGGATCAAACATGGAAGAAAATTTACAAAAAGGTTGATTACATATGGAAAAAAGATAAAAAAGAAGATAAATGATGAAAAGTTAGTGTGGTAATAAATTTTACATCAGTTTCACCATAATGTATGATAGATTAATATGGATCCCTATGATTTCCCTCTTATTCTCCAATAATATAACTAGGGAAACTAATAAGGGCCGGGGGGGGTCGAATCTAGGAAAACAAACAAGATGTAGATGCATAAGATGCTTAAGGAACAAAAGGGTCACAATTATGGAGGATGATAACTTAACCCTAATATATCTATAGGTTTCTAAGGCCTATATCTAAAGTAAAGAGAGGTATCCTACTAGGATTTAAAATATATATAGATAGATATATAGATATGTGGATAAATCCAAGGGGCTTAACATACATAAGACAAATCAATATACTAAAGCAACCACATACTCTAATATAAAGCAATGAATAATAAAACATCTAGATAATAATAAACACAAGACAAAGAAAAAGGATGGGTTATAAAAATTTACCTATGGTGTGACTGTTGATGCATTAATCCTCCCCAAAGAAAACATCTCTAAGAGAGAACCAATATGGGTGAGGGGGAAGCAAAAGAAGAAGACCTCCAGTGCTAGCTCATTATGGTGACCAAAATGCAAGAAGGAAAACTCCAAGACTTCAAATTCAACAAGTGGGGGTGAATATATGTGGAAATATCTAATGTTCTTAAGTGAGTGATGATTTGATAATGAAATGACATTGTGGGTTGTGTATATATGTGAATGTTTAAAACATGACCGAAAGGATTAACCGTGGTTGCTCTTGTCGGAAATAAAATTCACAAATCCCTGCATGATCGACCATGGTAAATCCCATTAACTTTGATAGAAAACCTAAGGTCAAGGATGAAAATCAATGGAAAATGGAGCATAGAGACATGTCAAATGTTCATGATGACAAAAAGTGATAATAATATTAGGAGTGAGTGCAAACAAACATGAGACAAGTGGACACAATTAGAGCAACATGTGAATGAGAATAAAACAAACAAAGATAGGGTAACTATGGAATAAATGAAAACATAGCGATATATCTCCAAGGAGAATTGGTTTAGCCCATGTGACCAAGTTTGACCATCCCCAATCCTAAAAATCCCCTTAAGGCACCCAGTCGAGAGGATAATGCATCAACAACCCTTACATAAGAAAAAAGGTTAGAAAGTATCAAAAAATGAGGTGTATACACCAAGTACAGGTGATTTGGAAGTGTCATATATGCTTAGTTATCCTCTGCAATCTCAAATATCTTCGTTAAATGTTGTTGAATTCCTTGAATGAGCCTAGAGTGATATTATTTTGTTGGTGACATTCACTTATTTATGACATGTATGGGGGTTTCTAAACATAAGTCAAGATTTTATTAGATTTGCCACCTTTCATTTAATATGGCATGTCCAAGGAGGTATATTTAACTTCCAAATTTGGTGAGTGGGAAAGATCTTAGTATTTCTAACAAATATTTCAGGAATGGTAGCTTTGTTTATAGTGAGAAACAATCTTTTATCTTCTAGAAATTTTTACATTTTTTCATATTTTTTGCCTCATGTCTTACAACACGTGGGTTTACTAGCCTTGCGCAATGTTGACACACTCTTTTTTTCACCATGAGAGTTATTTTTGTGTTGTGAAACTTATTTTTCCTTAACTTTTTGAAGAGAAACACCTTCGAATGTTTTTATGCACATTGTAAATTTTATTTACATCCTTATTTTTTCATTTTCAAGTAGTGTCCTAGATGTCATGAATGCATGTTCAATACTTGCACACACAAATGAAGGTGTGGAGATAGTATTATGAATGAATAGTTGAAAAAATGGTAGATATACTTCCAACACATGTTTCATATCATCGCACTTTCCTTTCTTTCATTTTTTTGCACACAAGAATGCACACTCTCCGGTGGTTCATATTTTGTGCATCATAACCAAAATTATCACATGCCAAATTATGCACAAATCCATAATTAATTAAACCTCTTAACACTTTCCTTCACACACTATGTAAAATATGATAAATGCATGTATTATATCCACACAACATAAACCATTGAAAAACCAAGTATTGGTTGCTAGATATTCCCAAATGGGTGATATGTCATGAAAATATATATGTGGTGCAAAGTTATAAGTCTATGGGAGGTTGTGGGATAAAAATATCATCTGGTGGTGAGCTACAAAAGCACTATGGTCATGTGAAATTTATGATGGGCCACAATGTAAAGAATTCCATTGTATGGGATGTTTGGAAAGTTCAAGTGCCACAAAACATAGTGATGCCACTAGACTTGTGATATGACCACATGGTGAAGCAAAAATCTTGGATGAATGCATTAAGTCAGTTAATGCTCAAGGGCTTGAGTGGATAGTGTAAAGGTAAATGGGAAGGATGCAAATCTTTACATAATGGATTATTTGGCTCATAGTACACAGGATGAGGCCGCAAAAGATTAAGATTATGCGAGATACTTCACAATGTTTTAAATGGACTGTAAAATGATAGATAAGGCTTATGCCACATAAAAGTGTGCAATAATTTATGTGGGCCTTGAATTAAAGGGGATATTGTGTAGAGGCTAATGAGTTGTGTAAATCCCCTTTATAAACAACTCATCTTATGTAATTTTGTTAATCCATTGTAGTTACGTCCTCGTATTTCCTAGTCATGCTGTCGAACATTATCATCACAACTTGAAATTATGGCATAAATATTTATTAATATAATTATGACTAGTTATCTTTATTTTTTGGTATTTATTGTGTGTAGTTATTCTTATGGTTGCAAAAAGTTATTGAATGATGATATATGTGATGCCACTCTTGTTTGTAAGAAACTTTCTATATGCAACAACTCATATTCAACAAAGGAACTATCCATAGCAACCTGTCTGCAGCCAAAGGGGACCACCCACAACAAAGAAGCCATATTATGAAGATCTCTTAGAATGTGAAGAATGACACTCCAAGTTTGTACATGTCATTGAAGGAGCAATTACAACTGGAACATTAAGAACTGGGAGATAACTCAACTATGGATCTGATTATTCATTGCAAGGAATCGATTGATTGAGTTTACACATGACTAAAGGAACTGGTCAATTAACTGGAGATTAACTAAACATCTATTATTAGTTTAGTTACATGTGTTGAATCTCTTGTTATTTTTTTTAAGATCATTCACTTATTCTATCAAAGATATTTTACTTAGTTTATTAAACTCCTAGTTGAAATCTTCTTCTCATGTCTTCATATAAATGAGATGTATAAAAGAGAATGATTAATGCTAATAAAACATCCATATAGAGAATAGAGAAAAAATAATACACATATAGGAGATAGAAATAGAAACAGAGAAGATTGATTTGTTCCCAGTTGTAATGTTCATGCAAATTTAATAAAATATCTGAGTTTTGTTTATTAGCCTTTAGTCACCAAATTTAAGAGGGATTAGCACCCAAGGTAGGGCCCACTTGTGGTCTGCTAAACCCCTTCATAGTTTTGTTACTCTATTTCATTGCATGATTAGCCTAGGAAGAAATTTATCTTCTTTATCTACATTTTTGAATCTATAAGCTTTGTTTTAGTCATAGTGTTTAAAAACCATTTGTTTTCAATTCTATGTCCTGTCTACTTACAAGCATTATTCTTTCAAGTATTATAGTGACAGTTATTTCTTTCCATGCCCCATAAATTCTCTATAATTTTGCATACAACACTGACATTATTTAAAATTTTGTCCCTTGGTTTGATGATTAAATGATTGTGATTTAATGAACAACACATTAACTGCTGCAAGTTAATTTGCAACACCATTTTTGGCACCATTACCGGGGATACTACCAAGTTAAAGGATTTTTGAAGAGGTTTGCATTCCTTAGAAGTAGTTTAGGCTTATAAATTCCACCTCCAAACCCCCCCCCCCCCCACTAATGTAAGTTGAATAAGTTGGGTTAGTTGATACATGCACCGTCCAAGAGATTCTCATGGTATATTCTTACCCAATCCTCAAATAGCACATATTTTTTGATATGATTATGAAGAAGACATATCTTCCTCTGTATAAGGCTTGTTGTTAGAAGATCCCCCTCTAAGTGAGGTTTCTGAGGTTGATCCTGATCAGCTAATCATGGTAGAAGAAATGAACCAAAATGTGGAAGACAGGGAAACTACCTTTGAGTTCCCAATATCCAACAATAATTAGCCTATTATAATGAAGAACATTTATCCCTCAGCCCTTCCTAACTTTCATGGATCCAAGACTGAATACCGAGACACTTTTTTGTTTGATTTTGACATTTTATTTAGGATCTATGACTATACCACATATGCACATAAGCTAAAGTTGTTCCCTGCTACACTCAAAGATGCATCCTTGAGATGGTTCATGGGTTTAGGAATAGATGTTGTGAAAACCTGGCCGTAGATGAAGGAAAAGTTTTTGGTAAAATACCAAGATTACTGTAGGCCAAGTAGCAAAGGAGGTGATAAACTCTTCAGGATGACACAAAAGGAAGATGAGCCACTAGAAGATTACCTAGAAAGATTCTTATTCAATGTTCAGAAGTCAAAACATACAAGGTTACCTAATGAGTCCCTCAAGCTACTTTTTAGATATTATTTATCCTAGACTCATACTACTATTTAGAAGGTTCTTGAGTGAAAAAAGTACTAATTAACCCCCATCTTTTGGCTAGCTTGTTTTATTTTATTTCGTCATTACCGCCCCTTTTCATCCACATACCCAGTTTGTTTCAATCATTTCCCATCATTTTATCCTCAACTGGGGCACCTAAGCTAGTATTAGGGTGCCCGTGGATGCCCTGTTCCCACCAGGGGTGCCTCAGTCCTTTTTGTACTTTCCCACCACTTTTTGGGCTCTTTCTAGCTGTTTGACATCTTTATCTTTCTTGTGGTTGGCCTTTTCGGGGTTAATTACAAAATTAGATCAAGAGAACCCTATAAATATAAAGTTATGAGACCATAATGAGGGACCTAGCATCACTTACTACTATCACTCCATCTAGAGTTGCATCCATCTATTGCATTAGAGATCACTTGCATCCACATAGCTCCATCATCAAGGCACAAGGCTAGGACATCTGCATCACACTTCATAGGGGGATGGATACTATTCTATTCCATGCACACATTCTATTACATTTTCTACACATAGTTATTGCTCGCTACTTCACAAAGTGTGACTGGCACAAGAGCAACCTAGGGCATGTTCACACACACTTGCACATAGAACTACATCGGGTCTGAGATGTAGTGCAACGCTTAGTTAGTAAGTCCACCATTGTGGTAGCTGAGGTCAGTCTGACCCCTTCATATGCATTATTATTTTTTAGGGTTTGATGCTTGTTTTGGGTTCTTGCAGGTCTTTCTTTCATCTTGGAGTATTGGCGACATCTAGCGCAGGACAATGAAGTTGATGTGACACACAACGAAGGTTACATGTCATCTTCCGGATCTGTGAAAACCAGTTTCAGAGATTTTACACAGACCAAGGGCACCCAGATTGTAGACCAGAGCACCCGCAGGCACCCCAATCCTCCTCTAGATGCTCTAGTCTAGCTAGATCCTCCAGATCCATCCTTTTCAGGACTTCTGCATAGTCGTTCCTGCTCCTAATTTTTCTAGTCACCTCTGTGACACTCTCTGATAGGCATCTGTTATTCAGCTGAGTTCTTTCCTCTTCCTTCTTGCATATTAGGGTTAGCATTTCCTTTTGCATAGTTATTTAGCTCATTTACATTCTTCTTTACTGCATTTATTTACTTTATTACAGTTGTTCATAGCTTAGATTAACTATCCCTATACTACATAGTTAGTCCATTTTTAGTTAATCATTTTGGTGAACTCCACTGCTTTCACGCTTAGGATTCTTATTCTTTCTTTATCATGGATTCTAAAGTCTCTTTATCTACTTTACTTAAGAGATATCCTCATTTCCAGGATGCTTTGTAAAAACAGCTAGATTGCATGTATCTAGATGACAATACATGACCATAGAAAATAAGTCCTATATTCGATCGTTTATCTGATGAATTTGATCTTAGTGATCCTAAATCTACTCAACCCCTATTGGATTCAATTCAAGTTCTACATGCTTTATTTCAAGACAAATTTAAGGCTATGGAATCAACCATTACATCCCTTAGATCTGAAATTCAACTACTTAAGGATGCTTCTCAATCACATGTTTGTTCTCATTCTACATCCTCTATGTAATCTATGTCCACTACATGTCATCTAGTTGAACCTCAAGACATGTCATTGCTCAAGCCTCTCATATTTGAGCATAATACTACACCACATGACATTCTTATTCAACTCCTTAGTCATCAGTTGATCACTCTACCACCTACTCGTTACTATTATCCTTATCAGTTAACAAAATATCAAGGTCATCCATATTGTAATTATCATCGAATCAATGGACATAATGACAATGATTTCCATACTTTTCCATGAATAATCAAACATCTAAGCATCAGGCCTTTTATCTCATTCAATTCACAACATTCTATTACAAATTACAACTACTATGGGCTCCTACTAGTGAGCCTCCTAATATTTCTAAGGAATTTCTAGATGATTATCTTATTCATTACATGTTTGATATTGACAACCACTCACATGTGCATAATGATTCTTCTCCTAGTCAGAGCCTCCAAATATTTATAGTTCCATCATTCTGATTATCCTATTTCTGATGTTTCTTCTTCTCCACTTAATGAGCATCACGCTACCGTTTCTCATTCTCCTTCTTCAAAAATACAAGCACTGCCTAAGCAACCACCTATAAAAACCAATATAGAACTTATTCCTCCCAATGCATCTACAACATTACTAAGTCAACTTGCACAACTAAGCTCTCAAAATCAATCGACCTTCTCCTTCGGTAGCATCATCAATACCGCCAAAGTGGCCACCATTCAATATTTCTCACCATCCTACTCCAATTCCATTTTCTAATCATTTTGTTAAAGGAAATACCTCTCCACTCAAGTTGTCTGTGACATTACCACCTTAGCATCCCATCACTTTTTTAAGGAAACTACTCACTACATTTATCCACTTGGTGTCTTTTGACTAGACCTCCATCATTCATACAATTGGGGGGCATATTATCTCACCCCCATAAAATCATCATAGGAACCTTTCTCATAGTTTCATTATCATTCATTCACATCCTTACATATTTGTACATCACACTCTATAGCATTTGCACACTACCGTCATTTTCACATCAATTTCACCTACAGATATCTCCTAATCTTATGCTTTCATCACCATAGGCAGCAGATGGAGGACCTTTGTCCTTCACTATAATTGGTTGGTTTACTCATTTATACATACTTGGGGGGCACCACCTATAGCACTACACCTTCATACTATTCATACATCTTAGCATTTTCATTACATTTTCATCATGACACACTCTTGTGCTTTGGTTCACACTTGACTATTGAGGGATTACTACTACATTGAACCCCACACACTACACTATAGGCATTATACATTGTGTTTCATCACACATCGCATGTCATACACCATACATTCAACATTTAATTTACAAAAAATTTCACATATGCACATTACACATCATATTATTCTTCCTCTTACATATACCATACTTATATCATCCACGCGCTTACTATCATACACTATTCATCATATGCATTACATACATTATTAGGATATTTACGTATATTTCCTCACATTCTATACATAGTCATATACCATACATCATATGTTGTGCGTCTTCATGTCATACATTTTCTACATACCATACTAGTCTTCATCACATATGAGTCTAGCATTACATCATCCTACATACTACATTACTCATCTATCTACATGTATTACATTACGTGTTATACATTACATTTTATACATTCTACACATCTACCATCACATTTTACACACCACATTTTTACATATTCTATTCATCACATGGTCATATTTTATCATTACATATACTACATTGTCTTCTATATGTTGCACTCACTACCATATGACACACTTTAGTTCCTCGGTCCATACTCAACTGCTGAGGGTTTAAAAATCAAATATACCTTATACTCATCACACATGTGACATTTCCATCTTAGTGGCACACTTAATGCTAAATCATCACATATTCTATCATTTTATAGTGGTATACACCTTCAGTTACATCACTACTCCCTCCTTTCATCTTGTAGTGATATACGCTTAGGGATAAATCATCACTCATCCATTCATCTTATAGTGATATACACTTAGGATAAATCATCACTTATACGTTCATCTAGTCATGATATACGCTTTGGCTATAGGGTTCATGCACACATCATTTCTAGGTTGCATCTCATCACTACACCTACACATTCATCACAACATGTTAGACACAATACACACTACTCGACCATTTCCCGATGACACACTCTCGTTTATGGTTCATTCTTGACTTCTGAGGGGGAAAACAAAATGAACCTCATTACATACACTTCCATTCACTCAGGGGGCACATGGCTCCTATCATTCCATCTTGCATTCCATTCCATCCATCCACAACATATTGCATTGTCTTGGGGCATTTACTCTTGTTTACTAGTGTTTTACATGATCACTTTACTACACATGTTAGATTGATTTCTTATATGTCATTATCTATACCATCCACACATGTGCATTCATGCCTTTTTCTAGTTGTGATCACAGATACAGATCTTTTACATGCAACATGGATGCTCACCTTCTACCCTTCCTACACTGGTCATTGGGGGCATCCACATTCGATTCTCACAGGTGTTATTGTTTCATTTTGTACTTAGCACTTTACATTACTTGGTTATTCATGCTTTGACATATTGGTTATTTCTCTAACATGCTAATGGGTGTTCCATGTGCAACACTTGTTTTGTAGGATTACATGTTTCCATGACTACTTCTTTTGCTTGTTTACTTGTCTGCCATTGTTTATTTCTTGTATGTAGGCCTTGCCCTATGTTTGGTGTGCACACTTGTTTGTTGTTTGTGGCCATGATGGCCTTACATGTCTTATGACATCATGAGTGATGTCCCATGTTTGTGACCCACTTTGTGTAGCTTACTTGTCTTCTTGCGTGTTTACACTACTGTGCTTGGTAGTTTTTACATTGTCTGCGTACTTTACACTTATTTTCTACATGCATGTGTTTTTTGTACTAACACTTGTCTTTGGCTAGCCATCCTTTTTTGTGCGTGCCTTGGTTTCTACCAAGTGCATTCCCTTCCCCCTGCAGGGTAGAGTTACAAGTACATGTGGTTGGTCCTCTTTTGGGGCCTGCATTCTCCTATCAATGATGTCGCATGCGCCCCCAAAGAGGGGGGCATCATTTGGGGTTTTCACATACTAACACAAAGATTCTACACTGGTTCGGTTCAGTTATATACAACGAGTGGGTTCAAACCAGTCTACAAACCCCATACACAGTGGATTTTATAGGACATGGTGTCCTTAGCATTCTGGGAAGTAGTTACAGGCTTAGAGGTTACAGTGGGTGTGCCTCTCTACACTACTTTGGCCAGTGGCATCAGATCACCCAAAAAACTAGGACGATACAGAGATCTCTTCACATACATTTAGGGAAGCAGTTAGAGCTTGGAGGACACAGAGCATTTCCTCCCTACACTTCTTCAGCCAGGGTGGCGTGAGATCACCCAAAAAACTCACAGTACAGGATATCCTTCTACACTCTCTTTTTCTTGACATGGATCAGGTGCACATGTTCCATTTACATTTTCATTTTCATATTTTACATATACATGTGTCTTTTACATTGCATTTTTACACATACATACATACATATTTGACTACTTGATCATTTTCTCCTTGCAGGTCTGGCCATATGAGAAACAAGCAGTCAAATTGGGGGAACAACAACAACAACAACGTCAACAACAACACTTCGCGATAACACATGCTTTACTAACCATGCAGGTACATTACACACCACAACAACTACACACGTGTTCTACCCTAGGTTCACTCTCATCACTTTTTCTTTGCACATTTTTCATCTTTAGTTTCCATGCTCCTCCATCTTTTTTTTCATTCCACACTTTTGTCTAGTCCTTCAGCATGTTTCTACTACACTCTTCATGGACATCAGGTACACATCTCTATCTACTTTATGTTACCAAGCTTTCATCTCACCAACATAAAGTGGGGGAAAAATGTAGTCACAAAATCATGCACTTTAGACATTATTTATCTCGGTTCTCATACTACTATTTAGAAGGTTCTTGAGTGAAGAAAGTACTAATTAACCCTCGTCTTTTGGCCATCTTGTTTTATTTTATTTTGTCATTACCGACCTTTTCATCCACATGCCCAGTTTGTTTCAGTCATTTCCCATTATTTTAGCCTTGACTGGGGCAACTAGGCTAGTACTAGGGTGCCTGTGGGTGCCCTGGTCCCACCAGGGGTGCCCCAGTTCCTTTTACAATTTCTTACCACTTTTTGGGCTCTTTCTAGCTCTTTGACATCTTTATCTTTCTTGTGGTCGGCCTTTTCGGGGTTAATTACAAAATTAGATCAAGAGAACCCTATAAATATAAAGTTATGAGACCATAATGAGGGACCTAGCATCACTTACTACTATCACTCCATCTAGAGTTGCATCCATCTATTGCATTAGAGATCACTTGCATCCACATAGCTCCATCATCAAGGCACAAGGCTAGGACATCTGCATCACACTTCATAGGGGGAGGGATTCTATTCTATTCCATGCACACATTCTATTACATTTTCTACACATAGTTATTGCTCGCTACTTCACAAAGTGTGACTGACACAAGAGAAACCTAGGGCATGTTCACACACACTTGCACATAGAACTACATCGGGTCTGAGATGTAGTGCAACGCTCAGTTAGTAAGTCCACCATTGTGGCAACTGAGGTCAGTCTGACCCCTTCATATGCATTATTATTTTTTAGGGTTTGATGCTTGTTTTGGGGTCTTACAGGTCTTTCTTTCATCTTGGAGTATTGGTGACATCTAGCTCAGGACAACGAAGTTGATGTGACACACAACGAAGGTTTCAAGTCATCTTTCGGCTCTATGAAAACTAATTTTAGAGATTTTTCACAGACCAGGGTGCCTAGATTGCAAACCAAAGAGACTGCAGGTGCCCCAGTCCTCCTCTAGGTGCTCCAGTCTAGCTAGATCCTCCAAATCCATCCTTTTCAGGACTTCTGCATAGTTGTTCCTTCTCCTGATTTTTCCATTCACCTCTATGACACTCTCTGATAGGCATCTATTATCAGTTGAGTTCTTTCCTCTTCCTTCTTACACATTAGGGTTAACATTTCCTTTTGCATAGTTGTTTATCTCATTTACATTCTTATTTGCTGCATTTATCTACTTTATTACAATTGTTCATAACTTAGATTAACTATCTCTATACTAAATAGTTAGTCCATTTGGAGAGGAGGGAAACATTGGAACAAACCACATTCTAACTACCATCAATCATACCAACAACCTCCGTATCCATATCAACAAGCTCTTATGTGAAACCCCCAGCCTGGATCTCAATGGAAAACCACTCATCTTCCAGCCCATCTAATACCTAACCCCAATAATAAAGCTTCTCAATCAACCTATACCATTAAATCAACCCAATATTTTTCTTATTCAGATGATGTTAATAACATCCATCTTTGCTTAGGAAAAACACTTCCTCCACCAAGTAAACCCACCATTACAGATATTGCAGATGAACCAAAATTGTTGCAGACAGATCCGTAGAAAATCCAGAAGATGCTACAAACTGATCCACAACAACCTGAATATAGTTCCAGTAAGGGTAAAATATAAGGCAATGAACCACCATTTCCAGAGAGATTGCAAAAAAAGAAATATGACCCTAAATCAGATTTAGATTCTGATTTTTTCAATCAGCTGAAATATATTTGTGTCAATATTCCACTTATTCAAGCCATCAAGGACGTGCCCATTTATAAAAATTTGGTTAACGATATATGCATAAAAAACCAGACAGAAGAAGGAAGGATCCATCCACTATACAAGTTATTGGATAGTTGGTTGATATCATGCTTGGAAATTCAATTTTACCTAAGTATATATATCTAGGCAGTCCCTTGGTTGACGTTGCACTCAATGGAAAAACAATAAAGAACACTATTATTGACTTAGGGGCATCCATTAATGTCATGACCAAGAAAATTATGGATGACTTGAAGTTGGAAGGACTAAGTCCAATAGCTACAGTCTTACAACTTGCAGCTAGATCAACAATGAGAGCTGAAGGTGTCCTTATGGTGGTAGACTCTTAGGAATACTCTGTTGACTTTATTGTCCTTCAACCAAAATAAATTTTAGGAGGATATTATTGTAGGAAGGCCATGGTGGGCCACTACAGATGCATTCATAGGTTACATGTTTGACAACTTGATTATCTCAAATGGAAATGGAACTAAGAAGCTTATGCTCTATCCTCCTGCCAAACAGTTGAACGATGAAGATAAAAAAATTTGGGTTGAACAAATAGAATCAGATCAAAGCTATGTACAACAACTCATGATGTTAGAGAAGTCTTGTACAATTGAAGACCAAGAGGAATAAGTTGTTCTCTCCAATGTCTTGCAGAATAACTATGGAAGAAATGAAAAAAATAATGATAAATTAAGGTTCTTAAGTTGTCCTTTGAACCAAGTTCTACTGCAGCAAAGCACCATGGATATTCTAGGTAAGAATTTTCTTCTTCACCAATTTCTTCCCCATAACTGCATACTGAATTATGTTAGCAACGATGTATGTTCAATGATGGATCTCTCCATACAAGTGGAAATAACACCAGGAAGACCACTCAATGTAAACAAGATGTTAAATAGATAACAAGAGCAATTCTTGATTTCTCTTCTTCAAAAACATAAAACACCATTTGCATGGGATTATGGTGATATGCATGGAATTCATCATAGGCTCTCCACGCACAAACTTTATATCAAAGAAAATTACAAACCAATCAGGTAGCCACAAAGGAGGGTGAACCCAACAGTACGAGAGATTGTAAAAGGAGAATTGGAGAAGTTACTGGATGCTAGATTTATATATCCAATATCAGATAGTCAATGGGTGTCACCTCTTGTTATTTTGCTAAAGAAGAATGGAAAATGACAGATATGTGTAGATTACAGGAAGCTTAATGCAACAAAAATGAAATATCACTTTCGAGTACCTTTCATTGATCAAGTGTTTGACACTTTGGCTGGTAAAAAGTATTTATATTTTCTTGATGGCTATAATGGCTATAATCAAATACAAATTTCACTAGAGGACCAAGATAAAACTACCTTCACATGCCCATGGGGAACATTTTCCTATTCAGTTCTTCCATTTGGCTTGTGTAATGCACCTGCTACATTATAGAGGACAGTCTTGAGAATCTTTTTAGATTTGACAAATCACTGTGTGGAAGTCTACATGGATGACTTCATTGCACATGGCAACAATTTTTAAGAAGCCATGAAAAATATGGATAAGGTATTGGAAAGATGCAAGGAGCACAATTTGTCCTTGAGTAATGAGAAGTGCTACATGAGGATATTTGAAGGTATAGTTTTAGAGACACGATCTTTCTTCTGAAGGAATTCAAGTTGATCCAACAAAGGTATCTGTTATAATAAACCTTGCCAACAACAGAGGAAACAACATGGATTTTAGGATAGCTTTCTTAGGCTATGTTGGATATTATATAAGGTTCATATAAGATTTTAGCAAGATTGTAGCACCACTTTTTAAATTACTAGGGAAGGATGCTGATTTTATTTTGATTGAACATTGTGACGATGCATTTTCAAACTTTGAAACAAATGTTAACTACTACTCCTATATTGAGAGGGCCTGGATTGGAAACTACCTTTCCACATCCATAATGATGCATCAGATCATGCTATTAGAGTTTTCTTAGGACAAAAAGATGAAATTCTGAACTTATGCAATTTATTACGTTAGCAAAAGAACTTGCAACATGTAAAATTAAATTACACAGTCATAGAAAAGGAGTTCTTGGAAGTTGTATATGCTATCAATAAATTTAAACACTACATCACATGCTTACCCATTGTTCATTCACAGTGATCATGGGTGTACATCAAATATTTGATAAACAAACTAGTAGTAATCATTGACAACCATAAGGTGGTTGCTCCTCTTACAAGAATTTGATGTCACCATACTAGAGAAACCAAGAAAGGACAGTTCATGGTAGAATGTTTACTCTTCAAGGATGGAGACCAATAGTGAAGAGCAAGTACTTTATTACTCATTTCTAGATTCAGCACATAATTGTTATATCTCTACAAAAACACCTTGGTATGTAGACATAGACCAATTATTTGGTCTCAAGTAAAACACTTCCACATTACTTATAATCTGAGAACAAATACATGGTTGAAAAGAATGTACATTTTTCTTGGATAGTTGGATTTCTATTTCATACATGACATGATCAAATAATGAGAAGGTGTATAGATGATGAGGGAGATATTTAATGTCCTCATATCCTACCATAATGAACCTTGTGGAGGGAATTTTGTCTACAAAAATGGAACAACGCAGAAAGTGTTGACAACTGGTGATTATTAGCCAACATTGCATAAGGATGTCAACACTATACACTAGGAGATGTGATAAGTGTCCAAGAATGGGCAAGCCCACTATATCAGATGAAATTCCATTATAGCACTCAATTAGTCTTACAACATTTTGACAAACGGTGCTTAGAATTTCATTGGCCCTATAGACCCTAAATCTCATAAAAAATAATACATTTTGGTATGCACATATTATATAACCAAGTAGACAAGAGGTGAAGGAATTTCCAAAATCATAAAAGTGAGAAAGGTACCAAAGTTCCTATATGATCACATCTTCACTAGATATAGAATTCTAAGGGAAATTGTTAACAAATTAAGGTACACATTTTACTGATAATGTAATTTTTGATCTATTCTAATTAGTATGGAATTATGCATAGGAAGTCTCCACACATACCATCACCAATCTAATGGCCAAGTAGAGGTTACAAACAGAGAGATAGAGGCCATCTTAACAAAGACCATTGCACTCCACATGAAATATTGGGTAGAAAGACTTCCAGAGGTAGTATGGGCATTTAATACAACGTGGAAGACAACAACTGGCTTCACACCATTTGAAATCTTGTATAGAAATATTGTTGTTTTGCCAATTTAATTTGAGCACAAAACACTGAGGACTACACTTGAGCTAGGCATAGATTTATTAGAAGCTCAAAGACATAGGATTCTCTAACTCAATGAGTTGGATGAATAAAGAAGACAAGCAATACATAACATAGAGGTAGTGCAGAAGCAAAGAGTAAAATGGCATGATCAGTACATCAAGACAAGAAGATTCCAAGAAGGTGACTAGGCACTTCTATTTGATTCAAAATACAAGGATCATGTAGGAAAGCTCAGGACAAGGGGGCCAGGTCCCTATGAGATTGATAATATCTTCCCTAATGGAGCTATGAAACTCACTACCATAGATCTTGTAAGGTTAAAGCTAGTGAATGGCTATAAACTAATATTTTACAAGAAGCTAGTTGATATATTTACATTCACGCAACAGTTCAAAGGAGGTGAAAGCAGGATGGAAGTAAGAACATCAACGTTAACATCAAGGATTGAGCTTGTTGGCTGATCCTTTATAGGGCCCTTAAAATATTGGCTAAGTGCAAAAAGGTGCACAGGTGCGCAAGGCCTAGTTGAAGAAAGGTGTGCAAGGAGAAGTCACACGTGCAGGGAAGGATTTAAGGAAGGGTTTAAGGAAACCCATGGTGCACGTGTGGACAAAGCCAAGGTTTTAGGACTTAGCCATATTGGGAATTTTGAGTGGGATACGAGAAAAACATGACCCAACTGCGCATGCAGAGTGGATAAGGTGTCATCCTAGCGACAAGTTGGCCTAGGAAGGAATATGCCCTACGTTAGAATATTCTAGAAGGACATCATGGCATGGAGTGGTGAGCTCAAGCCTGGAGGAGCATGTGCTCATGGAGGACAACATTTAGACACTTAGCAACAGATTTGAGGCCATAAAAGAATGATTCGGTAGTTCAAAAAGGCTATATATACAAGTCCATGTAGAAGTAACAGATAGAGATATAGATAGAGGGTGGAGCTCTATATAAATACTGCAAAGACTTTGATAGCTTAGGAAAATAAGGGTAGGAAAGGATGTATCAAGGGTTTGGGAATTATAAATTTTCTTTTGAGGGCCTAGTTATATGAATCTAGTTATAATGCATGACTACAGTCTACCTTTATGTGACATTCTGTAATGGGCCTAATGAATGTAATGAGGTTACCAGTTTATATGAATATGAGCATTAATGGTTCTGATGCATACATCCTTCTTCATAGTTATTTTTCATTTATGTTTATGAACTAAGTATGAATGCTTGTATGACTTCCTTTCTATTTTGGTGTAAGTTCTATAATCTATTAAGCACTTTATGTCTGGAATGACTGCAAGGATCTAGAAGCCGTTCTGAGCTCTATGGTGCTTATATGTCTTATTTCCTTTCAAATATCTTAAACTCAGATCATAGATGATGTTTCCCACTAAAATCACATAAAAGAGAGACTCGGCACCTGCGCGTGCCTCAGGTGAGCACCCAGCGCCCGCTGGGTGATAGGCCGCACGCATGGGATTTCTTTCCTTTGTGATGGGGGTAAAAATGACTACATCTTGGTTTTGTTATCGGGACCTCTTTTTGAATTTGTAGTGGGAAATGGCATACATCGTGATCTTTGGGTAATGAGTAATGACACAACGTTTAACTTTGGAAAGTGTTGAATCATGGTTCAAGAGCACATGGAGGATGAATTTTCTCAGAGATTCAGCACTGGACCTGAGTTTGATGCACGTAGGTGGGTAGAAGAGAACCTCTACCATGATTTATATGAAACATTTTTTTGTTGCTTCCCAGTAGAACTGTATGAATGGCTCTCAGCATATGCATCTAGATCAAGCTGGTATTATAGATCACGTGCATGGACCCAAGAAGAATACTAGAGGCTACAGGATGCAGATCTGATGTGGACTCGTGTTGTGGATCATTGGTGGAAAGGTGTGTTGGCTAGCTACACTCTGGAGTACGCTATTTCTACATATTCTTGTCTGGAAGTTGCTGAGTTTGAATTTTTGTGGGATCCCAGAGGATCATTTTTGCATGCTATCCCTCTAGCAATGAAGATCTTGATTGTTACTTTGAGTTTAGAGGCATTTCCAATGGCCGGCTAAACCATTCTGAGCGACTGGTGAGGAAGCTAGGGTGGAGGAAGATGGCAGATATTACGACAGAGAAAGAAAGGGAGGAGAGACGACTCAAGTATAGTGAAGCATGTGAAAGGGAGATTTCTAGACAATGTGAGGTTGCAAGTGTGATGGATCTATGGAGGGTAGATGTTTGGGAAGGAGTTAAGGTTCATGCAGAGGACATAGAACCTAAGAAATCTATGCTACCCCATCTTAGAAAGTGCGTAAGAGATACCCCTTTAGCTTCTGATGAGAGTTTATCGCACTAAGAGAGAAGAGTTGTTGGCACGTATCTGAACCCACCTAGTGACCAAACCCTGGCACTTGGTTTTCTAGATCAAGGAAGGAGTATCATTGACCCAGTTGGTATCAGTGGAAGTGACAGATCTGTGCCCAGGAGATACAATTTTTTAGTTCCCACTTCTATGGCTACACATATTCCAGTATTTAGAGGAGTCTTTGGACAAGGAGAAAGTACACAAGCCTTCGGTCTCACGTCTAGGAGTGGCACAGGGTACATTAGTGGTAGTGGGGCATTATCACAGACCATCAGTGCATAGTTTAGTGGAACCTTGGGGACACTTGGCACGACCACTACAGGACCTAGTGGTTCTGGTGGATCTGGTGGCTAGTGGACCTGGTGGATCTGGTGGTCAGGAGGAATAGGACCTGGTGGTTTTAGGGGATTTGGTGGGTGGATCTGGTGGATCTGGTGGAGAGAAACACAGAGGGAACCAAGGCTCTGGCTTAGGAGGAAAAGGGCCCCAGCCACCCCCTCAAGTCTTCTTTGAGATGTCTTTACATTTTCCATATTATAAAGGTATTGAAGATGTTTCAGAACATGTTCACAAATGTGAGCTGATATGGCGCACAAAGGGGATCACAACCCTAGAGCAGAAGGCTAGTCAGTTTGCAATGACGTTGCAGGGGCGCGCGCATAGCTGGTATAGGAAATATGACCCTCATCAAATGGTGGTGGATTATACTACTTTAAAGAACGCCTTCTTGGTAGAATTCCACATCCCTGAGTTTGAACAGAAGAGCATCAGTGCCCTGAAGGAGATTCAACAGGGAATGGCAGAGAGTGTGTGGGAGTATGATGCATGCACTTTAAAACTCTCTTGTCTAAGTTATCATATGATATTCACCCTTCACAGCATGCTTTTTTGGAGGGTTGATCACACCTTTTAGAAGGGCCTTATCTCATAAAACTTTCATAGACCCGCACGAGGTGTTAGAAGCTGCTCTACGTGCCGAGGCTGTTGGAAGTGTTGATACTGGTATTAGCCCATTTTTGGAGGCTCAGATTGTTGTTATGGCTAAGCAGCTGGAAAATTTGTCTGCAAACTCAGCCCATGAGACTCGCAGTGGTTTATGGTGTATAGATTGTGAAGTAGAGGGGCATGTCAAGGATAGTTTCCCCCAGAGGACAGTACACGCCGTGACAGTAGACTGTGAGATTTTTCATGGGGACCATGATGCAAGTAGATGCCCCTTGTTATAGCACACAATTTGGAAGAATGTGTCTTGCTACTGTAAGATTTGCACCTCTACAACCCATGATACTAAGGATTGTAGGCTTATTGACCAGATCCATGAGGCCATTGATCATGGGGTGTGCCAGACCAGCATTGCCAGTAGTTCTAAAGGTGATGATCACCGTTATGAGGAGCGCGCAGATGGAGGCGTGCACAGAAGGGGATTTTGCGGAGGATTTTGTGGTCGTGGTAACCGCGAAGGAGGAAGAAGTGAGTTCCCGCGTGGAACCTATTTTAATTGTGGGTCTATAGAGCATTACAAATGAGAGTGCCCAGACCTATTGCAGTGCTCATGGTGTGGGAAGAAACACAAGTATGAGGAGTGCACTGAGTTGTTTGAACACATGAATCAGCAGTAGTGGAAAGACAAGGGCATTGCAATGGTAAGCATTAAGAAGACAGACACATAATGGATGCCATGGGTAACATGTGATGCAGTATTAGAACCTGTTTTAGTAACAACAAGAGCAGAGGCCATGCGCGCAAAGGAAATACCAAGGCAGAGGACTCTAGTTTCAAGAGAAGAAGTGGTGCATGGAAAGTACCCAGATCCTGCTCATCAGAAGGAGGTATATCAAGATACCATGGATGTCATTCAGAGTTTACAAGGAGAAATCCAGTGTCTAAAGGAGCAGTCTAGGAGGGAGGAGCAAAGGAGGAAGGTCGAGGTGCCAAGAGATGACCTGGATGAGGTCAGGGAAGTATGTAAAATGCTAAGGCAAGAGAATGTTATTCCCTTGCTAGGAGCATGGTTGAGGGAGAAGGTACCATGCACCAGAGAAGAGCATGAGAGGTAGGTCTTGCATGCAAACCTTCCCCCTCATAGCCTTGACTATGATAGGGAGATCACGTTAAATGCAGTGGTGGATGGATGGCTGCTGAGTAATATCCTCATTGACACAGACATGGAGGTCAATGTTCTCACATTGGATGCATGGCATCAGATGGGAAGGCCTGCATTACAGCCATCTTCGAATGTGTTGTATATGGAAAACAAAACAAAGGCAATGCCCATTGGTGTCTTAAAGGATGTAGCTATCACCATTCAGGGAGCTAAGTTTACTGGGGACTTCGAAGTCTTGGCACTCGCCGAGGTAGAAAATTTCCCAGCACTACTTGGGTGCCCATGGTGTTACAAGAACAATGTGGATCTTCAGTTCAACAAAGGGTACATCAGCTTTGAAAATGAGGAGGAACGAGTCATCATACCCCTGGCTGATGGGAAGTCAACACCCTATACTGAACCTTTGGGAGAAGAGGTCCTGGATAGAATATATGTGTGCTCAATCAGGGATCCAGAGATAATCCATCCTACCGATGGAGTTATCCAGTTTGAAGATGCTCAGTCGGTAAGTGACACCACTAGTCTAGCATGTGATAATTGGGTGCATGGGACTTACGAATTCATCAGATGGCATTTAAGAGGATCGGTGATAAAGGTGACAAAGGCACATAGTCAAGCACCTAGGAGGAAAAGAGCTACCTAAGTACTCAGGAGGAGCCTCCCCTGAGGTCTTTTTGTAGAAAATGGAAGCTCAGTGGAAGGAGGAAAATGAAAGAAGGGGGATGTTAAGTTACGTCCTACTAGGAACTGTTGCGCACTGGTGGGAAACACATCAGGATAATCTCTTGGAATGGCATGAAGTGAGAATTTCCTTCTCTGTTTGTTTCTCTAGAAGCAATGCACCCACCACCATCAAGGACTACCATGGTAAGGAGCCCACCTCTTTCCACGTCCAAGCCTGTGAGAGAACCTAGAGGGAAGGTGTGGAAGCTTTTCCACCATCCCTCTAGGTGCACAAACTATATTCTACACTGCAGGGTTACCCACGTGCATGGTACATACATTCTGAGACACGCCCAGACAGGGAATTGGCAAGAACTAGTGGCTGACCTAGTTCAAACATTCGAGTATCGAAGTACCAAGCCATCAGTTGATAAGGCATTGCAGGTTGTCAAGCGCCTTACCATGGGGGATAGTGCCATGGCAGAAGATAGGCTGCTGGACTTGCTTGGTGAACCAGGTTTGGGGGAGCACTTTGAAGAAGAGGAAATAGAGGAGGATCAGTTTGAGTGCGTGTGTGAAAAAGGAGAAAGGAAAGCTTGTATATGTGATTGATGGGGAGGAAGCAGAAATCTTGGATGTTAACCATTCTGTAGGGATGTGAGGTAGTGGACAGTGTTGATACTCGTGTGCGTGCCTACCATGAACCTTTAAAAACTAAAAAGGTTAACATCAGCTCAGGAGAAGAACCTAAGGAAGCTATCATTGGAGATTACTGGTCAGAGAAGGAAGTCTCTAAGATCATTGATCTTTTGCATGAGTTTGAGGATTTATTTCCACGTGGGTACCATGAGCTCAAAGGCATCCACCATTCCTTGGGGGAAATGAGGATAAAGCTGAAGGATGGTGCACGCCCAGTCAGGAAGAGACCCTACTAGATGAATCCCAATTTACGCGTGAAGGTAAAGGAAGAGATAGACAAAATGATAGCATCTGGGATCATTGAAGTTGTTGAAGAATCAGAATGGATAAGTCCAATGGTAATCAACATCAAGAAGGATGGGTGGATTAGGATCTGTGTGGATTATAGGGAGCTGAATGTAGTTTGTGTCATCGATCCTTTTCCAACCCCCTTCACTGAAGAAATTTTGGAGGGAGTCACTGGGCGTGAAATCTATTCCTTTACGGATGGATTTTTGGGGTACCACCAAGTCCAGATTGCAAAGGAAGACCAGGAGAAGACAACTTTCACCACTGAATGGGGAAGTTTTGCATACATGGTCATGCCCTTTGGGTTGAAGAATGTGCCTGCTGTTTTCTCACGCATAGTGGTATAGGCATTCCAGGACTTCATCCACAAATTTCTTCAGGTCTATCTGGATGATTGGATGGTGTATGGGCTAGTAAAAGACCATTGTGATAATTTGAGGCTGATGTTTGAGAGGTGTCAGCAGTTGAGGATATCCCTCAACATTAATAAGTGTGTCTTTGCTACCCCCTTTGGAATGTTATTGGGGCATATCATATGTAAGGAGGGCTTGCTAGTAGATCCTGCCAAGGTTGCAGTGATTGTGGGATTGGGGGAGCCTACTAGCCAAAGTGCAGTGCGTGGGTTTCTTGGACACACGGGCTACTATCGGAAGTTCATCAAGGGGTATGCCAAGATCACTGCACCTTTAGAAGAATTTCTCAGACATAAAAGTGCCTTCCATTGGGGAAAGGTGCAGCAGAAGGCATTTGACACATTGAAGGATAGGCTTGTCACCGTGCCTATATTACATTTTCCCTCTTGGGATAAGCCCTTCCATGTTCATGTAGATGCCTCTGGAATGACCATTGGGGTAGTGCTTGCACAACCTGGTGAGGGAATTGTTGATCATCCCCTATGCTTTGCAAGTAGGAAGTTGACACCAACAGAGCAGAATTATACTACGATTGAGTGCGAAGCATTGTCAATGATCTACGCGCTTCACAAGTTTAGACAGTATCTGCTGGCAACTCCCTTTGTATTTTACACCAACCACATGGTGTTAAAGTACTTGGTGAACAAGCACATTCTACAAGGGCGCATATGTCGGTGGGTGTTGTTATTTCAAGAGTTTGAGTTCACGGTAGTTGTGAAGCCTGGAAAGAGTAATTGTGGACCTGATCATTTGTCAAGGATTGATTCAGGGGAGGACACAGAGCATTGAAGAGACAATGCCAGAGACATGCAACTGTTTAGGTTACGGTGCATGCCCCAGATTTGGAGGAAATTTAGTATTTCTAAAGGAAGGTGTGGCACCGGCAGGGATGAAGACATTGGAGATAAAGCAACTAGCCATATGCATCGCACCCTACATGTTGATCAGTGGGGACTTATACAAATTAGGGCATGATGAAGTTTTACGCAGGTGTGTACTAGAGCATGAGCACCTCGCCATCATAGAGGAAGCACATGGAGGAAGTGCAGGTGGACATTATGCAGGTGATGCCACCACACGTAAAATATTAATGGCAGGATTGTGGTGGGAAACTCTGTATAAGGATTGCAAGGACTATTGTAAAGCATGTGACCACTGTCAGTGCATTGGCAAGCCAGGAAGGAGAGATGAAATGCCTTTGCACCCTATCCCTAGCGCTGAACCTTTTGAGAAATGGGAAATAGACTTTGTAGGCCCTATTGCACCAACAACACGTAGGACTGGATCACGCTACATAATCACTTGCACAGACTATTTGACAAGGTGGGCAGAGGCAGCCCCAACTAAAGACTACACAATAGCTACAACAGCAAGATTTTTGTGGGAAAACATTATCACAAGGTATGGATGCCCTTTAAGTTTAACCAGCGATAGGGGTACACATTTCTTGAATGAGACTGTGAGGATCCTGTTAGCAGAGTTCATGGTGGCTCATCACAAGACTACACCTTATCACCCACAAGCAAATGGAACGTGGAAGCATTTAACAAAATATTGAGTCATACCCTGACAAAAATTTGTGATGTCGGAAGACAAGATTGGGATGACAAGGTATCAGCTGTATTATGGGCTTATAGGACAACTTATAAAAGGCTGAACAAAGCCACACCATTTCAATTGGTGTTTGGCATGGAAGTTGTTCTGCTGGTTGAGTTCATGATACCTTCTCTGCGAATAGCATGTGCAGGAGGGTTGGCTGATGAGCAAGTGCTGGAAGAGAGAATTGATGAATTCATGAAGCTAGATGAAAGATGATCACTCACCAGGTGGAGCCAAACAGTAGAAAAAGCAAAGCAAAAAGCATGGCATGATCGCCACATTAGGAACAAGAAATTTGAGGTTGGGCAGATGGTCTTACTGTATGATTCTAAGTTTCTGTGCCATCCTGGGAAGTTGAAAGTCCATTGGTTGGGTCCCTACACAATCTCGTACATCCTTGATTTGGGGCATGTGCCAGTTACAAGCACTGGATGGAACGAAATTTCCTGGACACTTCAATGGGAGTAGGTTGAAGCCCTACTATAAATAAGGCTTCTTGGTGTTTGTAAATAAGGTAGTTTTGCCAGATAATTTAGAATTTCCTTTATGCATTTCCTTTCTTGTGTTTCCCTTTCGCGTTGTTGTTTTGTTTTGCGCCTTGGGCACCGGTAACCTTGTTACTTTTTGAGGGTTTTGAATGTGCAGAGGGTCACACATCATTTAAGTGTGGGGTGGAGTGATGTGAAGGAAAGCATGGGTAAAGTGCCAAGGAGGATTTTGTTGGAAATCCTCAGTTGAATGGCCCTGTTGAAAGAGATTCATGAAAGAAAAGGTGGAAAAGGATGGTTGGTGTCAAGATAAGGCTACTTTCAGATCCCACGTACAGAGAAGGAAGAAGTGCATAAACAACATGAGGTAGGTGAGAGAAAAAATCATGACAGAATAAGTTCCTTCGGTGCAGGTGATGCACGCGCAAGAGTCTCTTGTCAAGATGGATTGGTTGTGCGCCAGAAGGTTGGAGATTATCCTGCAGGGTTGGGTGTGTGAGTTAGGGTGCAAAAGTCAGGATTTGTTTGAAAAAGCCACTTTAAACGTTAAAAGTATGGTGGTAGGTGAAGTAGCATTTAATGCTTAAAAATGGGAAAAACTATAAATAGAGGTTTGGGCATTTCATTATTCACTTTGTGTATAAGGAGAAAGAAGCACTTTTGCATCTTTGCAAACTAGGGCTTCCAGAACTGATCCTGTGAAGAAAAATTTGAAGAGTTTGAGTGTGAGTAACTAGTTTGGATTTGCAAACCAGAAGGAAGGGATTTCACGGGCGTAAGAGAAATTGTGAGAAGGCGTTGTCTTGTGAAGGAACTATCCCAGTTAGGGTTTGAAGAACTAGGGCACGGGTTTAAGGGGTTTTCTTCACAAGTTTGAGATCTAAGGTTGGAGGGAGTGGAAGAATAGAGTAACAAGAAGTGATTGAAGTGATAAGAGGACCTAGACAATGGCACCCAAGAAACCAGTTGGCACACCTAAGAAGGGAAAGGGCAAGGGCAAGCAACAAGAAACTGTCGTGCATACAAATGAAGAGTGGTACACAGAAATGCAGTACCCAGATGGAGTGTTGCTGGGGAAGGAGTGGGAGTCCCATTTAAGAAATATGTCAGTAAATGATTACAATCATCGCTTGAGCACAATCGAGAAGGAAATGGCACTGGAGTTAGTGCACCCAACAAATAAAAGGACACCAGAGGGTTTTCCCATCTATAACGATGATGTAAAAGTCAAGTTGGAGAAGTCAGGATTATTGCAACTCTTTGAGTTGCCCTACTTCGGGAAGCCTGAGCACCTATATCAATGGTTGATGTCATGTGTGCATGAAGATTACTTTCACTTCACAGGGCACAAGATGCACATTACCCCTCAGCTTATTTCACATTTCACAGGCCTCATCTGTGAAGGAGATAGTTTGGAGGATGACCTAAGTGACAAGGAGGCAATTAAGGAAACTGTCACTGCTTATGCATACAAAAAGGGGTCGAGGTACTTTGATATCACAGACATCAAGGACCTGGTGATGAAGATGGTTGCACACCTTGTGACAAAGCTAAATGGCCAGGAGAGATGGACCCAGGTAAACAAGGCCTGGTTGAATGTTTGCAGGAAAATTTCAGAGGGCACCATCTACAACTTGTCTGCATTCATCACGGATGAGATTGTTAGCAGCGCAAAGGAAGGTGATAAAATCCTTTTTGGTAATGTCCTATTAACCATTGTGTTTTCAAATATTGGAGTGTCAGATGCAGTGGAAAAATTCATGTGGGAGTACCCTGCTAAAGACCCTTTACCCTGTGAAGAGGTTTGAGAAGTACACATGTGATAGTATGATAGCCATGCACAAGGTGCACCTGGAGAAGTGGTATACATGCCTGAGGAATGTGTTTGGGGTGGAATGGAGGATCCCTGAACAACTACCAGTGACCACCAAGGGAGAAGCCAAGTTTGTTGTGTACCAACATTTCTACCTTGGCAGATTTAAACTGATAGATGAGACATGGAGCCCATGGTGCAAGCTCCCTTTTTCCTTCACAGCTCAACACTTCCAAGCGGGAGTGAACAGGTTCAAAGAATCCAAGAAGTTGAAGTTGGACCTTGGTAATCTGGACTGGGACCACAGAGAAATGTGCAAAGGGTTGGTCTACCCCAACAAGCACGCGTATGTGGAGAGGTACGTGTCGCATGAGGTCCAAATGGTGAGACCCATGACTTTTCCCATTGTAGGAGGATCCGGCATGAGTATACCTCCGCATAAGACCCAAATTTGAGAAGGGCATGTATCTGGAGAATGAGATGTCCATACCTGAGGACCCAACTGGTAGGAAAAGACCCATGCCCAGATGGGAGGAAAAAGAACCAGAGAAGAAAGTACCAAGTGTAGTGGATACACAGGAAATAGGTACCCCTGGGACAAGTGCCAGAACAAGTATGTATTCACGCAAGAAAAAGTCCATAGTCAAAGAGAAGACTCCAAAGCCAGAGAAGCCGTTAGACAAGGAGTCATGGGAAGAAGAAGAGACAAAGTCACCTACACCAGAATCCCTAGTTAGGAAGAAGCAGAGGATAGAAGAGGAGACCGCCTCGGAAGAAACTGAGAGTTTGGAGAGATACATAGGTGAAAAGGATGATGACGATGAAGAAGATGACAGTGAAGAAGATGATCCTGGAAGAGATCAAGAGCCACCTGTCTTCAACGTGCATGATTCAGAAGAAGAGGGTAGAGAAGAAGAACAGGGGTTCCTTTTCATGTGGTGCAAGGGTAGTCAGGAGGGGGAAGGCACCCAGGACATGGGAAGAAGTGAGGAGGTTGGCACGCAGAAGCAGAAGGCTCCAAGCCTTACATAGGAATAGATAAACAAGGTGACAGAAAGAGAAGCAACGAAGATCATTGAGACCTTGGTGGAAGAGGGGTTGGAATGCAGTGCTGAGCTGGTGTTGAATAAGGATAAGGAAGAGAGTGTAGAAAAGGACCATGGCAGCACTGGAGGCCCCACTTTAACTGTAGTTATTCCTAAGGGCATGCACATGGGAGGAAAGCATGTGGAGGAGGAGAGGCCAGGGATGGGTTATATTGATGACCCCAACAAAGTGTTTGTGCACATGGTTCCAAAGCACGATTCCAGCAGAGGAGCTCATGGCAATGTCATCTTTTGATAAGGAGGCTGCATACCCATGGACAAGGAAGATGCTCTCATGGGCATTTGAGTCCCATCTTGATGAGCCAGAATTTGAAGTAAGCCATGGGGCAATAATAACATTGCCAGAATCAAAAGGAGACAACCCATTGGTGAATGCTCAGTAGCTCTCAGATGAACAACTGTGCAACATGCTCAACAAGGTCTCCATTGAGGTTGAAGCTAGACTCTTTGGGTGGAATGATAGAATCAAAGATCTGGAGGATGAACTGAAGAAGAAAGAGGAAGAGCTAGCTGCGAGGACAAAGGAGCTAAGTCAAGAAAAGTTGATCAGCGCCCAGTGGCAGTGTGAGTTAAGGGATGAGAAGGCTAGAGTACGTGAAGTATACAAAAAGGTGGAGTCCATTACAGATGCCATAGTGTTGAAGCATCCAGACCTAGCACCTTCCGCGTGGAAGTATGCATCTGCCCTGGAATGCCTGGAGGACTTAACAAGAACCCTCACCATGGAGAGGTAGCTGCTAGCTTTGGAGTCTGTAGAAGAAGTGGCTGCACGCTTAGAAAAGGAGGATAAATTGAAAGTCATGGTGCTCATAGCTGAATACAGCAAGGTCCTTGCTGATGTAAAGATTTCCTCCCAGAATGTTGAGGCCACGTACGACAACTGCGCGGACAGAGACAAAGTGGCGAGCATGCTGGTCGCCAATGATGAAGTGGAACTTAAAGAGTTCTAGGAGAAGAACAAGGGGAATAGAGTGGAGTGAGAAAATATCCTAGCTGAGGTTGAAAAGAAATCTGAGGCCATTGAAACCTTAAGGGGTTCAATCAAAAACTGGTTGAAGGAACTATACCCGCAGATTACACGAAGGATGGATGCACTGGAGGATATAGGCAAGGAGTTAGAAAATATTGTTGACACCATGAGTGCACAAGGGGATGGGCTAGGTTTTGATCAGGTGAGTGCCTTAGTAGGTGATCTTTTCTAGAGAGCACAGAATGAAGTCGATGCCTGGAACAAGTTGGAGGCCGACTTGCAAAAAGATTTTCCTAGCTTATTGCAGTAATGCCATCACTATCCCATTCTTTCTTCTTTCCCAAATTCTTCATCCCCTTATTATTTTTCCAAGGCGTAAGTCTACTATGATTCCTTATCCATTTAAGAAGTGTTCCCATGGATGGAGAACAGGCGTAGTGTGGGGTGATGTTGGGCCCCTGAAATATTGGCTAAGTGTAAAAAGGTGCGTAGGTGCGCAAGGCCTAGTTGAAGAAAGGCGCGCAAGGAGAAGGCGCATAGGGAAGGGTTTAAGGAAACCCATGGTGTGCGTGCAGACAAAGCCAAGGTTTCAGGACTTAGCCATATTGGGAATTTTGGGTAGGATACGAGAAAAGTGTGACCCGACTGTGCATGCAGAGTGGATAAGGTGCCAGCCTGGCGACAGGTTGGCCCAGGAAGGAATATGCCCTGCGTTAGAAGCTTCTAGAAGGACATCATGGCAAGGAGTGGTGAGCTCAGGCCTGGAGGAGCATGTGCTCATGGAGGACCACATTCAGACACTTGGTGACAGATCTGAGGCTGCAGAAGAATGAGTTGGCAGTTCAAAAAGGCTATATATACAAGTGCCTGCAGAAGTAAAAGATATAGATAGAGGGCGGAGCTCTGCAGAAATACTGCAAGGACTCTGTTAGCTTGGGTAAATAAGGGTAGGAAAGGATGTATCAAGGGTTTGGGAGTTATAAATTTTCTTTTGAGGGCCTAGTTATATGAATCCAGTTATAATGCATGACTATGGTCTGCCTTTCTGTGACATTCTGTAATGGGCCTAATGAATGTAATGAGGTTACCAGTTTATATGAATATGAGCATTAATGGTTCTGATGCATACATCCTTCTTCATAGTTATTTTTCATTTATGTTTATGAACTAAGTATGAATGCTTGTATGACTTCCTTTCTGTTTTGGTGTAAGTTCTATAATCTGTTAAGCACTTTATGTCTGGAATGACTGCAAGGATCTAGAAGCTGTTCTGAGCTCTATGGTGCTTGTATGTCTTATTTCCTTTCAAATCTCTTAAACTCAGATCATAGATGATGTTTCCCACTAAACTCACATAAAAGAGAGACTCGATGCCCACGTGTGCCTCAGGTGAGTGCCCAGCGCCCGCTGGGTGATAGGCCGATGTGCATGGGATTTCTTTCCTTTGTGATGGGGGTAAAACAATTAGCACCCCAACATATCAGAATTCCCTCTTTGGGAGTCATATGGTTTTAGTAAGGAACATCTAACATCAGCTCAACATATGTCTACAACATCACAACAAGATTGCACATAGCCAAGATGTAAATTCAAATAAAAATGCATAATCATCATTTTAAAATGAATATCTAGATAAGTGCACTCATTTATCACTTCAGTAAAGTATAATTGGAATAATTATAATTAATTATCATTTATGTCGAGTCATCATGTATATTTTGCATTTAAAGACCACCACCTTTCAAGCCATGATGTGTCCCTCCATGTAAGAAATTGTTGTCAAATCACTTCACTTTGCATGCTTCACATGGTCACATCGATTAATTATTATTCTTTCGTAATTGTGCTACGTGCCCTCTCAGTCCCAAAGTTCAAAACAAAAAAGAGATGAAAACAACTCCAAAGTACTCAATTACATAACATTTCTTCAACAAAAAAAGTTGTATTATTGCGTATTGAACCATATCAGGTTGCATATCCAACATGGGAGGAGATTTGATAAGGCATGAACCCACTAAACATTCTCAACTTTTGAGCCATCCCTAAATTTCACAGTATTTTCAAAATAATGGTTGGCTAGACTACATCAACAAGTTTCAGGGTTTTAATGAATCCATGGTGGAAGAGTTTTCCAACACATTCACTAATGGGGAGGAAAAGGTGAAGGGCTTATCAGTTAGACTCAGTGATGACATTCTGACAGAAGTGACTGGCCTTCCTGTACAAGGAGAACCATTCCCAGAAAAGGCCAACTTGGAATCAACCAAGAGTGAATTCACAAATGCTAATGACGAATTCATATCAGATAGAAAAGGTACACAAAGAACATCCCTTAAACCCCTATGGGCTGAGATTGTGAATTTTGTAATTAAGTACTTTACTTGTGAAGGAAGGTATTCTAGATTGAATATAATTCATTTCAAGTTATTGAATCATCTAAAGAACAACAGGAAAGTAAATGTACCTAATTTATTGCACGAGATATTGAAGAGGATGAGTATAGAAGTACAAAGTGGTAGGGTTACATTGTCACACCATTTCCGTATAACCTTAGTGCTGAAACATACCCTATAGAGGGATTATGCTCAAATTCAGTGGGGAGATTTTGCAAGGGCAAATAGTATAGATAGTTTATTGGGAAATAGGAGAAAGAGGAGGAAGGGCATTGAGAGCTCCTTTGCTCATGTAACTGAGCCTATAACATCCACCTCCCAACCACAAGAACCCCTTGTTTCTGAAAGTTTGCCATCTATTGAGAAAAACCCTATACCTGTATCTCCTGAGAGAATTTTCATTACTGAAACCTTATTGGAATTCTCCACACTTAAAACCTTGACTTCCAAGGATAAAAAAAAGTATTCTAAATATACTCCTACACTATGTAGGTGCTCACATAGGCTCAAAACAAAAATTCCAAGGACCTCCAAACCAAAAAAAAACAAATACCATCTCACTAGATAGTGATGTGGAAGCTATAGAAGGGAGCTTTGAGCCTTAACCAATATAGACACAATATGGAGATATTGATGCCCCTGTTCATGAACAAGAGAACCTTGAACTGCCCATGGTGGAGCAAGAAGAAGAAGAAGCTTATGAAGAAGAGGCAATTCATGCAACATAAGGTCATGAGGAATAAAAAGAAGAGGAATTTGGAGGGGAGACTAAACAAGAGAAAATACCAAACATTGTTGAGAAAACCATTGAATAACAGGAACAAGAAAGTGAACATGAACAAATGCCACAAGTTTTTGAGAAGGTAATTGAGCATCAGGTGCACGGAATTGAGCAAAGACAAATGCCTATAGTAATTAAACTAGTCATGGACCAAGAAAAAAAGCACATTCTTGTAGTTGAGGATGATGGAATTGAGAAAGTGCTGGAGAAAACACCACATGCTAGTGTACAACAAATGAATGTAACACCAATTAACCCCCAAGTTGTTATTTGTGAAGTTGTTAGAGACACTTTACAATCACCTTGAAAGGAGATGGCCACACAAACTATGCTGCCAGATATTGACTATTTGATGTCACAATTTGAGACCTATGTTAATAGGCTAAAAGGAAAATGGGAGAAAGAAAAATAAGCCCTTATCGCCAAGCATAAGCAAGAAATGGATAAAAAGGACAAAGAAATTAAAACGTTGAAGCATAAGCAAGAAGAGATAGTCCAGGTTGCCCATGAGATATTCAAATGCAGGCCCCCATCCAATGTTTATGTTATCTTCTTGAAGGAAAAGATGTTACAACTTAAACTCACATGTATCAATTCTGACATACCATATGATATCAGTGTAGCTAGGAGCTTCTTCACTTTATATCAAAATAACACTCATGAGCTCTAACTTTTATTATGTGAACTTTATCTATACAACTATGCTCTCGAATATGATAGGGATTGAATTCTAATCCTATACATTGGATATGTTCAAGTCAAAGTCCTTTGCTTTTATTTTATGAATGAGTTAGATAAAAGAAGGAAAATGGAATAGTATATACATTTAGAAAAGGTACAACCACTGATGGTCATCGCTGAGGCCACAAAAACTTGAGAAGTTGCAGAGCAGTATGAAAAATATGTAAAGAAGAAGGTGATCAGAAGGAGAGTGTGGCAGATGAGGAAAACAACTCATAATGAAGTTAGGGAAATGATTAAAGAGCATGGGATTCATGTGGTATAAGAATGCATAATGCGGTGAAATGAGCTATCTCCTAATTTACAAAAGAAAGAGATGCACTCTTACCCTGATATAATGTCAACCTTGAGAAGAGTGAATACATACATTGATATTATTACAGATTGTGTAGAGAATTGGTTCCTTATTGGCTATCACCCACCAATCTTCCACTTTTCGATATTACCATGGACAGGTGAGAAACCACTTAGTGAAATGATACAAAATAGAGTTATGCACATGTTCATGATAAACGGTGGTTACTTCTTGTCAAAAGAGGAGGGGATATATAACCCATTTGATATCAGGCATGAATGTAGGTTTAGGTAGTAGGGAATTGAGCCACTTGAATGAGGACATTCTAGAAATTAAGCCTGGGGATGTGATGAGTTGTGTAAATTCCCTTTATAAACAACTCATCTTCTGTAATTTTTTAAAGCCATGTCCTTGTATTTCCTAGTCATACTGTTGAACATTATCATCACAACTTGAACTTATGACATATATATTGATTAATATAGTTATGACTATCTATCTTTATTTTTTGGTATTTTATGTGTGCATTTATTCTTATGATTTTAATAAGTTGTTGAATGATGATATGTGTGATGCCAATCTTGTTTGTAAGTGACTTGCTATTTTCAGCAACTCATATGCAGTAAAGGAACTATCCACAACAACCCGTCCGTAGCCAAAGGGGACCACTCACAATAAAGAAACAATGTTATGAATATCTCTTAGAACGTGAAGAATGACACTCCAAGTTTGTACATGTCATTAAAGGAGAAGTTGCAACTAGAAAATTAAGAACTGGGAGATAACTCAACTATGAATTTGATTATTCATTGCAAGGAACTGATTTATCGAGTTTACATGTGACTAAAGGAACTGGTCAATTAACTAGAGATTGTTATCCAAAATTCACCCAGCCAGGGTAATTTTGATAATATGCATCAGAATATTCAAGTCCCAGGCAAATAGATTGATTCAAGGCCCAAAATCATGTTTTTGGGGCTCCCTCTGCTGCCTTCTAACTCTCCCATCCAAGAAGAAATCCCAACAGGTCAAGAAAATGGAAGAAATGCAGAAAAATAAGCTTGGGGCAGAAGAAATTGCAAGAAAATTGGCTAAGTCCTAGTCCAGGCGGTCCTTGGGACAGTCGGGATGTCGAGGCATGAATCAGCCGAAAATCCACCAGGCGGTGTGCGTAGCATTTGGGGCAATTGGGACGTTAGAGACGCATGGGGCACGAAAAGCCGGAATCGGCCGAAAGAGCAAGGAAAAAATTTCTAAGTCTCGCTTCGCTCGGTTTGGGACAGTCTGGGACAAAAGTGCGTGGAGGACGCGAACCGGCCGGTTCAGCCGAAACAAGAAAATTTCGTTCCTAGGACATGTGGGCAAAAAATACGCGAGGGACCCGAGAAAAGCTGAAGGAGCCGAGAGTCAATGGAAATGTGCCACGTGTCTTCGCCGCAAAGAGGGACAGGGAAGCCCGAATCGGGTGGATCGGAGAAATTTGTCCCAGACAGGTTTGGGACATCCGAGCCAGAAGTATGCACGTGGAACGTGGGGAGCCAGAAAGAGCCGCCAACGAATCCAAGACATGCCACGTGTCTTTTTGGATCAGAGCAGTGGAGGAAGGCGCATGAGATTTGTGGCTTAAGTGTTCGATGCTGAGTTTCCAAAGGCAGAAGTTTTGGAAGCGTTGAGCCGCAAGCCAATAGAAAAGAGGACGCGTGTCCTAAGGAGAAGGGGAGTGCGGAGCTCGGGGAGGACTTGGAGAATTTGGAAAAAGTTTTGGCCAAAAAACTAAAAGGTAAAAGTCTTTGCCACGCAACCCTGTCAACCAACCAATGCATGCCACGTGTCCCAAGTGGCGGGGCGCGGGGGGGAAAAATGGAAAATTTTCCAAAAGTTAAAAAGGTCAAAATTTTCAAAGGAAAGCCCGCGGAAAGGTGGAGGAGAGAGAATTGCTTAGTACCAATCAGCACTTGACTCATGTGGCATCCGACCAGCAGAGCACGGGAATTTTTCAAAAAAAATTCCAAAATGCAAAAAGGTCAAAATTTTAAATTTTTTGCCTTGCCGACATCCGTTTTTTTGGGCCGTTTTTCCCTAAAACTTCAGACCTTCATATCTTTTGATCCAGAGCTCAGATTTGCACATTCTTCATATCATTGGAAAGCTTATGAAATTCTCTATAGGATTTCATGGTCAATTTTGAATTTTGGTTCAGTTTCAAGAGAGAAAATTCAAAAAACGGCTCTGGTACGTGTCCATGACCAGAAATGACATTTCAGCAACTAAATTTAATGCAGAATGGGTCGCACTCTCCTCCAATTTGGTCAAAATGACAGGGTATGGGTTTGTAAGGTCCCCATGCCAATTTAATGCATTTGTAGTCAATGAGGAATGGGCTCCCATGTTTTTTGTACGTTTTCTCTCTCCTGGGCTCGACCCATGCAATGTAAAAGCCAGATTTGGCTAAAAAAAGGATGATTACAGTTGTTCATCTTTTCAGCTCGGTTGTCCCTTCTTTTCTTCTCCAGGGTTGAAAATGGAGTTCAAACCTCCTCCCTTGCTCTGTAATGGTTTTTTACCTTTTACTATTGAAATGATGTTCTGTGCAAACTTCTGAAGCAACAAAAACATGTTTTGTGATGCATTTGTCCATCCTTGCTCATTCTTTTGCTTGTTTCTCTTCTTGCCTCTCTTCATTGCAGGTATTTGTGCATGTTCTGAATGTTCATTGCAGGTCTGGAGCTATGTTCATGGAGTTTTGGGACATTTTCTATGTGAAATCTATCCTTGGGCCTGTGATGCATCTGTCCATCCTTCCCATTGCTCACCTCTCCTTGTTCCATGGCAGTTTTGATAGATGTTCAACATTCTCCTTCTCTGGTGTATCACCGTTTTAGTGTAGGATTTTGCTATTTTTCCCTTTTCTCTCTCTCTCTATGTCTCCTTGGCATGGTTAGATTAGGTTTAGATTAGCTTGCCTGCACTGGAATAGCTTGTGGCAGGTAGTTTAGGAGCAGGAACTAGCCTTCTCTGGAGATTCCTTTCTCATTTCTGCAAGTCCCACACTTGGAGAAAGGTTTCAATGTTGTGCAATCACACTGGATGCTAGAGTGATCAACCTAGAAATCTGATCAGCATCCAGGGGTGCTGTGATTTTGCAATAATAGTTTTGGCATGCCCGGTGGGACACTGAGAGGTCTTCCACTTCATCTTTTGCAGGTTGGTGTGTTCCTGTGAAGATTTCAGCCTTTGGAGGCATTTGCAAACACATCTGGCGACTCCATCTGATCAGCAACCCATTTCTGAAGTTGCAGACCTGTTTTTCATCCATTCCCATCCATCCTTCTTTCCATCCCTTTCATTCTTTTCCATTCCATGAAGTTGTGCAATCATGACTTCATTTCCATCATGGGATTCACATTTCAACAACAGCAATAATGTTATCACACCTCCAACATGTTTTACAAATCCTCCAAATCAGCATTTTGAACAAATTCAAAATCAGCATGTATACCCCCTATGAGCAGCAATGCCAAAATCAGTTTGGCTATGGAGCTTTCCAGGAGCAAGAGTATGCATATAATGAAGACAATCAGATGCAAGATGCTGGTCTGTTGGAGAAAATCCAAAAGATGGAGGTAGAGATGGTGCAGTCCAGAGCAACAGCTCAAATGAGAGCTTTCAGAATTGGTTGCAGGACTCCTTGTCCATGGGGAGGCCCTTTTCCAAGAAACTTCATCCCTCAGGAGAAGCTGGACTTCATGATGAAGACGCTGCCATTGCTTGCAAAGTGGATTGAAGAAATAGAGGTGTATGAGAGGAGTATTCAGCAACCTTGTCAACGGGTAAGCACGCCATCTCATGCCTTTCTTTTTCCTCTTTCCCAATCTATTTTATCTCAGCAGTGTCAAGTTTTAAACTCCCCATCTGTTGTCCCAAATGTTGATCCCATGTCTCCACCTCTCAGTCTTCCACCACACCTCAATTCTTCTTTCCTTTTTCCTTCCAAACAGTCATCCCCTCCACAAGAGCTAACAGAAATACCCCCTCCTCCAAAGAAACAAGATTTTCTACCTCCACCACCACAAAAAATTTCCAAATCAATTGAGTTACAACCCATCCCTCCTCTTGCATTCCCAATTCCATGTGGGGAAGAAGAAATTGCCAAAAATCAGTCATCAAGGACAGCAAGAAGAGGAGCCCAACAGAAAAGAAATGACAGACAACTTGAGGGTTTGGGCTGCCCAAATTTGGGATGACAAAGATCCCCTTGATGGTTAAACCTACAGAAGAGGCTAAGGTTGAACAAATGGTGGTTAGGACTGATTTTGTGGCAGCAGAAGAAGAGCAAAAAGAAGAAGCATATCCGTAGTCAGTTTGCTCAGAGAGTAGTGTCCATGCTGGCACTCTATTTGAAGGAAATGCTGATTCAATTCAAGTTGCACAATCAACCATAAAGAAAGAAAGCTCAGAAGAAGATCTTGCAGTCCCAACTTGTCCTCTAGAGCAGCAGATTGAAGAGTTTGACTTGACAAACTTCATGCTGGAGGAAGAGTTCAATCAAGAGCAAGATTGTCTTCAAACATTGGAGGAAGGAGAAGCTTCTCTAGATCCAAAAGAAGAGGAGCACATTCTAGTTGTGGAGGAGAAAATTGCAGATCCAAGGGCTTTGAGCACAAAGCAGGCTACAGGAGAACCTTCAGTTCTTCTTTCTATTTCATCTCTCTCAATTTTCTAGTATTGAAGAGGAGTTTGATCTTTCAAACTCAATGTTGGAGGGTGAAAGAAACCATGGTGGTCAAGTTACAGATCAAGAAGACACCATGGAGGAAGTGGAGCATTTGCAACAGGACATTCATGAGGTAGTTTACCCTGTCAGATTTGGAGGACTGTTTTTGATGGAGAAGAACCGGTTGAGTTTCAACCTTTCTCTCTTTCATCATCCACATTCCAAACACTTGAGTCTACTGTCATGAAGGAGAACATTCATTTGCAACAGCTTGCATCTTATAGCAGATCTTTGGAACCAAGATTGGAAGATTTGAATCTTTCATGTCCTTCATTGGAGGAAGAGAAAGGACAGAGGAATTTAACCATTTCTTCCACACCATCCATTCAAGACGGTCTACAAGAAGACTCCATTTTTGGAGTTGAAAATCAGAGCTATGGGCATATCAAATGGATCAGACCTTGCCCAATCAGGTATTTGGCTTCATTGGAGCCAAAGGAGAAGTCACAACCAGTCATGCTTGCTTCTGAGCATGAGGGTGAGCTAAAAAGTACCAAGGATCAGCTGTCATACCTATTCAATCCAAATGCAGAGCAACTAAAAGAGGTATTGGATTTTCCTTCAGCTGATACCTTGATGATTTGGGTGGAAGACCAACTTCTTGTTGATTTTCCACTCATCCTAATAGCCATGATCAGCTCCAAATCAATTGCATGGCTGCCACTTTTGAGAAAGGGAAGCTATTTCTCACAACCAATTGCAGGGTTTGTTTAGCTTGCCTTTGCTCCAGTTAGAGTAGAGTAGGTAGGTGTTGCTTTCAGCAGAAGAAGTGCTTGTGCACACTCTGCATGTTTCATTTGGAGCATGTATGATTTTCAGTTCTGTACATAGTTTTTGGTGCTACTAGTTTTGCTCTTGCATAGTCCATTTCAGTGGCATTTTGGTGGGAATGACTCCATTTCAGTGGGTTTCAAAGTGGCTCAGAGAGGAGGTTTTTCAAACTTTAGATCAGTTGCAGGCTACTACTCATGACTCCATGCCCAATGGATTGCTTCAGGCTACTGATCATTCATCTAGTAGGTAGATGACCCCCGCTGAGTCGCCAAAACTGTTATCCAAAATTCACCCCTCCAGGGTAAATTTTGATAACATGCATCAGATTATTCAATCCTGAGCAAATAGATTGATTCAAGGCCCAAAATCATGTTTTTTGGGGTCCCTCGGCTTCCTTCTAACTCTCCCATCCAAGAAGAAAACCCAAGAGGTCGATAAAATGGAAGAAATGCAGAAAAATAAGCTTGGGGCAGAAAAAATGAAGAAAATTGGCTAATTCCTAGTGCAGTCCTTGGGACAATCGGGACGTCGGGGCACGAATCGGCCGAAAATCCACCAGGTGGTCTGCACAGCATTTGGGGCAATTGGGACGTCGGCACGCACGGGGCGCGAAAAGCTGAATCAGCCGAGAACAAGGAAAAATTTGCCCTAAGTCTCGCTTCGCTCGGTTTGGGACAGTTGGGAGAAAAGTGCGCGGAGGACACGAACCGGCCGGTTCGGCTGAAACAAGAAAATTTCACCTGAGACATTTAGGCCAAAAATACGAGGGACGTGCAGGGATGAGAAAAGATGAAAGGAGTCGAGAGCCAATGGAAATGTGCCATGTTTCTTTGCCGCAAAGAGGGACAGGGAAGCCCGAATCGGGCGGATCGGAGAAATTTGTCCCAGACACGGTTTGGGACATCCGAGGCCAGAAGTACGCGAGCAGATGCGGGGAGCCAGAAAGAGCCGCCAACGAATCAGAACATGCCACATGTCTTCGTGGATTAGAGAAGCAGAGGAAAGGGGTGAGATTTTTAGTTAATGTTTTGCTGAGTTTCCAAAGGCGAAGTTTGGAGCGTTGGCCCGAGCCAATAAAAAGAGGACGCGTGTCCTAATGAGAAGGGGAGTGCGGAGCTTCGGGGAGGACTTGGAGAATTTGGCAAAAGTCTTTTGGCCAAAAAACTAAAAGGTAAAAGATGACCCCGCACCCTTGTCAACCAACCAAAGCGTGCCACGTGTCCCAAGTGGCAGGGCACGCGGGGGAAAAAATGGAAAAAATTCCCAAGAGTGATAAAAAGGTCGAAATTTTCAAAGGGAAAACCCGCGGAAAGGCATGGAGGAGAGAGAATTTCTCATCCAATCAGTGCTTGACATGTGTCATCTGACTGGCGGAGCGTGGAATTTTTTTAAAATTTTTTCCAAAATGCAAAAAAGGTCAAAATTTTAAAGTTTTGCCTGCCGATCCGTTTTTTGGGGCCGTTTTGCCCTAAATCTTCAGACCTTCATATCTTTTGATCCAGAGCTCAGATTTGCATGTTCTTTATATCAATGGAAAGCTTATGAAATTCTCTATAGGATTCCATTGTCAATTCTCTAATTTTGGTTCAGTTTGGAGAGAGAAAATTCAAAACGCTTCTGGTACATGTTCATGGCCAGAAGTGACATTTCAACGACCAAATTTAATACAGAATGGGTCGCATTCTCCTCCCATTTGGTCAAAAATGATAGGGTATGTGTTTGTAAGGTTCTCTATGCTGATTTAATGCATTTTAGTCAATGAGGAATGAGCTCCCATGTTTTTTGTATGTTTTTTCTCTCCTGGGCTCGACCCATGCAATGTAAAAGCCAGATTTGGCTCATTTTTTATAAAAAAATGATTACAGGTTGTTCATCTTTTTAGCTCTTCCCTCCCTTCTTTTCTTCTCCAGGGTTGAAAATGGAGTTCGAATCTCCTCCCCTTCTCTGTAATGGCATTTTTGCCTTTTACTATTGAAATAATGTTCTGTGCAAACTTCTTAGAGCAACAAAAACGTGTCCATTCTTTTGCTTGTTCTCTTCTTTCCTCTCTTCATTGCAAGTATTTGTGCATGTCTGAATGTTCATTACAGGTTTGGAGCAATGTTCATTGGAGTTTTGGGACATTTTCTGTGTGAAATCTATCCTTGGGCCTGTGATGCATCTGTCCATCCTTCCCATTGCTCACCTCTCCTTGTTCCATGGCAGTTTTGATAGATGTTCAACATTCTCCTTCTCTGGTGTATCACCATTTTAGTGTAGGCTTTTTGCTATTTTTCCCTTTTCTCTCTCTCTCTCTGTCTCCTTGGCATGGTTAGATTAGGTTTAGATTAGCTTGCCTACACTGGAATAGCTTGTGGCAGGTAGTTTAGGAGTAGGAACCAACCTTCTCTGGAGATTCCTTTCTCATTTCTGCAAGTCCCACACTTGGAGAAAGGTTTCAATGTTGTGCAATCACACTGGATGTTAGAGTGATCAACCTAGAAATCTGATCAGCATCCAGGGGTGCTGTGATTTTGCGCTAACAGAGATTAACTGAACACTTGTTATTAGTTCAGTTGCATGTGTTGAATCTCTTGTTATTATATTTAAGATCTTCCACTTGTTCTATCATAGATCTTTTCCTTAGTTTGTTAAACTCCTAATTGAACTCTTCTTCTCATGTCTTCCTATAAATGAGATGTATAAAAGAGAATGATTAATGTTGATAACACATCCATATATAGAATAGAGAACAAAGAATACATAGATAGGAGATAGAAATAGAAAGAGAGAAGATTGATTTGTTCCTGGTTGTAATGTTCATGCAAATTCAATAAAAGATCCAAGTTTTGTTTATTAGCTTTTAGTCACAAAATTTTGGAGGGATTGGCACCCAAGGTAGGGCCCACTTGTGGTCTGCTAAACCCCTCCATATTTTTGTTACTTTGTTTCATTGCATGATTAGCCTAGGAAGCAATTTATCTTCTTTATCTACATTTTTGAATCTGTAAGCTTTGTTTTAGTCATAGTGTTTAAAAACCATTTACTTTCAGTTATATGTTTTGTCTACTTTCAAGCATTGTTATTTCAAGTATTATAGTGACAGTTATTTCTTTCCATACCTCCTAAATTCTCTGTAACTGTGCATACAACACTGACATTATTTAAAGTTTATGTCCCCTAGTTTGATGATTAAATGACTATGATTTAATGAACAACATATCAATTGCTGCAAGCTAATTTGCACCACCAGAGGCCAAAACAGGTTTGCGACATCGAAAATTTTAAGGAACCCATGAAAAAAAAAACTCATAGAAAGGGTGGTGAATCTTGCCGAAGCAAGATTTGTTGGGATTAAAAATCTCTAAAAAATTACTATCGTGACTATGGCGAAAATGAAAAAATCATAAAAAATGGGTGCAGATGTAACAACGAATCTTACTTTTTTATATAATAATTTTTTTTTTTGGTGGATTTCAATTGTCCTCTTTAAGTTAGATTTCATTTTTCTAATCTATTGATGGTATGAATTGCATTATATACATTCCTTACTTACCCAAAAAAATTATTGAGTTATGAATTTGCACCCATTTTCTCCAATCCTTCTCAAGATTAAACCTTGACCATTGTTCCATTAGCCATGTGTCACCATTTCATGCAATTTTGGGAAAACCCATGATATCTCAAGCCTTCCTCGCAAATCCTACCAAAATTATATCACATTTATCAATCTCTTGTAATGTGTCAACATCATATGCTATTTTGGCTTTGGAGTCCCCTGCCTTAGTCTTTCTTTACTTCGAAACTTTTCAACACTTTTCCAAAAGGTGTCCCGTGAAGCCTTTCCTCCAATATACTAAGAGAGATTTTTTTTCTATATATACACATGCTTTTCACTCCTTCGGAAATGTTGGATAATTTCCAAAGGAAAAATCATAAAGGCCTCCATTATCAAGGCTCCAAATGATTGTTAGCTAAACCAATTCAAATCATGATGCAAACAATACATTTATATGGTTTAAATGGTCCCAGGAATTCCTTCATTAAATAATATCACATAGAATAGAATCCATATTCTAATTTTAAGCTTAGATAATCCTTTGATTGAGTAGATGGTTACTTAAATTGGTGCCTTTAGTATATATGATCATATCAACACACATACACATACACATACATATACATACATACATACAAATATGAGTGAAGAATTTAATCAAATTTCAAATTGTCACTCTAAAATGATGGCGATTGTGATCTAAAGGCCCATATAATTCATGGTGATACAAACATGTTTTAATATCCTAGCCCGTTAATTTAAAGGTGATCCATTAAAAAAACATATTGATATTAGAATTTATTTGGCTATGCAAGTGGGAAATAATAACATTTTAAAATTATTTTTAGCGAATCTTAGGCATGCATATGGTGTCCAAATACTGAAACGAGACTTTCAAAATTTCCATAAATAGCCAAATTACGAATATTAGCTAGTAATTTTTCCCTAGTTTGTGAAAGTCACGAAGGCGCAAAAACAAGGGGTGCAAACAAAAGTGACAAAAACTTGTTAGTCTAGAAGAACAATGAATTGCACAAAGGTTGGAAAATTAATCAAAGCGCAATTCAAATTACCTAGAAAGGCTCAAGGGTTCCATGATTTTGACTGTGAAATCAGGTGCATGTTGTGGACACAACAATATACACACTATCTAAGAGACATTGAATAAAAAAGGGATGATGCACTGTGTACTCTAAATTGTTTTTTGATGAAGAAAGAGATTAGAGGATAAGAAGTCGAAAGTGGTGAGTTATATTTACCATTCCTCACCTTACTTACATATGCTTAATGTGTTTGTATGTTATGTGTGTCTCCTTGCCCTACAATTAGGAAAAATGTCATGTGACAATACTTGTGGAGGTCATTTCAATAAAGACTAAAAAAAATCCAAAGTAAAAATCTCACAATAATCATCTAAAAAAGAATAGATTAAATTTGAGCATTTGGTGAATTTGATGGAACACATAGGCCCTACTTATATCCTTAAAAGCCTAAAAAGGTCAAACCTAACAAAACATGACGTCATTATAACACGGAATACATATTACAAAAGTGTGAAATATGTTGCTTTTAATAAATCACGAACTCTCACAGGGAGTGTGGGTCAAAGGAGAGCTACTTTAAATCAGCGACTGCAAACCAGATTCGCGCTTCCAATTATTACCAGATATCAAAACTTATTCAGAGAACTAAAATGAATTAATGCTCTGAAATCTCAACCTGAAAATTCACTGTAACAAGGATTTTGCAAATCAAGACCATAATGTGGGGTTATTTAGAGGAGTAAAATGCAAGGGGAAAACATGAGTGTCATGGCCGCTTTGGCACTACAGTCATCATCAGAAACATTACAATTGAAGAGAAAAGACGAAAGGATCCCTCAATGGAGTTTTCAAGAGACCAAGGAGTTCATCGCCATTAGAGCAGAGCTTGAAAAAGACTTCACTCAGACCAAAAGAAATAAGACCCTCTGGGAGATCATTGCTGGCAAAATGAAAGACAACGGCTTCCGAAGAAGTGCAGAACAATGTAAATGCAAATGGAAAAATCTTGTCAACCGCTACAAGGTGCAATTCTTGTGTTTTCTTGAGTATTTTTGCCATCGGAAAACCCTGGTTATCATTTTCTAAAACATCTTTTAATTGTGGAGAAACATTGAAATACAGCCGTGTACGAGATCTTTTTTTTGTGGATTGGTGAAATTGGAGTCTGTACCCTTTTCTTTTTGCGAAAGTCTAAGATTCAGTTTTTTGTCAAATACTGAAGTACAATCTTGTGACCCTTTTTTGTAAAATCGTGGAGTACAGTTTTGTAGCCCTGTTTATTAGAACCCTAAAGACTCGATATATTTCCCTATTGTTTGAAAACTGCAAATTCAAAAATCAGTCATTGTAAACATTTTTTTTCCTGAAATGTGAAAAGTCCAGTCTAATAGTTCATTTATCTGAAACCCTACAAGTTCTCTTGTTAAAGTTTTTCTGTAAAAATTAAAATTCAATCTTGTAGCGTTGTTTGTGGAACCCTAAAGATCAACGCACCCTTTTGTGCCAAAACTGGAAATTAAAAGGTCACTGTTGTGACTTTTTTATGAAATACTGAAATTTCAGTCTTGCAATCCTTTTATGTGAAACCCTGAGAATCAGTCATATAATTTTTTTGTGGGAAACCCTAAAAATCCAGTCTTGTGCCATTGTTTGTGAAAACTGAGAATTTGGTCTTACAGCCCTATTTGTTAATTTGATTACTTGAGGTCTCCATTATCACCCCTATAGATCCTTCATCAGTCTGTGGAACAATGTCAAAATATTTCAATATCAACCTGGAATTAGCATAAATTGCAGTTCATCAAATTCCCATTCTTGATTTAGAACCAATCCAGTATAAGTTCATTTTCTTGATCTAGAACCTATCTATAGCCTTAGACCTTTAGGTCTGAGAAGTGTTCTTTTACTGCTTTGTTAGTGGTTCATGAGACTGCCCCCTTTAATTATTAGTTGAAGTACTTGACCAGACTTTATCTGAAAATGAGGTTCTTTTGTATTTTAAATCGAGCATAGCTTTAGTAAATCAAATAATTGATTTGACTTGGTCAGCAAGCGGAACCAAAGGATGGATATCCTTTCAGCTAGAATACTTGTAATCTGAAGTAGGTGAAATAAGCCAATCCAGTCCCGCATTTTCAGGGGTCTTTGTTGTGGCCTCTGTCGATTTGTTTTGAGGGGGCAAAACCAAATTACAAAGCCTTTAGTTTGTCTTTGTTATGTCATTTAGACGCCTAATGTCAATGACCATTTCTATTTGGGGAAAGAAACATCAGAGCTTGACAATGGAAGACACTGTCCATTTTGTTTACCCCTGTTTTGAAATCTGAAACTTCAATTTTGTTTTCCTGTTTGTTACTTTGTTACTTTGATTTGATTCTTTTGGGGTCGCTGTTAGGGGCCTTACTCATTGTTACGGGTCTCTGTTATGGCCCTTATTTTATTTTGTGGCCTCTGTTACGGTCCTTGTTTAAGTTGTTTGGGACCAAAGCCAAATAATGAAAGCTTTAGCCCTTATTGCTATTTAAGATAAATGCCTAGTTGATTTTTAACTTTTAACCCGTTCTGTGAAAACATTTAGTTGTGTAATCCTATTTGTTAACTTGTTTTCATGGTCTCTAAGACTCTCTATTATAGCTTTTATTTGTTTTTTGAAGCCTATAGTATATTCCTGGTTGATATTTTTTGGGTAAACCTGCAGCCGTTGTTGTCATTTCATATGGCTGCCTAATGTCAATAACTCTTTCTATTTAGTGGAAAGAGACTGCAGAGCGTGACAGTGGAAGACAGTGTTCTCTTTTAAACACTTCTTATAAAAATTGAAAATTCAGTCTTGTAATGCTGATCGTCAATTTCATTTTTTTGGGGATCTCTCTAATGGCTTTGTTGATTTTTTTGGAAGGTAAAATCAAATCATGGTCCAATTCATAGCCCTTGTTATTTCAATTAAATGCCTAATATCACTGACCCTTTCTATTCAGGGTAAAGAAACCTCAGAGTCTGACAATGGAAGACAGTGTCCTTTCTTTGAAGAACTGGATGCAATATTTAAAGAGCGCGAGAGAAACATGGATAGATTGCTATTAGAATCTGAGTCTGGAGCAAGACCCAAACAGAAAGTTAGGAAACTGAAACGCTTGTTGGCTGAAAAATCTTCAGATGAATTCTCAGAAGATGAGGAGGATGAAGACGAGGACAGTGAAGATGAGAAGATTGTCAAGAGAAAGAAAAGGAGGGCAGATAAAGAAAGACAGAGAGTTACAGCTGATAAATACCGTGCAAACAGTATGCAAGAGGTGCTTGAAGATTTCTTCCAGCAACAACAGAGGTTCGAGGAGCAATGGAGGGAGGCAATGGAGGTGAGAGAGCAAGGGAGGAGATTAAGGGAACAGGAATGGAGGGAGGCAATGGAAAAATTGGAAGCAGAACGAGTCATGAAAGAACAAGCTTGGCACGAGAGGGAAGATCAAAGACGAGCTCGAGAGGAAGCAAAGGCTGTGAGAAGAGACGAGCTCTTTGCTGCTTTAGTTAACAAACTCTTTCAAGAAGGGTACTCATTTCTTTCCTTTGTTCCTTTCACCAAATTAAAAATCCTGTTAATGTTAAAACAATAGTACCCCCTCAAGTAAACTTCGTTGAAATTGTTTTTATATTCCAGTGTTGTACAGGTCTGGAATCAAAGGCCATCTTTGTTGTGAGGATTTATTTCGTACATGCAAGAAAACTATCTCAATTGTATTTGGAATTGAACAAACAATTGGCAAGTGCTATTTGCTATCCATTAGAGGAAGGCACTGTACCAAAATTTAGAAATATTGTTGTTATGAAAGAGCGTCGGACTTACTGCTTTAATGCTAATGGTGTTTGTTGTAGGCTAGTTCTTTCAAATGGTCCTCGTTTCTTGGATGTAAAAATGGAAGCAGAAATTATCAAATTTGAAAGACTCTCATTTTCTTTAAAGTAATATTTTGATCCATATGCAAATGGTTCTAGCTTTGTGCTTATCTTTGAGGCCTTTCCTTGTCTGTACAGGCCCCATATTTAAGCCTGGCATTTGACTGAAATCTACTCCAAAACTTTGCCGCTGAAGTTATTTTGGATATAGACAGACGAGGTAATATTCTTGCATCACTTCTTCAAAGGTGAGGCACACAATTAGATTATTAATTTTAGTTTTTCCTAGCCAAAGAGGAAGACACAGATGGATGTAGCTATTAGAAATGATGATTTGAAAGTTCCGAGTTAAATTAGTTGCAGCAGGATTCAGTTATGTTTTTGTTTCATGGGATGAATTGAAAGCCAAAAGGTCCTCACTGGGATGAGGCCATCAATACGTGGTTGGTCAGTTCGAGTTCATAATGTTCATTTCTTGAATAATTACATCATAATCTTTATTGTTACTTCACTCTCTTCTAATTCAAAGCTAATTCTAAAAATATCATGTTCAACTTACGAAGTATTTATCTTATTTTTTTGTTCAACTGATATTCCAATGCCAGCAACCTCTATACTTATTCTAGTTTGCACATCAACAATTTTGAATGCATGTCGAAAATCCGAAAGTGGCAACTACTATGCGCCTCAGATTTACTCCTCGTGTAAATGGATTGGGAAGGCTCGGTTTATTCCCAAGGTTCAGTCACGAGGTTGAAACCCAAGTGGTAAAATCTCTGAAAAGATAAGGTAAACTGAAAAATTCTCCTTGTTCCCTCAAGGGGGTTCTCATATGCCAAGATGGTGTGCTGGCAAACATTGCTTGCAAATTTCACCCTTAATTGCTACCTGCCTTAGCTCATTCAAGATCTGCATAATATGCTCTAATCATTAACTCAATTTTTTGTATTACCATCTATATCTAGATGGGTTCAAGCTATGAGGTACATTGACATAAGATGCTTTATATGTTGTTTAAGATAACCTTATTCATGTCAATATTTCATTTTGTAGCAGAGATTAATATTACTCGCAAAAAAAAAAAAACTGTAATGATAATGTGATAGGCATTGATTTCACTCTTGGAAAAGTAAGATTATGGCTAGTTGACCAGTTTAACTTTTGACAAGGCTTAGTTTCTTGTTCAATTGCTAACCTTGAAATGACCCTTTACATGGAAGCCATAAAATTACAGTTCAAATCCTGCACTTCTTGTAGGTGTTGGCTAAAGAAACGAAACTAATGGTGGGACATTTGCAATAAGTGCTAGCAATAGATGCTAGCAATAGATATAACTGATAAGCCTTTAGTGTATTTGCACATAATGGCATTTGAGAATTTTTAGAGGTAACATTCATCAGATGCAATAGAGGTTGTGATTGCAAACAACGTGGAAAAATCTTGCGTGTGGAGTCTATTAAACTGTGGGTTTAAATCCTGCTTTTTTCTTGGGATACGAGATAAAGTATGCAGACAAAAAGAATTGTGCTTTTAAATGAAAACAACAAAAGTAATGGATGAAGCTGGATCATGCATGCAACATATCCTCTACAAGAATCTTGCAAACAAGATATAAGTAATTTTCATCAGTTGTAAAGAATGCTTGTTAATAACGACTTATTTATAGAATTTGTTCCTTTAAATGCAATACATTTTTGACTAGTGTATTAAGTTTTGGTGTGCATTGGAAGATAATCATTAGGGTAAAGTAAATCAATAACATAAAAGAACATAATAGGATAGAATAAAACAGGCTCATTCATCATCTTTTTCTCAACTGTCAATTCCATCTTCTGTCTTGGAGACAACTAAAAAGACATCAATGAAATTGAATCCTTCACCATCATTCTTTAGATAGAAGCTTAGGGAGCAATCTAAGCAATTCACGAGTGCATATCTTTTCTCAGAGATCTTTCCCTTTATTTTAAGCAAACTCGTGTATCATATAATAGCAATTCTTTATTTCCCATTTTGTTCTCCTTCAATCTGTCTACCATGTTTCTGCTCTCTCTATTCGCTTAGTAGCCCAATGTACATTTTTTGCAGTATGATATGTTTCATAACAAAGAGTCACCTCCCTCGACACGATTTTACCCCTTAGCTCCTTAGCATCCAAATCGAAGCAAACTTTTTTTTTGCTAATTTCTTTTATAGTTTTGTATTTGCTTTGTATCTTCCAATGTGGTAGGGTTTTGAACTTTGACCCAGAACATCAACTGTCCTATACATGAAGACTGCTAATTAATACTTCATGTGCCCATACCATAGAGGTCAGTTTGTAACCCATCCTTGAACATGATGCTATTCAATTGTTGATGTGCGCCTTACCAAAGAGATTAGGTTGTAATCCAACCTTGAACTTTTATTGGCTTCTTTAGATTTAATCCTATTATTTAATATTGTAGATAATTTTCAGCTTGTATCTTTGTTTGTTCCTTTGGTAAAATATTTGTTTGAATAAACTCTTGAGTACCTTTCCTAGCTTCTCCATGCAAAGATTCCTTTCTAGTTCTTAGAAGTGTAATCTTTCCGATATTCTCCTCATGTACCATTTGGTAAAGAAATAGCATTATCTCTGTAGCGTCAAGAAATATGTTTTGAGGGGATTCTCATGTCCAAGCTTACCTTAACAAGGGTATCTTGGCCTAGATCTTCCCTCTACCCTAGTATGTCTAGTAGAAAGCTTGTGTTAGATGGGCTTGGAATTGGCTCCTTTGTATTTAATCTTTATTGAAACTTAATGTTAGAGTTTCCTTTGATTCCAATGTGTACTTAACAATTCCACATTATTTGCAAGTCGTTGAATACTAGTGTTGGTCTTTGGCAACATGATTATTTGGGAGAATTGCCTTTACTATCTAGAATTGATAGCTCCTTATCAACTTCTTGTTCCATGCTTTCTAGTGTAGCATGTGTTGCCAAAATAAGCCTCATGCTCATTTTACTCAACTATATAGTGGTCCATTAGTTAGCTTATGTTTTAAAATGCTTTCACAAGTTTGCTTAGATGTTTTATGGTATGCACAGGAATATGACAACTTGTAGTGCGAGTTTGAAAGGTTTGAATCAATGGGAAGGTCTCCTTAGCTTGGGAACCCTAGATCTCACCACATGGCATAATCTAGTGCCCTCAGGGTTAGAAAGAGAAATTGATGAGGGTAAAGGTGGGACCAAAGAACCTTTCGAGACGAATAAATGCCTAGACGGTGCCATGTGGATCAAGATCAACAACGAAGATTCAATTTCGAGCAAGGATTTGTAGAGAAGGCTTGAGGCACTTGGACTCGCCCAAAATTGGACATGGACCTACCACATGGCACTAAGCAACCAATATGAGCCCACCACACAAATGAATGGAAAAGGTGCAATCGGACTATAGTTGCAAAAAGATATATATATATATATATTGTATAGATTTAATTATGCAAGATGAGTTGTAGAGTTGTGGTTTTTTGGCCATCACTTTTGGCAGGGAGCATAAAATCAAACAAGTTTTGACCCATTGGAAAGATCTTGGGTAGTGCTTTCGAATAAAATATACTTTGAGTCTTGGGCTACCTTATTTTGGGAGTAGTAAGCAACCAAAGGTCCCAAGTGTCATTTTCTCATTACATGCTAAACCATATCAACATATAGAGCTTGAAAAGATGCTAATCTCTTGAGTCCAACACCCATTTAATATGAGGTCTTCTCGAAGGCACCACCCATTCTGGAAGAAGGAAATTCTAACATTCCTTTGGCATAGATTGTGCTATTACATGTCAAAGCTGGATCATTCAATATTGCAACCATTAATAGGTGGGAGATTTGCAATTAAGGCTCAAGATTTCCCTCTCTTCGTCTTCTCCACTCTTTGCCTCTAATAAAGAGGGACAATTTTAATTGAAATTGGTTCCTCTTCCTTCAAATATATAGTTACTATGCACTTTTGAGTACATAATTCTTAGTGTCTAGACATGTGTGCAAAGATCTATAATACATCTAGCACCCCTTTTATTTTGGTCAGATTGTACATACTCTAAGCAATGTAGAATGTTGATTGTGGTCTTTTGCCCTTGAATGGTTTTCTTTTGTTCTCTTTCCTTCTATACTCTATGATATATTGTGTGGGTTATTTTTGCAAGTCTTAGTGGAGAGAGAGAGAGAGAGAGAGAGAGAGAGAGAGACCCCTTGGTGCATCACCATTTTCTTTTTTGTTGTTTTCTTGCCCCTTTCCCCCACTCTTGCCCCCCAAGAGTTGTTAGAGTTGTTAGAGTAGTAGAGTAGTGATAACATTATAGTAGTTAGGATCGGAATCAATTGTCTGTGGATGTCTCCTTCGAAGTAGCCAAGTCCCGCACTTGGAAGTAGTCCCATTGTTGTTGTTGACACACCTACAGGTGGTGTTTTAGGGCGCACAAGTTCAACATTCAACAATTTTTGGCACATCCAATGGGACAAATTCATTTTGTTTTTTCTTCTTCCACATTCCCACCGCGCTCCCAACAATTTTCTGGCGCGTTTGGTGGGACAAATTAGGTTTGTTTTTGTCTTCAACCATACCCCCACCACGCTTCTAACATTTTTTGGCACACCCAATGAGAGGGATTCATTTTGTTTTCGGTCTTCCACCACATCCTCATCGTGCCTCAAATAGTTTATGACATGCCTAGTGGGACAAAAGGCTTTGTTTTTGTTGAAAATATCATGCAAAGCCCATATTTTTCAATTTTTAGTCAATATTATAGCGAGAATCTTGACTTCATTTGTTTTTTGAAGCACAAATTTATCACTTGGCGACTCCACTCTTTCAAGAATTCATTCTCTAAAATGTAGACCATTCCCTTTACATTTTAATGATCATCATCTTTTCATGGCTCTTCTTAGAGCTCTTGCTTTTGCTTCTTGGAACTCTTGCCCCCTTCATTTGCAACAATAGGATCCTATTCTTGAAACAACCCTCAAATCATTACCCCTCTTTTATGGAAATAATTTTGTGAGTCGTGTTAATCATATTCAAGCTATATCTAATTTATGTGTAGTGCATAAAATTGTGTGGGAGAATGTAGTTATCATATTACTTGCTTCTTCTCTTAAGGGAAAATCTATTGATTGGTACCAAAGCGTTGACATGCAATCAATCTCTTCATGGGATTAGTTAGGAGAAAAGTTAAACAACCGGTTCAAGGAGACTATTGCCACCATATCTGATACAAATGATGCCATATACATTGGGATATTGTTAAAAGCACAAGGGACTGAGGGGGGGGTGAATCAATCCTTTAGAAACTTTTAATTCATTTACCATTCAACATGTGTTATCATCCATGCATCCATTCATTCAACCATGTATCATATATATGTCAACTTAAGCATATAAACAACCATAAGTAAAATCAAGAGCAAGAGAGTACACAAGACACCAAAATTAAGTGGGAAACCCTTATGGGGAAAAAAAATCACTGAAACTCTGCTTATATTACACAAAACAAAGTAATTTAGTGAAGCACCAACTTCACAAGGAGCATCAACCCCTAGTTTAGTAGAGCACCAACCGTACAAAGAACACCAACCCTTAATTTAGTGAAACACCAACTCCACAAGGAGGCTACAACCCCTTAAAGATGACCAAACACCAGTTCAGCCACGTGAAGATGTTTGATCTCTAATAATGTTACCGCCACAACTAATGAAGATCACAATTTCAGCTCACAAACCCTAGCTCATACCCTAGGGCATCAAACTTGTTCTTTCTCCTTCTTTCTTTGCTCTATCCTCTTGCTCTCATGCTATCTGATCTTCTTCAACCTATCATGATCTTCCTCATCTTTAAAATCATGCTCTCATACCTGCAAAATATCTCTATCTAGGTCGCACACCTTCCCTCCAAGAGCACTAGTTCAAAAATGAACTAAACAATCACTTAAATATGCTTTTCTTCCTTCCAAACCAAAATAGGCCGGTCTTTCATGATAAATGCGAGCCAAACAACTCTAGAAAATTCATGATATTGAATTACAACAGTTACATATGACCCAATTAGGTCGGCCTAGCCAAAAACCTCATTACATGTGTCAAAAATGGCTCAAAACCCCGTGGGCACAATCTTAAAATTGCCCTAACATGAATACCATACATTGTCATGACCCATGAACCCTTATACATGATTAAAATATCATAAAAAATTCATACATGGTCGCAATTAATATCAACCAATCAAATTATTTCATTTACTGGGCCTCAAAACAATTGTTTTCTTCACCCTTTAACACCTTGGAAACTTCATTTGATCACTAAAACACTTATACTAAATCAAAACATGCCATGTGACCACTCAAACGAAATGACAGAACCTGTAGAACACTTATAAGCATAATAGAAGTCATGAAACATCCTTCACTTCAAACCACATTAAGATTTGCCTTCACCAAATCACTCTGCCAAAAATGTTGTTTTCAAAGGTTAGTTCATAAAATCAAATAGACATGCATTCAAGACCTCCAAATGGATTCATTGGATGCCAAATTCATCCCTCTTCACATTCTAGGTAATAGGAAGCATCACCCAATCCATCTCATGCTTCAACCAACATCAAACTTGCACAAAAACAGATCTTGTTCTGAACTGCCAAAAAATTTCTTGCTGAAAGAATTCCCTGGAAACCCTGTCATATGTCCTCATCACGAGGCAAGCCATATATCCTTGGAAATCTCTTTGGATCTACTTTCCAACAAAACTTGAATCACCTCAAAATTCCACCTTTAACTCAAGTTATAGCCAAAACACTGAACCTTACTATTTAAGATCCCAAAACTGGCCTTCGACCAGTCAACTTATTTGGACCTCAAAACCTCATGAACCTGCATGATCATGTCCTGAAACCTCAATGTACATCAAGAACAAATCACATTCATCACACAATGCCAATTTAACTATTTCCTTTTTTGGAAAACTTTGCCTTACAATAAAACTCTTCAAAATTGACATTTTTCAGGTGAGGCCCACATATGGTCACATGCTCAAACATACCTTTCTGAAAATTCTGAGGAGTCCTCTACAACATCCAATTATCACTTTTTCATTTTCAATCAAATTGGGTCAGTATACTTCATTTTTTGCAAACTGTTCATAGTTAGGGTTTAATTAGGGTTTTTGACCTCTTTACCTTCTTAACATTTGTTTATAAAAACCTGATGATCAGCGGACCTCATTATTGTTGTGAAACCTTCTCAACTCACCTTAGAAGCATCCTTGAAAGCCACAAGGTCCCATGCAAAGCACACTGTCCACAACGAGCGTCTGAAGATGATCTTTGAGCTGGATTTTGCCTTGTTTTTCACCTTGTCTCACCAAAACAATCATATCTTTCAAAATTCACATCATGGGCACCTGAATTTTTGCCAAGAGCATCATCACTCATCCCTATAACAACTCCAATCATCAAAATTTCAATGCTATGGCTCAATCTCTCCAGTCATTAAGATTTAACTATGATTACTTGCTAGATCCTCATAGTAGCAACTAGGGCCAACTGAAATAATGCAAGAACTGAACATGAAACCTCTAAAAATGACCCAAACATACCTCATATGACATGATACACATGATAACATGCATCCATGAGCTCATATGGCTCCAAACCACACTGTCACACCTCCAAGCTGCCATACCTACTCTCAATGAGCACCTGTAACATGGAAAACCACATGTACCTGCACTATGCCACTGCTTTGAGTTATCAAGCACTCTCAAATCATGCTAGCCAACATGTCAACATGCTTCCCAAGCAATCAAGAAGCTCACACTGCCAAGTAACACCTCATAGGCACCTGTATGGGCTTGCTAGAGCAAACATGCATCACTGAATCCCAATGTAACAACTGATAAACATTTGAACCATCATGTTAGTACCACATACATCATCATACACCATTCACTTTATCATTTATGTGGTTTTGCATCAATGACAACACCTATTAGCCCTACATGCCAACAATCTCCCCTTTTGTCATTGATATAAAACACCTTGAACTTCTCCCCCTTTTTACATTAATGACAAAGGCATACCTATTACTCATCTCATTCACCTTCTTCAGCATCATACCTGATAACAATGGTATAGCTCTGATACCAAATGATAGAATAGAATAAGATTGCAATGACCAAAGAGGGACGGAAGCCTCACAAATATTATTAATCATGAAATCAGATTACATAACAATATAAGAGCTGTAATATTTATAGATATTAGACAACCTCATATGGATAGACATGACACCCTATCAGGCACCAACTACGAGATGATAAGACCCATCTCACATGCACATGTAATTACTACTAATACCAATATTGAATGTTATCCAACATAACAATATTCAATGCAAGTCACTAGACTAGAGTGCACATGTTGCACATTATTAAATAAAAGACAATGCAATAAAATGCAATAAATATGCCTATGCTAAATTATGTTAACATTCCCCCCCTTAATTTTGCATAGTTTTCAATGAAGTGGAGAGGAACTCTCTGAACAGTGTGAATTTGTCACGTGCAAGTGACTTAGTGAAAACATCTGCTTTCAGTTCAGCTGTATGACAGAACTGGAGCTGTATGTTCTGCTTCAAGACATGCTCGCTTATGAAATGAACCTGTACTTCAATATGCTTGGTTCTCTCATGAAATACTGGATTGCGAACAAGCTTTAGAACTCCTTCATTATCAACATATACTGGAGTAGATTTCTGTTGTGGTAGAGCAATTCCTTTCAGTATTCGGCGTAGCCATATTGCTTCACAAACAACTTTACCTACAGCTCGATACTCTGCTTCTGTAGAAGAGCGAGAAACAAAGTTCTGTTTCTTGCTTCCCCATGATATCGGTCCAGATCCCATAAAGAAGACGAAGCCTGATGTTGACTTCCTATCATCCATGTTTCCTGCATGATCTGAATTTGAATATCCCGTCAAGAAGTTGACGTTCTTCTGGTACTCTAGACCAAGGTCAACTGTACCATTTAGATATCTCAGTATTCTCTTTGCTGCTTTCCAATGACATATTTTCGGTTCTTGCATGAAGCGTGATAAATAGTTGACTGCAAAGCTGATATCTGGTCTAGTATATGTCAGGGAAATGAGACTCCCGATCAACTGCCAATAGAGAGTTGCATCCACCGGTGGTGATGGATCAGAACGACATAATTGAAGTCTCGCTTCCATAGGTGTAGTAATAGGAATGCAGTCCATCATATTGAATTTCTCGAGCTTTGTCTTGGTGTATTTCAACTGCGACACAAAGATATGATTCTCTTTTTGCCATATTTCTAACCCAAGACAATAGTGCATGAGCCCGAGATCTGTCATGTTGAACGATCGATTAAAATCCTTCTTTGTTGCATCGATCATCTGCACATAACTGCCTGTAATGACTAGATCGTCGCCATAAACAACCACAATGAAAATCTCCCCCCTTGCTTTTTGAGGTAGAGATTGGGGTCATAAGGATTCCTTTCGAATCCATGACTTATGAGATGCTCATCAATTTTGATGTACCATGCCCGGGGTGCCTGTTTTAGGCCATATAGAGATTTTATGAGTTTGCATACCATTATCTCTTTTCCTGGTATTACATAACCCTCTGGCTGAGTCATATAGACTTCTTCTTGCAAATCTCCATTAAGAAAGACACTTTTCACATCCATTTGGTGGACTTTCCATCCAAATTGTGCAGCTAGAGCAAAGATCATCCTGTTTGTCTTGATCTTGGCTGTGGGAGCAAATGTCTCCTCATAATCAATGCCTTCTTGTTGTGCATACCCCTTTGCTACAAGCCTTGTTTTATACTTGTCAATAGTCCCATCTGATTTGTACTTAGTCTTAAATATCCATCTGCATCTAATGGGTTTCTTCCCTGGTGGAAGGTTGACAAGTTGCCATGTGTTGTTCTTCATCACTGACTGATACTTTGAATCCATGGCATCTTTCCAAGCTTTTGATTGTAGGGTTTCTTGAATCGTAGATGGCTCAACTGTTTCAACAACTCTGCTCATTAGGGCATAATTGACCTCTTCACGAGCTTGACTGCAAGTTCTAGGTCTAAGATTGGATGATGTGCTAGGTGCTTCATCCAAATTTGAATCTCTTATTAATTGAGTATACCATTTAGGTAACTTCTTAGCTATTCCATTGGCTTGTGGTGGATCCACGTTTTCACCATCATCCAATTCATCACTGTCATCTTCAGTGGGAACATCAAATTCTGTCTTCACAAGAGGTGTATTGTGCATGTTTGTTGAGTCGTTGAGTGGAGCATCTGCTTGTTTCTTCTCAAAGAACTCAACATCCCTACTTGTGTATACTTTCTTTGCTTTCAGATCCCATAATCTGTACCCAAGTGCTTCTTCACTGTATCCAATGAATATCAGTTTCTCAGCTTTCATATCCAACTTGTTCATGTTCTTCTTGGGTATGTGCATGCTAGCTTTACACCCAAATATTCTTAGGTGTGCAATTGATGGTTTCCGATTTGACCATGCTTCTTGAGGTGTCACTCCTTCAAGAGCTACTGTGGGCACTCTGTTCAACAAATAGACTGCAATTCTTGCAGCTTCTGCCCAAAAATGTTTTTGTTAAACCTAATTCGTCAATCATACATCGCACCATTTCCATGATAGTACGATTCCTTCTCTCAACTATACCATTCTGCTGTGGTGTGTGAGTAGGAGACATTTGTCGACGAATCCCATGAGCTTCTAGGTAGGCCTCGAACTCATTGCTTGTGAATTCCCCCCCTCGATCTAAGTGGAGAGTTTTGATCTTGCGACCAACTTTATTCTCAACAAGTGCTTTGAACTTCTGAAATGTCTCAAAGGCTTGACTCTTGTTTCTCAGACAATATATCCACATCTTTCTTGAGTAGTCATCAACACAAAGCATGAAGTATTGACATCCAGAATGACTTGGTTGTATGGGCCCACAAAGATCGGTGTGCACCAAATCAAGCTTTCCCTTAGCTCTATATGTGTTCTTCTGGAAGGGTACTCTGTGTTGCTTTCCAGCTAGGCAATTGTGACACTTGTCAGTGTTGTGCTTAAGTGTAGGCAATCCTTTCACCATGTTGCCCTTTTGAAGTGTTTTGAGATAGCCAAAACTGATGTGACCATATCTGTGATGCCATAGTTTTGCAGATTGCGTGTCTTTGGCCACTAGAGCTTGATCATCCTTGTGGACAAAATCAAGTTGGAACATGCGTCCCACATTGGAGGCTCTTACTACAATCTTGGAACCTCTTGACTTATCTCTTATCAAGCACACTTTTTCTCCATTATTATTGTCAAAATCCAACTTCAAGTTGTGATCAAGGAGTTGACTAACTGATAGCAAATTCTTGGTCAACCTAGGTACATACAATACATCTGTGATTTTGCAGTCATGCTTTCTAAGAGGTAGTGAAATGTTTCCAATCCCCTTGACATTGTATGATGAGTCATCACCTAATGACACATGGTTCTTGTTAGGTGAGTCACGTAGTATGTAGAACCAATTCTTGTGTCCAGTCATGTGTCGAGTTGCACCCGAGTCAACATACCAGATATCTTGTGTGGACTTGGTTTCTTCATCAAATTGAGCAGAATACATGTGGTGTCCTTCATTTGAATCATCCTCATGTTCGGCAATGTACCCTTGTTGTTTGGGTTTTCTTTGCCAATTACCATTTTTCTGCCCTTGATTTTTGGTTTTGTTGGACTTCCCTTGATTTGAATTGTTGTTACCCTGTTGGTTGTTGGGTTTTGAATTGTTTGATGAACCCTTTTTGTAGGAATTGTACCAACAATCTTTGATGTCATGTCCCTCTCTATTGCAAATGGGACACTTCTTGGTGTTGTCTCGTTGACTTTGGTCTCTTTGTTGACTTTGATTTTGTTGGGACTTCTTGTGATTGGATTGAAATTTCCCCTTTCCTTTATGATTGGAAGATAGTGCTTACTCATCTTCATGATCTTTGTTGTTCATTGCCTCTTCTTGTTGGAGTAGATTGACCAACTTCTCAAAAGTGACTGTGTTCACTCATATTGATAGTTGTCACAATGATTCTGTAGGAAGGAGGAAGTGCTCGCAACACAATGGTACGAGGTCTTCATCACTTAACTTTTTTCCCAATGCCAATAGAGATGCCCTCAAAGTAGCAACTCGTTTCAAAAAAACTTCAACCTTCTCATTGTGCTTGAACTTGAGAGTATGCAGTTGTGATAGTAGGTTGAGGATGACATTCTTGTTCTTTGCCTCATAAATTGTGCTCAACTTATCCCATGCATCCTTGGCTGATGTGACATCTCTAATGTGGGGTTGCACATCGTCCATTACACCAAACAAGATGATCAACTTGGCCTTTTGATTAGCCCTGTCAAATTGAACTTGTTGTCTTAAGTGATCTTGTTGTTGTTCCATCTACAACTGTCCATAGGTTTTCAAACTCAAGTAACATCTTGATTTTCGGTTTCCATGCAGCATAGTTGTCTCCTCTAAGCAGTTGTGAATCTGGTAAGAAGAAGTTTGGTGCTTGTGCACCCATTTTTGCAATCTGAATTTCTGAAACTCTGAATTTTTGACAAAGGGTAAGGCTCTTATCACTCCAGGTTTATGGTCTCCCTATCAATATACCATCAGAGCAATATACCAAACCTTTTTATATACGCTCCTTTCCGATATACCCATCGGTACGTGGAAGAAGATCACCCTTTCAATATACCCGTCAGTATGGAAAGAGGTATTAACACACGCAAAAGAATTTAGTACGTGGTACGCAGACAATACGGAGAGAGGTTTGTGCAAGCACAAATGGATGGGAGGGCTTAAATGTGTGTGTATTGTGTTCTTATTACTCCCCGTCGATTTTATAGGGTCGATACCTAGACAACGCTTAGGCAGTTGTGTTAGGTGTTAAGTGCAGTAGTAGTCGCGATGACATCACCCGTAAACGCTTCCCAGAGGCACTGTATATATCAAACGCTGCTATGAAATCAAAGATCTCGTGTGATAGAACTAAACATAAAATAAAAAATTTACACTTTTTTGCACTTTATGCACCAAGATTAGTACAAAATGCTCCAAAAGTACATCAAAATGAAGTTTTTGTGTCCCCCCTCTTTAGAAAAAAGGGTCTAGAATCACAAAATACACAATTTAGGCCAAAATATTTTTTACCCCTCAATAGGTGTTTTTCTGCTAAATTTAGTGGTGACTCTAAATGTGTTTGGTGAGCTTCTAAATTTGGAAATATCTCAAAATGTATTAATTTATCTAAATTTCCCAAAAAAAAAAAATTTAATAAAAAATATGGAGAGAGTGGGAATTGAACCGCTGACCTGTTTGTTGCCAAGATCCAAACAAACAATCTGAATATTGTTTTCACCTTTTCTCACAAACCGTGATCGGGGTTTTTCTAAAATTTTGATAGCAGCATCATACAATATTTTTCTTGAAACCCACAAAATTTCAGAAGAATCGGAATCTTGGTTTTTGAGATCTTACCAATTTACCAGCTAGATCTGATTTTTTTCAGAAAAAATGATTCGACTTGTACAGACTTTTCGTCATATGTAGAGGCCGAATCTGAAGATGATGTAAACTACAAAATTGTGCGCTTCCTTCTTATCTTTCCAGCAAAAAAACGACACATCAATCCGACATTATATGAAAAAGTTACGTCCTTTTTTCTAAGAGATATTTGCTGAAATTTTTTTGACGGGACTGCTTCAACCTTTGCTCCCGAATTCTTCACACCTCCACTTTCAGATCTGATTTTTTTTTTTTAAATCTGATTTTTTTTTTCACTCTTTTTTTTAGATATGCAATTTTTTTTCAAGATCTTTCTCCTTTTTTTTTAAGATTTTTTTTTTTTCACAAATCTTTTTTTTTTCAAGATCTTTTTTTTAAAGATCTCCAAATCTGAAATATTCCACCAATATGTTTGATCAATTGGCTATGCCAATGACTAATCAAAAAAAATTTTACCTTCCAAATAAGTGGATAGGTCAAATTTTAGTTGAGGGATGCTTGGAAGGAATGGAGGCTGCGGGATGCTTCAATGACTCTCCTTTGATGCAGATCTTCTTCTCCAATGGATCCTCTCCAATAGTGCTCCTCTTCAACCTTGCTTGGATAGAACCTGCTCTGATACCAAATGATATAATAGAATAAGATTGCAATGACCAAAGAGGGACGAAAGTCTCACAAATATTATTGATCATGAAATCAGATTACATAACAATGCAAGAACTATAATATTTATAGATATTAGACAACCTCATATGGATAGACATGACACCCTATCAGGCACCAACTACGAGATGATAAGACCCATCTCACATGCACATGTAATTATTACTAATACCAATATTGAATGTTATCCAACATAACAATATTGAATGCAAGTCACTAGACTAGAGTACACATGTTGCACATTATTAAATAAAAGACAATGCAATAAATATGCCTATGCTAAATTATGCTAACATTACCTCCATGCTTTGATTGGAAACATCAACCCAAGGTCTGAAATTGACTCATTTTCTTGATTTTCTCCAAAAATATAATTCTAGGCCTTCATACAAACATGCAAATGACAAGCTCCCCCTGGAATAAGCACTATCAACAGCTGAAGATCATTAGTATGCCAAAAAGGAATCACGATCTCACCTTATAAGGAGCATAAAACATCATTTTCAACCTCTAGTCATGCAAAAAGACATAATTTCTTCTCTAACTCTGTTTTAGGCTTCTCGGAGCTACTGTAGCAGCAGATATCTGTACTATACCACCTACGATCCATGGCAACAATGTTAGAATTCTCATGATCATGCCTTCATTCATTCATCCTTAACCAATTTTCACCTTTCTAGGCCTAGATTTGTTATATACATTGTATGTTTCTACTCTTCATGCGATACCAATGGTGCTAAATCCCTGAACAACCTTTTTAGTGCAAAAATGACAAATTTTGACATGATCTACCACCTTATACAAGCTCTGACAAGTCAAATTCTAGCTCCCCATGGCTTTAACATACCTACTTCTAGCTTCTAGGCACAAAATGAGCAATTATTCTTGCTACCAACCCTTGAATTTACCATTACAGTTTTTGGCAGTCCCAAAACAAGTTATACAGTCTTCTACAGTCATATTAAGCTGAGGAATGACAACTTTAACCCTTGATACATAAACTTGCATGTACATACCTCCTTACCCTTGAGAAACAGTATGTCACCTTTTAGAAGCTTTCTCCTAAGCTCCTCTTAACACATTTGGTCCATGGATACTTCATATACCTTAAGACACTTTCATGAAGTGACAATATGTACTCCCCCTGTCCTTGTAGGCATAGAAACCTCATCCATCTGTAGAGTCAAGGTCTCAGACCACTGTAGACGCTTGTTTCCAGTTCTAGGATCACTATGACCAATTTTTGTCATACAACCATCTGAACTCTGTCTCAAGACACCATAAGAGCAACTCAAGAAATACCAAAAAGTGATGACCTCATAATGGATAGCTCAGGCCAAATCTCCCTTGAACTATGACATAACAAATTTTCACTCTTTTGACAAAAATTAGACCATATATACTGACCCATTGCTTGGAGTAGTCATCAGAGATCCATGAAATCACATTCATGTGCTTTCAGTGCTCAAAACTGTGTACTGACCTAGTGTACTGACCTAGGCCTGTAGGTTCTCATACTTGGTTTCTTACTGGTAACGACTAGTTAGGATAAAATATTTCTAACAGCTGAATCTTACTCAAACTCCTTCTAAGACTCTTTGTTCATGATTTTGAGCCCAAGAACATACTTCCCTTGCTTTAGATATCATCCTTTTCTCTGCTACAGTACCTTAACTCTGCAATCATGTACAACACTGAGTATAATATAGTTCACTTGATTTGCCTTAAACATGACACCAAGGAGATTTAGATGTCTTCATACAACCTTGTTACCAACTCCCCCTGGGAGTATACCACACTTCAAACGCAATAGGTCCCTGATTTCTGTAGATGGAGTCTATATGTTCAACTTCTTCACTAGGACTAAGATCACTATTAGACTTCAGTCATTGTAGATTCTTGCAAAAACTTGTAACTTGTCATTTTTAGTGTCCTTAATCACAGTTAGCTCTTTTTTCATATACTGTGAAGCTCTCATTCCACTTTCATAATGACTCAAACACCTGTAGGAAATAATTGTAGTGAAAGACACCTTTAAATCATGTATACTCTATCCTTTGACATATTAAGGTCTCTATCTCTTAAGGTATGATCAAGCCTGTAGCAAATACTTATGCTCACATCTTTGTATCAACAAAGAAGGACATACCTGGACCCCTGAATTCATAGAATTCTTTTACAGTATTTGACAGTTGTACAGACAATTTATGCAAATTCCATGAATTTAAGCGCACTGCAGACACCATGAGAATGATTCAAGACCTCCTGTAGGTGCACTCAGTCTCTTGAAGAATACTCTGTCACTTAAATAGCCCAAATCCTCCTTCTACAGTTTGTGACAATGTCCTTGACATGAGAAGCTGATCTAACTTGTGCACATGAGATGGATTTCTCCACAGTGAAGTATAATAAGTTCAAATAAGTTTAAGCTACAAACCTCCACCTTGAGCACGTATCATATCGCATACCAATAGTTATTTGAGCAAATTCGACCCTCTCATGACTGTAAACAACTTCAAGACTTTGGATGTTCAATGTACTGGTAATGACCACCTTTCAACTTGGACAAACTCACATAGACACATCTCTGTCTAGAGCTCATACATGCTTTAACTCATTTGATCTTCATACCACATAAGTACACAACTTGTAGCCTTCAAGGAACTCCATGGATCCTCCTTGATCCTTCTTGCTTGGTCAAGGTACCTCAGAACCCTCTGACTGAGACATGGACTTCAATCACATAGCTGAGCACCTTTAGACCTGTAGCACTTGATTTTGAACCACAGTATTGTAGCCCTCAAACAGTCCTTGAAGCAAACTCATGATGCTATGACAACTATTATTGATGGTTCAACCTTTTGATGCTTGAAATTTTGGCTTCACTGTCTTAGACTTGCATAATAAAAATATTCACACACACTAGTCTATGTTCCTTCTTTTGTGCCTGTAGCATATCAATTTTGGCATAAAAAGACCACCAACAGATTTAGCACACTCTTCCCTAACAGAGGGCACTACTTCACACTTTTGACACCTACAAAAGTCATTCTTTCAAACTTTGACTTCTCAACCTAATAGCAACATGTCTTCATCCTTTTGCTTTCAAAGATTTCTTGGCTTTTTGACAGTTTAATCATCATTCTCAGTCAAATGAGGAATGCTCTAAGAAAACTCACATATGTAGACACACAGTCAAACTTTCTCATATTAACATTGTGATCCTCTGTGGCCACACTTTGGGGGTTCCAACATAGAGTAGACATCACACAATCATATGAAGTGAATACAATAACTCATGACCAGTTTTTTATACACTCACATATTCCATTATACCTTGTCACAATCTTGGAAACCTGATCTCTATTGTAGCATCAACATTTTGGGTATAGTAATATACCTCAACAAAGTCTTCAACACCATAACATACCTACAACATTGCTTTTCACTGCTTCTTAAGCTACTTTCATGCATTATTTGGAGGATCACTAGCATACCTTTCTCACAGTCCTCAGGAGATCATATGAAACCCTCACACACCTTGTAGACATTTACAACCTCATCAATCCCGTAGATGTCAATAATTCCTTCAACACAGTTCATAAATGCATATTACAATGTCACAGTCCATTCTTAGAACCAAAAGCATGACCACAAACATCTGTAGCTCTCTTCATGAAATATGAAGACACATTTTGCACTTCACAGTCTTTTCAAGCTACTTCAAGCCCTGTTGCACCTTACAACCTTTTGTTCAAGTAACAATTTTGCATCTTTGTAATAGGCCTCTTTTGTAAGTCACAGATTGGGTTTGACACCTTCAATGACAAAGCTTTGGCACAGAAACAAGTCTTTTAAAGTATTCCTTTTAGACCTTAACACTTTCATTCTAACTTGCCCACAGATGATGACTCATAGCTCTTGACAACTGTAACCTCTTTGTTTAAGTAGACTCATACCCAAGAACTCATACTCATGACTCAAACAGATAACATAGATCATTATGATACATAGCTAACTCAAACCACCTATACATGATGATTATGCATGCACAGACCTTAAGGTCTTCACAACAACTCCTAATGATGCATGAGACAATCAATCAATAGCTTAGACATTGAATAACACAGAGACCTTGCTACAGTTGGAAGGATTCATACTTTGATTATAGACTTTGACAAAGACTTCACAACATATAAGACAACATTGATCTTTACTTTGCATGACACATATATACCCACCTCACATAAATGACATCTCAACTTCAAGACACTTGAGCATACATGACCAAACACAAAAGGCTACCCACCATGAAATCATAGGCATAGACCTCTGACAGACCATTGAAGATCACATGTTGCACATTAGCAAGTTTTGAGACAGAGTTCTCAACAAATTGACAAACATAAAGACTTAGCACAAGAACTTTGGACAATCTTAGATTTGAATTATTGTGATGACAAACTTTGAGAATAAGACATTGAATGCACAAAGACCTTTTGACAGAGAACACATACCACAACATGACATGACTTGGAGACAATAATAACATGACACAAATCAGAAACCTATCAAATGTAAGAGCTCATGAAATTAGGGAAAGAGTCATTTTCCATACCTTACAACTTTTGTGGTATCCCATAGGCCAAATTTCTTCAACTTATCTTGCACGGGAGCTTAGAAGCCATTCAAACACATGTGCTCTTCTTGAACTCGAGCAAACATACTCCTTTGAGTTGTCATAGGCTTGAGAACCGTGTTTTCTATCTTGGTAGCTCTAGCATCCTTCAAACTTTGCATGATGGGTTGAGATTCAGTCTTCTTGACCTCCTTCACTAGACCATCCTTCTTCTTGTCCTTTGAATCTGACATAATAGTCTTGGGCTGATACATTTGACTGACTTTCCTTTTGAAATACCTGCCATTTAATGCTTGAAACCTGTTAACAACTCTTGGCATTCCACAAAATCTAGCAATGTGTCCTTGTTCATAACACTTATGACATTCAACATCAAACTTCTTCCTTCTTGGTTTAAACACACTAAGATTCCATCCACAATCTTTAGCTCTATGCCCATAAAACATGAGTAGCATTCACCCTTGAAGACACTTACACCATTCTCAAAAGGCCTTTTCTTGCGATATCTAGCTCTATGACCAAAACCATGACAAACAAAGCAATAACCATTGAATGTAGAGCCATACCTCATAACATTAGGTTGTCTAATGGGGTTAGACCTCCTAAAATCAGTCCTCTTAGTCACCTTTACATCTAATTTTGAACTTGAACCAACTTCTCCATCAATCTTCACATGTGCTCCTTCAAACCCTAGGCCAGTTTTGTCACTTGTAGCCTTTTGACCTTATAGAATTCCATCAAGAGCTTTGGAGCTATTTTCAAGCTTCTCATACATCCTCAACCTTCTAGATGCACTCTCTAAATCTAATTCAAGAGATTTCAATTTGTCTTCATACCTGGAACAAGCTTCCTCTTTCTCCTTTAGGGTATTAGACATCTTCTCCACTTGAGATTTCAAATAATTGATAGCTAGATCACGATCTTTCTCCATTTCACTCATTACATCTTGTTGTCCAAAAACTAAAAACTCAACAATCTCATACTTTTTCCTCCAAATATCAGCTGACTTACCCATGTGTGCTTTAAAGGATCTCTTTCAAGTGATTAGTCTTGCTTCTCAAGGACCTGCTCTGATACCAATTGTTAGAAGCACAAGGGACTGAGAGGGGGCGGGGGTGAATCAATCATTTATAAACTTTTAATTCATTTACCATTCAACATGTGTTATCATTTATGCATCCATTCATTCAACCGTGTATCATATATATCTCAACTTAAGCATAAAAGTAACCATAAACAAAATCAAGAGCAAGAGAGTACATAAGACACCAAAGGTAAGTGAGAAACCCTCACGGGGAAGAAAAACCATTGAAACTTTGCTTATATTACAAAAAACAAAGTAATTTAGTGAAACAACAACTTCACAAGGAGCACCAACCCCTAGTTTAGCATAGCACCAATCTTACAAGGAGTACCAACCCTTAATTTAATGAAGCACCAACTCCACAAAGAGGCTACAACCCCCTAAAGATGACCAAACACCAACGTAACCACCTGAAGATGTTTGATCTCTGATAATGCTGCTGTCAGAACTGATGAAGATCGCAATTTCAACTCACAAACCCTAGCTCATACCTTAGTGTTGGGATTAACACACCGGTTGTATAGATAATATATCAGATCTGAACATACATGCAATAAAAACAGATATTCTACCGGAAGAAATATACGAAACAAGAGATATAAATCAACACCAGATTTAATGTGGTTCACCCAATGTGGGCTACATCCACCAAGAAACAAGCCAATTTATTATCTAAAGCTTTCAGAAGATATACAATGAAGATTTACAATCTTCCATTCCTCTCACGATGTATAATACTTTCTTTCTCTCAAGCTTCTTCTTCTTCTCCAAGAATTCTTTGTCACAATTAATTTCACTATAATCATGAATTCTCTCTTCTTAACCTTAGCTTTCTAGCTTATAAATACCTTATACAAATTTAGGGCACTTAGCCATGCAATTACAATTAATAGATTTGTTTTAATACTAAAATTAGATCTAATTCCCGTGAGTTAAATAAAATACTCACGCATAGGTAACCGACGTTGGTTAGCCCTAACCGATAACGCTTCTTACTTGCCCGACCGATGCCGGTCATAGGTGACCGATGTCGACCCCTTCATAATTGATGTCAGTTACTATGTTTTCCAGTAAGTTGATATAACATGCTAAACTAAAGGAATTGAGCTCCACATTTCAACAATCTCCCACTTGGAGATAAATTATTGCACTATACCTGTACAATGTTATCATTGGATCCTTTCCTTAGCTTTGTTTCTTCCTCTTCAAGTCTCAAACTCGAAGACCAACAAAAGTGGATTGTATCTCCAACTTATCTTTTTCTAATAGCTTCGTTAGCATATCCACGGGATTCTCACTCGAATGAATCTTTCCTAGATTCAACTACCCATCCTCCAATACCTGTCATATGAAGTGATACCTCAACTGAATGTGTTTCATTCTTAAATGAAACATTGAGTTATTTGCAAAATAAATTGCAATCTGACTATCACTGAACAATTTGCAATCATCTTTCTCCTTTCCCAACTCTTCCATGAACTTACTCATCCATATCATCTCCTTGCTAACCTTTATAGGTGCAACATACTTTGCCTCTATAGTAGACAAATCCACAACCTTCTGCAATCTTGAAATCCAACTAACTATTGTCCCACCAACTATGAAAATATATCCAATAGTACTCCTTCTACTATCCATATCTTCATTCATATCTAAATCAACATAGCCACATAATGAAATATCGAAACCTCCATAGCATAACCACATGCTAGATGTCTATATCAAATACCTGGGTATTCATTGGACTGCTTTCCAATGCTCTTTACCTAGATTGGCCATATATCTACTCACAACTCCCACTGCTTGTGTAATGTCTGGTCTGGTACAAACCATAGCATCCATGAGACTGCCAACTACTGAAGTGTATAATACTTGTGTCATGTATTTGACCTCCTCATGTGATGATGAACACTGATCTTTGCTCAGTTTGAAGTTTCCAGCCACAGGTGTACTAACAGGTTTTACATTCTGCATCTTGAACATTTCTAATGCCCCTGTTGATATAATCTTCCTATGACAAATTCAATTTCATATTCTTCTTGTCTCTGTGCATTTTCATGCCAAGGATTCGTTTTGTACAGCTCCTAAATCCTTCATAGAAAATGTGTGAGCTAACTTTCCCTTAAGCTCACCAATATCCTACATACTAGATCCTGTAATAAGCATATCATCCGCATACAATAACAAAATAATATAGCTCCCATTTTCAAGCTTCTTGAAATAAACAAAATGGGCAGATTCACATCTCAAGTAACCATGCTCATGCATAAAACTATCAAAACTCATGTACCATTTCCTTAGAGGTTGTTTGAGCCCATATAGGCTTTTTTTCAACCTGCACACTAATTTCTCCTTACCCTTGACTTCATACCCAAGTGGATACTGCATATAAACCTCTTCATCCAAATCACCATGAAGGAAATCCGTCTTCACATCTAATTTCTCTAAATACAAATATTCTACTACAATTAAACTTAATACAATATGAATAGAAGTCATATTTACAATAGGAGAAAATATTTCACCAAAGTCAATACATGTTTTCTGTGCAAATCCCTTTACTATAATCTTTGCCTTGTACCTTTTCTGTCCACCCTCTTCTTCCTTAATCCTGTAAACCCACTTTCTTTGCAATGTCCTCTTACATGTTGGAAACTTAACCAAATACCAAGTCTGGTTCTGTTCTAAGAAGTCCATCTCCTCATCCATGTCATTCTCCCACTATACGTGGGTCTTATCCTGCATTGCTTCTTCAAAACTCTCTAGTTCACCATTATCAGTCAATAATAAATTAAATATAGGTGTAAATCTTTATGGAGGTTTACTTACTCTTTGTGACCTTCTCACAACAGTTTGGGGTACTGGAGGCTCATTTTGGAACTACTGGACATTTGTATCCAAATATGTCAGTGACTGATGCTGGTCACCTATAGCTGAAGTCAGTTCTGGTAACCGATGCCGGTTCTACTCTTCTCTAACCGATACCAGTTCTGCTGATTGATGTCAATCAGGAGCCAACCAACACCGGTTACTGTGTAACCATGTCAGTATTACTTTTAAATATGAGGGTTCATTTTCATTCACAAACTTCTCAACCAATTCATCCTTGGGTACCAAAATTTTATCCCTGTACATTCTATTTTCATTCCATTCAATATCATGACTAATAATAATTTTAGAATTCTTTAAATCCTAAAAACAGAATCTAAAAATCACCAAATCCATAACCAATGAAAGTGCATCTCTTGGATTTTACATCTAACTTCCTATTTTCCTTATCAGTATGCACAAAATATTTTGAACCAAAAACTTTAAGAAAATGAAGATATACCTCTTTTCCGGTCCAAGCTTCCTCTGGTATTCCTCCATCTAGTGAACTTGAAGGCCCACGGTTAATCAAATAAACCATTGCATCAACTACTTCTACCCAAAACTGCAAGAGAAGTCCATAATGTATCCTCATACTTCTAGCACATTCCATGATTGTCCTGTTCATTCTCTCTGCAACACCATTCTCTTGTGGTGTTCTTAGAACCGTTCTTTCTCTACATATCTCATTAACTGAACAATAATCATTAAAAACTTTGCTACAGTATTCACCACCATTGTAAGATCTAAGGCACTTTAATTTTTAATTTGATTCATTCTCAATAATGGATTTCTATCTTTTAAAAGTATCAAAACATCAGATTTACGCTTAATACAATAAACACATAACTTTCTTGTAGCATCATCAATGAAAGTAACATAATATCGGGATCCTCCATGATAAGATACCTGAGCTAGTCCCCACACATCTGAGTGTACAAGCTCCAATTTCTTCTCCTTCTTAGTTGCCTCAGCTTTGAGAAATCTCACTCTCTTTTGCTTTCCAAAGACACAATGCTCATAGAAGTCAAGATATAAATCTTTCAAATCTGATAACTTACCCTTAGCCTTTAAGATCTGCATTCCTTTTTGACGCATATGGCCCAACCAATTATGCCACATGCATGCATCTGAATCTGAAGTAGATAATGCAGAAAAGGAATCAGTAACACAAGTAGATAAATATAACGTTCCTACATTCTTACCTCTTTCCACAACAAAAACACCCTTGGTGACTTTCTAAGAGTCTCCTATAAAAGAAACCATACAACTAGATTCACCTAGTTGCCTTGCAGAAATAAGATTCCTCCCAATGCTTGGCACATGCCTCACATCTTTTAATACCCATGTATTTCCATTCTGCAATTTTATATGAACTTCCCCTTTTCCAGTAATACTGCAAGGTTCATCAACACCCAAATAAACATGTCTAAAATTTTCCTGGACATAATTTCTGAAATAACCCTTATTATGGGTTGCATGGGAAGAAGCTCCTGAATCTAAAACCCATGATTCAATTCTATTATCTACAGAAATAATAAGAGAATCTTGAATTGCCTCTGTTGCAGCAATATTTTCTTCTTTACTTTGTCTGGTTGTTTGTTCTCTTTATCCTTTGACCAACAATCTTTCTTTGTGTGTCCTTTCTTTTCAAATTTCCAACAAGTAATTCCCTTACATATGGATTTAGATCTATTATCCTTTAAATTTGATTTCTCCATTACTCTTACTCTTGGATCTCTCCTTCTGCCTACCCCTGCTTTCTACATTCAAAGCATTCCTAGATGACAATTCCTTTGTACTCTTCCTGTGAATTTCTTCATTCAAGATTATACTAACCACATCATAAAACTTAAAAATATTATTAGTACATTGTTGTATTACTAACAGTCATTACCAAGTTATCCCAACTATCAAGAAAGGAACATAAGAATAAAAGTGTTTTTTCACTTCATCATCAAACGATAGTATATCAACTAATTTTAACTAATTTACAATAGATCTGAAAATCATTCAAATGACTAGATGTAGATCTACCTTCATGCATCTTAGAACTAAATAGTTTCTTCATCAAATAAACTTTATTTGAAGTACTAGGTTTTTCATATAAATTAGCAAGAGATTTCATTAACTCTACCATAGAAGTTGCTTCTATAATATTGGAAGCCACAGATGCTGCCAGACTCAATATTATAGATCCCAAAGCCTTTATATCAAGAATCTTCCATTCTTCATCAGTCATCTTCATATGTCTAGACTTTTCATCCAACGGATAAATACAAATCTCTTTGATATAGATAATCCTCAATCTACATCTTCTATAATTGATAATTTCGGCCGTCAAACTTCTTTACCTTGTATTTATTTTCTTCTACCATTGTTGTAGCTCTCACTCAATTAGAAAACCCTTTGTGAGTAAATATGTCAACACAAAAAACCCTCAAACAAATCTCAGATACTAGTTGTTGGGGTTAGCACACTAGTTGTATAAATAATATATCAAATCTAAGCATACATGCAAATAAAAGTGGATACTCTACCAATATAACTATATAAAACAAGAGATATAAATCAACACTTAAATTTAATGTGGTTCACCTAGTGTGGGCTACGTTCACCAAGAAATAAGCCAATATATTATCTAAAGCTTTCACAAGATATATAATTGAAGATTTACAATCTTGCACACCTCTCACGATGTACAATAATTTCTTTCCCTCAAGCTTTTGCTTCGTTCTCCAATAATTCTCTCTCTCACAATTATTCTCAAAATAATCATCAAATTTTGTAAGTTCTTATTAATTATTACTTCCAAACCCTAGATTTCATAGCTTATATATGCCTGTATACAAACTTAGGGCACTTAGCCATGCAATTATAATCAATAGATCTGTCTTTAATACTAAAAATAGATCTAATTCATCAAGAGTTAAATAAAACACTCCCGCACAGGTAACCGATGCTCAGTTATCCCTAACTGATGTCAGTTCCTCCTTTCCTAATCTATGCTAGTCATAGGTGACCGATGTTGGTCCCTCCATAACCAATGACGGTTATTGTGTTTTCCAAGCAAGTTTCATATTGCATGATAATCCGAAGTAATTGAGCTCCACAACTCAACAGCTATTGAAGGGAGGAATAAGGAAAATGCTGTGTCTCGTTCTTTGGAGGAACTCAGAGGAATCTTGTGGCTAGTATTAAAGGATCTTTTTCAACATGTAACGCTCTATAATGGAGGGATCAAGGATCCTCTTCTCATTTTATGCGATGTGTATGCTCTCTGGAGTAACGCAAAGCCTTTAGTCTAAGAGCATTCTAGTTTTTGAGTGAACTAAGGGGAAGACTTCAATGATGTCCTCTCTTCCTATGTAAGCCAAAATAGGTAGGTCTTTCTTATGTGCATAAATCTTTCCTTAAAAATGTCTAGCCACTTCATTATCTTGTGGTACGTGTGGATCCATTTTGGTATACATATGACCCAATTAGTGTCGATGTTAATTTATCCTATGTGATCCTCATGTGGTGTCATGTATCAAGTAATGAAAGGTCAAAACCCCATGGATTCACAGTATTTTTACTATTGCCCTATTTATGAGTGCCATGATTTTAGTGGGCATTACCCAAAAATGGTTGTACATGATCCTAAGGAAGGATCATAAAATTGTTGCATACTATCACCCCTAAAGTAATGATCAACCATTGCTAAATATTTGAAAAACAATGGGTCCCGAAACAACTTTAGAAAAATGAGAAGAGGAACTTGGTGAGTAGAGGAAGTCAAGTCACCATGGAAACTTGATCTGAGTCATTATAACCAGGTTAAACTCAATCGTAACATGCCATGTGACCACTCAGAAATAGAACTACATTAACCCGTAGAATACTTCAATATGAAGTGTTAGGATTGGGATGGCATGATACCTTAAGCATTAAACCACATGATTATTAGCCATGACCATAATGAAGATGTGGAGGAGGAAAGGATAGTTACCCATGGATTAGCTCATAAGGAAGACAAATACACCTGCAGTATGAGGGGGCTATCAAGTTGATTCGATTGAGACCTTGAGAGATTGCATCAACAAGCTCACATTCCATATGAGGGAGAAGCATCACCCAGAGTCATGTCAATGCTTCAATGAACATTAAGACTTGCACAAAAACAGATCATGTTCCCCTCGAAAGTGCTATACACGTCTAGGGAATAAAAAGGCAATAAAATTGATTAAAATTCTATCATATAGCCTTATGTTGCACGTGAATCCAGATAGCCCCAAAAGATCTTTATGGATCTACTTTCCATTACAAAGGTTTATTCATTTGGAAGATTGCACCTCAATAATTTGGACAAGAAAATCAAGTTATAGCCAATAACAGTTATCCCTACTATTTGAAATGGAAAATATCTTGTCCTTCGACTAGTAAATAATATTTGGGCTCTATCATATAGGTATGGATGAAGACCCTATTTTTGGGATGTTTGAATTTCTTGATGCATATAGAACCTCCAGTTGGAAAACAAGGTAGAGAGTGAATCACATTGATCACACAATGCCCTTCTTAAATTATTCCTTCATTATTTGGAGAACTTCATGCCTCTTTATTTATTACTCTTCCTAAATCCATCATTCTTCCAATTATGAGAATCAAATCAAAATATGGTCAGAAAGCTAACAAAATATCCTTTCTAAGAGAGCATGCATGATGGTGACATGGTAGAGAGAGACAATTAGGGTAAACTTTTAATTTAGAATCAAATAATAGTATTCATTTATCCATAAGTTCCATCATGATCCAAATTTATTCCTATCTTGGGTATCAAGATCAGGGTATTTTTACCTTGGAGTAGTGTTCCTTAACATTCATTCATAGCAGATTGAACTATCTACTGACCTCATTGTTTTTGTGAAACCTTTTAAAAGATTTTTTTGGGAGAATCCTGGGTATATTCCACAAGGTTCCATGGGAAGCATATTGTCCACAACGAGCAACTGAAGGTCTGAACTTCGATTCTAAGATTGGTTGCCTTAGTTCTAGTTCTAACTCGTTTGGGGGATCCAGTTCTAGTATTGATTTTTTACTAAGGTGATTCACATTCTATAGTCACTTGAATGTAGGCATTGAGAGCATCATGTACTCATCCCTCTAACATTTTCAATAATTAGAATGTCATTTGCATAACTTAATCTTTCCAGTACATTAAAACTTACCTATGCTTAATTACTAGATTGTAAATTAGTAGCAACTAGGTTGAGAAACTATAATCCTTACTACAATCTTGAACTTTTAATACCTCTGAAAATGACCCAATGCATTTCCTTTTATGACATGATGCACCTAATAGCATTGCATCCAGTGAGAAAAAATTGTGTTCCAGTGTTACTTTGTCACATGTCCATGTCTAGTTATAAAATTCATTTCTATGAATACATGTTTTAAGATGGTGAATTTCTAAGGCCTTCAGGTGCATCTTAGGTCTTATGGAAGTGAGTTGATTGATAGATCTGAAGCACTCTCATACATGAGTGTTTATGTTAAAACTTTTGAGATTATATGCTTCCCAATGCTTTCATAGAATCTCACACGTGTCAAATAAGTGCATAGTGTACCTGTATGAGGATTGCTAGAGCTTTTAATCTTTGTTCATGACTTTTGGATCTCTATGTAAGCAACAGGATAAAGATGAACCATTATGTTAGCTACCCCTTTTCATAAAATCCAATATCACCCACTTCACTTTGTCATTTAATGTAAATAAAAACCAATGACTACCCCTCAAAAATAGGCATTACCTGCTATCTATTTTACATGTTTTTATAATGCAAATCACACCCATTATGTAATATTTCGAAGTGTGTTTACACATGATTTCCCTTAGTTATATGTTTATAACATCACAACATCATCATACCCCAAGTTAGTCATATTGGGCGATGATTTGGCCTTCAGAGATGATTTTTGTTAATCATCCATTAATAGTATATCTTCAGTGGCTATATAAAAGTGATGCATGTCATTATGAGATGTTTTCAATGCTATGTGTTTCGACCATCTACTTGGTAGAAGGATATTGGAGGTTTCCCACTCGAAGTTGAATTCCAATCTTGAGATATTGTGGAGTTCTAACTTAAGTCTGAGTCATTTGAATAATATCTTCCTCTCTCTTTCAAGCCACCTGTCAGTTCTATTCTCACCTATAGTTCAGGATATTTGAGCCATAAAGTATCACGACTAACAACTCACATCCTGTAATCATGATGTGCATCACTGTTCGAATTTCCCATTTATGCATATGCCAAAATAGATCTGAATAGACGGGGTGTTTGACTACAATGAATGGATACATTCAAACCTAGGAACCCTCATCATGTTCATGAAATAATACCTTAACCTCCATCATTTGTGCTTCGACAAAATGGTTGGGGTGTTATATATTGCAAGCAAAAACAATGCTTCTAGTGCCAATATCTTGTTTAGGGACACAGGAGTGAGATTCGACCGATCAAGAATCATTCAGTTTTCACTCTGTGTCAAGAGATTTCCTTCTCCATCTCTTCCTATCATCACAAGTGTCACTAAGCAGTTACCATAGTCTCAAGTTACATGACTTATTTATTCTTTCTATTCACACTAATCCTTAAGCTTGCATCTCTACTTTCTCCTTAAGCATACCCCTAAGTTCTTGCTTAAACTTGAACTTCTAATCTATTGGGTTTTTCCTTTGGTTATATAGCCGATGCATGCCAGATCCTAAGACTCTTGATATGCTAATGACTTCAAATGAAGGGTTTATCAAGGAATTATTTTTTTACTATTCTCAATAGTGTATTCATTGCATTCCCATCAAGCTTGACTCGCCATTTATACCAGTGCAAATCATTCCTAGTTGGTGACTCCATCCTATGTTTGGGTCAGACCAATGTTGTATTTTTTTTCTATGATTGTTGGTATAGACTACACCTTCCAAAGCTAGCATTGGACTACAGATCATGAATGTGTAACTTTAGAACCTGTTAAGAAACTTCTCTATGGATTTGCAATACTCTTACTAACTCCACCAAGGAATCAAGTTTGGAATTCAATAAGAGGTTAGAGTTCAAAAGTCTAAATGGCATTCATCCTGTATCATGCAGCTTGGTGATAATCCCTTTGAAAACTTGAGGATCTATGTCTAGTTATTCTAATGCGTTTTACATTACACGGTATACCCTAAGTCTTACCTTCACTTCTTTTTTTAATAAGGCTCCTCTCCCAAATATTCTAATATTTTTCCCAGGCCTACACATATATTCACTTGTGAAAATAGAGCTTTAGTTATTGAAACTATTCCTCCAAGGAATATCCACAACATTAAAGATGATAGAGATGTCAATGCCTTCAAGCAACTCAATATCATAAGCGTTCTATGCAATTTTTTTGATGATCTTGCATGGTCCTATCTTCTTCCACTCAAGAGTATTGTAAGTTCATTTCAAAAACCTCTAATTTATCAAATATGCCAAGAGCATGTGTGTAATTGAATATTCAATTTCTCCTCTCTTCTCATTTATGCGTTGTTTGTACTATGCTTTCATCTTTTCTAACTAATTGCATATTTTTTAGTGCACTTCTTATGTTTTGCAAGGTCTTCTATTTTAGCACTCCTATCTGTATGGCACGATAAGTCTCTCAACTCCATAATTCATCTTGGGTTGTTCCCATAGATGATTTGGAATGATATTTTCCATTTACTCCTTTTTACTGTATTGTTATAAGAAAATTCTTCTTGCACCAAATCCAAATCCCAAGTTCTTGTCTTATCTTCAACCAAACAACTAAACAAATCTCTAAGGTTTCTGTTCACAACTTTTGTCTGTTCATCAATATGTGGATGATATGCCAAATTGAATTGTAACTTTGTATCTATTTTCCTCCACAATGTTCACCAAAAATGAACGACAAATTTTGTATCACTATTAGACACTATACTTCACAATAATCCATGCAGTTTTAATCTCCCCGAAGAAAATAATTGGTCTTCCTACAAGCAACGAAATGTGCCATCTTTGAAAGTCTATCCTCCACTACGAAAATGGAATCAATACCCCTTTGTGTTCTAGGCGAAGCGAACACAAAATCCATACTTATGTTTCCCTGAGGCATCAATAGAATAGGTAAGGGTTTATACTACCCTGCATTATGAGATCTTCCTTTAGCTAAGTGATGAATACGACATTCATGCACAAATTTGTAAACATCCATACTCATCCTTGGCTAAAAGTAACTATCTTCTAGTTGCATTAAGGTTTTATCTAAGCCAAATTGCTTTGTTAATACTCCAATGTTTCTTTTATTTAATTATTGTGCATCGATCTTTTTAGGATGCACAACACGTTTCCTCTGATTAACAATTTTTTGTTTGGTATTTTGTGCACACCTTAAAAGCACTTTTAAAGAGGGATTAACCTCACTTGTTTTAGAACCTAGATGGAATTATGGTTCAAGGTACGAAATACTCAACACATATAACTTCAATTGTGAGACTAGATGGCTTAGTGTTAACATGCAAAGGGATTGGTGTGTCTTGGCAGACTACCTATTAGATTATGGTTGACTGGATCTGAATTATCCGTATTTTGTATGAAGTTCAACCTACTAGTTATTTACAATGGTTTTAAGGTGATTTAGGTCTATAGATAAAACTCAAAAGGGAGAAGGGTCAGGGTCGAAAAGGATACCAAAATCTCTCTTTCAATTACCAATACATTTTTAGCGAACACTCTGATCTCATCCAAATCATCACACAAGAAACTAGAGAAAACTAAAAAATTACATTGGACACATTTCTAAATGGAATCCATGTAATCAGCTGAAAGTAAAATGAATACAACAGTATCTATATCCCTACATAAACCCAAGAAAATAATTAATGTGCATTCACCTAGATCATGACAAGGGTTATTCAACCTAGAATTGGATCAAGATAACTAGTAATCAACGACAAAACATGAGTAATTATCCATAAACTCAACACCCCTAAATGCTTGACCACTAATATTGCATTGGCACATCTCAGAAAGCCAATAATGAGAAGCATCAATTCATGAAAATGAGACTACCCATGCTCAATCTCTTACCCTACAGACATAATTGAAGCTAAAAGTGACAAAATCTACTTAATAAATAGAAAGATATTTGAATATCTTAGAACTCTTAAACATAAATTTCTCAATTGGAAGAAGTTAAGCAGTCTCACAACAAAAATGTGAAATTTCTAAATCTTTTCTTCTGTATTGAATTTAGTCCTAGAATGAATTTTACAATGTGATTACATCAATTTATAGGCCAAGGACAAAACCACTACGCTTTGAAAAATTTTAAGCTTTTAGAAAAACCAAAGCTTACCCAACAAACTATAACTACAACTGAAAAAAACCGTAAGGAACAAGCTCCTATAAGTTACAATAATTTCCCACCCTATTATACTTCTCTTTTATTACAATTACAATGGTCAAGCACAACTATCAGTTTAGAGGTTCATAACACTGAAAGATGCCATCAAATACTTAATTCAAACAATGTGATCCCTGAAGATCAGGAGAACAGTTGAACTTAGAGTTGCCACTTGTCCGAAAACATATCAATGATGTTTTTTTACGATTTTAATATCTTGATCTAACTCCTCTTCTGTGTTTTTTAGGAACCAAAAAATGGAATATTCAATTAAAATGACATCTTTGCAAAGAAAAAGAAATGATTCGGGATGCCAACAAACTAAATAAATGAGTGAAAAATGGCCCAAAACTCTATCTCTAAAATATACCCCAACTACTCAATCACTTATCTCCAAAATCTAGTCTTTTTGTGTATTCCTATGAATTACACTCCTAATGGTTCATAGTATCATGTAAAATGGATGTTCCAATCAAAATATATAATCAATAAAATAGGTCCATTATAGTCACTCTTCCATTTATTTTAACTAGTTGATTTAATATTTGGTCACCTTGAACTTTGATTTAATATGCCAATGAAACTTCTCCATGTGGCTACCATTAAGTTATCTCATGGTTTGGATGATCTAAACTCTTCGTGAATTAACTTTAATAAAATCTAGATCCACATGTCAACTTGTTCTAAAATTCAAGGCTCTGGGATTCCTCAGGGCTCTTTAAGTCTATTTCACATTTCCTTAATTAATCCATGGGACCTTCGGATTACCGTCATTGGTCCACATGTACACCATGACTTTTCACACTCAAATAGTGTTTTATCCACTTTTCCCACCATGTTATCGAGTTATCAGGTTCTCGAGAGAATAAAAATATTGTCGAGATTCCATTTGATTCTTCCTTCATGAAACTCATATGACTGCACGTGGCTCTGATGTGGACCAATCACTGAGTATTGGGCCTTAACAGCCTTGGGTGACTTAGAACTCTAACAAAATCTTCATTCTTATTTGATCCACTTCTTTGTGAAACTTATGAGGAACTCAGACTATCAAGATCTCAAGGGTCTTCCAAAATCTTTCTTGTTAGTCCTTCTTCGTGAATTTCTCCTAGGAACACATGGCTTCGAGGAGGAATTTGGGTTTAATCCCTAAATTCTTGTCTTACATGAGACTCTAGGAGATTTGTTATACTTTAACAAGATTGTTTGATCTGAGTACGATGAAGACCTCTGGGACCACATGGTGGTCTCTCAAAATTCTTGGGATCATGGAAAACTTAGCATCTGTGGGAAGATTCAGGCTCCCAAGACTCACGAATTTTGTGAGACTTAAGAAATTCTTGTTGATTCGTTGACTTTGATGACTCTAAGTGTCCCCAAATGGTTACATATGGATATTAAATCGATGCTCCTTTAAACCTGTGAGCAAAATAATGTAAAATGATGACGTTAAATTTTAACGGTTTAGAAATGATGGAAAATATGGGAAGCAAACCGTCATTCGCACGTCTCAAGCCCATTTTGAATCCAAAATTTTTCTAACTTTGGGTTTTTATTCATTTTCAAATATCACACATAAAAAACATTAAATCAAACTAGTGAAAACACAAATAGCGATCAAATAAAAAATGAATCAAAGAGTTAAAATTTATTGCTATAAACAAGTTATAAACCTAGTTAAAACATGTCATTCAAACCAATTTAATCAAAATGCAAAACCAAAGACACTTACACATGCAAAAGATATTTGAAAACCAAGTTTTAACATGTGATGAATAAAGTGGGGCTTCATTCTCTTGTCAAAAGGGAATGGGGGTGTAATGGTCACAACAAATGGCGACTACCATGGGGAAAATACTCAAAAGTATTTAAAATCCAGAATCCAAGTTTATTAGTCACAAGGAAAGTGTTGTATCTAGAAAAATGTTTAGAACTTATGATTAAAATTCAAAGACCAATTTATGTTCTTACTTTTGATCTGCTAAGTACACTTTAAAGAGTCAAGTGTGCAATTTGTGTTTAAATCTAGCCTTCATTAAAACTTAGATTGAATGATTAAAACTTATCAAAGTTGTGACTCCATCACATAAAAGGTTTCTAAGCATTACTATGCTACCAACCAGGTGTTCATAGCACCGACAGACATACTCTTGGCTCCACTACAAGCCTTGCTTCATTTCTGATTAGACGCCTATTACCCTGATGGGGGTTACTCAAATCACCCTTTTAAGAAAAATATTTAATTTTTCTTTTATTTTTTATTTTTTTATTGTAAACTAAGGTTCACTTATGATTTTTTGCATTTATCTCATTTTCTCTTGTTTCCTTTGTTTTTATAACAGTTAGAGGGGTTGAGAACCAATTATACCTTCACAACAATGTTGCTACAAACTTAAAACTTAATATATTCTTTCATCAACTTGTAGAAGTATTTAAAATGTGAAGAACATATGACTCTCTTAGGCATGAAACTTTTGTACAATAATGAATGATTACACAAAACAACTCTAAACTTCAAACACACACAATATTTCCGCAAGTTATTCAATGATTTAAAAAGATTAAAACTTTAAACTCTTAATTCTAATTCACTCTTGAGATATTTCCTTCAAGTTCTTTCTATGATTTAGTAACTTATACATGAGAATCCAGAACTGAGAATAACCTTTTTAGCTTTATTGAAAGCAACAAATCGACTGTAGAAAGCATGAAGACTAACCAAAGAAAACATGGAAACTAACTAAAAAATCATGAAAGTTATACTACGAAAGCAAATGAAACTATACAATATCTAAACTAACAACTAACACCAATATAATAAAGATGAAGGTAGATGAATTTGAAAAATCAGAATGAGACACTTCTTATTGCAAGGTAATAATAGATTTACACTCCTAATAGCCCTTTAAAAAACATCTACATCCTTGTGTTCCCTCAAAAAATCCAGTAAAACAAACATCTCAGCCAAGAGAGTTACTGATTTTTCTATAAAAATATATAGATTGGGTTGACAAAGGGTTGCCTCAAAATCAAGCCAATGAAATGTTTTTACTTCAACCTCAGTGGTTTATCGAAATGTGGGATTTATTTGAATGAAATCCATTGGAATTTCCTCCTCATCAAACTATGTCTTAACTTATTCAATTTAGATTTCCTTTATTTTTTCATGGACATGAAGTATATCCATCCATTCCTTTTCTATTGCTAGAAACTAGGACACCATATCTGATTCATCTTCTCCTTGCTCTAAATTTTTCTCAATTGAAACCATGGGCTCTGAATCAGCTGGTTTATCATATGTTTCATCTTCAACCATATCCTTTTTCGTATCCATGTTAACCATGGAAAAACACTATTTTGAATCTATAAAGTCAATAGCCAACATGTCCTCCTGACATTTATTCACATAAAACCCTTCCAAATCTGTAAAAACATAAACACCAAAAACATTCTCTTCAAAGAAATTTGTAGTTACTGTTAATGAATTAGTTTTTAAAGTAAATTCATACTCTAATTCAAAGAAAGTAACTATTTCTTGCCCATTTTCTTTTTCCTTGTCTTCAAGAAGCTCTTAGTTTTCTCCATCACCTTCAAAATTAGAATCATCCGAATAAACAAAATTTTGAACACACCCACTATCATCCACAACATAAGCATTGACATACTCAACAAGCTGATCACACACGAAGTTATGGATTAAAAGATATTTCAAATATAACTCAACATTATAAACATTTGGAAGAATATTAAAAAGGGAGCAACGTTGGTTACAAAGGAAGACAATTGTCTATCGAGGGTAATTGCATCTGCATAAACTGATACTAATGAATTCACACTAAAGGTCTTAAGAAATGTGGCCAAGAATGGATCTAAAGAATTTATGTAAATATATGCAAGTGCTTTCTCTTGAGACAAGTGGTTGGCTGGAATACCTATAACGAACCATTACACCAAAACCTCGAAGCATTAGTGAATCCGCACATTATGATCATAACATCCTACCACGCTCCATAGCTAGACCCCAGGCTAGATTTGTGCCCATATAGTAGGACCATGCCAAACCCTATACGAGCTCATAGAAAACATTACAATGTCGACGTAACCACCTATGCCGGGACTTGAACCTGGGTGGTTTCTCTAATACCAAATGTAACGAACGATTACACACCAAAACCTTGAAGCATTAGTGAATCTGCACACTAAGATCATAATAATACCTCTAAGAATATCCCAAAATTTGATATTAAAATCTCTAAGTGCTTTATGTGTTTTCTCTTAATAGTGACCAATTGATTTATGACTATGAATGGATCTATGATTTGTGTGAAATTTACAATAAAAACATTCCCTAACTCTTTCCAACTAGAAATTGAAGCAAGGGTTAGACTCATGAACCATCTATATTTTAGATCATTTATTGCAAAAATAAACAATCTTCAAGCCACATCTTCATGTTGGACATTCAAAATATTTAAAACAGTCTTAAAAACGAGAATATGCTTGTCAGCAATTTTACTACTATCAAATTTAGGGAGAAATATGAGCATTCTTAAGAAATTCATGTTTAATAGAAAAATTAAATGCACTTCCCCAACCAATCCATTATTTAGTTGTGGGATTTTTCATCATCTAGAAGAATAACTAAATGGTGCACAAGTTAGACAAAAAATTAGCCTATTTTAATAAAAAAATCTTAGAATAAAACAAGTTTAAAGATAGATATAAAAATCTAAAAATCAAATCAAAATCAGAACTAAAAGTCATTTCCACTTACCATTTTCAAAGAGCCCTCCTTCTAGCGACATTTCAAGTTGTGTGTAATACACACAAGAAAGGGTGATGAGCGTAAAGGAGGGTGGCAAATATGAATGAAACACAAAGAATTAACCTCCAAACTCTTCAAAACTGAAACCACATGCCAGACCCTCCTTCTAACGCTATTTTAACTGTTAGCTTGTGTAGAATACACACAAGACAAGGTTGATTAGTGTAATGGAGGGTGGGAAATTTGAATGACACATTAAGGATTAATCTCCAAAATATTCAAAATTCAAACCACGGGCCAGGCCCTCCTTCTAGTGTTGTTTTAGGTGTTTGGTGTTTTGTGCACAAATTGAAAATGCTTGTAAAAGAAGGATTAACCTCACTCTTTTTAGAACCTAGTTGGAATTATGGTTCAAGATACAAATTAATCAACATATATAACTTTAATTGGGATTCTATATGGCTTAGTGTTAGCTTGCAGAGGGACTACTGTGTCTTGACAGACCACCTATTAGATTGACATTCAATGGATATGCATTATCTGGATTTTGTATGAAGTTCAACCTATTGATTTTTTACAATGGTTCGAAGGTGATTTGGGTCTCTATAAAAAAACTCAAAAGGGAGAAGGTCATGGTAGAAATGATACTGTAATCTATTTCTCTTGTTAAGCATGGCGAGCACTCTGATATCAAATAAATCATACACATGAAACCAAAGAAAACAAGAAAAAACATTGACACGTTTCTAAATAGACTCTAGGAAATCAGTTAAAGGAAAATGAACACAATGAATCACAACTCTACATAAACCCAATCAAAAAATTGTTGTACATTCATGTAGATCATGAAAAGGGTTATGCGAGATAACATTGGTTGAAGCTAATAATATTCAACATAAAATAGAGTAATTATCCATGAATCAACATCTCTGAAAACTTGACCACTAAGATTGTATTGGCATATCCTAGAAGCCAACTGTGAGAAACACCAATTCTTGAAAATGAGACTAGTCAGGCTCAATCTCTTACCCTACATACATAACTGAAACTAGAAGTAAAAACTCTACTTGATAAACAAAAAGATATTCAAATGTCTAGGAATCTCAAACATAAATTCTCAGTTGGAAACAATTAAGCAACCCACAACACATATGTGAAACTCTAAATCCTTTCCTCTATATTGAATTTAGTCGACAATGAATTTTACAATGTGATTACATCAATTTATATGCCATGGACTAAGCCATTACCTTTGCAATTTAAAGCTTCTACAAAATCCAAAACTACACTAACTATAAGTACGACTAAAAAAACCACCAAGAACAAGCTCCAATAAGTTACAATAATTTCCCTCCAAATTAGACTTCTCTTTGATTATAATTATAATGGTTAAACACAAGTGACAATTCAGAGGTTCATAACATTGAAAGATGCCATCAAAAACTCAATTTGATCAATGTGATCCATGGAGATCAAAAGAACATGTGAATTTAGAGTTTCCACATGTCCAAAACAAACAATGATTTATTTTAACAACTTAATTCTTGATCTAACTCTCCCTTTGCATTTGATGGGACCAAAAAATGAAATATCCAGTTGAAAGACATCGTTGTAAAGCATGTCAAATGATTTAGGCGCCAACAAATCAAAGAAATGAGTAAAAAGAGTCAAAATTATGTCATTAAAATATCCCCAACCACTCAATCATTTTATCCAAAATTGGTCTCTGTATGTATCCCTTTGAATTACGCTCCTAATGGTTCATGTATCATGCCAAATGGATGTTCTATTCAAAAGATATGATAAAAAAACCAGATCCACAATCACTCTTCCATTTATTTTAACTTGTCGATTTTATATTTGGTCACTTTGAACTTTAATTTAATCCGCCAATGAAACTTCTCCACGTGGCTACCATTAACTTTCCTCGTAGTTTGAATGATCTAAACTCTCAGTGACTTAGCTTTAGTAAAATCTAGATCCACATGTTAGCTTGTCTGAAACTCGGGGTTTCGAGCTTCCTCGGGCTCTTCGTGTCTTTTTCCTTTCCTTGATAAATTTTTGAGACCTGTGGACTACTGTCATTGGTCAATGTGGCATCATGACTTTCCATTCTTGACTTGTGCCTTCATTGCTTTCCCACCTTTTTCTCGGGTCCTTGGTTTCTCAAAGTCTCGGCATTTCTTGGGGATTCCATTTGATTTCTCTTCCATGAAACTCCTGCGACCACGTGGCCTCTGTTTGATTTTATTCGGGCCTTAAAATACTTTGGTGACTAAGCTTTAACAAAAGATACATCCATGTGTCCAATTCTCTATATTTTGAGGTCTTGGGAATCTTTAGTTATATGGATTTCCTTTATTTCTTTTATTCTTCTTCATGAAAACTCCCGAGAATGTGTGGCTTCAAGGAGAAACACGATTCAATCCCTAAGTCTTGGAATGTTGAGATCTTGGGAATTTGAGTTCTTGGCCTTCTTTGATCTTTTTTTGTGAAACCTCCAAAACCATGTGGTGGTCTCTAAGGATTCTCGGGGTCTTGGGAAGAATTGGTGTCACCCTGCAAATTCAGTTTGTGTTTGCGAAAGGATAAGCCATTTACTGATGATTTCGGTGCTTGATGATAAGTGAGATTCGTTAAGATTGTATAAACTTGTTGTATTAAATATCATTATACAACTTGCTATAATGTGATACTTACCTTGTTGGAAGTGATCGAGTCAATTGGATGCTTGCATGATATTGTACATGTCATTAATGATTTCAATTTGCATGTCTTGCTGAAAGTAATGACTTACAGTTACTGTAAAAGTTATACAAGGTCGTAATGTATTAAATTATTATCAGAAAATAATGATAAAAGTTATAGCCCCTAAATTTTATTGAAATGATGATCATTGACCAGAAATGATGGGTTAACCTTCGATCGGAATAGGTAAATCAATGGTTTGTCAAGGTACAAGTTAAGTTGGTTAATGGATATGGTATTCTGTGAGTTCAAGGCAATTCCCTTTATTACAAGAGAATATTGTTTCCAATCTATTTGATCTTGATTACCTTCTTGATTGATTATTGACATGAAAATAATGTATTGATGTGTATTTAACATCGTGTATAAAATAATTATGTATGTATGAACTTGTTTGGTTAGACCATATCTTTGACCGATCGAAACACTTTTGTTGATTGAAGAACATGTTAATGTAGACAGTCGTATTAAATGTTTTGGAATCCACTTATATGGTAGGGGTGATAAATGGTTTGGCTTTGGTTTTGTATTTTAATTCATGTGCCTCTCCACATTAGTTGGACATGGAAATGTCTAATAAGTATTGCTTGGTTACTAACCAATGCATGACATATGCATAATGCTTTACAAAGTGATCTAGGACCATGTTTTTTCTTGGCATTCGTATTGTTGGATAAAAAGGTTATATTTTTATATTCATTGATAATTAAGGTGGTTATCATTGCTTTATCATTAATGTGGATCAAAAGGTCAATTTGACCCTCCCTTGCATGTAAAAAACCAATTAAAATAATAGTCAATCAACCAAGCATGTTGAACTATTGTTAATTCAATAAACTGTCAGCTAAATATGGTGTGAGATTTGGAGGGGGATATTTTCTAACCAGTACGTGGATATGATAAACTTAATGGAATTTAATGAACTTCACATAATTTAGAGAATGGGAAGCTTCGAGGTGAATCTAATGCATTTTTGGGGTCTCATCGTTCATTACTGTTTTTCTCACCCCGTTTGGAGCTCTACAGGTGTTATGGGCAAGTTTTTGTCTGAGTTATGTTACATGTGTTAGCTAATTTCTTTTATTTATTGTGCATGTTTATTGGAATTACTTTTAGGTAAACATGCATGGATGATCCTAGATATATTGCATATGAACTGTTGTTGGGAGGGTTTTGTTAAGTTTTAATGTTGTATTTTCAGTATAAAATCAATATAAACTAAATAGAAAGTTGGAGGCTCGATTTTTTGGAAGCTTGGAAGGAAATAAACAAGAAGATTTCGGGCCACATTTTAGGCATGAATTTCCCTCTCTCCCTCCTAATAATTTATTCTGTTTGGTATTTGCATAAAGGAAATATCTGCATTAGTTCTTTAATTCATCTTTCTCGAAATGGGTTTTGTTGTTTTTTTCGGAATGTTTTTTTGGGCATGATAAAGTTTTGTGAAAGATTGTGTGTTGCTATTATGTGGGTTATGGTAACCCTTATATTGGGTTTCTGTTAATATTTAATGAAATCTAAGCTCACTCAGATTCTTGTGATATTATTTCTTTTAGTGATACTGTCGTCTACTGGTGTGAGTTCTGTCTTGACATAATAATGGATATTTTCTACATTTATCTATTTATGCGAATACCCATTTCACATCTAGGCTAACATGTTTACGTATATAAGTGAACCTCTTGGTTCGAATGTGGTTTGTTTGAATGCTTGTAAAACAGTGAGTTCGACTTACCCTTAAATGGTATGTGTATATTTCTATTGTAAAGATACATGGTATCTTTCCGTCTTCCTCGTGTTGCTTTAGCTGTAACAAGTTTTATCTTCTAACCTATGTGGTTGACTCACCATTTCGGGAATTATTAAAAAATTATTTGAAAACCCATAAGGATTTTACGTAGTACAGTCGTTTAAATCGACCAACTCCTACCAGTTGGGATTAATATAAATAATGGCTTCCAGAATATATGTCTTGCTTGTCTAAACTTGTGATACTGTTGGCGTGTTAGGTAGATGTTGAAATGTCTTGTGAGATCTTAAATTTTTATTACTGTTGCACATATTATTACCGGTTTATTGTATGGTGTAATAAAGGAACTTTAGGGCATTCGATGGGAACCCACCTTATGATATCAATTAGAGATCTTGTTACACAATTTATGTGTTTGATTTGTTGAGAGTGGCTGTAGTTATTTACGATCTTAAAGTTGATTAAGGTAAAATAGGTTTTACCCTTAGGTTGTCGAACTATGGGGGTTGGGTTTTGATGATGACTATATATCTATGTGATTATGAAACTTATCTAGTAACACCTTGATCACTATACCATTATCATGTCAGGAGACTCTTGCTTAACTGAATTGAGTCTTTTCCCCTTAGTGGGTTTACGTGGATGTTTGTGTGATCATTTTATTGTGGGTTTTTGATGGTTGAATTATGGATATTCTAGAAGTTTAAGGTAAATGGAAATTACCTTAAGGTCCTTGAATATACACTTTTACACATATATGTGTTATTATCTTATCTAGGTCGATTGTTTAAATTAATCTATGTTGCATATAAAGAAATTATGAGGCTACAAACACTCGAAACCATAGTTTTTACGTCCTAACCTGCTTTGACCTTGACATTATAATGATTTGGGAAGAATGTAATTATATGCTATGATGGTTGGTATTTGTTTAAGATCAGGGAAAATAAGGATTCCCTTAATAGAAACAATAACCAGACTTAGGGAACATATTAGTTATCTGAATAAATACATATACCTGTTATGTAAGTTATGTAGTGAATAATTGATGTGAAAGTTATAGCCAATCTGTTATAAAATAAATGATGTTTTGTTTCGATAATAAGGGGATAGTGATATGATTATTTTATTATTATTCTGTCACCTTGAATTTTCCATTAAGGCATTAGAATAAAATAATGTGATTGGATATTGTGAATGCAAATTAAATTATCTTGAGTTTTCATTGATTGATCTTGTGGGATATTATGCTGTTGTATGATTATAATTATTGTAACATTTCATTTATTCAAATATTAAATGACATAAGTTGTTAAGATGGGAAGATGACTTTTCATGTCAGTTCAATCGAATTGACCTTCTCTAACATTTTGCATAAGGTGTGATGTAAGTCTTCTTGGCGGATATTTTTGAAAGATATTGTTGGTTTGAAATGTTTGATAAAGTACTGCAAAATATTGATAATTGAAATTGTAAACGAGTGAAATATCGTTGATCTGCTATATTTAAGAAAAAGGGCTAAATAGCTTTATCTGATTATAGTTGTTTTCAAATGAAAATAAATAAGTTATAATAATTATTAAAAATGTCTTGTTGTGAATCATAATTTATGGGAAAGGTTACTCAGTTTATTGAATTGGATGATTAGGAACTTATGTTGATTAATATATTGTAATGTTGAGTGATTAAGTATTAACTATTAAAAGGATGGTATACGAATTATTGCATTTATATATGAATGGATTGTGTATTGTGGACTGTTGCTTAATCATTTGATATTAGATCTATTATGTACTATTCTTGACATAAGACATTACTAGTGTAAATTGACAAAATATGAACTGCAAATTTAATGCAGTAAGTCGATTTAAATCTATAACTATTTTGTACAATGAACATAATGGAATGACTTAAACTTGCAATTGATTACATGAATTCCTTGACTTAGGACCTTAGGTACGAATACAACCATGAAGTGAGTATCGCTTAAATTTGGGGGTTAACCTGTCGTAATTTAATTAAAATACCCTAAGTCAACTAAGATACGACATCCCCAATTAGAGAAACTCAACGAGCCAACTCATTGTGGCTTCTATGGAGTAGTTCCCATTTAATGATGAATGTCATTAATTGGTTACTATTGTATAACATCCATACTGAGTTATCTCATCAAGCTCCACATATTGCGATGGTCGTAACACCTTAATATTCAGATTTTGTTAAAATTAAAAACGATGATGTACCACATGAATACGTATATCGAAGTCAACTTATCATGGCTGCGGGAAGGGAAGTGGTCTAGTAATGATTCAAATCATTACGGAGACACTTGCATTCTGCCGAGTATTTGGATTTGGCGAGTATTCTTACTATGGTTTAAATAGAGGCACTTCTTCATGAACTGCGGAATCCGATGCAGTAAGATAATTGAAATTTACAACTAGAATGTAAAAAGAATGTAAGAGTATAACGTTAATCTGTATTTCCAACTTACATGAATATGACATGTTTAAGTATACCTTAAAAATGTGCAACAGGGAAATTGGAAATTTCCAAGCACGACAACTATACCCCGATGTCAAAATTTTCATGTTTTATCATTCCTAGGAACCCTAAGCCAAATCCGTTAGTCTGTTCACCCTCTATTTGATGTCAAATTGGTCCCCTAGGTGATTTAGGAAATTCTATTCATTCCCCCTAGGTGATTTTAGGGAGTTTTGAAAAGATGTTATCTTCTGGCAGTATTGGGAAGGGCTATCGCTGGCCTTCCCAGGACTGGATTCAACCCCCTGGAGTGGAACACAAGGGAAAAATAAACATGGAAGTGAAATGAATACCTTGGAACATCATGGAAATTATTTTATAAGGTCTGGGGAAGTTCTGCAAGACTTGGAGCAGTCTGAGTAAAAAACAAGGTTCACAAGCCTAGGCGGTACACAGGCCTAAAACAGCTACCGGGCTTTAGAAGAAGATTCTAGGAGCTCTGGATGGAGTTTGGAAGTAAAAAAAAACATTTTAAAAAGGATTCCAAGACCTACATGATGGTGAAATAATATTTTTCACAACACCTTGGCGCATATGATTGGAAGGCAGTTTTTCTCAGGCACAAGTGGAGTCCTAGATCAAAAATCTGATTTTTCAGGGATCATATGGTATAATTAAGACATGAGACCCACATAATTGGATTCAAAATTCCATTTCCAGTCAGGATCATATAAAATTTCACCAATAAATTCCACCGGGAGCTCAAGTTATCTTCATTCCAAGTTACCCTCTCAAAGGCAGTTCAGGACTTAGTCATTTTTTTCGAGAGGACACGTGTCAGCACCAGGAGCCTGGTGGGATTTCATGCCCCTGATGTCCCTGAGGTCAGGTACATCAGCCCTTGGAAAATTCCCAGCCCTCATGTGACCTCTGGGACCCTCATATGACCTCCAGACTTGACAGTTCAGCCCCCGGGTGCTTATTTGGAGCATGCATTCCCTGCCGTCGGATCGGGTGCCACGTGTCAGCTCCAGGACCACCGTGGAATTTGATGTCCCTTATGCACCTGAGGTGGGGGACATCAGACCTTGAAAAATGTGCCCATCCCCCATAGGGAGTCTTCTGGACACTCACGTGACCGCAGTTCAGCCCCCAGGTGCTTATTTGGAGCATGCATTCCCTGCCGTTGGATCGGGTGCCACGTGTCAGCTCCAGGACCACCGTGGAATTTGATGTCCCTTATGCACCTGAGGTGGGGGACATCAGACCTTGAAAAATGTGCCCAACCCCCATAGGGAGTCATTTGGACACCCATGTGACCTCCTTTCAGCTCCCAGTGCTTTAAATCAGCTTTTTCCTCCTTCATTCCCTGCCGTTGGATCTAGTGCCACGTGTCGCTGTCTTGCTCATTGTGGAAATTGATGTCCCTCACATCCCTAAGATTAGGGACATAAAGCATGGAAAAATGCACCCAAGCCCTACCTGTGCATATCTTTTTGAAATTTTTCCAAGTGCCGCTTTTTCCCGCTTCTAACTTCTAACAATTATATGTGCACTTCATTCCTCCATACTTCCTCTGCAACATTCTTCCATCACTCCGCCATTGAAAATGCTCAGACCTGCTCAACCCAAGAACTGAAACACATTCCCCATAGTGATGTGTAGGTCTCAGAAGGAATCCTCATCAAACACAGAAGGAGAAACGGAGAACACAGAAGGAGAAAACAAGAAAATCTCCATAGCCAAAAAATGAGAAGTTAAAGAAATCTCCCAAACAGATGCATGAAACAACAAGATATATTTTTCTGATCATTCCTCTACCCAAGGCCATCAAGAAGACACCTTCAAACTCCCCCCATGTGTGACAGAGCATCCACAATGAAGAAATCTCCTTTCCGGCTCAACGAAGAAAGAAGTGGGATTTCCCGTCAAACCGGTTGCCGGATCGAAGTAAGATTGCACGTGAAGCACCAGAAGAAAAAACCCACATCAAAAATATAATTTTCTTCACAAACGGAGGAGAAAACCAGACCTGCAATTTTGAGGTCCATTAATGGCTGCCGTACCCAGAAGCACTGCCAGGTCTGAAAATTAAAACTTTAAAATCTCCTGGATTATTAAGCGGGTGGGCCCGAAATTTCAAAGGGATGATATTGGGAAAAAACCCATATCAAAAAACTTCGTTCCATGTCAATCTGACTCCCAGAGGCCAACTTTCTAAAAATAGCAGGTCTACTACATAGGAACTGCTATTTCGGGAAAGTCATTAACAGAAGAACCTGCGAAGGAGATGAAGATATCAGAGGTGCACTATAGTTGAGAATTCACCAAAATGGAAATTTTTGGCACTTACTAAAAATAGTAAGTGGGCCCTCGAGCACCTGCTAAAAATAGAAATTTGATCCAAAGAAGTGAGGAACACAGGGAGAAAGGGGAATCAAGGTCACAACACTCAGCTAAGGATCGAGGGAGTTACTTTTTTCACACTTACTAAAAATAGTAAGTTACACTCAAAGAGAAGTTTTGGCACAATGGGATGTACAAGGCTAATCATTTAGGGGGACATCATTGTTCGGGAGCATCCTAGCCATTTTTCATAGGGAATTCGAGATCCACCTTAGTTCATTCAACTGGGTGAGCATTCGGGAGCTAATTTGGAGGAGTTTCACAGTGTGCAAGGAGTTCAAAGATTCAGAGTTTCACTGCATTTGGAGCTTTCCATCAACGAGGATCAACGGACTTCATCGGGTGACATCTACTCTTTTTCTTCTCTCTCTCTCTCTTCTCTCTCTCCTCTTCCCCCCAACTTTCTCTCACTTTCAAATGTTCTAATTCTTCGTTGGGGTTTGCACTTTTTGATATGCCTTTAAGTCACTTAAAAGTGACTTTAGAAACATAATGTAAATTAAGTCGCCTTGCTATTATAAAAGGGACTTAAATATTTAAAGTGGAATATGAACAGTCTTAAGTCATATTAAGGCATATGGAGGGTCATGAGGAAGATGATAAGTCACCTCTCATTCTATAAATTGTAACGCCATTCCCATTGCAAAGGGTTGGTGATTGATCTTGTAAACTCAAGAGTATATTGCACCTTGAGAGAACAAAGGAGATAGCCATTTTCTTCTATTCCCCCCTTCTCAATTTCTTCCATTTCTCCACTATGTACAACTTTTGTCTAAGCAATCAATACAAGAAGAAGGAGTTTCTAGCTTTCTTTGACTAAGGGGTTTCATGATACTTTGTGTTCATCAAATTCTATTTGGTCTTGTTGCTATTTGTAGGGTTGTTTCTTCTCATAATGCATGTGTTGAAGTTTCTAACTAGTGTGTGAAGGAATCTGATTTTCTACCTGCAGCATTAGTTCTCTTACCTCTTTTCTCACTCCCCTTTCCCACTCTACAGATGAAGACTTCCCTAGCAAGAGATTGCTAGCTTTCCGCAGGGTCAGTGGAGTGCCCCTGTTGGATCCCTCGGTCGAAAGGCCACCACAGAAATCCACCTTTTCACGTGCATGCACATACGACAGCTACACCGGTTAAGTAGAGGGACTTAGATTCCCAGAGCGTTGGCAAGAAATCCACAAGTTTTTCCACCTGACAAATTTTCTCGCCAACAGTTTTTGGCACCCACCGTGGGGCAGATTTAGCAGCATCTGCACCCAATATATGACCGCAAGGTCCCAAAAATTAAAAAAAAATCAAATATTGAAAAAATAAAAAAGGAGTTCATGAAAGTCCATTGCCAAAAGATACACTGCTGATTTCTGCACATGACTTTTCACATTCCACAGTGCCCTTTCATGTTCCGACTGTAGAAGTTTTCAAAAGCTGGCTGAAGGAAGACACACCAGGTTGATCAGGTTGAGAGGTGTTGCTGATTCAATTTCGAAGCTTCACAAAATCAGCAAGAACGAATTAGAGATAATCCATACTTCTTCTCTCAAGCCTCCTCTCCATCTGGCTCTTCGAGAAGTTCACCTGGTAATCCTATCCAAAATCCTTAAAATTCTCCAATTTTTCAACCATCATTGAACATCGAGTTCATGAAAGAAGAAGAATTTGAAGAAGCAAGAGCTGAAATAGAAGTAGAAGAAACAATGGTGGATGAAGAAGAAATACCTCAACCCATTGTTCCATGGGGAAGGAATACAGGCCCGCTTGCTCTTGAACCCCCTCTTCATGATCTACCAATGGGTTCCCGCAAGAACTTTCCAAAGTTCAAAGGTGACAACTCACAACATCCTGAAGAACACATTGCTGCTTTCACGACATCATGTGGAATTCTTGGTGTCCAACATGAAGATGTTGCTGTAAGATTGTTCGTGGAGTCCCTCCAAGAAAAAGCAGCAGAATGGTTCTACCTCCTACCTTCCCGATCCATCACTGGTTGGGATGACATCAAGGCTGCCTTCGAGGAAAGATTTAAATCAACTGAAGATTGTCAAGACCTCTTGGTGCAGTTGGCTCAAATGAGGAAAGGAGAAAGTGAAATGATGAGAGACTTCGTGGCTCGTTTCGAATGGTTGCTTCGTAGGATACTGGAAGAAGATTCACCCTCTCAGAACAATATCAAAATATTCTTCATAAATGCTCAATCACCAGAGGTAGGATTTCTCCTACGAAGAGTTCAACCAAGGAACATTGTAGAAGCACAAAGGAGGGCCATTGAATTGGATGACGATCTCATCCTCTCTGGAAAGATCAAGAATCCATCAAAGGGCAAGGCCCAACATCCTGAAGATGAGAGAACCAATCCATCGCTGCAAAAGTTGGTGAATGAGATGGCCTCTTTGAAGAGGGAATTATTTGAACGAGTTTCTTCTCAAAGAAGCAACAGAAATCAGATTGTAGGAGCACCCCAAAGGCTTGCCTTGGAGGCCCCACCCATGAATGTAAATTGTAGATTTCAATAAAGTGAAGAAGAGTTTGAACAAGAAAGTGAAGGTGGTGATTTCCTAGAAAGTGATGAGTTTGAGAATGATACACAAATCAGATTTTGTGAGTATTCTGGAGGTTATGAAGAAGATGAAGAAGATGCACCCAGTTTCTCATGCGCGGTATTCACTCGTTCTCAGTCTGAGAAAAGAGCATCTCCCTCCACTGCTGCAAAAGAAAAGAAGGTTGATGATCCTCCTGTGGCGACTCTGAAAAACAAAATAATCAGTCGAGGATCCCCACTTCCATCTTCCATGAAGTCTGCATTGTTGGACCCTGATCCCATAGCAAGTAAGAAGACTCCCGTAATCCCAAGTAAGTCTTCTAATGTCTCTTCCAAGTCTAAATCTAAATCTGCTCCTACAAAATCTAATTCCTTGAAAGCTCCTAGTGTGCCTTTCAAAATACCCTCCATTCCTCAAACATCAAATCCTGCTCCTAAGCCTATCCAGACTCCAAAATCAGTCCCTTCACCCCCTTGTCCACATCTACTCCCTTTGACTTCATAGAATATGCAAACAAAGCCAAAGTGCAGATTACTGAAACTGAATATTTGTGGACTCATCCTGAACAATTTGAGAGGTTTGTCCGATACATCAGGAGTGGTAGTCTAACACCCAATGATGTAGCTCATCATTCCAAAGGCATGCTACCAAACTCACCTACACCTCCCTCACAGAACATGCTTTCTCTGAGTGCATCAAAGACTGATAAAGTTGAACCTTTCTACGTCTCCCTTCTTGTTGGAGAATATGTACTGAACAATTGCATAATAGATTCTGGTGCCTCAGACAACGTGATGCCTTTGAAGGTTGCCAAGGCTCTTAAACTTACAATGACTCCACCTAGTGGCTCTTGTTACTCTTTGGAATAAAAAAAGGTCTCACTTGTAGGGAAGGTTAAAGATGCACAGGTGGCTCTCGCCAGATTTCCAGACAAGAAAGTTTCAGCGATGATTTTGGTAGTAGACGTCCCAGCCTCGTTTGGAATGTTGCTGAGTAGAAATTTCTGCTGAGAGTTGGGAGGGAAAATTCAGATGAATTGGTCTTTTGCAACCATACCAGTGAAGGGAGACATGGAGAAATTACTTCCCGAGAAGAAGATGAGGTACACAGTATGAAATTCTGGAAGCCCGGAAGCTAACATCTTGTATCAAGGTAGCAGGCAGATGAATCACTTTGTGGCAACCGAGGAAGAAGAGGATATCCCCATCTTGATAGGCCCAGACATGCCTTCCCAAAGAGATTTGGATTTTGAAGAAGCATTGAGGAGATTCGAGTTACAAGAGGACAGCCCCAAATCACCAGATGATGCAGACCACGAGGAAGAGGAGATGGTTCTTGATGATTTTCAAGAAGAAAAATCAATTTATATGATTTTACAAGATGAGGAGTTATTCTCATTCCCATTTGGGGATGAAGATGATCTCAGTCAAGCCATCTATGGAGAGAAAAATCAGCTTGTGATGAGCCCGTGAAAGGTTTGAAAGAAATGTCTATACAAGAACTACCTAGAGCCGCAAAAGAAACTGAAGATCTTGAGCTCAGTCTCAAGCTCCTAATGCAAGCCACAAATCTGCAAGACAAGTGTGAAGCTGATTTGGAAGCCTTAACCAATGTGAAGGTTGGCCATATTGAGATAAGGCAAGATGAAAAATATGATGCCACTCTTGAGCTAATGATTGATGGATGCAATAACGAAATGGAGATATTTTCCATTTGAAGATGAAGACTCTTTCCATGATGAAGAAATTGAAGCAAGGAGTTTCAAGACCTCCAAAGATGAAGCTCTTTTTGATGAAGGATCGGTAGAGTGCAGTGATTCCCAAGATGATGAGGTAATCCCTCCAGATAGTTTCTTTGAGTTGCAAAATAAAGATTCTTCAAATGCGTACAAAGAGGGACTACAGGAAATGATGAAGCATTACTCCGTGCAAGAAATATTAGATGCAGTAGAAGTTACCCGGAGCTGATTCTTGATCTCTTCACTCGTGCCATGGGCATACAAGAAAAGTATGAGGTTCACCCAATCCCTCTGTCAGTACTCAAGCACCTCGCAGTGGAGTAAAGGAAAAGGATGAATCAAATGTTTCTCATGGAAAGATGTCAATGAGCATAGACCTGGGAAAGAAAGTAATCAAGAATGTTCAAGTATTTTGAACAAAAATCAGCATTGGGGCAACGATGAGATGCTCAATGGAAAATCAGCTATATGGATAAACATGGAAGGCAACTGGCACTATGAGACTGACTTCAAAGAACATGAAGGCAGTGGAATTTCCAAGCAAGGACCTGAGCATCAAGAAGCTCACATGGACTCACTCCTACCAAGTAACAGACAATTGTGAAAGCACCTGGCTTTCATAAACAATTAAGGAAAGGAGGCTACTTTCTGGAACCCGTCAACGGCTTCGCAGAACATCATCATTCGGTGTTGCCTCTTCAGGGGTAACTTTTGAGAAATGAAAAGTACTTCAGTGAAAGCGGGTTGTCCTTCACTTTGTACCATAGGTGATTGATAGGTGTTTTTCCCTTTCTTTGTGTGTGTTTCCCTTCCTGTTGTGTGTTGTGTGTTTCCTTTCCTTCATTTTTGTGTGTGTATGTGTTTCCTTCTTCTAATCTTCCTTTCTAGAAGTTGTACATGACTCCGCAGGGCCCAATGGATAAGGCACTGGTCAACAAATTATATGGTCTAAAATTGAGATTCTAGATTCCCATGTCATGTCTTCACTATGCTCAGTCCATGTCATGTCCCCAAGCTAGAGCCAGCTGTTTTCGTGAAAATGTGCAACAGGGAAATTGGAAGTTTCCAAGCACGACAACTATACCCCTATGTCAAAATTTTCATGTTTTATCATTCCTAGGAACCCCAAGTCAAATCCTGTTAGTCAAATTCACCCCATATTTGATGTTAAATTGGTCCCCTAGGTGATTTAGGAAATTCTATTCATTCCCCTAGGTGATTTTAGGGAGTTTTGAAAAGATGCTATCTTCTGGTAGTATTGGGAAGGGCTATCGCTGGCCTTCCCAGGACTGGATTCAACCCCCTGGAGTGGAAAAGAATGGAAAAATTCAGCATGGAGGTGAATGGAATACCTTAGAAAATCATGGAAATGATTTTGGAAGGTTTGGGGAAGTTTTGCAAGACTTGGAGCAGTCTGAGTAAAAAACAAGGTTCACAAGCCTAGGCGGTACACAGGCCTAAAACAGCTGCTGAGCTTCAGAAGAAGATTTTGGGAGCTCCGGATGGAGTTGGAAGTAAAAAAAAACATATTCAGAAAGAGGATTCCAATACCTACATGATGGTGAAATAATATTTTTCACAACACCTTGGCGCATATGATTGGAAGGCAGTTTTTCTCAGGCACAAGTGGAGTCCCAGATAAAAAATCTGATTTTTCAGGGATCATATGGTCGAATTAAGACATGAGACCCACATAATTGGATTCAAAATTCCATTTCCAGTCAGGATCATATAAAATTTCACCAATAAATTCCACCGGGAGCTCAAGTTATCTTCATTCCAAGTTACCCTCTCAAAGGCAGTTCAGGACTTAGTCATTTTTTCGAGAGGACACGTGTCAGCACCAGGAGCCTGGCGGGATTTCATGTCCCTGACGTCCCTAAGGTCAGGTACATCAGCCCTTGGAAAATGTTCCCAGCCCCCATGTGACCTCTGGGACCCTCATATGACCTCCAGACTTGACAGTTCAGCCCCCAGGTGCTTATTTGGAGCATGCATTCCCTGCCGTCGGATCGGGCGCCACGTGTCAGCTCCAGGACCACCGTGGAATTTGATGTCCCTTATGCACCTGAGGTGGGGGACATCAGACCTTGAAAAATTTTCCCATCCCCCATAGGGAGTCTTATGGACACTCACGTGACCGCAGTTCAGCCCCCAGGTGCATTTTTGGAGCATCCATTCCCTGTCGTTGGATCGGGTGCCACGTGTCACCTCTAGGACCACCGTGGAAAATGATGTCCCTTATGCACCTGAGGTGGGGGACATCAGACCTGGAAAAATGTGCCCATCCCCCATAGGGAGTCATTTGGACACCCATGTGACCTCCTTTCAGCTCCCAGTGCTTTAAATCAGCTTTTTCCTCCTTCATTCCCTGTCGTTGGATCTAGTGCCACGTGTCGCCGTCTTGCTCATTGTGGAAATTGATGTCCCTCACATCCCTGAGGTCAGGGACATAAAGCATGGAAAAATTCACCCAAGCCCTACCTGTGCATATATTTTTGAAATTTTTCCAAGTCTCACTTTTTCCCGCTTCTAACTTCTAACAGTTATATGTGCACTTCATTCCTCCATACTTTGCAACATTCTTCCATCACTCCACCATTGAAAATGCTCAGACCTGCTCAACCCAAGAACTGAAACACATTCCCCACAGTGATGCACAGGTCTCAGAAGGAATCCTCATCAAAACAAGAAGGAGAAGCGAAGAAGCACAGAAGGAGAAAACAAGAAAACTCCATAGCCATGAAATGAGAAGTTGAAGAAATCTCCCAAACAGATGCATGAAACAACAAGATATTTTTTCTGCTCATTCCTCTACCCAAGGCCATCAAAAAGACACCTTCAAACTCCCCCCATGTGTGACAGAGCATCCACAATGAAGAAATCTCCTTTCCGGCTCAACGAAGAAAGAAGTGGGATTTCCCGTCAAACCGGTTGCCGGATCGAAGTAAGATTGCACGTGAAGCACCAGAAGAAAAAACCCACATCAAAAATATAATTTTCTTCACAAATGGAGGAGAAAACCAGACCTACAATTTTGAGGTCCATTAATGGCTGCCATACCCAGAAGCACTGCCAGGTCTGAAAATTAAAACTTTAAAATCTCCTGGATTATTAAGCGGGTGGGCCCAAAATTTCAAAGGGATGATATTGGGAAAAAAACCCATATCAAAAAACTTTGTTCCATGTCAATCGACTCCCAGAGGCCAACTTTCTAAAAATAGCAGGTCTACTACATAGGAACTGCTATTTTGGGAAAGTCATTAACAGAAGAACCTGCGAAGGAGATGAAGATATTGGAGGTGCACTATAGCTGAGAATTCACCAAAATGGAAATTTTTGGCACTTACTAAAAATAGTAAGTGGGCCCTCGAGCACCTGCTAAAAATAGAAATTTGATCCAAAGAAGTGAGGAACGCAGGGAGAAAGGGGAATCAAGGTCACAACACTCAGCTAAGGATCGAGGGAGTTACTTTTTTCACACTTACTAAAAATAGTAAGTTACACTCAAAGAGAAGTTTTGGCACAATGGGATGTACAAGGCTAATCATTCAGGGGGACATCATTGTTTGGGAGCATCCTAGCCATTTTTCATAGGGAATTCGAGATCCACCTTAGTTCATTCAACTGGGTGAGCATTCAGGAGCTAATTTGGAGGAGTTTCACAGTGTGCAAGGAGTTCAAAGATTCAAAGTTTCACTGCATTTGGAGCTTTCCATCAACGGGGATCAACGGACTTCATCGTGCGACATCTACTCTTCTTCTTCTCTCTCTCTCTTTCTCTCTCCTCTTCCCCCCAACTTTCTCTCACTTTCAAATGTTCTAATTCTTCGTTGGGGTTTGCACTTTTTGATATGCCTTTAAGTCACTTAAAAGTGACTTTAGAAACATAATGTAAATTAAGTCACCTTGCTATTATAAAAGGGACTTAAATATTTAAAGTGGAATATGAACAGTCTTAAGTCATATTAAGGCATATGGAGGGTCATGAGGAAGATGATAAGTCACCTCTCATTCTATAAATTGTAACGCCATTCCCATTGCAAAGGGTTGGTGATTGATCTTGTAAACTCAAGAGTATATTGCACCTTGAGAGAACAAAGGAGATAGCCATTTTCTTCTATTCCCCCCCTTCTCAATTTCTTCCATTTCTCCACTATGTACAACTTTTGTCTAAGCAATCAATACAAGAAGAAGGAGTTTCTAGCTTTCTTTGACTAAGGGGTTTCATGATACTTTGTGTTCATCAAATTCTATTTGGTCTTGTTGCTATTTGCAGGGTTGTTTCTTCTCATGAATGCATGTGTTGAAGTTTCTAACTAGTGCGTGAAGGAATCTGATTTTCTACCTGCAACATTAGTTCTCTTACCTCTTTTCTCACTCCCCTTTCCCACTCTACAGATGAAGACTTCCCTAGCAAGAGATTGCTAGCTTTTCCGCAGGGTCAGTGGAGTGCCCCTGTTGGATCCCAGTCGAAAGGCCACCACAGAAATCCACCTTTTCATGCGCATGCACATACGGAAGCTGAATTTTCTCGCCAACACATCTCATGCGACTCCACATGGTTTTTGACTGTTATTGGATGGATTGCATTTAAGATTTATGTTGGATTTAAATGATGGATATTTAAATAAGGGAAATATGAAGTTAATGTAAAGGAAATTAAAAAAAAATCCTAGTTAAGAAGCATAATAATGAGGTTGTTACACTTGGCCTCTACGGAAAGATTCGGGTTCTCAGGACTTTGGAATTTTGCGAGACTTAAGAAAATTTGCTGATTGTTGATGGGATGATCCGTGTGTCCTTGGGGACACATGGTGTTGATCAGTGCCACTTTGAACTTGTGAATAATTTAAAACAATTTCAATAAATTTGACAGTTTGCAAACAATGAAAAATGTGAAGAAAACCATCATTTGCATGTTTACAACCCATTTTGACTCGAAAAAGTGCATAACTTTTATGTTTTTATTCCTTTTCACAAATCAGACATAATAAACATTTAATCAAGCCACTGAAAACACATATTGCGATCAAATCAAATATGAATCAAAGAGTTAAAATTTAAATCTATAAACAAACTATAAACCTAGTTAAACTCTGTCATTTTAACCAGTTTAATCAAAATGAAAAACCAAAGACTTTTAAACATGTAAAAGGTATTTTAAAATCAAGTTTTAACATCCAATGCATAAAGGGGGTTCCATTGTCTTGTCAAAAGAGAATGAGGGTGTGTTGGTCACAACACAAATATTCTTGCAAATAATAGTCCAACCAAGATGTCATGTTAACACTTATATTGTCATTACACATGCCTCCAATGCTTCCCTAAAGTATTCATCTTTTGCATATTGTCATTTCATGGATTTTGTGAGTATGTCGGTCAATATAGAGTATTGATAAAATGTGAACAAATAAAGAGAGTAATGTTATAAGCATAAGGGACTGAGAGGGGGGGTTGAAATCAATCCTTCAATAAATTTATTTTCATTTACCAACACACATATTCATACATTAGATTATATATGCAACATCCATAATCACGTTTTCATATATGCAACATCCATAATCACGTGTGTTCTTATTAAGATATGCAAAATCAACCACAAGAGCAAGAAAGTAAAGTACTCAACACAAGAACACCATATGTAAGTGGGAAACCCTCATGGGGAAGAAAACCCACTGAAAATATGCTTATATTACTCAAAGAAAAGTAATTTAGTGAAGCACCAACTTCACAAGGAGCACCAACCCATGATTTAGTGAGGCACCAATCCCACAAGGAGCACAACCCCTAGTTTAGTAGAGCACCAACCCTACAAGGAGCACCAACCCCTAATTTAGTGAAGCACCCACTCCAAAAGGAGGCTAAAACCCCCTAAGGATGACCAAGAACCAACTCAGCCACCTGAAGATGTTTGATCTCTTGAAAATTTTGCTGCCACAACTGATGGAGATCACTAATTCAGCTCACAAACCCTAGCTCATACCCTAGGGCATCAAACTTGCATAATCTTGTTCTTTATTCACTTGTCTTGCCTCTAATATCTTGCTCTCATGCTGACATGAATTCCTCAATTTGAAAAAAAAACTTTATCTTCCTTCAATATATATGCCTTAATACCTACAAACAACACCTCTCTAGGTTGCACAACTCCCCATGCAAGACTAGTTCTCAAAATGAGCTAAAACTTCACTTTTATAGGCATTTCTTCTTTCTTAACCAAAAGGAGGTTAGTCCCTTATGATACATTTCGAACCCATAACACCTTTATAAACATTCATAACCTTTCAAATTACAATAGTTACATATGACCCAAGTAGGTTATGCCTAGCCAAAACCCTCATCACATTGTCAAAATGGCCAAAATGGGCACATTCTTAAAAATGCCCTAACAATATTACCATGCTTTTTCATGACCCATGAACCCTTACATATGATTAAACACCATTAAACATCCATACATGTTGGTCACAATTAATGTCAACCAATCAAATTATTTCATTTCTGGGGCCTAGTTCTCTTTACAATTCTCAAAACAGTTGTTTCATGTACCCTTCACCACCCTCGAAACTGTCATCTGATCACCAAATCACTCACACTAAATGAAAACATGCCATGTACAATGACTCAAAAGAAATTTTAGAACCTTTATAACACTTATAAGCATTTTAGAAGTCATGAAACATCTCTCACTTCAAACCAAAACAAGTTTTGTATTCACCAAATCAACCTACCAAAAAATCTATCTCCAAAGGTTAGCTCATAAAACTATTTTTGAAAGTACTCAAGACTAAAAAATGGATTCATTGGATGCCAAATTAATCCCTCTTCACATTATAGGTGATAGGAATCATCACCCAATCCATCTCATGCTTCAAACAATGTCAAACTTTCATCAAAACAAATGTTGTCTTGAACTGCCAAAAATATTCTTACTCAAACAATTGCCATTGAAACCTATAAAAATCACCTCATCAAGAGGCAATAAATATATCACTCTAAATATATTTGAATTTAATTTCGAACACAACTTGAATCACCTCAAAATTCCACCCATGTAGCTCAAGTTATGGCCAGACCACTGAACACATCTTTTTGAGATCCCAAAATTACCCTTTGACCATTCAACCTGTTTGGACCTCAAAACCTTATGAACTTGCATGAACTTGATAATCCTCCATGTACATCTATAACAACTCACATGGATTCCATAATGACAATTTAGTCCATACCTCATTTGGCAACTTTCTCCTCAAACTAAAACTCTTGAGAAATAAGCATTTTTTGGTGGGGCCCACATATGGTTACATGACCTCAACCATACCATTTATGGATATCTGAAGAGTCCTCTACAATATCCAATCATCACATTTGATGAAGAAAACAAAACTAGGTCACAATTCACCTTTTTCTGACAACATGCTCCTAGTTAAGGTTTAGTTAGGGTTTTAGACCAACTTAACTTCTGAACGATCATTCTTAAAAACGTGACGATAAAACCACCTCATTATTTTTTTGAAATATTCATAAACTTACCTAAGATGCTATTCCTAATATCCCAAATAGGTCCCATGCAAAGCATACAGTTCACAACGAGCATCTGAAGGTCCATTTAGCTTGAAAATGCACATTGCAACTTGACCATTTTCACAAAACTTGCATATCTTCAAAATATTCAACACGGGAACTTGAAACTTGGCATGAGAGCACCATGAAAACATCCCTATAACTTATTAAACTCACCACATATATCAAATACATCTCAAATTCTCTACCTAATCTCAGACTTACCTTTGCATAAATTGTTAGATTATCACCTGTAGCTTCCCAAGGACCTCAAATATGCTCTGAATCACTTAATACAACCTTGAAACTCATCAAAAAACTCTATAAATGACCCAAGCATACCTCATACACCATGATATACCTGATAAAATGCATTCATGATCTCAAATGGATCCAATCCACTATGTCACACCTCATAGCTACTCTACTTGCTCCCAATGAGCACCTGTGACATGGAGAAAGACCTGTACCTACACTATGCCACTGATGTGAGTGCTCAAGAACTCTCAAATCAGTTGGAAAAAATTACAACATGCTTCCCAAACATCAAAGAATATCATACTATTAAGCTACACCTCCTAGGCACCTGTATGGGCTTGCAAGAGAAAACATACTTCACCAAATCCCAATGTAGTAGCTGATAAACCTATGAACCATCATGTTAGCACCATATACAACATCATTACATCACCATACACCATCAAAATTTTCATTAATGTGGTTATGTATCAATGACAACACCTATTAGGACACCATGCAAACAATATCCCCCTTTGTCATTGATGAAACCACCTTCAGAAACATTTTTTACAACCAAATGACAAAGGCACACCTATGAGCTCACCTTCTTCTACATGTTTCAGATTTTCATCCCCCTTGCTCCATTTATGAAACATAGGCTACCAATGATCTCAATTAGCTAAAAAATGACAACAACAACTCGAAACAAGTCTTCTTTCAAGCAATGCAAACCACCAACTCCCCCCTTGAACTCAGAATTCCCCTGGGACTGAAAATTGGTTTCATTTTTTATCTGACCTTTCAGTAGAAAATGATATCCTTCCGGATCCTCTATGAGAGCTGAAAAATAGCTCTTTTCTTCTGATATTCCATATTTTGGCCTTCTTCAAAGTTCAACTCCATGCTTAGGACCAATGAATTCTGACTTCCAGGCTTACAAATGCTAACTAGTAAGACCACTTTCATGATGAACTATTACCTTCAGTGCATTTTTGACAATCTTCCAGGCTTCTCTAGGCCTAACACATCATCAGGATATTCAAACCCTTCATAGCTACCTCTGCAAAGATACATTCTTTTTAATTGAAACTACAAAGATTCAACTCTTGACTTTGATTATAATGTCTTTGAAGATGAGTCATCAATCTTATCACATTCCTTGAGACTGTATTCTCAGTGATTTCACTACTTCTTTCAAACTTGATAGTCTTGTTTGAACTAGAGTCTTGCTTTCTCTTTGGAATCCACTTAGTCTTACATCAACATTTTCTTAGTCAAATCAAGCCTATCTTGCTAACTATCACACTTGCATTTGAGATTAGAGATTTTCTCCCCCTATCCTAATAGTCTTCACAAACTTGATGACCTGTATTCTTTGCATTGACTGCCACTGTAACAACTGCAATCAAAGAACCCTCTGATCAACCATCAACAAGTTCTTCTTCTTAGTCAAACATGCATACTTACACACTTCATTTACATTTTAACCTCACTGCAACTATGGACTCACACACATTCTTATGCATTTGAGAATCATTCACCTCTTTATGTCTAAACAACATATTTTACCTGTGGGTGGACCTACAAAGAATTCAAGCACATATAAGATCAAACACTCCTTATCTTCACTTTTTACAAAAAAAATGCCATGCTCCCCTTGACTATCTTGTAAAAAATTCTACATAACATGGATAACCTTGATTAGAGCACTGGCACTACCTTTTATTTTACTTCACAGATCACTGATCTTAGACAATGAAGAGCTCATTTTCACGCATTGGAGAGGATTAACCTTAATGAATACTTCATCCTTAATACATTATTCCTTCTTACACACCTAACACTATTTGTCACAATCCTTGAAATAGAATTATACAAAAAACTTGTTCAACCTTTCATGATCATTCATATACACAGACTCCTATAGACATCTTTCCTTGTGTTATAAAACATAGTAGGATATATTTTTTCCTTGAGATATTTTATAACACATAGGTGATCAATTTGATACTTGCCTTCATGCTCTTTAGATGCATGTTATCCATCCTAATTAATGAAATTGAGCACTTGTACGTTCACATAAGCACCACTGGTTTATTCAAAATACTATCTCAGAGCACTGTAGCTTTGTCTCAATTTTCACCTGATCCTCCTTTTTCATTCAAGAATAAGATTTTGAGACATTTCAAACTTATACCATCAACCAACTCTACCTCCTTGATCTGAGAAACCAACATTACTGTAACTGTACTTACAAAAATTGAAGCTCCAAATTTATTTCTTGATGAGAGCATTTCTTCCTAGGATAATCTTCTACAAATCTCAAACCACTTTTCTTGAACTCATGTTATTGTATCTTCTTCATACTATAGTCAAGACCTTTAAGCTTAATGTGAGTCACTGGAACAAGTCATATGTTTACTTGAGCATGAGCTACAAACACCAGCTCCTCATTTACAAAATTCATTATTGATACCTTCAACATTGCATTAGTAACTGTGTATACCTCAGACTTATACTTTACATTTGAAGAAACAATAAATTATTGTCTCATACCAGTTTAAATACTTCACAAGGGCTAATGGCATTTTAAACTAATAAGATTTTAAGTTTAGACATGTAGCTTCCATTCTAGATCTTAAGACACATAACAGAGCACAATTTTCTAATGATCAATACTTTGGAGTGAACCCTCATCTTAGTTTTTGAGGAGCACTAAGATTTTTTGAGTCACAATTCACATGTAGCCTCAATAATGGCTTGAAGATTCATTGTAACCTGCAACTTCTCATTTCCCTACTTGATGGACTAGACTAGCTCCATACAACTTCATACTTCTTGTTATGACCTCTCGGTGAACCGAGACAATATAACTCTTGAAAAATATGTATCTTCAATATTACTCAAGCCCCTAAGATTATTTCAACACATCTTTTCATGAATTTGAATGTTTCATTCAAGCAATTTGAGGATAACCTTAGGGTTTCATTGATCAAACCCCTGCAAACATATTTATCATAGAGTTCAAACTTTAGTGTAATATTCAAGAGACACTCAAACAACATACACTTTTGATCATTTAGGAATCAAAGGAATCTCCTCAAATCTCTCATATTTGTAGATGAATTCAACTAGAACTTCATCCCTTGCTTCTTTGAGGACATCTATATCTCTGCAACTTACAAAGTGTTTGTTTCATGACATTGGAAAGATCTTATAGAAGCTCTGTAACTCTTTAAGAGAATCAAAAATGACTATAGAAAACCCTAATTCATACTTGAATATCCTTCTTACCACATTACACATATCTCTGACTACTTGTATATGCACACAATTCTATTTACCATACTAGCATGCTTGTAGATCAACTTTAAAGCCTAGATCCCTGATGAATGCAACTTGATACTCAATACTGTCAACTATCTTTGTTTACATTCTATGAATAGCCTTTTTGAACCCTGCTTATGGTATGAAATGATAATATCTGAAGCCTAATATTGTGACACAAATAATTTACTCTTGAACTTTAGACAACAGAGACCTTATCAAAGATATAAAAAAACCCATTGCACCTTAAGACTCCTTACTTCATTAATACATAAGCACTGTTAACAAACTCATGAATCTAATATGATAAATTACTAACCCCCTTGATTACTTAAACAATATGATGTTTACACAAAATTTGACACATCATAGCCACCTTGAAGATGTGAATGAATCCTTCATAGACCTTGTAGACTCTTGATGGATCAAGGATATATAGAACAAAAAACTCCTTCTTGGCAATGTAGAATTAATGACTTAGAAATTGAACATGTGACAAACCTTGACACAAGGAATGACATAGATTCCAAGAATCATACACCATCACTCTTGATAACAGACTTAATATCTCATGTAATTACGATTTCCTTACTTCTCAATATTCCATTTTACATAAGACATACTACACAGACCTAACACTTTTGATTTGAAGATACAAATCCTCATTGTCAAAACAATGATTGACACATTAAGATTCCAACATGACTTCATGTTTCCCTAGAGATCACTGAGGTTAGCTATTCATGACTCTAAGAGATGACATATATTACACACCAAGTCTTTAACAATTCTTACTATATAACAAAATTATAATACATACCTTATGATCATAAGATCTTGAAACTTGACCTTATAGTATTTGGATGTCTAATAGGATTAGGCCTTGAAAATATTTTTTTGTCATGAACACCATCATATTCACTTGCTTTAGGACTAGGACCATCTACTAGATCTGCAAGAGTAGGCTTTTCAACTTCTTTGATCTTTAGGGTTTGACTCTCCTATTTGAGCTTGTCTTATTATTCTTCCTTGGATTTAGTGTAGTTGACAAATCTTTGATTTTAGTCTTCAATCTAAGGTTCTCCATCTTATGAAATTCCAAATCTTATTCTAGATTAAATACCACCTCTTTGAAGTCAACTTGTCCATGCAAACACACCTCACAAGGCTTGTTTCTTAGTCTTTCACATTCCTCTTCCTTTGTGCTCAAATCTTAAATGGCCTCCTCCAATTGAGTATTAAAATATTGTATGGTTTCTTCATCCTTATTAGCCATGGATTTAAATTCCCAATTCTCTTTTCTTATTTTCCTTTTCATATTGTGCTTTAAGGATCTCCTTCAAGCTGTCTAAACTTCTTCACAAGGACCCGCTCTTATACCAATTGTTAGAAGTACAAGAGACTGAGAGGGGGGTGAATTAGTCCTTCAATAAATTTATTTTCATTTACAAAACTATAAATTCACCCATCATATATTTTATATAACATCCATGATCATGTGTGCTTATTTAGTTACGAAAAAACAACAACAAGAGCAAGAAAGTAAAGTACTCAACACAAGAACACAATATGTAAGTGGGAAACCCTCATGGGGAAGAAAACCCACTAAAAATTTTCTTATAATAAAAAAAAATGTAATTTAGTGAAGCACCAAATTCAAGAGGATCACCAACTCTTGATTTAGTGAGGCACTAACCCCACAAGGAGCACTAACCCCTAGTTTAGTAGAGCATCAACCCTACAAAGAGCACCAACCCCTAATTTAGTGAAGCACCCACTCCACAAGGAGGCTAAAACCCCCTAAGGATGACCAAGAACCAACTCAGCCACCTGAAGATGTTTGATCCTAAAAATTTTGTTGCCACAACTGATGGAGATCACTGATTCATCTCACAAGCCCTAACTCATACCTTAGGGCATCAAACTTACTCTTTCTCCTTCTTTTTTTACTTGTCTTGCCTCTAATATCTTGCTCTCATACTGCCATGACTTCCTCAACCTGAAACAAAATTTATCTGACTTCAATATATTCCTTCATACCTGCAACCAACACCTCTCTAGGTCACACAACACCCCCATGTAAGACTAGCTCTCAAAATGAGCTAAAACTTTACTTTTATAGGCATTTCTTCTTCTTTACCCAAAGGAGGTTGGTCGCTCATAATATTTTCGACCCATATAACTCTATAAAATTAATAATTTTTAATTACAATAGTTACATATGATCCAATTAAGCCGGCCTAGTTAAAACCCACATTACAAGTGCAAAAAATGGCTCAAAACCCCATGGGCACATTCTTAAAAATGCCCTTACATCAAATGTATACTTTTTCATGAACCAAAAACCCTTACATATGAGTAATACATAATAAAAAATTCAGTCATGGTCACAATTACTATCAACCAATCAAATTATTTCATTTACGGGGCCCAGTTCCCTTTATAAACTTCAAAACAATTGTTTCCTTCACCCTTCAACACCCAGGGAACTTCATAATGCCACAAAATGGGTTCTAATGAACTAAAACATGCCATGTGACAACTCAAAATAAATTTAAGAACCTTTATAAAACTTATAAGCATATTAGAAGTCATAAAACATCATTCAATTCAAACCACATGAACATTTGCCTTCATTAGATCAACCTGCCAAAAAATATTTTTCCAAAGGTTAACTCATAAATTAAAATATACATGCAATAAAGACCTAGAAATTAATTGATTGGATGCAAAATTCATCCCTATTACCTCTCTAGGTGATAGGAGGCATTACCAAATCCATCACATGCTTCAAACAACATCAAACGTGCACTAAAACATATCCTGTCCCTAACTGATAAAAACCTTATTGCTAAAAGAATTCCATTTAAACCATGAAAAATCACTTACTCACTAGGAAATAAACATATCACTAGAAGGATATCTGAATATAATTTCTAACATAACTTGAATCATCTCAAAATTCAACCTATAGATCAAGTTATAGCCAAAACATTGGACTGTGCTATTTGAGATCCCAAAACTGCCCTTTGACCAGTCAGCTTGTTTGAACCTCAAAAAAGCATGAGACTACATGAACATATCCTTAACCCTCCATGTAAATCAATAAAAACTCGTAAACATCATACACAATCAATTTTGTTCGCTACTCCTTTGGACCATCTTGCTCTAAAAACTTCGTCCTCAGAAACTACTATTTTTAGGTAGGGCCCACATATCGCCATGACCTCACCATACATTTATAAAAATCTAAAAGAGTCCTCTTCAACATACAATCATCATATTTTCACTTGTAATCAAAATTGAGTCAGTATACTTCATTTTCTCCAAACTGCTCCTTGCTAGGGTTTTATACCACTTTACCTTCTTAACGATCGTTCATAAAAACGTGACAATCAACTAACCTGATTATTTTTGTGAAACCTTATAAACTCACCATAGAATCTTACCTAAAATCCAAAATGTCCCATTCAAAACACACTATTCACAATGAGCATATAAATTTGTAATTCGAATTGGAAATGCACTAGATTTGACACTGTCTTACAAAATCAACTATATCTAACAAAATAATCAACATGGGAACTTGAAATTTTTCTAAGAGCTATATGAATCATCCCTATAACATCTCAAATCATCATAATATCAATTCCATGTTTCAATATCTCTAGTCATTAAGACTTACCTATGCATGCATGCTAGATCCTCACTGTAACAACTAGGGCCAACTAAAATAATGCAAGAACTGAACATGAAACATCTATAAAGGACCCAAAAATACCTCATACACTATGATATCCCTGATAATATGCATTCATGATCTCAAATGGCTCCAATCCACTCTGTCACACCTCATAGCTGGTCTACTTGCTCCCAATGAGCACCTGTAACATGGAGAAACACTTGTACCTGCACTATGCCACTGCAATGAGTGCTCAAGCACTCTTAAATCATGATAGCCAACATGTAAAAATTCTTCTCGAACATCCAAGAAAATCATACTATTAAGATACACTTCCTAGGCACCTGTATGGGCTTGCTACACCAAGCATACTTCACTTAACCCAATTGTAGCGGCTGATGAATATCTGAACCATCATGTTAGCACCATATAAAACATCATGACATCACCATGCACCATTTAATTTTTTATTAATGTGGTTTTTCATCAATAACAACACCTATTAGGACACAATGCCAATATGTAATGTAGTGAGAGAGGAACCAAACATGAGCTAACAAATAGTTTGTTTATTGAATGTGTATGAAATAGCTTTACAAGAAGTGCATGAATTAGAAGTGGAGAAGTGTAGCCACCACTTAAATAGGTGGATACATGTAACTTCCATCTATCTTGATAACACTTAAGTAAGCTAAAAATATGTGTAGGATGTTGGTGTGTGTACTTGTCCACATCACGTGGTGAGTCATCTCACTTAAGTGAGGTCATAAGTATTAGGTGTTTTAACGGTTATGAAAAGATTCTTTCATACACATTAGTATGCATCAATGCGTCATATGGGAGTTACTTTCTATTTCAGGAATGTAACTCCTCTTCTCCACTTGAGGAGGTATGATGACATGCATTAGGGGTTACACAACACCTTTAGTTGTACCCATTTCCTTTCTTTTAGATCCATGATGGAGGAATGAGATGAACCTTTTCATTTTATTTGCATGCACATTTCATGATTGATTTCTTGTACCCCATGGAACTTTGTCACGCTTCTGGAGTGTAACTCTATTGACGTTCACGTTATCCCACATGATCATCATTCTCACGTTTTATCTTTGTACATCATGGTATCATAGATCATTGTAGGGATATGTGATACTCACCTTTTGCTGTTACTTACTACTTAGTTTCGTGATTTTACAAGTTTCATGTGTAAGTGTCGTAATGGTCATTCCATTTTTGTGTCATATGCATTGATTCAGTTTTATCATGGGTTCATCTTGTTTGAAGGTTTGTTGGATTGTGTTTTTTGGGGTTTGTAGGTTTTCAACTTTGCATGTAGTCATGGAATTTTGTTGCAGGTTCAATGTGCAAAAAATAAGGTTTCAATGCAGTTCATTTGGGGTGTTTGAAGCTTTTTTTAAGCCCAAATCGGCCCCATCTCACCGAGTTAGGAACCAAGATTTCCCAACTCATCCCTCTCCTTGTTCTTCTCTACGTTGTTCTTACATGCTCTGTGCACCTGGCTCCCGTTTCTTTGCATTGTACTCCAACTCACCATTTCCCACCTACATCGATGCTTACCACACCTGGCTCTTCCTTTTCTACGTGCATCCATCTATCTGACTTATGCTTTGATTTGTGCATTGACCCATCCTCACTTAGACATCGGCCCTAGCTCATATCTGGCTCTACGTGTCATTTTGCGCTCACTCCTCAATGCTCATGTCTACTCCGTGTCAGTCCCTACCTCTTCTCGACCCTGCTCGTGCATTTCTTCCTGTGTCATTTGGATCAATATTTGTGTGTATTGTGCCTTTAGCTTACTGTGTTTCTGCCATTGCCTTGGTATTTGATTAAATAAAAATGGGGATATGGGAAATGTATGATAGTTAGTCCAATCTAGAATGACATGTAAATACAATAGATATATGTAATAGATAAATATGGAAAATGACACAAGCAACTATGAAAATGGAAATTCTAAACCCTAGAGTATTAAGAGATTTAGAATGAACTCAGCTAATTAGAGGAGATCATTGGACTATGTCTTAGAAATGAATAGAGGAACAAGAAGCAAGAACAAATGTGCAGAGGTACCGAAAACGATGGATATGAGCTATCTAGCTAGACTGGAGCTCTTGGAGAGGGACTGGGGTACCTGTTGGTGCTCTGGTCTACATAATGGGTACCCTGGTATGTGCAAAAGGTCAAGAACTGAGTTTCACAGGTTTGGAAGGTGGTCGAAAACCCTCGTTGTGTGTCGCATCAGATTTTGTTGCATTGTGCCAGGTGTCGCTGATAATCCAAGATGAAGGAAAGACCCTAAGCTACCAAAAAATTGGGCTTACTAACTAAGTGGTGCACTAAATTTTGGACCCAAATTTAGTTCTTTTGTGTGTGTGGATCATGCTCCCTAAGTGCTCTTGTTCCAGCCGCACTTTGTGAAGTAGCGAGCAATAATTATATGTAGAATGTAGTATATAATAGAGCATGGAATAGAATAGAATCCATTCCCTATGCTTGTGTGATGCAGATGAAGCATCCTTGTCCTTTGTGATGGAGTTAGTGGATGCAAATGACCTCCAAATGGATGTAACTCTAGGTGAATGATAGTAGTGACTAGTTCTTGGTCCCTTATTATGCTCTCATAACTTTATATTTATAGGGTTCTCTTGATCTAATTTTGTAAATAACCTTGAAATGGGAGACCACCAAAAATATAAGAAGTTAAAACGTTTAGAAAGTGCCCAAAAGGTGTCAAGAAAGTTCAGAAAGGATCGGGACGACCCTGGTGAGACCAGGGTGCCTACGGGTGCCCCAGTGAAAGCTAAAATGACACAAAAAAATGAAAGTTGAATGGGCATGTGGGTGCAAGAGGTTGGGAATGATGAAAGAAAATAAAGTAAGATGGCTAAAAGACGGGGATTAATTAGTAATTTCTTCACTCAAAAACCTTTTAAATAGTAGTATGAGACCGGGACTAAATAATGTCTAAAGTGTATGATTTTATGACTACAGTCTTGGCCTCATTGCTATTTATCCTAGTTCAACTTGGCCCTGTCTCCTACATTGCATTCCCTGTGCATTGTGTTATGTGTACCTCGATGATTATTTTACGCACCTTGGTCATTACACTTGACAGGACCAACTTCATGCTTCATCAGCTCACTTAGACCTCGGTCTCAGCTCGTTTGGCACACATCTCGGCCTCCTCAACATGTGTCACATGCCCCGGTCACCTTTCCGGCTCAACCATTACATGACACCCTCCCCGAAAACTAACTTAATGACCTGCTTGGTCACCTCTACGTTCAATTTGGTTTATCATTCAAAATACTTACTTGATGCTCCCAGCTCACGACATGACTTGATGCCAACTCCCTTGTCATCTCACCCATCTACAACCCTGCAACTCACCGAGAAACTCAACCTCATCTCGCCCTAACTCCACCAATGCAAGTTACCCCCAACTTGCTGAGCTGATTTGGCTCGCCTTCGAGCCTAGGAATTTTTCTCACCCTTTTTAATTTTTTGTAATTTTTTCCTTTTTTTTCAAATTAGTTAATCCAAATTAAGGAAAATTAATCAAAATTCATCATTAAGGGGGAACAATATTTTTGGGCTTCATTATAGGGTTATTGGGATTTTTTGGGCCACTTTTTTGGCTCACCATGAATTATATTTCTCTTCTTTTCTTGTGGCTAGTGAGTGTGTTCTTCATAGCCTTGTGGAAAGAGAGCCCCTCTTTTTCAGTGTTAGATGCATTCTCTCACACTGAGCTATGTATTACCATTGTTCTTGCTTACACCTTTTTTGTGTGGTTACATGTTATTTTTCTGCTTCTGACTAGGACTTATTGTGGCTTCCAATCTTGCGTAATTCGTCACCTACTATAAGGTAGGTGGTCAACCATCCCACGTCATAGAGACAAACCTTATTGTAATCAATGCACTACTTATAAAGTTCTGCAAACATGGGGTTATCATTATTCTTGGGTGTTATACTGTACGCAAACACATTCTTGACTGAGTTCGACGTCTTGTAACTTTGTGTGTATTCTTGCACCTTTATTTATGTGATTTTTTCACTTCTTACACCATGGAGGATGTTGTTTCTAGACTTGAGCATCGCAGTATCACTTCTTAGCCTCCTCTATTTATTTTTGGTAGAGATAACTATACATTATGGCGTGCTTCTATAGAACATTACTTTTCTTAAGAGGGCCTTTCTCCCTTTCTGTATGGGCCAGTTCCTCCATCCACTGATCCTTATTTTCTTGAAGACTACCTTGACATGTGTGAACATGTTGTTAGTCTCTTGATGTTGTATATCTCAAGTCCTCTTTACATTCATGTGGTAGAATCATATCTTCCTCACATTATACGAAGCATCTTTTAGTACTTATTTAGAGACCCTTCAGATATTTTCGTTGTTGCTTCTTCTAACGATACAATTGTCTCCTCTTCCTCTTTATGTGATGAAACTTCTGCTGACACAAACTTACTTGTTTCCATCCCCAATGATAAGGATTAAGCTTCTAGTTCTGATGACAAAAGTCCTACTCTCGGCCATATTCTAGAGTATGTTGACACTCCTCCCTTCTCATCCTACATATGGTAGTCTCATTGCTAGCCTTATACAACCATTGCATCTTCCTCCTTCCACTTCTAGTGTGTGAGGCCCTTTCCACTCCTCCTTCATTTGATGATTCATAATTTTCAAACATCGCTCTTCTGTTTGTCTATCCTCCATTTCGAGACGATTATCTGCTAGACCTTCGTTGTATCTTCACAGTGCCTACTTGTGATGCAGTACATGAAGTTTCTCACCTTCTAGAGGTGTTTTAGAGGATTTCTTCATCTCCTTTGTTAGGATTTCCCCTTCTGGGACTCTTATCACTTTCACTTTTTCAAAGACCATAATTGATCCACCCTTGTTTTTGGATCCTCTTTTTGTTGGGGGTGGTTTCTTTTCCTTAAATTCACTTAGGAATCCTTTCAGATGATGTTCCTCTCTCACACTCTGAAAATTTACGCTCATGGAATTACCTTTGGTTTATTTGCACTCATTTGCTAGACCTATGCCACATTTCAGTGAACCATATTCTGAGTCCTTCATATTACTATCTTCGACTTCCTTTACAAAGTGGGTAGACTTCTAGTACTCCATTTTTATCCTTCCTAACAATATGAACATTGCTTGATGTGGGTGGATCTTCTTCAGTCAACAGGATGAGGACCATTTCATTGACACTCTTCTTAGAGATTTCCTAGAGATGCAGAATTTCGATCCTGATGCGACTTCACATCTTCTATTCATCTTGTCTCCTTCCTCTCCTCTCTTCTTCTTCTTCCAGAGAATTTGTGGTTTGAACTTGGTTACCTCATCAGGCCTCTAGTTTCCAAGACCCTTTGTGCATACTTCTTAGATTGTTAGGGGAGTTTTTCCATCTCTTGTAAGTGGATATTTTTCCCACTTGGTTTTCCTCCATTACTTGAGATCCTTGTTGTTCATGGGTGCCTCATTAGGCTTAGTCACTGGGACCCATTTCTTATTTCTGGCTTATCACCTCATCATAAGTAATGATGAATAGGGGTGTTGGTGTGTGTACTTTTCCACATCATGTGGTGAGTCATCTCACTTATGTGAGGTCATAGGTCTTAGGTGTCTTAGGGGTTATGAAATGATTCCTTCATACGCATCAATATGCATTAGTGGTCATATGAGAGTTACTTTCCATTTTAGAAATGTAACTCCTCTTCTCCACTTGAGGAGGTATAATTAAATGCACTGGGGGTTACATAACACCCCTATTTGTACCCCTTTCCTTTCTTTCAAATATTTGATGGAGGAATAAGATGAGCCTTTTCTTTTTCTTTGCGTGCACATTTTATGGTTGATTTCTTGATCCCCATGGAACTTCGTCACGCTATCGGAGTGCAACTCAGTTGATGTTTACATTATCCGCATGATCCTCATCCTCATGTTTTTGTTTTCTCCATCATGGGAAAAACCATGCAATGGAATAAAAATCATACATTAACACCCCCCTTAGGTGTAGATTAGGTGCATATAATAATTGGGTCACAAGGACAAGGCTTGATGAGGTACCCAAGTATAAAGAAAACCCCTCATAAAGAGGAAAAATAGAGAAAACCCGTAGGAGAAAATATCCTCCAAAAGAGAGAAACATATCACATATAAAATATCCCTTAGTAGGTAAGCACATTATAAGAACATAAAGAATCCCCTAGAAATAGAGAGAGAGAGAAAGAAATATATATGACTAACCAACCACCCAGAAGATGAAGCCTCATGAACTCCCAATAGACCCTACAGATGAAGAAACATAATGTTAGTATAAAGGAATTAATGAAAATTACATCCCAATAAGAAATGCTTGATTTTGTATTGAATTAATCTGGATCTATTTGTATGTAAAATGTTTAGGCATTTTGCTTGACAACCCTACACAATGTTTTTCCATTTTTGAAAGTTGATCAAAATTGTCTCTTTATAAGTACTGACTTGTGTGAAAGGGTTCAAGAGCTCCAGACAGTTTCAAAAGCACAAATTGTACTCATTTTAAAGGTATCTAATTTTATTTCATAATAATGTGATTTAGGGAATATTTTGGGATCCTTGCACTAGTCTTGGGAACATATTCACTTTAGGTACTTTTTAAGAAAAATGTGTTATCAATTATCTGAGGAAAGCCAACATATGTGGAAGGTTTCAGGTGCACATACCACAGTCATTAGAAATATTTAAGGGTCTACTATATGTCAATATGTTCAAGATAAAGTTTTGGAGGCATTTTAAATGGAAACCCTTTATGAAATATAAATCCTTGGCCTAATTTAAGTGTTAATTTGCATATAAGGTTTAAGGAGTTTCGAATAAATCTAGAAACCCTGCGAATAGTAAAAAGAGGGCTCATGGAGTCTTTAACATGTTCTTGGTACTAGTTTTTTGTTGTGATCATTGCAATTTTTCTCTGTGGCTAAAAGCTCCTTTTTACCCCGTTATGCCTTCTTCATTCATTTTTGGGGTTTGGCTCAAAAATCAAGAAGTAAACAATTTTATCCCTTGGAAATTATGTGATTAGATTCATTGGGTGATTTATAGTAAAGATAATGTGTTATATGACCTTGAAAGTCCTAATATTTCTCTAGAAGGGAAATTTTCACCATTCAGTTCCTGCTTAGACCTCCAGATGCACTTTTAGGAACGTTAGTTCCTTCTCACAACTCAAAGTGCACTTTTTGGAAGTACCTAATTCTAATTTGAAGTCCAAAGTGCACCTTATTTCCTTATGACACTACAGAATGCGCTTTTGGGAACTAATTTGTTTGAATTTGATGTTGAGCTTGTACTTTTTCACTTTGGTTCCTCATGGGAGCCAAAAGTGCACTTTTGGCACTTAAGCAAGTTCAAAATTCTATTCGGTTCTTGGGATTGCACTTTTTGTCACTCAAGCGAGTTCCCAATTCTATTTTGAAGTTGAGATGCATGTTTTGGAAACTTAAGTGAGTTTTACCTTATTTTTTCCCATTAACATGCACTTTCTTGGTTCCCATGTCCTATTTTGTTATTGAGGTTGCACTTTTCACTTAAGGTTCCACTTAGAAAACAAAAGCATGCCTATAGGTTCCTCATGAGAGTGAAAATATGTTTTGGTTATGTTTTCCAAAATAAGCCCTGGTTATTTTAGCAGCTTACAGTTTCATTCTTACTCTAGCATCATGTTTTCACGTTGCACATCTTGATGGTTTTATTCCTTGGTGCATTTCTTTGGCTGCAGGTTCTTGCACGTGTATTCAGCACTCTCCTTTCTTCTCCCATTTCTTTCACTTTTTTCTATGCATCTTTCACATGCTCTCACTTTCCTCACTATTATTATGCTATCTCCCCCTATTCTCCTTTTGTGCACATTCCTCCATGAATCTGCTTCCTCCTTCCCAGATACACACACTACATCATGTGCACATGTGAATTTCCTTTGCATTCTTACAAGTATTTAGCATGCCCCAGATGCATATCTTTCTTCCCTAAGTCACCTACATCACTGCGTGCACACTTGATGACCTTTGTGTACTTCCCTCACCTATTTTTCCTTCACACCGATTTCCTCGTGTGTTGACATTTCCTTCTATGCAACCTTATAATGTGCACCTGCTATTTCCTCTTAGAATGCCTCACATATCACCTTCTTCCGAACTCCCGCACCTCCATTTTTTGGATCTTCACCCCTCCTTACATACTTGCATACCTTTACAAGTATGCACCCTTCTCCCTAATCCTCGCGCACCCACTCGCATGCGTATTTGGACTTATTCTTCGTTCCTTCCATCCTACTCCCGCACATGCACCCAAGATTGTAACCTCCATGACAATCACTACACACCATGTTTCCAAATATGGGGACTTTTTAGATAAAGTATACCTCATCACGACAAATGGAAAAGCACTAGATGTGCACCGATTTTGGTGAATAAACGTGTGACACCTAGAAAAGATGAATTGTAGTCAACTTAAATATTCTCATGACCAATCTGATTGTGCCACATGTATAACATGTTTCCCTTGCACTGAAGAACTTCAAATCTCCATAACTCCTTCCACAACTTGAAATCACTTGCTCCTGGTCTCATTGGAAAGATGCTGACATGGGATACACTCTAGGATCTTTAAAATCAGATTTTGGCAGGATTTGGTAGATGAAAATTGGAAAATGCAATTTAGGTCATTAATGCACATCTTCAGTCAACTCAACCACCCAAATTTCACGGGGTTTTCCCTCTTTTCTTCTTCTACAAGTAAACTTACATGGAGAGACAGATTTTATAGAGCTACAAATGGATTTGCAAGAATTTTATTGCATGTTGTTTGTGGTATTGATTGGAAATATGAGTTTTCCCTCTCTTTTCCCTCCTCATCTCCCTTATTCTTCTATGTGTTGTAGAATAATGTTAATTTGTAAATTTTGGACCCTCTTGGATTGTGGGATCATTATTCATAGTAGTGTATTTTGAATTTTGAGTTGCAGGACTCAGATCTAAACACTGTGTGGAATCTTGCCTCCCCCTTTCATTGTAGTCGACTATGCATTCATATGAAGCAATAAAAGTTATGTTTTGTAGCCATCTTTTTCCCTAGATCATGTTTTATTGTATATTCTTGCCTTTCTTTTGTAGAATTGGTATGTTGTGCATGTTTTATATCCTTTGCAAGGTTCTTTTTCTGTTGTGCTCCATGGAAATGGTATGAGTGTTGTTTTAGAAGTGGCACACCTGTCTTCCCTTACTTTTCCCATTTTCCTTCATTTTCACTCATCTAAGAGTGCATACCCCCTTCTTTCTGGTGCTATCACCTCCCCTTAGTTTAGGATTTCAAATTATGCATCTCCTTCTCACGTTGGTTCCTTGGAGTGATAAAGCAGAGTTAGCCGTATTTCTCTTCTTAAGAGTAGTTTTAGCAGTAGAGATAAGCAGAGGAAGTCAGTCTTCTTTGGAGGTCTGTCTTAAGAGAAAGTCACAAAACTTAGAGACAATCCCATGTTGCCTCAAAACCCTAGATCTTCATGATACAAGTGTGGGTGTAATTTTGAGCTCCAATAATTTTGGCACACCTAGTGGGACAAGTATTGAAATATCACATTTCATTATTGATAAGATTTGTGTGTAACTTAGTGATGTCTAGCCTTTGAAGGCTTGTAGCAACACATTTGGTGACTCCCAACATCCATATCTACTGGTTTCTGAAGTGAGAGTTCCTCTTTCATGAGAAGGATTTAAACTGGTCAGCGTGTAACAACTGGTGAAGTCTTTGAATATTTGTTGTTGTCTCCTAGAATAAGAATAAGTAGAGCTATGTGTAGATCTCCATTTCCTGCATGTAGAGCACTTTCTACACCTCTTCCTAGTAGATATTTTGAACGCTCTTATAGATTCTTAAGACCTATTAGAATCATGGTGCATCAAAGAAATCTATCCTTTTCTAGCTTCAATGGTGGTATTCCTTTAGCTCTTAATGCACAACATGATATGCCAATGTTTGCAATCAATATAATTCCTTTTTTCACTGATGAGATTCATACTACCCTTGTTTATCACATTCAAGACATTATAAATTTCTACTCAATTCATCTCATCACTGAAGATGTTGTTGTTAAGCTGCTAGCTTTTTCACTCAAATGAAAAGCACTTCAATGGTATAGAATCTTAAGACCTTCCCCTATTCATAACTGGGATGATCTTAGAAATGCACTTTGTAATTAGTTTAAGGATAAAGATGACAATATCTCCTTGTTAGAACATTTGCAACTAATCAAAAGAGATGCCAATTAGCTAACAAATGACTTGAATTTTAGATTTTAGAAAATATGGGACTTAATTACTATTCCCTTAAGGAAAACCCCATGAGGTGCTTTTATTTACTTCTTAAGAGGATTGAATTATGATATTGCTATCATGAAACAATTTATGGGTGCTATGGAATTTCTTGATTCCTATTTAATAGCCATTAGGGCTGGAAATTGTCTAATCCAAGCTGGAAAGATAACCCTTAGATTACCTATGTATTTGTTCCCTGAATTTCCTCAAACATCTCGGCCTTCCCTTGCTCTGATTCTTGAGAAAAGTTCCCAATACATTGCCTCCACATCCTAATCTCCCCAAAGGTAGAATGAAGATCTATAAATGAAGGCCTTAATTATAATTTTTTTGAATAAAGTCATATCTTTAGAAAAACAACAGGTGGAATCCTTTAGAAATAACTCTAATTAAGGATTTAGTCAAAACCATTAGCCCTTTAGAAATTAGTATACAAATTAGAAGTATGGGTAGAATCAACAAAATGATAGATGACAGGGTCATAATCCACACCTTCCTCTTCAGACAGTTGTTCCTTCGTAACCCCTTCCTATGCCTAGCTCAAGTAAACCATTGGTTCCAGTTTAAAACAATATGGTTCAAGAGACAAAGTGGCGTTTCTCTTATAATTTTCCACATAGTTAGTACAACTGCACATATGCTTTGCATGCGTAAGCATTTATGATCTAAAATGTTTCCAATCATGAGCCATCATTAAGCACGCATGAACTTGATAATAAAGAAGTTCAAGAAGTAAAACTCGAGAAAAATCTTATGTTATTTGGGGTTGATGCCTTTTGCATAATGAATCAATCCATGGACAACTCAAACAAATAGCACACTCAATTTGTTGATAAAACAAGGTCCAAGAAGATAATGTTGGAGACCAACACACAGCCTTCACCTTCTGCCAGATAGAATGATTCACTTCACAAGAATAAGGATGACATAAATTCACCCAACAATACTGGCATACCTGTTAATGTACACAAGGTTTTGCTCAAGGATCCACATGAAGCTACGTGAAAGCCTCCTTTAGCAAATCAAGTTATTGCACAACCCCAAACACCTATCTCGGCCTTGGAACAACTAAGAAAAGAAAATGCTGCACCTTAAATGAACAAATCCATGGGCCTTCCATTCAACATTATTGATTAGATGAAGAAGACAAATGTAAATGTCACAATATGGGATACGTTGGCTATTCCATCACAACGTGACCTCTTGCATGAAGCTCTTGTGCAACTATCTCAAGCTGATCCAATTATTCAAAGAACTCAAGATGATGTCAATTTATGTCAAGAAGAGGATAAATAAGGAAGTAAATTTGTAAAAAATCCACCCTTTATATGTCCTTGATAGTAGGAAAACATCTTGTTCAAAATTACATGATGACTTAGGGGCCAATACTTCTAATATGCCTAAGAAAATTATTGATCTCCTAGGTATTAAGTATAACCATGTATCTAAAGGAGTCTTGGAACTTGATGGATCAACTATTAACATCCTAGGAGTCATCAAAGATATTAAGTTAACCCTTCATGCTTGTCTAAGTTTAACCATAACTCAAGATGTATCAGTCATTGACTTGCCTCCTTTGTTTTCCATTTGTCTATTAAGCGATTTAATTTCCAAAGTGGGTGGTTACTTTTCATTCAGATTGGTCTCATATGCTCCTTAGAACTAGGTATGGTACAAGATTTACCATACAAGATGAGCCTATATTTTCCTATCATGTTGAGTCATATGACCCTTCTCCTCTCCAATCAAATTACCTAATTAAAGAAGACCAAGTGCAAGAGTCAGTTTCAGAAGAGAAACTTATTCCTCCTTCCACACCTTATATTTTATTATATGAGTAGGCCAAGGATAATTATGAATTTGATTCATATGATACTAATGTGGAAACTGAAACTGGCACCAACTGCATTCTTGAAGAAGAGACCACTTTTCCCACATCACTTAATCAAGAAAATGATGATACTTTTGGGCTCTTGAAGATGTTATTTGATGGTTATAGAAGTAGTAATGGAATAGGCACAGGTGTTGTTCTCATATCTCCTAAGGATGAGAATTTCTTCTTCACGCACATGATGTAGTTTGCATGCTCCAAAAACATAGCGGTTTATGAAGCGTTGGTGTATGGCCTTCTTATTGATGAAAAATTATAGATTAAGGCATTGTCGATCTTTGGGGACACTGAATTGGTTATCCAATAGGTAAAAAAAAAGTGTGTGACAAATAATAATATGTTGAAAGCTTATAAGAACATATTTTGGGACATCTTGAAGAGATTTAATGCTCTCAATATGCAGGTGGTGCCAAGAAAATTGAACAAAGAAGCAGATGAGATGGGAACCCTTAGTTTTCCATTCTCACCAGTTGAGGATTTTGTCCAAGGAAATGTGTAGCACATCAAGGTGGTGGTCAGGCCATCAGTTCCAAACAATGAAACCAAATGGAAAGTGTTCGAAAGTGATGCATAAATTGTAAAACTCATTCAAAATGAATATGAATTTTCTTCAAAAATGTAGACTGATTTGCATAAAAACTTTGGTGATTAAGCGATTCAAATTATGAAAAATAAATTTTCAAAAGGATTGGTCACCTTAGAGCATATATTCAGTCTTGATGATGAGTTCAAGGGAGAATGAAAGAACAACAACAAAGCATAGTGATTGCCATTTAGTCACTATTGCATGTGACATAGATTTGTTGCTTGGAAAGGTATGTGCAAAAGACAAGAAACAATCCTTTATCTCATTATGTCAAAAGTATAGTGATATCTTCTCATGTGATTACGACAACCTCAAGGGATTTTATCCAAGTGTTTCGTAACACTCTATTGATGTTGACCCTAATTTCAAGCCCAAAAAACAAAACAAAAGGCCTTCCAACCCCAAGATAGATCCCCTCATGAGGAAGGAGTTATCCAAAATGATTGAGGAAAAGATAATTTTTCCCATCAAGTATTCTACTTGGGTGGAAAATCTTATTTAGGTGAGGAATAGGAATGGAGAAATTAGACATTATGTTTATTTCCAATATTTGAACAAGGCATCGTTAAAGGATCATTAATCTATTCCTTCTATGGAGCACATTTTGTAGACAGTGGCTGACACACAAAGTTTCTCCATGCATGATGTCTACTCCGGTTTCAATCAGATCATGGTAAATGAATATGATCAATTCAAGACTACATTTACAAATAAATGGGGAACATTTGCATAGAAAAAAATACCTTTTGGTTTGTCAAATACAAGCGAACTTTCCAAAGGAAAGTGGACATTTCCTTCAAAGGGTACATCAATGAATTCATCCTTGTTTACTTGGATGGCATAACTGTCTTCTCAAAGTAGATTTGTTGATCACATCGGTGCATCTTGAGAAACTCTTTTAGAGATGTAGGGAATTTTGGGTGTCACTTAATCCCTAAGAAGTACAAATTTAATGTTTCGCAAGGAAATACTTTTTGGCCATGTTGTTTCAAATGATGGACATTTCCATTGATCCTTGAAAGAATCTCAGTCATTCTCTCCCTCTCTTTTCCATCTCACAAGAAATTCCTCACAATCATTCCTAGAAAAAATCAACTTTGTAAGGAGATTCGTTCATAACTTTGCAGGTTTTTTTAGACCTATCACTTTTATGCTCAAGCAAGATATCTAGTCTTCAAGTGTACAAGTAGAAGGAAAGGAAAGCTTTCACCAAGGTCAAACAAGAAATTTTTCAATCCCCAACACTTATAAATCCTAATTATTCTAAGGATTTTATCCTTTATGCATATGGAGCTGATCTACTAGTGTTAGTGTTGTTCTGACACAAAAATGACCAAGGACTAGAGTAGTCAATGGATCTTATCTTCAGTCAAAGACTAAAATATTATGAATTGAAATACATTCACATAGATAAAATTAGTGTATTTTCCATCATGTGTATCATTGAAGATATGTTCTACGAATACTGCTCTGTCACTAATCATGTCAAGGTTCTAGTTTCACACTCTAGTGTGAAAGACTTCATCATGGGGGATCAGAAATCAGTGAGAAAAAAGCCATATGGGTGACCAAAATCATGGAGTATGATGCGATTATCAGAATCCACAAAGTTAGTAAGAGGAAGATGCACTCTATGCAAGCATACTTGATTGTGGATGCACAAAACTGATCAAGAAACTTATTTATTCTGTGTATAAAGAGTCTCCGCGTGCAATGAATTTGAACAAAATGGAAGACCCTTGCATGTGCACATAGCTTGGATTGATGTCATAAAAACATTCCTATCCTATAGCACATATCCTCCTAGCCTGAAAAAAGTAAAGAGAATAGATCTGAGGTTTGATTCCATTTCTTATGTGCATTCATTGATGGGGTTCTCTTCAAAATAAATATTGATGGCGTACTGTTGAGATGTATTGATGGCGTGCACAAGTCAGTAGAGTGTTAGAATAATTTCACAATGGATTCTTCTGGTGGACACTTCTCTTTAAAAGAAACGTTGATAAATTGAAAATCATTAAGGCATGATACTTCTGGCCTACTCTATTTGCAAATGATGCCCACAAATGGATTAGAAAATGTAAAGAAATGTGCCTTATTCAAAGGAAAAAATAAATCAGCTGCACTTCCCCTCCATCCAATCCAAGCAAATCAACATTTTACGCAATGGGGTCTTGAATTCATTGGCATGATCAATCCTCCTTTAAGTGCTAGTCACAAGTGGGTTCTTACAACAACGAATTACTTTACTAGATGGACAAAATATTTTGCATTCAAGGAAGCAATTGAATCAGTCATCCTTGAATTCCCTAAAGGTATTGTGACAAGGTTTGGTGTTCCTCAAACCATTATCTCTGATAATGCAAAGACCTTCTTTGGTGATTTAATAAAAAATGAATTAAATATAATTGCAGAGAAACTACTATAAATAATTATGTATAAAATCTAAAGTATATTATGACACAAGAAAATAAACATGTAATCTATGAAACCCGAAGCAAAGGAGAGAGATAAGAAGACTTAGCTGATTTTCACACAATATGGGTAGGGTAAAGTGCTGAACAGACTGAGAAAAGTGTTGTAACTGTTCATTGTAAATTCTAGGATGCATGGATTAGGCTGGACATGGGCACCTATGGTAGGGAAAGGATGCCTGGGCGCTGAAGATTGCTTCTAGGTGCCGGTGACTATGCAAAATATTAGGATTTGATCCCTGATGAGTCGTAAGGTCTTCACTATTATTTCTCGTTGATCACCTTATATTCACACTATGATCACCAATGATACCTTTAACATACAAAAGATTAGTTCACCTGTACAAGCCCATAAACGGGTAAGTGCAACAAGTTGGGGGACAATTAAGTGGACATCAAATCCTGAATTTTACATCAAAAAATAACAAACCATCAAATTTAGTCTTCCGCATACTTGAACCATGCCGAAATTTCAAAAATATGTCATAAAAATGGTACCATCACGTAAGGGAGACTGTTAGCTTTGTAGAAATATTGATTTTAAAGTGAATAGAATCGGATAAATATCATTTTATAATTTTTTACTAATAGTAGGTCTTTAAGACACTTTTTCCCGTGAATGTTTATGTCTACGTTTAAGACTACAAATTTTGTTTCACTTGTCAGAATGTGATAAAACTTATACCATCCCAACCGTGGTGAAATTATATACATGTTAAAAAAAATTATTTGATTTCAATATTTTTTGATGAAGTTATGGCGGGCAAACAGAAAGTTCTCTGTTTTCTTTATGTTTTCAGACCACTTTCACGGAAAAAATCATAAAAAATAAAATATTGCTCAAAAAAATACAAAATAAAATCTATCCCAAGATAGATAACGGCATCTAACTTCTCACCAAAGGAAATATATATATATATATATATATATATATATATATATATATATTATCAATTTTTGGTCATCCAAATCGTGAGAAAATGGACTACAATCTTATAGGTGTTTAAAAAAAAAACCTAGTCATTGAATTTTGAGTGTTTAATATAGCTAAACTTGTCCATTTTTTAAAAAAAATTAGTAGTTTAGAAAGTAGATTCCAGATGTTACGCTTCATATTGATATAAGTTTTTCTAATTTTGAGTGTATGCATTGCGAATAATCTTTACAAGTTGATATTACGTTGTTATTTGCAATATGACGTCCACTTATGACCCATTTTTTGTCCCCCAACTTGCTACACTTACCCAAATCACATCAACACTAAAAAGGAAAATACAAAATGGGGAGTCAGGTTGATCCCAACGGTAACCTGAAGAGTGAACTTACAACTAAGTGTTGCATTACATCTCAAACTCCATATAGTTCTTGTGTGTATAAATTATGCCGTAGGATGCCCTTGTGCAAGATGCACTAGATAACAGGTTATACTTGTTCAATGATTTAAAATGTGTGGATGGAATAGAATAAATTTCCCCTTCCTATGTTGTGTATGAAAAGTTTGAAATCTTATCCCTTGAATGGATGCTAGATGTATGTCTTGAAGTTCTTTTGGTGCCTTTTTAATGCAAGATTAGGTGGTAATAGTAATGCTTAGTGTTTGGTCCTTCATTTTGAAAACATAATTATGTATTTATATGATTCCCTTGTTTGAATTCCTTGATTGACAACTAAAAGGCTGAATCAAGGTAATAAAATGTAATTGAGAAGTGAAAAGCGTCCAAAAGGAGTAGGAAAAATATAAGAAGGGACATGAGTATCCAGGAGGATAGGAGCACTTGGTGCTATTGTCTGAACTGGGAGCTAGTGTCCGAAGCCATAAAAAGATAAAATAGTCAAATTCCGGAAAGAGTAACAAATGTATGAAGCAAATAAAAATGAAAATTACAAATAAATAGGCTAAGGGGAGTTGTCAATTACTAGTTTTCTTTCTTAGGAATGATGTAAATGCTAGCATGCTTTCAAGACCTAGAAATGTACCCAAGTGTGTGATTTTGTGTCGATAATTTCCCCCACTTTATGTTGTTGAGTGAATACTCGATAACATATAGTAGATAGAAGATGTGTTCCTTATGATCCATGTAGAGCATTTGGTGAATAATGTTCCGAGTGGACAAATGAAGCACGAATTCATTGTAAAATGAAGTGTGGAGACTAGGCTAAGGGAAGTGTGACCCTAGGGGTGAAGCACTTGCTTAAAATATGTGTTGTTAGAACCCATGTTTGGAGAAATAAGTTGCTCCTTGTTGTGTATTAAGGACAAACATGTAAAAGAAAAGTGAAAAAGTAGTCAAAGTCATGTATATGAAAAATCTACGTAAAGTATGCATAAGTATGTAAAAGTTTAAAAAGAAAAGTGTGCACCTGATATATGAGAGAGTATGAGATAGAAAATTTATCTTGTTTCTTAGAGATTGCTTGTTTGAATGCCGAAAGGTGAGGTTTTTGGGCGATCTCATGCTAAGAGCAAGTTATTTGGGTGATCTCATGCTAAGTATGAGTTTTTTGGTCGGTCCCATGCCAAAGAGAAAGTGTTGGGGAGAGATGTCTAGCTTTACTCTCCTTCCATGATTCTTCCCAATAAGCACTGTTGTAGATGGTACGTCCCTGATTTATTCCTTTTGTCCCTGATTAGTTCTAAATTATTCTAATTTTACTGATTGTAATTTATTATAGGATATAAAATGCATTCTGTAATTGAAGGTATGTGTCTGTAACTATAGAACTACTTTGTAACCTACTACAAACTATGTTGTATTGAGAAATTAACTGTATATGTCTCGAGGAAATTAGCACCCAGGGGAGAACACAAGCGCCAAAGTGTTCATGTTTGATTTTGAGCATTTGCATCTTCTCTTTGATTCTAACCCAACTTTGATTTTGATCCAGTCTGTAACTGTGTTACTTTACTTTTTCTGTACTGTATTGTGTTGTTCCAGAGATCTGTACTGCTGTAGGGGTGAGTTTTTCACCCAATGTATTCCCCCCTCATTTTGGGTGCATGCGATGATAGTAGGAGATTGCGTCCCAAAGGAGAGGATTAGAAGATGATCTGAAGTGGATCTATACAAGGGAGAGGATGTGCATGGTAGAAACCAAATAACATGCAAACAAAGTAGGCTAGAACTATGTGTTAGTAGATGCAAAGTATGTAGTAGAAAACAATGTAACAAACAAGTGTGCATACAAGATAGACCGCAAAAATTGGGTTTCATACATGGGACATCACTCACAATGTCATAAGACAATCAAGGCCAAAGCGGCAAAAAGCATACAATGATCACACAAGACATAGGGCATAGCCCGCAAATAATAACATACAATGGAAAACAAGAGTAAACAAAATGTATCAAACAACCATGGTGGCATATAGTCCTATAAAACAAATTCTACGCATGAAAAACCTGTTAGCATGTTAGAAGGATAAGTAGTATGTCATGAACATGTATAAATCAATGAAAAGTAAAGGTACTGTAGTGAAAAGTAGTGAAAAAGTAGTAATAAAATTTATGTAGTATATGATAGAAAAAGTGGATTCCCCTAAGAGCCTTGGTGGGACTGGTAGAAGGTAAAGTGTCAAGCATCATTGCAGCGTGTAAGAACTTGTAAGAGATCTACATTCACCTCAAAAGACTAAGTGAACGTGCATGTGCATATAAAGAAAGATAATGACATAATAAGAATCTGTCTAGCATGGACAATGAAGTGTAACATGTAAGTCTAATAAGATAACAAAAGTAAATGCAACCAAGATATGCAAATGCAATTTATGAGTGTGAAGGAATGGTATGCAAAGTGTGAAGATGGTAGGGGTAGTATACCCCCCAATGGATGTGCAGGAGATGAGGTTTATTTATAAATGATCCATAAACTATCAAGAATGAACTATAAAACAAGAGTGCATCATTAGGAAATGAATGCATTGTGTGAGTAGATGCTAGAAAGATATACCATAAAGCATAGAGCGTGAGATGTAGATGATGCAAGGTTCATTTCAGAATTAGACCATCAACAGTCAAGTATGAACCATGGAACTAGAGTGCGTCATAGGGTAATGATGATACAATACATGTAGTAATGATGATGAAAGTGTGTAAGAGGATTTGTGAGGAGGCAAAAATTATAAAGTGTGGTAGTATACCTTAGAGATAATTGACAATGATGGGAAGGGGGCAGAAAGTATGGTTTCCCCCAAGTGTGGAAGTCATAGAAGACTATCCAACGATAGTGAAGGGTGAGGGCCCTCTACCTGATATCCGAGGAGTCAAAGGCATGTGATGATGCTCTAATATTGGTGGCATGGGAGGATAAGGTTTTGCACATAAAGGAGACCTATGTGGTGAAGGAGATGGTTAAAATATATGTGAAGGGGCTTCCTATGTAGGGGACTTAGGCTGGTGATGTGGGATAAGAAACTGATGAAGATAATCAGGTTGTGTGCAAATAAAATATCTAGGTGTGGAAGGAGATTTATATTTGAGAGGATTTATAATTCTAGATGTTATGACTAGTGTATTAGAAAAAGTGGGTCGAGGAAATGGTGTGCATAGAGACATAAGGATCTATACAAGGCATTTCACTATAATCCCAAGAAATATGTCAGAAAAGCCATGAAACACTCTTTTAATGTTAGCATGTGTAGCAAGAGTGATTGAAGAGGAAGATAAAACCATACAAGGGTTTTTAGTAGTGTGAATATTATATTAAATAATGTCCTCATTTAAAAGAGTGGACCAGTCTTTGATGTACATATTGGTAGGAATGGTATCTAGAGTGTTTGTATTGACATTAGGAGGATCAGACTCATCAATGTAAGCATTATTAACAAGAACAAATGGAAATATTTTTTGTGATGATAAAAGAGAAGGTGATCATAGGTCCCCATGTATTCTAAAAGATAATCATCAGTAGTAAAATTTTCCAGATCAAGCCAATAAGGGGAAGCATGATCGCTAATGAGATCTGGGTATACGAGTGGGAGTGTAGTTGTATGGGAGTTATTGAAAACATTTGGAGAGGATGAAGTAGGACTTAAAGAAGTGGATGGGGGATGATACCTGAGGAAAAAGTTGGTAGATTGAGTGAGAAGGAATAATGGTTCAGTCATTCCTTGACCATGTTGGCCTAACCTAGTACGAGAAAATCCATAACAAAACAGATACTAATAGACAAGACCATATTGAGAGAAATGAGGCTTATATGGGGTTATTTGGTGAATGTTAAAATGTATTACAAAAGGTGAATGGAGATGGGTCAGCTAGGGACTCATAGAAAACACCATGATATAGGAATTTAAGACTCTTATGAAGAGTGGAAGAGACCACATGTGTGACATGGATCCGAGGCCATCCCAGAAGGAGATTATTATTAATATTGTTTGGCATCACATAGAATGTGGTAGGTTAAGTACATGGCCCAACAGTAATGAGATGTGTGGTGGTACCTAAGTCACGTTTAGGAATGTTATCAAAGCCACATATAAAGATAGAAGAATGAATCAATGAGGCTTCTAAACATTTGATTTGGTGAAGGAACGCTAAATTATAGACACTAAGCCTAGACCCGTTATCAACTAAATCCCTTTTAAACCCCGCATTATTGATACAAACATGGATATAAAGAGGGGGGTCACTATCTAAGATAACTTGAGAAGGAAGTTCATCAGATGTAAAATTTATATGTTCTTGCTTAAAAGATAAAAACATTAGTAAGTTTATGATACACATATTCAGGAGCAGTATGAGAATGTGTTGAGGTGTGGAGCCCATTTTTTAGTCTTTTGGAATAAAAATTGAAGTGTTGGAGTTCAAACGATTAATTTTGGAGGCTTCAGGACCATTCTAGAGTCATGTGCCATTTTTGTGATGCGTATTTGTTGTTAACTTGTGGTTAATCGAGTGTTGTCATAGTGACAGATTTTCATCTGTGAGAAGTTGAAAGGTCACTAATTTTTCAAGTTTCGAATTTTTTCAAATGAATTTTTCTAGGGTTGGTTATATAACTTCCTAGAAGGATTGTAATCTTATAAATAGAGGTATTAGGGGCATCCTAATGTATTATTGAGTGATCAAAAATATATAGTAGTCTTAGATGTGGTTTAAAATCTTCGGTAATTCTCTTGTGAGTTCATAAGTGATTTCTATACAATTGTAACTGAGAGAATATTGTGATAATAAAATATAAGCAAGTTCTTGGTGGATGTAGCCCGCATTGGGTGAACCATGTTAAATATTGTCTTGTCTTCTTTTGTGAATTTTTTATTTATGCTTTTATATTTCTACAAGTACAAATATGCTAAATAATTTCCTACTGCGGTGATTTGAGGAATTGTTTCCACATGTTTGTTCTCTAATTCCTAGCAACTGGTATCAGAGATTTGATGGTTTTTTTTGATAAAGTGGTAAATTGTAGGGAAATTTTAGCTTGAGTGGGACCTATGGAAGATGAGGGAAGATCGAGGGTTGAGAATTTCAATGGGAAGAACTTTGGTTTTTGGAAGATGCAGATGGAGGATTACTTGTATTAGATAGACCTCCATGTTCCTTTGGTTGGAAAATTAAAAGAAATCTACAGCCATGTCGGATGAGGATTGGGAGTTGTTAGATAGAAAGGTACTTGTGGAAATTTGGTTATGTCTTTCATCTTCGGTTGCTTTCAACATATCACTGGAGAAGACCATGAAAGGTCTCTTGAATGAGTTGGGGAAGTTATATGAAAAAAACTTTGCCTCTAATAAAATATCTTTGATGAAAAAGTTATTTAATATGAAGATGTCTGAGAATGGTTTTTTTTGTTGATCATTTGAATGAATTTAATAGAGTTGTGAGTATGTTAAACTCGGTGAAAATTGACTTTGATGATGAGGTCAGGGCTTTGCTAATTTTTTCTCCTTTCCTGATAGTTAGGACAACTTGGTTATTGTTGTAAGTAATTTAGTCTCTAATAATTCAAAGTTGAAGTTTGAAGATGTGATAGGTGTGATCCTGAGCGAGGAAAGAGCTCCAGGGATTCTTATACTTATTGAAAAAAATTGATGGTGGAGAGAAGAGGGAGACAAAAAAATAGAGGGACAGGTAACCGTGGGAAGTCGAATCATCACAGAAGGTCAAAGTCCAAGAGCAAGTTCGAATGTGGGCACTGTGGGAAGGTTGGTTTATGCACCATCTTAACTCAACTCCTCTATCCTAACATTTAGAGCTTCATGAATACCCAGAAGGCCTGACAAGATTCATTGGCTCTCATTTTCCCATAAAACCTTGCTCCTAAAGTTTCATGGCTTGAATTTTTGTCTAATTCCCTCTATCTCAGTTTTTTCTATTTCTTGCTCTTGAAAAACTAACTCATTTGGGACAGTCCTAAATCCTTCATAACTTTTCTGGGTATTTTTTTTAGGACTCCAAATTTTTACAAAAGGTCTATATATGTTATAAAACTCTCCACACAAAATTTCATATCTGTATCATTCTTATAGATCCTTAAATTAATGATTTACCAGTCTGATTTTTGGATATTAACATTTAGGTAAGCCTTCTAGAGGTCTTACCAATCTCACAGAGTGTGAAGTCCTTTATTTGCTTAAATTAAGACATTTTCTTCATTTCCATACACTTGAAATCATTGCTAAGGATAATTCAAACCTCAATATGACTCCTAGAGTCATGATCCTCAATATACATGGCAAGACGAACCTCTTACTGTGAAGTGAGATAGTCATACAAACCCTGCAGACTTTGTTTTTCATCAACTGATGGAAATTTATTTATTTACACTCCCATAAGATCACTTGATCATCTCAAATACACCTACCTCCACCTTCATATCAGTCTAGCATCATGATTAATCATGTTATAATGCACAAACTGCTTGTTTCCTTATCTAACTGTGCACTGTACCTCATTGTTTTAGCTCGAATATACAATCCTATATATCTTGAGCTACACAAAACTATTCTCGACCAAATTTGGACAGTTGATAGAGCACATCAAGACAAAGTTATTGTGAAGTTTTCAAGAAATTTAATCCATGATATCAAAACTTCTACTGAGCCCTATATCGGGCCCGAGAGTCTTCAAATGGCTACAACAATTAAATTATGCAATTTCAAAACTTACAAAATCATGATTACCTTCCTTACAGTTTGTAGAAGATATTATAATTAATAGTTTAGAGAAACTTGCCAATTGAATGCCATTGAGGGTTTATAGCTTTCTATCCAGCTAGGGTTCTCAACACAGTCTATTAAGAAACATGCAAATTCATGCCAACAGAGGTATATTCTTCCTCTAAACCATCATACATCCATTATTCTTCATTTTTGTACAACCTTGAGAACCTCTGTCCTACCTCATTCTCTTCAAATCATCTATGAAATAGGTGTCAATTAGCTAAGAAAAGACTCTAACAAGCTCCTAAACTGACTCCTAAGCCAAATCACACTGATAAGAAGACTCAACAACCTTCTCAACGTAGAATCACGTGTAGATCACCTTAGTACTCTCATGTAATCCATATAAGACAACTATTACATGATGACATGTCTTTATTTTGCCAATATTACTCTTTTACTATGTCAAATTCACTCCTACAACTCTCTTACAAGCATTGGTTTACATTTTACAACATATTCAACTTTAACATTCATTCACTCACACCTATAAACATGTATTATGGTCTTATATGACCTTATTATCTCTTGGTCCTTGATGCTCCTACATCAGAGTGCCCTTGAGAGAAGAAATTTCAGCTCCTCAAATGGTTTCTCTTCTTTCTTGTCTTCCAGTTCATCCTCATTACATTTTCTTGTATACTTTGTCTCCTCCAACTGCTCTTGCATTTCCTCTCCTTAATTATTCTCTTCTTTCTTGTTCCTTGCTTCATCTTCCTCTTCATGGTATTTGTCTTCAAGGTTTCCTCTTTTAGGTCTTCTGTCTCCTTCACTAGGTATGCCAACTTTGTTTTGTGTTGATAACAATATGTAGCTATAGCTCCTTGATCATTGCTAAGAATGTTCTCACAAGACTTGATAGTGTTCTCCACCTGATTTATCAACAATATTCTTTCTCTTTCATCTTTGGCCTCTTGATAGGCTTGCTTCACCTTAAGACTGAAGTGAAGGTCATCAATGTAAAAATCTACCTCCTCATCCTATTTTGAAGGTTCATATGCATCCTCAACTAAAATCTGATTGTCTTCTACCACCTCTTCACTTGTCTTATCTTCATTTCTATCTACATGAGTCTCCTTGTCTTGATATATGACTTCCTCTAATGCTTTTAGTTTTTCTTGTAGCTGCTCCATACTTATGTATTCAAAATCATACTTTGGTGCTTCTTCACCTTTAAGTGCCTCAACTTGGAACTCTATGGCCTTTGTATACAACCACTCAGAGAAACAATTAGAAATAATCATCACACCAATCGTTAAAAACAATTTGTTTACCTTTCATTTCCCTTGTATACTTCTTTAGTTCATGGAGTGCTTCATGCATACTCACCATTTCCTCTTCATGTTCTTTCTTTTCTGAATTTTCTTCCACCTTCCTCCATAAAATATTTGGTGCTTCCCTTATGCTCCCATGTTTGCTATCATCCTTTACATCTCCTTGAGATGTTTCACCACATTTGCTCACTCTCTTAGACACCCACACTTGTGCATTTTCCTAAGAAACTGATTTTTACCATTTAGGCACTATATATCCATGCTCTTGTGCTATCAATGCAAGGTCAATTTCATTTTGTTCTTCATTCTCTTGTTCATTAGCATGCTTACCAAATGTATGAGTAAAATCAGAACTGAAACTCAAACCTTCCCTTTCATTCCTTTCTTGCTTGGGTGTATGCTTCACCATCCATCTGGGCAATGTGTTCTCATGGCCAATTGTTTTACATGATGCCTTCACTCTTCCTCCAACATGTATATCAGCAGCTATGTGTTTATTAGAAATATTTAATCTTGCATTCAGCTTTACCTCTTTTCTAGGATGCTCTATGGGTTCATTGCCTTACTTGGTTTCTTGTTTGTTTACACTTTCTTCCTCTTGCATGAATGGTTGGTCACTAGCTTGCTCTGCATGTTCCATGGCTTCATAAAATTCCTCTTCATCTTCCATTGGTTCAAGGTCCTCAATACACTTCTCATGTATGATTTCTTCAAGGTAAACAACAACAATTTCCTTTCCCATTCTTCTTACAAATCTACTTGTGTGCTCGGTGACTTCTCCTACACCAACGTTATCAAGTTTTAAGGCCTTTCTCTTGACCTTATTCACAAGATTGTATAAACCTACATGTAACCATTTAAAGACAACATTAAAAATATAAATAAGGGACCACAAGGTTCCCATGAATGCCTCTCTCATGGACATTATTTTCTTTTCAAGTTTTCTTTTTGGCACTTCATCTCCTTTCTGCACTTCTCTCTTGTTCTCCAAAATGATAACTTCCTTCACAACTTCTCTTTCATGTTACTCACCTGGAAACTTGTTCACTTTCTTGCCTCAATGGGCTTTACTCTTGGTGGAAATCTTCTTTTTCATCCTCTTCTCCATAAGCAGATTCAATGGCTACTTCAATCTCTTCCTCATCCTCCATCCATCTCCTTAGATTTGTATATGCCTCCAATACTTAGCCATATCTCTAATTCTAGCTAGATTTTCCTTCAAATTAACTATCTCCTAATAAAAATCAATGCTAATCATACCCTTATAGTTTTTGAGGCTTGTTTTCTTCTTGATACTGTCATGTATCCTATTGTCCTGCTCTTTCCTTAACAACATTTCCATTTTTTCCTCTTGAGTCTCTTCCACCCCAAGATCAAACAATGTTCTTCCTCTTTCCACTTGAGCTCTACTGGCTCTTATAAGCCATTCTTGGCTTTCCTTTTCTCTTATGCCTTAGTATTGGTTTTCCTTCAACAATCCCTGCATATCATTCTTCATTGTATAATGTTAACAATCAAATCAAACAAATAAGAGAGGTATCATCTGCTCTGATACCACAAATGATGCACCATATTAACTCAACTCCTCTATCCTAACATTTAGAGCTTCACGAATAACCAAAAGGTCTGAAAAGATTAATTAGATCTCATTTTACCATAAAACCTTGCTCCTAAAGTTTCATGGCTTGAATTTTTGTCTAATTCCCTCTATCTCAGTTTTTTCTATTTCTTGCTCTTGAAAAACTAACTCGTTTGGGACAGTCCTAAATCCTTCATAACTTTTCTGGGTCTTTGTTTTAGGACTCCAAATTTTTATACAAGATCTATATATGTTATAAACCTCTCCACACAAAATTTCAGATCTTTTTCATTCTTATTGATCCTTAAATTAAGGATTTACCAATCTGATTTCTAGATATTAACATTTAGATAAGCCTTCTAGAGGTCTTACCAATCTCACAGAGTGTGAAGTCCTTTATTTTCTTAAATTAAGACATTTTCTTCATTTCCATACACTTTAAATCATTGCTAAGGATAATTCAAACCTCAATATGAATCCTAGAGTCATGATTCTCAATATAAATGGCAAGACCAACCTCTTACTGTGACTTGAGACAGTCATATAAACCCTGCAGACTTTGTTTTTCATCAACTGATGGAAATTTATTTATTTACACTCCCATAAGATCACTTGATCATCTCAAATACACCTACCTCCACCTTCATATTAGTCTAGCATCATGATTAATCATGTTATAATGCACAAACTACTTGTTTCCTTATCTAACTATGCACTGTACCTCACTGTTTTAGCTCGAATATATAGTCATATATATCTTGATCTACACAAAACCATTCTTGACAAAATTTGGAAAGTTGATAGAGCACATCAAGAAAAAGGTATTGTGGAGTTTTCAAGAAATTTTATCCATGATATCAAAATTTCTATTGAGCCCTATATTTGGCCCGAGAGTCTTCAAATGGCTATAACAATTAAATTATGCAATTTCAAAACTTACAAAAATAATGATTATCTTCCTTACGGTCTGTAGAAGATGTTAGAATTAATAGTCAAGAGAAACTCACCAATTGAATTCCATTGACGGTTTATAGCTTGTTGTCCAGCCAAGGTTCTCAACATAGTCTATTAAGAAACATGTAAATTCATGCCAACAAAGGTATATTCTTCCTCTAAACCATCATACATCCATTATTATTCATTTTTTACAGCCTTGAGAACCTCTGTCCTACCTCATTCTCTTCGAATCACCTATGAAATAGGTGTCAATTAGCTAAGAAAAGACTCTAACAAGCTCCTAAACTGACTACTCACACTCCTAAGAAGACTCAACAACCTTCTCAACATAGAATCACGTGTAGATCACCTTATTACTCTTATGTAATCCATACAAGACAACTATTACATGATGACATGGCTTTATTTTGCCAATATTACTCTTTTACTATGTCAAATTCACTCCTACAACTCTCTTACAAGCACTCATTCACCTTTTACAACATATTCAAATTTAACATTCATTCACTCACACCTATAAACATGTATTATAGTCTTATATGACCTTATTATGTCTTGGTCCTTGATACTCCTGCATCATTGGTCATGCTAAGAAATATTGTTGGGCTGTTTAGGATAAGAAGAACAAGAAGGAGAAAACTAAGGAGGTAAATGTGGCAGCATGTGATGTTTATCAAGATGGCTTAATTTTTTCTTTAGATAATATTGTTGAGTCTTGGGTGTTAGATTCAGGTGCTTCTTTCCATGTCATCCCACATAGACCTTACTTTATTGAGTTTTTTCAAGGTGATTTTGGACATGTATATCTTGGTGATGATGAACCATGCAACATAGTAGGGAAAGGTTATGTTCAAATGAAAATGAATAATGGGAACACATGGCTACTTAAGGAAGTTAGAAATGTGCCTAAGTTGAGGTGAAAATTAATATCAGTGGGTCAGCTAGGTAATGATGGTTGTATGATTAGTTTTACAACAGATTCTTGGAAGGTTACAAAGGGAGCTCTTTTGGTTACAAGAGGTAAGGAAATTAGTACTTTATATTTAACCAGCGGTGTTGATTATTGTAATTTAGTTGTTGTAGATGGAGATGCAACGTTGTGGCACCAGAGACTCAACCATATGAGTCAAAAGGGTATGAAGATTATAAAGGACATGTTTACCATAGTAAAGGAGTTAGATTTAGACTTCTGTGAGGACTGTGTTTATGGGAACAGAAGCAGGTGAGATTCCTCAAGGTTGGACCTACTAGGAAGGAGGGTAAGTTGGAGTTGGGGCATACAGATGTATGGGGGCTAGCTAAGGTAAAATCTATTGGTGGTTCATGTTATTATGTCACTTTAATTGATGATGTAACTAGAAAATTTTGGGTATATGGCATTAGAAAAAAATATTATGTGTTTGAAACTTTCAAAAGATGGAAAGCCTTGGTTGAGAATGAAATAGGTATCAAGATGAAATGTCTCTGGTCGGATAATGGAGGGGATTATTAAAATAATTAATTTATTGATTACTATTTGGTAAATGGGATCCACAGGAAAATAATGGTTTCGAAGAATCTACAAGAAAATGGAGTGTCAGAGAGAATGAACATGACAATCATAGTGTTTGCTATGTATATATCCTAGGTTACATGCAGAACTGCCACTAATATGTCTTACTTCTATCAAGTTAGTGGGCACAACTATTTATGTGGATTCACAATAATTACTTCCCCTTTTCAATTGGATAAAATTATACCTTATGGAGGCTTAATCAAGGAAGAAAATAAATCAATGCAAAATTTCTTAGATAAATTTACATACACTTAACTATCTTCGTTCAACAATTGATAAATTTTCTACAACTGACATTCACGTTAGAGGCTAATAGATATTTGACTTATGCACCTTTGTTGGATATGGTCACCATTACATTTACTCCTCTCCGCGTTTGAGAGTTGCTTAACTTCTTGTTAATCTGACCATTGCATGAGAGATACTCTAGCCTTGATAGATGGGAGAGTACGTGGATAAGAGGAACATGTTGCAAGCACATGATGAAGCCTTCAATGAAAGCCTTATCAAAATGTTAGAGGACATTATGGATGTCATAGGTGTCACCAAGGAGCTTGTTCAAGTGAAACTTGTTTATAGAAAATCAATCTCAGTAGACCTTGACATGGCAACTCCAAAGGAGTCCCAAACTCCTGAGGTGAGAGGGTCTTCTAGATAAGATTAATTGGATGTGGAGACCTGAACATATGGACTCCATCTTTCAAGATTCTTTCATTTTCCAATGAAAGTCTAAGTGCCATAGTTGCTAATTTCAAGCTCAAGCTCTAATGAAATAAAATCCAATGCACAGGACAGAATTTTGAGTAGGCCTTCACATTGAAGAGCATACACAATCTATCTCATGGATAACCATAATAATGGCATAGTTGGTGGAGCTACTTGAGGGCATAGATTGTGTATACGGATACAAGTGAGTGTACATCATTCATATCTATCATTTTCAGCAGGAATGAAACAGGTACAAGGCCCGGTTGGTTCCTAAGGGATTTGTGCAGAAGAAAGGTATAGACTTTGACTCCAGTTGTTAAAGTCATTTGTTACTAGCTAATTCATGTTCTTGGTTTCTTTATTACACACAAGGGTTGCACTTAGAGTAGTTGGATTTAATTACATCCTGATTAAATTTCCATTCTGAGTTTTAGGATGAATTCTTTTATACATCTTTTTACGTGCATTATGATGTCCTCTTAGGGAATTAGATTAATTTAACAACATTTTAATTAGATCATGTATAAGAGTCATGAGACAAGACCCCTTATGGATTGTTTCTAGTTTAAGAAATCCTGTATAGTTCCATGTAGGAGTCAAGGGGTAGTCCAGATTATCATTTTTAGATCCATTGAGTATACATCAAGGATTCTTTTCATGGTAGTTGAATTATTTTAATCGGGTGAATGTGAAACACTATGCTTGTTGCATAGAAGAACATGCATGAAATAACGGTTTTGCAATTTTCATCTAGGTGAATCATTATGTTAATGAAGGATTTGGGGGGTACCATTTATATGATATATCCTATAGTTGGAGAAGTAATTGTGAATAGGAAGGAGAGGAAGCGGGAATTATCATCAATGAAGAGTATATAACACTTGTAATGTCTTGGAGAGGTTTAGTATGAAATACGCTATAACCAATAAGTACTCCTTTAGCAGGTCACTTGAGATTATCAAAGGTGCAGAGTGCTAAGCATCATTGTAGGAGGATAGTAATCCGGATATTTAGGGTATCTTCATTCACCACTAGAGTTACCAAGCTGAGATGTATGTTATGGTATAAATATAAGGACATACAAAATATTTGGCTAACATGCAGTAAGAGCAAGTGTGTCATGTTTAGGTAGTGATAAGCAAGCAGAGAGTAATTGCAAGTAAGCATATAAAAATGGAAGCTTCAGTGGATTAGAGATGGACCATGGGAGCAATGTATGAGTGATATGGTAGGAGAATAATGCCCCTAACATTGATGTGGCTATGTAGATTTGTACATGGCATGATATTTAGATAGCAAGATGATCACTAAACAGGATCAAGAATGAACCATAGGACAAGAGTCCGACAGTGAATTGAATTTCATGGTTACAAAATGTTGTGGCTTTATCAACCACAAAGGATGAGTATGTTGAAGCCACATAGAGTGTAAGCAAGGTGAATGATGGTGAGGTTCATTTCAATATTTAGACCCTCATGAATTAGGGCAAATATAAGATTTTGGGGCTATATTGCATCATAGGGTAATGATGATACAAAGCTATGTACTCAAGTTGTGTGAAGAAAGCTCTAGAAATCACTTTAGTATGAAGCACATAGCAGTAATGAGATAGCATTTAATCAGACAAGCTTTAAAAGACAGATAGGAGTTGAAGGATGGAAAATATTGATGCCAGTCATAAGTCCTATGGATTTTATAAAAATCAAGTGAATTCATCAAGGGAGATATCATTGAAGTTTCAGTGATCATAGCCTATTGGATTTGGATTAGAAACTTGCATAAGAAATAATGTGGGGTTGATCACTTATAAAGAGCATTTGCAAAAAATTATACATGCCTATAACATATTCTTGGGGTTAATGGAGCCTGGTTTTTGGTCTTCTAGAATTAACATTGAAGTGTTGGAGTTTGAACGGTTAATTCGTCATTTTAGAATAATTTAACAATCATGTTTCATGTATTTCCATTGATTGCGCAATTGTAATGTATAAAATGGCGGATACCTTGATATTTCGGATAGCACTAGTAAGGAGGATAACTCATGAGTGAGAAGTTGGAAATGTCGTGAATTAGCTGATGATTACAAGAGTTTGGGAACGAATATCATTGTAGCTTAAAATTTAAATCAAACTTCCTAGAAGGATGTGTAATATTACACATAGAGATATTAGGGGCATCCTGATATGAGCACATGTAGTGAGCAAATATAAGTAGAAGTCTGAGATGTAGAAGAAGAACTAACATTGGGACTGATGTTGTGAGTTCATTAATGATTGTTGTGCAATTTTCATTGCTACGATAGACTGTGATCATAAAATATCCACTTCCTTAATTTGTGGACGTAGCCCAAATTGGGTGACCCACATTAAAGAATGTCTTGTCTTCTTTTGTGAACTGAATGACAAATGTTGTTATATGATCTACATAGTAGGATATCTACCAAAGAGTTTCATACTGAAAAGACAATTGAAGAATTGTTTCCACTTATTTGTTCTCTAAGGGCGGCATATCGTTAGGGAGATGTCAGTAGTAGTCAAAAAAGGGTTAATTTTGGACTCTCAAATATTTGCAAGGTGGGGGATCCTGACAGAAATTGATGCAAGGAGAATTGAGAAACTCATGGTAGGTACGACATGCTAAGGGCGTAAAAATAAATGTGAATAAAGAAGGATCTGAAATACCAATCATGAGTGGGTTTCACCAAATGATTTGACAAAAAATTGTTTTATTAAACCCTAATTACAGAGTAAGTTGAATATAAACAATTATATATAGCTTCTAAGATACAATTACAGTATGACATAATAAAATAAGTGTGTGAAGTACAAAAATCATAAGCAAAGAGATATAGATAAGGATGACTTCGTTGATTTGTGTTTGATCTAGGATTGGTACTGATGATGGAAAAAATGATGAACAAGAGGTAAGAAGATTGTTGTAACTATTCATTAGGATAAATTCTACAAATGCATAGAACAAGTTGCCCACAGGGGTGCATGTGGACTGGGGAAAAGGAACCTAGGGGCACAGAAGACTGCTTCTAGGCGTCCAGGTGACTATGTAGAAATCATTAGAATCTGATTTTTGTTGTGTCACACAAGTGTCTTCAAATATTCTTTGTTGATTAATCTCCTGATATGTCTATCACTATGATCGTACCGAAGGTACCTGTAGCCTACAAAATAGAATTTTACCTACAAAACCCCAGTAAAACCACATCAAATACTAAAAAAGAAAGAGGCAATATTGGGATTCAAAATGACCCCAAAGGTCACTTGAAAAAGTGAACTTACAGCTGAGCATTGAACTACATCTTAGAAGTCCATGTAGTTCTTATGTGTGTGTTTAGAAGGATTATGCCCTAGGATTCCCTAGTGCATGTTGCACTTGATATACGGGATAGATTTGGTCAGATAATGCAAAATGTGTGTATGGAGCATAGAATAAACTTCCCCTTTCTATGTAGTGTATGTAGAAAAAGAAATCCCTTTTCCCTTGAATGGAGGCTATATGGATGTGTTAAAGTGTTTTTGGTGCCTTTTGAATGCAATATTAGGTGGTAATAGTAGTTCTTAGTTCTTGGTCCTTAATTTTGAATACATAACTATGTATTTATATGGTTCCCTTGTTTGAATTATGTAATCAACAACTGAAAGGATGGCCCAAGGTAATTGTTGAGCAGAAAGAGTGTGATACTAAGGAGAGGGCACATAGAATATTTACGCATAGGAATAAGGTGATTTTGAAGTTGTGGAAGGATAGGAAGGGAAACGCGCGGCAGGACAAGCTGATTTGGGACTTAGCCGTTTTCATGGTTACGGGATATTTTTGGAGATAGCATGCAGAGCACACATCAGGATGGAGACTTACGTGACACACAACTACTATTTTTGGATGGGCATTTGATGATTGCCATAAAAATTTTGAAGATAATAATAGGATTACACTTGCCATTTAACTGTAGGATCTATTATTAGTGCACTTGCATGCGTGCCTATTATTGTAAAGGTGCATGGCTATTTTTCAGTATGTAACCTATTTTGGGAGGTGCTTAAGTGGTGAAGGACAAGTCTCCACCCCTATAAGTATGTATTAATTTGTGTAGCTAGAGAGAGACACTGTGTATGTGCTATTATGGAGTTATGCTGCCAGATTTGATGCACACATAAACTTATGATACTATTTATTGTAAGAATCTTATGTATTTACTATGTTTAATATAATGGAGTGTATTGGGTGGATAAAGACATTAAATATGACTGTAACTGGTTCTTGCATGATTGATTTGATTATGTTTATCGTTTAATTCATGATTATTTAAGAGTTAGATCTAGAATATGCTATGTGGTATGTTTATGCCATTTATGGATATGAATGCATTATATCATCATCATGTTAACATCCTACACAAGAAAATATAAGGAGGGTCCTGGTACCTTTGCGTGATTCCAGTGAGCACTCAACTCAAGCTGAGTGATGTGCCAATGCGCCTATGTTATTAGTGGTAAATTCTAGGATGCATCATTTTTTCCATTATTGGGACCTCTTTTTTAATTGTTTTCAGAATGGTTCACGATGAAGATGTATCGGTTGACCCTAGCAAGTGTTGAGGATTGGATAAAATATCTAGAAGAAGAGTACACATGGTGGTTAAACACTTGATCTGAGTTTGACATACGCGTGTGGGTGGAACATAATCTATATGACTATTTGTATGAGATATTCTTTTCTATTTTCCTAGTAGAATTATACGAGTGGTTGGTTGTTTATGCGTCTAAACAGAATTAGAGGTATCACAAATTTGTTTGCATGCAGGAAGAATTTCAAGCCCTCTATGATGCTAACATAATTTAGACACGCGCTATGGATACTTGGTTTCTTGGTGTTTTGAAAAACTATATTATAGAGTACTCAATTTCAACTTATTCTTGCCCAGAGGTAGCTAAGTTCCAATTTTTATGGTATCCCAGGGGAACTTACTTGCAAGGCATTCCACTAGTGATCAAGATCTTGATGGTGACCCTAAACTTGGAATAAAAAATGATGGCTAGCTAAACCCCACCACATGCGGGGGAAGGAGCAGGTTTGGTGAAAGATGGAGGAGCTAGCGACAGAAAGGCAGAGAGAAGAAAGGTCGTTTAAGGACAATGAGGCACGCCAGAGGGAGATAGAGAAGCAACGTGACATTGCAAAGCGGATGACATTAAGGAGAGAGATGGTTCATGAAGTATTTGGAGCTCACACAGAAGGTGTGGAGCCAAAGTATTAGGAACTCCCTCATTTGGGAAAACATGATAGGGAACCCTCCTTGGCCTCACATAGGAGCATGCCAACAGAGACAACCTGGGCCACATGTGCTCATTTAAATCTACCTGATAACCTAGCCCTTACGCTTGGTTTTTCAGTATCTAGTATATCTAATAGTTAGCAAGCTAATTTGGGTAGTAGATAAGTAGGGGTAAGTCACATAACAAGCACATCTGTGGCAGGGAATATGTATTCATTGTTTTTTGGAGGTACTATTGATGCGAAATCACAGCGCCCCTAGACGTTGATCAAATTTCTAGGTTGATCACTCTAGCATCCAGTGTGATTGCACAACATTGAATCCTTTCTCCAAGTGTGGGACTTGCAAAGAATGAGAAAGGAATCTCCAGAGAAGGCTAGTTCCTCTTCCTAAACTACCTACCACAAGCTATTCTAGTGCAGGCAAGCTAATCTAATCCTAATCTAACCATGCCAAGGAGACATAGAGAGAGAGAGAAAAGGGAAAAACAGAACCTACACTAAAACGGCGATACACCAAAGAAGGAAAATGTTGAACATCTATCAAAACTGCCATGGAACAAAGACAGGTGAGCAATGGGAAGGATGGACAGATGCATCACAAACCCAAGGATAGATTTCACACAGAAAATGTCCCAGAACTCCATGAACACAGCTCCAAACCTGCAATGAACATTCAAACGTTCACAAATACCTACAATGAAGAGAGGCAAGAAGAAAACAAGTGAAAAATGAGCAAGGATGGACAGATGCATCACAAAACACGTTTTTGTTGCTTCAGAAGTTTGCACAAAACATCATTTCAATAGTAAAAGGGAAAAACGCCATTACAGAGAAGGGGAGGAGGTTTGAACTCCATTTTCAACCCTAGAGAAGAAAAGAAGGGAGGGCAGAGCTGAAAAGATGAACCACCACTGAAAAATGAGCCAAATTTGGCTTTTTACAATGCATGGGTCGAGCCCAGGAGAGAGAAACATGGGAAAACGTGTAAGCAATCCAACCATTGACCAAAACGCATTCTTCATTAAAATCAGTGGTTGAAACATCACTTCTAGCCATGTTGAAGAAGAATGCGACCCATGTGCATTAAAATTGGTTGTTGAAACGTCCCTTCTGGCCATGTTGAAGAAGAATGCGACCCATGTGCGTTAAAATTGGTTGTTGAAACGCCCCTTCTGGCCATTACCACACGCCAGAGACGTTTCTTGATTTTCTCTCTCCAAACTAAACCAAAATGCAATATTGACCCCAGAATCATGTAGAGAAATTCACCAGCTTTCCATTGATATAAAGAACGTGAAAATCTGAGCTCTGGATCGAAATTTATGGCGATCTGAAGATTTAGGGCAAAAATAGGCCAAAACGGAAAATATTTGAATTTTTCCCGCACTCTGCCACTTGGATGACACGTGTCATGTGCTGATTGGACAATCAATTCTCACTCCTAGGCCTCCCGTGGGTTTCCCTTTGAAATTTTTGACTTTTTATAACTTTTGAAAAATTTCCATTTTTTCCCCGCGCCCCTGCCACTTGGGACACGTGGCGTGATCTGGTTGGAGGACAGGGGCGCGGGGTCATCCTTGTCTTTTAATTTTTTGGCCCAAGACTTTTGTCAATTTTTCCTAAGTCTTTCCCTGGCTCCGAACTCCCCCGCCTTAGGACACGTGTCCTGTGTCTATTAGCTTGGGCTGACCCTTCAAACCTTGCCCTTTGAAAAATTTTGGCCAAAAAACACTTAGCCAATTTCCATTGCACTTCCCCTTGTGACACGTGGCATGTTCTAATTCGTCTGCGGGCCTCCTTGTCTCTTTTCGGCCACTTCGTCTTTTTGCATCCCACGCGTACTTTTGGCCCGGATGTCCCAAACTGTCTGGGAAAATTTTCTCCGAACCGCCCGATTCGGGCTTCCTTGTCCCTCTTTGCGGCGAAGACACGTGGCAAGATTTTATTGGCTCTTGGCTCCTTCGGCTTTTCGCGTCCCACGCATCCTTTTGTCCCGGATGTCCCAAACGAAAGTCCTCTATTCTGGCCGAACCGGCCGGTTCGCATCCTTCGCGTACTTCCGGCCCGGATGTCCCAAACTGTCTAGGACAAATTTCTCCGAACCGCTCAAAATGGACTGACTTGCGCCAAGTCGGCCGATCTACGTCCCGTGCGTACTTTTGTCCCGGATGTCCCACACTGTGTGAAACAAGATAGACATTTTTTCCCTTGCTTTCGGCCATTTCGGCTTTTCGCGTCCCACGCGTCCCTACGTCCCAACTGTCCCGCAGACCGCCTAGACTAGGACTTAGCCAATTTTCTTCATTTTTTCGGCCCCAAGCTTGGTTTTTTGTAATTTTTCACCTTTTCTAACCTGTTGGGTTTTCTTCTTGGACATGAGAGTTAGAAAGAAACCGAGGGGACCCCAAAAACATGATTTTTGGGCCTTGAATCAATCTACTTGCTTGGGACTGAAAAATCTGATGCATGTTACCAAAATTACCCTGGGGGGTGAATTTCGGATAACAGGCACCTTTTCAGGTGCATCATCAACACAAAATTCAAGCGCACAAAATTTTGGACTCACTTCTGGGAGTAGTACCACCATGCAGACTGTAGGAGTTTAGTTCAGTATTACTGTTGGGACACAGTGAAGTACATCTTCTAGTCCACTTCCAACTAGAGGTGGAGGATCAAGGGTATATGTGGCTCTAGTTCTGGTGGATCTGGTGGTTCTGGAGGCAGAGGTAATAAAGAAGGTTCTTGGTCAGGTGGGCAGGGTCCACACCAACCCTAGAATATTTACATGGATATGTCTCTCCATATTTCAGAATATATGGGCATAGAGGATACTATTGAACATATAAACATGTGCGAGATACTGTGGTGCGCAAAAGGGATCACTAATTTTGAGTGCAAGGTAAGTCAATTTGCAACTATGTTATAGGGATGCACACACAGTTGGTATAGGAGGTTTGACCCAGATCAAACTTGTGTAGATTATGCAACATTAAATATGCATTCCTTAAAGATTTTTATATCCCTAAATTTGAGTAGAAGAGAATAAGTGCACTCAAGGATATTAAACAAGGCACTACTAAGAGTATCTAGGAGTATGATGCCCATTTCAAAACCCTTTTATATAAGCTTTCTTATAATATTCATACAATCCAACATGCACAATGGTTCATTGGAGGACTGATCACACTGTTTATAAGGGAACTATCACATAAGACATACATAGATCCACACAAAGCACTTGAGACAGCGTTGTGTATTGAGGTAGTTGGAAGTATAGTAACTGGAGTTAGCCCATTCTTGGAAACATAGATTTCAGCTATGACAAAGAAGTTGGAGAAGCTATCGGTGAATTTAGCTCATGAGATGTGCATTGGGATTTGGGGTACAAACTGTGAAGTGGAAGGAGACACCAAGGATAGTTGTCCCCGTAGGTCAGTGCGTTTGTTATTACTAGACTATGAGATATGTCATCTTAACCATGATGCCAATCGCTGCCCATTATTACAATGTGTGATAAGGAAGAACATCTCATGTATTGTAAAATTTTCCGGTCCACGACTCACGATAAAAAATATTGCAGGTTGATTGGTCAGATCCATGATGTTATAGATATTGGTGTGTTATAGACAGGAGTATCAGATAATTCTTAAGGGAAAGGAGAGCACCAGGATCAGAATCACAATCCAACACACTATGATCAAAACGAGGGTTGCTATGAAGGAGGATGTGGAAGAGGTCAAGGATACCGTGGTGGATTCAGAGGTCAAGGATGGTGGATGAAGTGACTTCCCTTGTGAAACATGCTTTACATGCGGATCACCTAACCACTGTAGGCATGAATGTCCTCAGAATATTACATGTTATTTTTTGTGGGAATAATCATAGCTATGAGGAATGCCTGGTCTTATATGAGCATCTTAGCAAACAACATAAATAAGATAAAAAGGCACAGGGATGGTTAGGATACAACATGCTGTGGAAAATTAGTGGATGCTGAAATTGACACTAGAACCTAAGGTATTACCTGCGAAGATTACTACACATGCTGAAGTTGCACGTGCCAGAGAAGTGTTACAGCAGAAGCCTACCATCACCAAGGAGGAAATTTTTCATGCAAGGTATCTATATTCTACACATTAGAAGGAGGTTTATCATGAGACCATGGAGATACTCAGAAACCTTTAGGGGGAAATAAAATGTTTAAAGGAACAATCATGGAAGATGGAACAAAAGAAGGCAACAAAGATGGTCCAGTCAGATATAGATGACTTGAAGGAGGTATGCAAAATGATGTGCAAGGAGAATATCATTCCATTACTAGGGAGTTAACTAAAGGGAAACACTCTACATGTAAATATTGAGAATGGATGTTAGATCCTGCATGAAAATCTTCCCCCTCATCACTTAGATTATGAAAAGGAGATCACTCTGAATGCTATTATGGATGGATGGCTCTTGAGTAATATATTTATTGACACAGGTGCGGAGGTAAATGTGCTTACTTTAGATGCATGGGTATAGATGGGGAGACCTCCATTGCAGCCATCTTCTAATGTATTGTTTATGGCTAATCGAACTAAGGACACTCCTATCGAAGTTTTAAAAGATGCATCCATTACTATACAAGGGGCCAAGTTCACTGGGGATTTTGAGGTTTTATCACTTTGTTGGGTTTTAAAATGATCCTTTTAACAAACCATAGTCAAGGGACAACAATTCCCTCCTCTTTAATGGGAGAGGTTCCCTTATTGAAAGCAAGCAACCAAACTTATATACAAATGTACAACTTTCAAAGCGTGGAGTCGTGATACTTTGAAACATTTTATGCCCAAAGATCATCAATAGGAAAGGATGGAAGAAGTAAGGAGATGGGGAAGGAAGAACATGATAATACCTTCACGAAATATAGATGGCAGAGTATCACCTTATATGTATTGAACCAGGGAGTTGCAGAATAGAATCATTCACTCCTTTTAACAAACCATAGTCAAGGGACAACAATTCCCTCCTCTTTAATGGGAGAGGTTCCCTTATTGAAAACAAGCAACAAAACTTATATACAAATGTACAACTTTCAAAGCGTGGAGTCGTGATACTTTGAAACATTTTATGCCCAAAGATCATCAATACGAAAGGATGGAAGAAGTAAGGGGATGGGGAAGGAAGAACATGATAATACCTTCACGAAATATAAATGGCAGAGTATCACCTTATATGTATTGAACCAGGGAGTTGCATAATAGAATCATTCACTCTCATAACCAATATAATTCCACATATGCAAAGTTCCAGAAATCACATAGATAAGAACACAAAGTTTCCTATCATAAAAGATGGATGATTCCCAAGTTTCAGACACGGAAAGAAGAAAATCAGAGGAAGACAGGGGAAAACTTTTGTATTGATTACTTTGAATCTATTACTTTTACAAAGTACCAAGATCCAATGCGAACAATAGGGTGGAGAAGCTATTAAATAATTTCCAAGAACGGTTACATTCGGTTACAAAAAAGATGAAAAATGATTCAAGAAATGATGTCTAAGTCTCTCCAACACCTCAGTTGTTTCCATGCCTAGCAGAAAAACCAGATGCATTGAATCATAGATGTTCAATGTTCCCTTTGCAAACTTTGAATTCGAGTCGTCCACGTGGGAGAGATTTAAAATGGAGCGGGATTGAGGATGCCTTTTGCATTTTGTGCCCTTTGGAAAAATGGCACTTTGGAACATTTTGGCCCGCACACCCGCTTTTGATATGGTCTTGACACGTGGCCTTACTTGGGTGAGGACAGAGTCACAGGTTACTTTTACAATTTTACTTATTTTCAACGCAAGCTCAAAAACTCAAATTGCTCCACTGACCCGCTTCCCCACTTTGACCTTTTGATGTGTGTTCAACATTTGATTTTTTACCTTGGGATGGGTGGGGATGCAGGTCACTTTTTAACTTTAATCTCCTTTATGAAAACAAAGCTCAAATTTTCAAATTGCCCCGATGGCCCACTTTCCCGCTTTGACTTTTCAACGACATCAAAACACAAAAGGGCCCGCCTCCCCACTGACGCTTGAAACATGGTCACATGTCCTTTGTGGGCTAGTTCAATACTTTTTAAATTTTTGACTAAGTCCCTTTTGCTTGGTGAGGCCGTATATCTGACCCTGGATACGTGGAGAGCTGGCACTCATTTGAGTTTCCACTTTGGATTCACCTCCTGAAATTGCGCCGAGCTGACATGTGGCTCCTTCCGTCGGTCCTGGACTTTTCAACGTCCAACTCTATCCCTCCATTTCCTCTGACCATGTGGCGAGGTAGTGCTCATTTGGAGATTGGACCTTTGGTTTCACTTTTGAAATTGCACCGTTGAGGCATGTGGAGGCTTCTGCCGACCTGATCATACTTAGTCAATTTAAACGATTAGATTTGTCTCTTTTTTGGACCTGGGACATGTGGAGGACTAGAGCAAGTTTGAGAAATTCCCCTAGCTTCGACCCTTGAAGTTATGCCAATGAGGCACGTGGCACCATCCGTCGAACTTCCATACTTAGCCAATTTGGGATTGTTCTATCTTCATTTTGGACCTGGGATACATGGAAATCCTATGCTTATTTGAGGACCCTCCCTTGGGCCCTACCCTTGAAGTTGTGTCATTTGGACATGTGGAGGCTTCCATTATCGCTTGAAATGTGGCCATGCCACATCTAATCAGAGATGTCCACGTACTAACCATGGATGTTGGGGGAAAAATTGACGAGGAGGATACGCCTGTCATTCCCGACTGTGAGAAGAATAAAAATAAGGGGAAAACCCCACCTTCATGCTCGAATTTCAAATTGTTCTCCATGGAATGGAAAACTACAAACAATACCAGGCTCGACGCGATCCAATACTCCAAGGTACCGACTCAAAATTTTCAGAGCTTGACTTCGAAAGAGGGGAATTTTGAGGGCGACAACACTTTTGCAGAATTAGACAATTTCCTAACTCTGCTTGGGTGCCCTTGGTGTTATGCAAATAATGTTCATCTTCAGTTCAACAAAGGATTTATAATTTTTGAGAACAAGGAGGAAAGGATTATTATTCCTTTAACGGATGGGAAATCTATGCCCTATGTTGAGCCTTTTAGTGAAGAAGATCTGAGTATGATTTATGTACGTGCCATTTAGGACCCAGAAATACTCGAGCCATCTAAGGAAGGAATCCTCTAGTGGAAAGCTGCACAATCTATTAGTGATACCACAAGTATTTCTTGTGATAATTGGGCTCATGGAACTTATGAGATGGTTGGGCACGAAGTAAGGAGTGCATTTACACAAGAAAGAAAACCTCGTTGCATTAAGAGGATAGGTAACAGCTCAGTACCTCGATACACTGGAGAGGGAGACCCTACGGTATTCCTATGTACCATGGAGGAAAAATGGATAGACCAATTTGAAAGAAGAAATATCTTAGCATATACCCTGCGTGGGATAGTAGCATGCTGATGGGTGGTTCACAAGGATAATCTTGTAGAATAGAATGAAGTCAGATTTTCTCTAACAACTAGGTTTTCTAGGAGTAATGCATCTACTCAAATCTACACATATGATGGTGATCAACCTGTTATGCACCACATTCAGCAGTGTGAGAGGATATGAATAGAGGGCAAGAAGATTTACCACCTTCATCATGGGTGCACAAACTTTATTCCACTTTACAAGGTTGTGCACGCACTTGGTACATATATGTGGAGCTACATAGAGAGACTAAAAATTGGTAGGATTTGATTATAGGAATGGTCCAGACTTTTGACTACTTCTCTAATAAACCTCTAGTAGAAGAGGCATTAAGGGTTATAAATAAGTTAACTATGAAAGATAGTGTAAAGGTGGAAGAACTCATTCAAGAGTTATTTAAGGAGAACTCCTCAGAAGCGCGCTTTGATAAAGAAGAAGAAACATACGATGCACTACTTGAGTGCGTTTACTTTGAGAAAGAAGAAGGAAAGGTGTTCTACATAGTGCATGATGAAGAAGTAAAAAATATGGATATAACTTATTCAACAAATACGCGTGAGGTTTTAGAAAATGCAGATAACAAAGTGCATGCCTATCATGAACCTATGAAGAAAAATAAAGTGAATATTGGTACGGATGTTGAACCTAAGGAGTAAATCATTGGAGATTATTGTTCTGATTCTAAAGTGGCAAAGATAGTTGAGTTGCTCTGTGATTTTCAGGATTTATTTCCTAGGGTCTACCATGAATTAAAAGGAGTGCATGAATCATTAGGAGAGATGAAAATTAAGCTTAAGGAAGGTTTGCGCCCCATCAAGAAAAGACCTTATAGAATGAACCCTAACCTGCATGTAAAGGTTAAGGAAGAAATTGACAAGATGTTGAAGTCTGGCATCATCAAGCCCCTAGAAGAATCAGAGTGGGTTAGCCCCATGGTCATTAGTATAAAGAAATATGGTCGGATTAGGATTTGTGTTGATTACAGAGAACTTAATGTTGCATGTGTGATTGATCCCTTTCCTACACCTTTCACAGAGGATATATTAGAAGGCGTTGTAGGGTGAAAAATCTATTCTTTTACAGATGGATTCTCTAGGTATCATCAGGTCAAGATTTCATAGGAGGATCAAGAGAAAACAACTTTCACCACTAAATGGGGAAGTTTTTCATATATCGTGATGCCCTTTGGTCTGAAAAATGTGCCTGCTGTATTTTCATGCATAGTTGTTCAAGCATTCTAGGATTTTATTCACATTTTTTCTTAGGTTTATTTAGATGATTGGATGGTGTATGGACTTGTTAAGGATCACTGTGACAATTTGCGCTTAATGTTTGAAATATGTAGATAGTTAAACATCTCTTTAAACATCAAGAAGTGCATTTTTGCTACACCTTTTAGCACTTTGTTAGGGCACATCATCTCCAAGGAAGGTTTGTTAGTAGATCTAGCTAAGATTGTAGTTATTGTAGGCTTGGAAGAGCCTACCAGTTAGAGTGAGGTGCATGGATTCTTGGGTCACACTGGGTATTATATAAAATTTAACAAAGGATATGCTAAGATTGCCACACCCTTGGAAGATTTACTAAAGGGAAAAGGGACATTATATTGGAGAGAACCGTAACAGCGTGCATTTGAGGCATTGAAGGAAAGACTTACTATAACACCTATTCTGCATTTTCCCTCATGGAACCAACCATTTCATGTACATGTGGATGCCTCTGGCATGACCATTGGCGTGGTGTTAGCTCAGCCTGGAGAAGGTATTATAGATCATCCTATCTATTTTGCTAGTAGAAAGTTGACTCCTGCATAGTAGAATTATACAACTACTAAGTGTGAACCATGAGCTATGCACTACATAAATTCAGACAATACCTACTAGCAAAACCATTTGTATTTTACATTGATCACATGGCATTGAAATACTTAGTAAACAAGCCCATTTTACAAGGGCACATATGTCAATGGGTGCTCTTGTTCCAAGAATTTGATTTCAGAGTTGTGGTGAAACCAGGTAAAGATAATTATGGCCCAGACCCTTTATCAAGAATTCAGTTAGGGGAGGATGCACATACAATTGAAGATACAATGCCAAATGCACAATTGTACAAGTTGTAATGTGTACCTTCAGAATTGGAGGATATTGCTATCTTTTTACATACATGTATGGCACCATAAGGAATGAAATCCTTAGAGAAGAAACAACTTGCAATTCATGCAACACCTTTTATGTTGATCAGTGGTGACCTATACAAGTTAGGCCGAGATGAAGTATTGTGCCAGTGTGTACTAGAGCACGAGCGCACAAATATCATGGAAGAGGCTCATGGTGGTATTGTAGGTGGGCACTATGCAGGTGACGCCACTGCACACAAGATTTTACTCATTGTATTATGGTGGGAGACCCTCTACAAAGATTGTAAAGCATATTGTAAGGCATGTGATCACTGTCAACGCATTGGTAAGCCTGGGCAAAGAGATGAAATGCCTTTAAGACCTATTCCTAGTGCAGAGCCATTTGAGAAATGGGCTATAGACTTTGTGGGTCCTATTTCACCAGCCACACGTAGAACTGGATCGTGCTACATCATCACTTGCATAGATTATCTTACAAGGTGGGTAGAAGCAGCACCTATCAAGGATTGTACAACAACTACAACATCTAGGTTCTTATGGGAAAATTTTCTTACAAGGTATGGATGCTAGTTAAGCTTGACAAGTGATAGGGGTACACATTTTTTGAATGAGACAATCATGATACTATTGGATGAATTTATGATTGCGCACTATAAGACTACACCCCCTATCATCCTTAGGAAAATGGATCTGTATAGGCCTTCAACAAGATTTTGAGCCAGACATTGACAAAAATTTGTGATGTTAAAAGGAAAGATTTGGATGATAAATTTTCTGTCATGCTTTGGGTGTATAGAACAACATATAAGAGGTTGAACAAGGCCACACCCTTTCAGTTGGTGTTTGGTATAGAAATGATTCTTCTTATGGAATTTATGTTACCTTCTTTGCGTATTGCACGTGCTGGAGGTCTAGCTGATGAACAAGATTTGGAAGAAAGAATTGATAAATTGATAAAGTTGGATGAGAGGTGCACCATAGCACATTGGAGTCAGAAGTAGGAAAAGGCCAGGTAGAAGGCATGGCATGATAAGCACATCAAGGACAAAAAGCTTGAGATGGGACAAATGGTGCTTCTTTATGATTCTAAGTTTTTTTTCCATCCAAGAAAGCTTAAAGTGCATTGGTTGGGACCATATATTATCACTCATATACTTGAATCAGGTACTTGATAGTTAGAGATGATTGATGCAATATGGTTACCTGCTTACTTCAACAGGAGTAGGCTGAAGCCCTACTATAAATAAGTCTTCTTGGTGTTTGTAATAAGGGAGTGTTACCATTTAGAATAGGATTTTATTTTTGTAATTCCTTAATGTATTTCCATCTTCGTCGCTATGCTTTGTCAATTTAGTTTGGTGTTTTGTGTAATAAGCGCATTTGTGCGATGTAAGCTAATTACCATTTGAGGTATTTTTATGCATAGAGGACTGCATATACCATTAGTGTGGGGTGGTTACTCATAAATGGTTACACATGAGAATGAATTTGTTACAGGTACTAGTTCAGTGTGGAAAGGAGTCGTTAGAAAAAAGATTTCTCTAAAAATATGACCATAGATGGAGATAAATGAGGGAACAATATAACACGAGGTAAGCAGTGGTTGTGGAGACTACCAAGGGAAGGCGTAGTGGCGAGGTACTCAGGCGCATAAAAGCACACTGAAGAGAAGTTTATAGCCAGAAGGTAGGAATGGACGCTAGAAGGTTATAGGTAGGGCACAAAGATGTACCGTGTAGATATTGTGAAAATGGTCAATTAATGAGAGGATTTTTGGTAGGTGGAGTAATAAATGTAAACTAAATTTTTGAAAATCTATATAAGGATGTGATGCGGGTTCATTTTTACCTTTTTGATCACAAGTATTTGAGTGAGCTAAGTGCGATCAAGCTGAGTGAATCATGTTGAGGTGCAAAGCGTTGTGAAACCAAACATGGAGAGCATACTATTGCGCAGAAGAGGCTTGTGTCCCCATTGGTGAAGGGTTTGAGTGAAGCAGAAGCATTGAGAAGGAGCTAGCACACATGGTTTTAAGCTAGGGCATGCAGATTCAAGCTAGGGTTTGAGTTTTCTTGTTACAAATAGCAAAGGTGGGATTTTTATGATGACACCAAAGAAAGCACCTGCAGTAGGCATGAAAGGAAAGAAGAAGGTAGAAGATGAAGTTGAAATTTCTCCCGAGAGTAATTTTTTAGAGATGCAATACCCAGAAGGAGTAATAATCAGACAAGAGTGGGATTCCCACATCCACAGGTGCAAGATAAGTGACTACAACCATTGTAACTCTAACAACAACAGAGAGGTTGATGCATTGTTGAATATGAAGACTAACAAGCACACGGTGGAGGATATGCCAGTATATGACGATGCTGGGGAGAAATTACTGAAGTAGGTAGGAGTTTATCAGTTGTATGAGCTCTCGTATTTTGGAAAATATGAACCCTTATACCAATGGCTGATGAGCAGAGTCCATGAGGACTTATTTTATTTCATCAGACGAAGGGTTAGGATCACAACAACCCTGGTTTCAACACTAACAAGATTGAAGGGCACATGGGTAGACCTTGTTAGTGATCTGACTGATAAAGCAATGATCATAGAAAAAAGGAAGGAGTTGGGGTATACCAAGGGTTTGTATGGAATAGACATTGATAAACTGAAGAAGTTTCTTGTGGTGCAAGCAGCCGCACATCTGCTAACCAAGTTGAATGACCAAGAGAGATGGTCGCAGGTAAACACCATGTGGCTTCATATTACAAAGAAAATGTCTTAGGGAGTAGTATACAACCTAGCAGGCTATATTGTAGACACCATTGTTGAGGAAGCATGTACAAGAGAAAAGATAAGTTTTGGTGCTATCCTCCTTTCCCTTGTGTTTTTAGAAATTGGAGTGCCCGATGGGCCAAAGAACAAAATCTAGGAGTACCCCTTGGAACAGAAGTCCCTCGTGGAGAGGTTTGAAAAGTATTTATGTGAAGGATCAATGAGTGGGCTGTTTAAGAAGAGGGTAGAGATGTGGTATGACCAACTTCGTGTGACATTTGAGGAGGAGTGGCACATTCCCAAAGAGCTACCTTCAGTGGTGGGAAAGGTAGTACAATTTGCGGTGTACCAACATTTCTGCATCGTGCATTTTACCATGAGGGATGGGACATGGAGCCCATGGTGCAAACTGCCTTATGCCTTCACAACATGCTACTTCTAGGTAGAAGTCCACCAATTTAGTGGCGTGCCCCATCTAAAATTTAATGTAGATAAGGTAGACTATGACTACCACACTCTAAGGAGGACATGTGTATCCAAGCCAGCCTACCTACATTGAGAGGCTCATCTCAGACATAATAAGTATGAAGCCAGTAAGCTTGGCTAGTAGGGATAGTGGAGCCGTATTCATATACCTTCAGCTTAAGCCTAAGTTGGAAAATAAAAAATATGTGGAGAATGAGTTCGTGCTCCCTGGGCTGCCTAAGGGGAAACATACAGTGGAGAACGTGCCAGCTCCAAAACCTGTAGCGACTATAGAGGTAGATGAGGAGGAAGAAGAACACAAAGATAGTGGTGGCTTAGATCATAGAGGCCAGAGGTAGTCCACAGATAGAGTAGAGACAAAGTTCATAGATACTCCACCTCAGGCATAAAAAGGAGATGAGGACTTAGACGCGAAAGGAGTCCATGAAGAGTTCTATTTTAAGAGGGTATTTTGAAGAACAAGGACCCAAGGCACGGGAACTCCACAACTTGTAAGGAGATCACCACAAATCTCCCCTCAAAAAGAGGCAACTGAGAAGAAGAGGAGGAAGCTAAAGTTGAATGAGGAGGAAAAGGAGTTTGTAGAGAGCATGCTTAGAACCCCAGTGCAGCCAAAAGATATGGAGGATCCCAAAGATGAGGACATGAAGGATGAAGAGGAAGGTGCGAAGGAGGCAAAAGAATCAGAATATGAACAGCCTCACACACCAAGACATCAAAGGGCCAACTCCAAACCTTGGCGCTCAAGTTCTTAAGGGAACAAAAATAAGGATAACAAGTAGAGAATACCCTATGCCGAGTATGGGCTATGTTGAGGACACAAGAAAAATTGTCTGTGCCCATTTTTAAAGCATAGTGGACTTGAAGGAGTTATATGGGTGGGAGCTGATGGACCTAGACATGGCCACTATGCATGCAAGGAAACAACTTTCCTGGTCCATGCAGACTCACATGGATGAGCCAGATTTTGATGTATGTGAGGAGTCTTGTGTGTCAAGAAGAGTGAAGAAGGCACCTCAGAGTAGGCACATGGCTATAAAGCCCACTCTCATGTCTGATGAGCAGGTAAGCAATGCCTTAGTTAAGGTATCTATAGAGGTGGCGTAGAGGAACATCGATAAGGCTGCCACTATTAGAGCACTACTTGAAGATAATAAGGAAAAAAATGTAGAAATAACACGTCTAAAAGGAGAGAAGGATCTAGAGAAGAAAAATAATGAGGCCTTCATCAACATGGCAAAAGAAATTGGTGACTATGTCCTGAAAGCAAGACCGCATATGGAGTCTAAGGTACATGAAAATTTTCCTTCAGCTATGCATTATGTGCGCACATTAGTTGATTTGGTGCTTGAGGATGGACCAATTCGAATGCCAGTGCCGAAGGATCCTGAACAATAAATAGAGAGAGCCACGACCTCCGTGGTTAGAAATATTTCATCTTATGAGGCATTACTCCGAACTTTACAAGATGAGTTGAAGAAAGCAAATCAAGCTCTAAACATATGTGAAACACCAGAAGTAGTGATCAGGATCAGAACTATAGTAGAAGATAATGAAGTTCTGAAGGTAATGAAGGATGAGAATTTAGGGCGCACAGAGAGATTGACACTAGTAAATAAAAAGCGTGAAGCCCTTGCAGCAACACAAAACCTGCATAAGGAGAGGTTGGATGAGCTTGGAAATCTCATAGTGCAAAAGATGGATCTTCTAGAGGGAAGGATGTCTGATATGGCCAATGTTGTCCTAGTATTGTAGAATGAAAAGGGAGAAATAACCCATGATGAGTTAGAAGCTATTGTCACAGATGTTCCATAGAAAATGAAAAATGCATTGGATGAATGGAAAACATTGGAGGTTGAGATAAAAACAAAATATCCAGAGTTAATCCTCCCAGTTGAAGTAGAGGGTGTTACAAAATATAAGTCCATTCTTTGTACAAAAATTCTTTACATTATTTCTATTCTTATTCTTTATTATTTGGGAACATCAAAAGGAAACCTCATTTTTGGGGCGACAGTGTAGTTTAGTGTGGGGCAATGCTGAGCAGACAAAGTATGACACTAAGGAGAGGGTACACAGAATATTTATGCACAAGAATAAGGTACATTTGAAGGCACAGAAGGATAAGAGGGAAACGCATGCCATGACAAGCTGATTTGGGGACTTAGTTGTTTTCATAGTTATGGGTTATTTTTGGAGATAATGTGCAGATCACACTTCGGGATGGAGACTTGCACGACACACAACTGCTATTTTAGGACAAGCATTTGATGAACGCCATGCACAAGTTGAAGATAATAATACAATTAATACTATCAGTTAAATGTAGGAGATCTATTATTATCACACTTGCATGCGTGCCTATTATTGTAAAGGCGCATGACTATTTTTCAGCATGCGACCTATTTTGGGAGGTGCGTAAGCGGTGAAGGGAAATTCCCCACCCCTATAAGTATGTATTAATCTATGTAGCTAGAGAGAGACATTGTATATGAGTTATTATGGAGTTATGTTGCCTAATATGATGCACGCATAAACTTATGATACTATTTATTGTAAGAAGCTTATGTATTTACTGTGTTTAATATAATGGAGTGTATTGGGTGGATAAAGGCATTAAACATGACTGTAACTGGTTCTTTCATGGTTGATTTCATTATGTTTATCATTTAATTCATGATTCTTTAAGATCTAGATCTGGAATATGCTCTGTGGTATGTTTGTGCCATTTATGGATCTGAATGCATTATATCTTCATCACCTTAACATCCTACATAAGAAACTCTAAGGATGGGCCTAGTACCTTTACGCACTTCAGGTGAGCGCTCAACACAGGTTGGGTGATGTGCTAGTGTTTTTGGGTTATTCGTGGTAAATTCTAGGTTGCATCCATAATAAAATGCAATTAAGAAGTGAAAGGGGTCGTAAAGGGGTAGAAAAAAGATAAAGAGGGACATGAGCACCCAAGAGGACAAGAGTGTTTGATGATACTATTTGAGTTGGGAGCTATTGTCTGAAGCCATAGAAAGATACAAAACCAAATGCCGGTAAGAGTAACAGATGTATGAAGCTAATAAAAGTGCAAATGACAAATAAACACGCTAATCGGAGTTGAAAATTAATAGTTTTCTTGCTTAGGAATCATGTAAATGCTAGCATGCTTTTAGGACATAGAAATGTACCCAAGAGCATGATTTTGTGTCTACACTTGACACTAAAAATTCTGATTGAGATCTTAGTCTTGGAATATATTTGAAGACTTCTTCCAATTATTACCCTTAATGTGATGGCTTGGATGAGTCTACTAATAAGAACCTAATTAGAATCATTTAAAGAATAATGAATATCAACTAGAGGAAATGGCATACAAAGGTCTCGCATGCACTCTGGGTAGATAAAATCACGGTGAAGGAGATAGGTACTTCACCTTACAAACGTGTCTATGAAAAGGAGGCTAGGCTTCCTTTATCTTTAGAATTACCTTCACTAGTACTAGCCCAACAATTGGATTTTGAGGGCACAAATCAAAGAGAGATCAGAATGGAAGAATTGGTTGAACTTGAAGAACAAAGGAATTTTTCCATGATCAGATTAGAACAACATCAACAATCAACAAAACAATGGTTTAAAATAAAGGCTAGAGATTTGAATTGTAAAGTGTGCGATCTGGTCTTAAAATGAGATGTTGACAAAGTTAAAACAGAGTGTCACTCAAAGTTTGATGCACATTGGAGTGGGCCATATATCATTAGTTCTTATAAGGAGGCCAACTATTTTGATTTTCCTCATCTTGATGGAGGTGCATTACGTATCCCAGTTAATGGGATATATCTCAAGCAGTTCCATTAATTTGTTTCATCTTCATCATGTACATATTCGAGTAGTTTCAATTCCTCCAAGTGCACCTCACAGAAAAAAAAATTGTTGGTATTTTAGGTTTCCTTTCTCTCAGGTGCTCTTGTGTGCGCTTTTATGTTACTTCTTGGATGATAGTTCCTATACTCGGTTACAAGGTTTCAATTGTGAAGGCCATATTTTAGTTTGTTGGAAGTCTCCAATAGTTCTTGTGCACAGTTCCCAAAGCAGAGTACAAATATTTTTTTATTTGACTTCAGGGGTGAATTATTCAAGTTGTAGATCATAATATCAAGTTTTCAGGTTGACTCCATGCCAAATGGATACTTCAAGGCCACTGATCATCATCATCTACTAGGAACATGTCCATGAAAGTCACCAAACCATTTTCCAAAATAACCCCCTCATTAATTTAGCAACTTACAATTTCATTATGGCTATGACATCATGTTTTCAGGCTACACGCGCTGATGGTTTTCTTCCTTGGTTCATTTCCTTGGTTGTAGGTTCTTATGCGAGCCTTCGTGTGCTCTCCTTACTTTCCACCTTTCCTTCGATTTCTTCTATGTATCTTTCACACACTCTCGATTTCCTCCCTAATATTATTCTATCTCCCACCATTCTCCTTTTTTCGCACATTCCTCCGTACATCCGCTTCCTTCTTTCCAGTTGCGTGCACTCCATAATGCGCACCCACAAATTTCCTTTACATTCTTGCAAGTATTCATCATGCCCCGTGTGCGTGCCTTTCTTCCCCGAGTCATGTGCATCACTGTGTGCACACTTTATGCCCTTTTCATTCTTCCATCACACATTTTTCCTTCGTGCTCCCTTCCTGATATGATCACATTTCCTTCCGCATAACCTTACACTGTGTACCTTCAATTTTCTCTTGGCATGCTTCACATTCCACCTTCTTCTAAACTCCCATGCCTTCCTTTTTCGGATCTTCATGCCTCATTACATACTTGCATACTTTATAAAGTATGCACAATTCTCCCTAATCCTCTCGCACCCTCCAACACATGCCAACAAACTTCTTCTTTCTTCCTTGCCTCTTGATCATGTGTATGCACCCAATATTGTAACCTTTGTGTCAATCCCCGTGCACCAAGTTTCTGACTCTAGGGAATTGTCAGATAAAGTGCACCTCATCACGATAAATGGAAAAGTGCTAGATGCACGCCGATCTTGGTTAATAAATGTGTGACACATGGTGAAGATGAATTATAGTCAACCTATATATTATTGTGACCAATCAGATTATGCCATGTGTCTAGTATGTTACTCTTACAATGTAGAACTTCATATCACCATAACTCCTTCCAAAGAGCTCGAAATCATACACGCGTAGTCTCATTGGAAAACTGTTGATGTGGGCTACACTCTAGGGTCTTCAAAATAAGATTTTGGTGAGATTTGGTAGATGAAAATGGAAAAACATGATTTAGGTCATTAATGCACATCTCTAGTCGACTCAACCACCTAGATTTCATGGGATTCTCCCTTTTTTTCTTCCATGAGTAAACTCACGTGGAGAGACGAATTTAACAGAGCTTTAAGTAGATTTGTAGGAATTTTATTACATGTTGTTGGTGGTTGTGATTAGAAATCCATATTTTCTCTCTCTTTTCCCTCCCCTTCTCTCTTATTCTTCTATATATTTTAGAATAATTCTCACTTGTAAAGGTTACACCCTCTTGGAGTGCAAGAGCATTATTTAGAGTAGTGTATTTTGTATTTTGAGTTACATGACTTAGATCTTGACAATACATGTGGATTCTTGCCTCTTCCTGTCATTGTAATTGACTGTGCATTCACATGAAACAATAGAAGTTTTTTTATGGATATATTTTTCCCTAGCTCATGTTTTATTATATCTTCTTACCTTTTTGCAATACTGGTATGGTGTGCATGTTGTATATCTCTTGCAGGTACCTTTTCTATTGCGCTCCATGGAAATGAGAGTGTGAGTGCTATTTTGGATTGTGGCACACATGTCTTCCCTTTCTTTTACCATTTCCCCTCATTTTCATTCCTATGAGAGTGTTCATCCCCTTCTTTTTGGTGGTATCACCTCCCCTTAGTTTAGAATTTCAATTTATGCATCTCCTTCTCACCCCGGTCCGTTGGAGTGATAGAGTAGAGTTAGATAGCTACATTTCCCTTCTTAGGAGTAGTTTTAGAAGTAGAGGTAAGTGAGGAAACTGACCTTCTCTAGAGGTTTGTTTCATGTGTAAGTCCTACAACTTGGAGAAAATACCATGTTGCCTCAAATCCCTAGATCCTCATGATATAGGCGTGGGTCCAATTTTTAGCTCCAATAGGTTCCATTCGAGAACCAAAAGTGTGCCTTTGGAGCTTTGAGTTCCTCCAACACACCAAAAATGTGCTTAGTAGTTCCTTATAACTTAAAAAAATGCACTTTTCCTCCAAAAAGTAAAGGAAAATCACTTATTGCACTTCTAAACCAGCTTAACTTAATTTTATAAGAAAACATGCATCTTCATTTGCTCCATGCACTGCATTTCTTCCTCCCATTCTTCCATGAAATCTTGTTTATGCCCTAGTGTTACTCGATCCATTTTAGCTCATATCTTAGGCTTCCATGAAAAAATTGTTTTGAAACTTTACATGCTTTTCCTCCATGAAAACACCTTTAAGATGATATAAGATACAAGGGGGTTATTAGTTAAATTTCTAGCATGTAAAATTGAAAATTTTTCCCATGACAACTAAGCCCCAACTTGAAAATTCTTCTCCTGGTCACTATAAACCCTTCCTCTAATGAGCTTGCCCATAGTTTCATCCTAATTATATCTAGGAGGAACATGTTAACACTATTTTCAAGTGTGTTTCATGTGCATATATGCATGCCTAAGGTGATTTAATAAGTTACTAGGATCTGAAGCGGAACAACTATTCTCAAAGGCCTAAAATGGCCATTTTTGGCCATTTTACAACTAGTGAATACCCTTTGGAAGGTGATTGCAAGGGCACAAACCATATAGAAGTTTTTAAGATTTTTAAATGCATTCAAGGCATATTTTTGGAATTATATGGAGCCAAGTGATGTTGGGAATCAAACTAGTTAAACATGGTCATTACGAGTGTAGTGAATGCCAAACTGCAACGAAGAAAAAATATTTGTTTAGATGATTATGAGAGTTCTATAATGATTTTTGAGATAAAAAAATATGAAATGGAAATATCTTGGAACCCTCCACATAATGGACACACCAATTTTGTTCCAAGACTTCAAAATCTATTGTGATAATCCATAACATTAAGGTTGCCCCTTCGAGTCTAAAGTGGAACACGCGCTAAAATAAATTTACAGGAAAAATTGGCTTTTGATAATGGCTATGATGATCTCAACAGGTGATTTGGAGTCAAAATAACATAAGGTTTGACCCCAAAACACCATTCCATGCTCTCGGGGCAAAAAAAACACTCCTGGTGTTGTAAAATGGAGTTGGTGGATGACATCAACATACCAAAAAGGAATGATACCACTTTGGAGCATGTCATGTCCCCTTGTATTGTCCTCAAGCTTCAAAATGGACATGAGAAACACCAAAGTGCACTCCCCCATCTGTTCATTATGTTTCATTACTTAAAACACAACTGGGGGTGTTAGGCGAGGCATATGAGGAGTTTAAGTGCCTAGGTCCCCTTCCTATGATGAGAATACCCCTTGGTGCATTTCTAAGAATGTGATGTACCCTTATATTTTCCCCAAGGTGCAAAGGGAACACAAAAGTGTGCTCCCCCATGTTTTCTCCCTCTTCACAACTTATAACTTGTATCTTTTGCACCTAAGAACATCACAACTTGCATCTCACTTTCCCCCTCCTCATAAGATGAACCCTATGGCATGTTTGGAAGCATGTGATGTACCCTTGGTTTTTCCCCAAGTTTAAAAGTTACATGGGGGACACAAAAGTGAACTCTCCAATGAGGGTTAACTTTTTGCAACTTGTTTCGCATCACTTTTGCACCTAGGGAGCCACAAACTTGCAAAATCACTTAACCCCGTGCCCCCTCTTCATGAACAGACCCCCCATGGCACATTTTTGAGTTGATGATGTCCATTTTTATTACAATAAAAATAAAAGTGAAAAATAGGACACGTAAGTGTGCTCCTCATCCTTTCATTCAGCCCCATGTTACATTAAAAACTAGTTTTTAGCCCCCAAAAGCCATTTTCAGCCCCTGTATCTCCCTCACACTGCAACAGAAGCTAACACTTGGCATGATTTATACAAAGCACACTTTTTTCATTTTTTAATCCCCTTTGACCTATTTTCCCATATTTTTAAGGTGTAACCACATGCCAACCCTCCTCTAACCATGGTTTAGCTTGTGGGGTCAGTTCCAAGTTAAAATTTGTAAAGTGAATATGATTAACTACCAACTCATAAACACTGTATAATTTTTTGAACTTCAAGGTTTTTTGTTTTCCTCCCAAAAAACTCCTTTATTACTAGTGATGCTATTGAAATGTTTCATCACCCTCATGCACCAAAACTGAAAATTGCTCATATCTCACAATCCGTGCACCCAATTTCCATCAAAATTTACCAGTGCACTTCTCCAAAAAATGCCTTCACTTTAACTGTAAGAACAATTCCACTAATGATGTGTACAATTTGTAGCAACCAGTATAAATTTTAATCCCTTGGAGGTTCCTTTTCAAATCTATGGAGTTCTGGTGACTAAAGATCCTAAAAAACTGGAGTAGAAGGTCTTGAGACAAAACCTAATTTTTTGAAACTAGTTTCATTCCAATCTGACACCAAGAAGATATACGCCTAAAAATAGTAAGTTTTTTTAGCTCCAAAATATTATACTTTCTACATTTGTGTTACTCCTTGCAAGTAAAAATCCTCAAAAGGTGAAAATGGAAAAATATTACTAAAAATAGCCATCCTAGTTAGGACATGCTAAAAATAGAAAGGCTTGTGATTGGGATAAAGTCACTTGTATCAAATTACATTCTTCCTATCTCATTGCTTTTTTCCATCATGAAGATGAAGTCTTCAGGTCTAGAACCAATCTCAACATTGATAACTGAATATCCCAATGTGGGAGAGAATGATGTCACGCACATGGACTTGGAAGACCTGAAAGCCATAATGTTAAATGAACCACGAGAGGCGTTAGAATAAAAGATAATCTCAAGTGGATTATTTATGGAAAGATTCCACCCGTTATGCATTCAGAACACTAAAATTATCCTAGCATGTGCACAACATTATGATCCTAACACTAGAACAATCATGACAGATGATAACTTGATTCTCGTAGTCCTCACACCAAAGGTAATTTATCAGTGCTTGCAATTTCCCACCAGTAGCAACATGGTCATAATAACCAGAGAGTTTATATCACAGGAGTGGGAAATGACTAAATCATATTTTCAAGGCCTAGTACTTGGTTTAAGGCTCAAATAAGGAAGAAATCCCTCTTATATCCCCAAGAACTTGTCACAGAGCAAGTTTCATGAGGACTATTTTGATTCCATTTTCCTACTGAGAAGAATAATGGGGGAAGAGACAAAAAAAATATTTCCAAGATTAGATGGCTCAGTTCATCCTGGTGGCTATAAAATGAAATCAAATGGTGGACTACAGGTAAATCAATAGTGACAACTAATTTAGCTCAAAATTGCACCCTAGATATGATCATGACAAATCAAATTTTTGGGCCAGCATGGGACTGTCTCCATGTGTGGGAATTTCATCTTGAGACAAAAATCTAGAGAAGGTTGGTTACTCTACCAAACTACCCTAATGTTAACACTACTCTTAAGATATCCTACTCTAACACAATCAAGAGAGCACAGAGAGAGAGAGGGAGAGAGAAATGTAAAAAGAAAAACCTAAGCTAAAGGGGAAGGTGATAGCACTAGAAAGAAGGGTGGTCACTATATAAAATAAGAAGGGAAGAAAATGTAGGAGATAAGGGTGGACATATGTGCTAAAGACCCAAAACCACACAAATTAACCCATCCCATACATTGATAACACACAAAAATGGATAAAACTACAAATGTAACACACACAACATACCATAGAAATAATATAGAGGTGAGACACAATAACACGAGTATGGGGGTAGAAAAGATCCAAAAACACAAGATATTTTTACTTAAATGATGCACAAACAGACTACATTTAATGGAAGAAGATAAAAATACATTACAAAGACCAAATTCGAGGTCTAGAACTCATGGGAAATTGACCACCATTTTTTCATGGTGTCATTACAATAAAATAGGGATCCTCTTACAATGTATGAGCTCCATACTTCTAGAAAATGAGACAAGAGAGAAGAGGGAAGAGAGAGAGATGCGTCAAAACCTTACACTAAAAACCAATCAATTCTTGTCAACAAAAAAAGCTTTGACATGGACACTTTCCACATCATTTGATCTGCAGGATAAGGCGTCGGCACTATTCATCATTAAATCAGGTGGTTGAAGGTGGTTACATGTTTTAAACAAGTAAAATTTCCCCCCTTTTCCCCTAAACCCATGTTTTTACTTTTGACCCCCAAAACTTGATCAATTTATGATTTTCTTGATGCCAAAATGAAGCCCCTAGAGAGACCTTTCTAATGCCACCAATTTCATGCAATTTGGAGTGCCACATTGAAAGTTACGGTAAAAAAACTAGTACCACTTTTTTCTACAAACTTCCCCTATGTTCTGTGGAAATTTTGAATGTTTCGCAGGTTTCTATTTTTTTAGCGGCATTTTGCTTTGTTATGCTGATTTTTGAATATCCCACCATGCCACCTAACACTAATACTTGGTTATGCAAATTTCTTTGAACCGCAACCACAAGCCTTCATTTCACGTACTTTTGAGGTCTGCAAAACACTAATTTCTTGTGACACCGGCAGATCACTGAGCTAGTGTTTTGTGGATTTTTCCTTGTCCATGTTTAAACTTCTTTCCCATTTCCTCACAACACTTCAAAATTAATTCCCTGTGTATCATGGTTTCAATCTCTAGACCAATTCTCTTATTGTGTGACATTGTCAAACCAGCTATACAGAAGATTAAATATTCTAATTTTTTACACAACACTATAACCAAAGGTGGTGAAGCACTTAACTCTTAAAAAAACCTACTAATTCCCAAGCCTGGATTTCCTTTGTTCTATGGGTTAGGGGAATCCGCGGAACACTATGTTCAAGAACTCTATAGAACACTACAATTTAAGGTCCCACAACTTTCCTTAGCCAAATTTCCACCCAAGTCTTTGCATTCTCCCTTTGTTTTGCATGTTAGGAGAACCTACATAATACTAAGTTCCTTCAATCCATGAAATACTAAAATTCAATGTCATGTGGCTTTTCAAACCAAAAATTTGTCTAAGTCCAAAAATAATTTTGAAAGTTTTCAAAATAGCATGGGGGTTATTTTGGACAACAATTTGGAAACCTCCAGGGGATATATTCCTATTGAATAAAAGATAAATGGACTTTTGAAGCATCTATTGGGAATGGAGTCAAGTCTGAAAAACTTGAAAATTGATCAAAAACTTGAAATTCTTACCTCTGACCTGCATGGACTTAGAGCTGATATGGAACTGCTTGGAGTGCTCTTAGAAGCTGATTTCTTGGGATTCTTTGATAAAACTTGCAAATTGTCCCAAAAACACTATTTTTCTAAGGAAGGAGCATGGGGAACTCTTATTTGCAACTGATCTTGGGGCTAAATGAATACCCTTTGAAAATGCCCCAAAATTCTTTTTTTTACCATAGATCATGCTTTGAACTTGACTGTGCAACAAAACGCCCACAAAAACTATGTACAAACATGAAAATCATACATGTCCCAAATGGAAACTTGTAGAGTGTGCACAATGCACTTTTTTTCAATAAACACCTAATCTACTCCTATACTAACCAAATTAAAGGGAGATAAAACAAACCTGATACAGGTTGGGAGAAGTAGCTTCCTTTTCTTACAAAATGTGACTATGTAATTAATTTGGCAACTAAAACACATGGTGGAAGTGCTAACATTTCTTGCACTTCCTCATTAATCAATGTATCAGCTAAAAAGATAATGAAGTATACCTCCTCAAGTATCTATGCATTTGGTTAGAGGTGTTGAAGCTGAAATTTGATGTCTTGATGTTCTTCCTCATGCTCTAGAGTGAGCATGATTGGTGGCAACTCATAATTTTACTCCAAACCAACCAAATGTCTGATTGGAAAAACATTCTTTTGAACTTTTTGTCTAATTTGCGTGGTTGGCCCATATCCTTCACGATAAAATCTAATAATGGATCTTGTAGAAACACCTTCCTCTTCATTGTGGACGCTTGCAAGATGAATCAGACTTGGTCTTTCTTGCTCTTGCACAAACATCTTTGTTCTACTATAGGGACCATGATTTCTTCATCTCCATTCTCTTTTTCTTCAATGTGATTGTTTACAACCTCCAAAGATGTTGACATATCATTCCCTCCAAAAGTGTAGCAAGTTATAAACTGAGTTTGCCCCAAAAACTCACACTTCCGTGAGATCACCCAAAAACCTCATTCTTCTACAATATTTTTAGGATCCTTTCTATCTTTTCACTCATCACAGATCATGTGCACATGTTCCTTTTCAGATTTTTACATACTTTTTACACACTTTTTCCACGTTTGATCAAATTTTTCATATAAACATATTTGACTACTCTTTTGTTCTTATTTTTTTCAGGTTCGTCCTTATGGTAATCAACAATCACATCATCAAACATCAAACAACATCAATAATAGGTACAACGCGACATGTACACATACGTTTTTCACCCCTAGGGTCACTTCCTCTTCTCTAGTTTCTACACTTCATATTATTCACTCCATGCTTTTTCTTGTCTCCTCAGCACGCTTTCGCCATCAATCTACATGGTTATCAGGTACACATATCTTATCTACTTTATATTATCGAGCATTCGCTCAATAACATAAAGTGGGGGCAAATGTAGACACTAAATCACGCACTTTGGGTACATTTCTAGGTCTAGATCACATACTACTATTCATTGATTCCTAAGCTAGAAAATTACTAATTGACCACTATCTTTGGCCTCTTTTATTTCTTTCATGTTTCCTTCTTGGTCTAACAAACCCCACTGCCCTGTCTGACCTTCATCACTTCATATTTTCTAAGTCTAGACACTAATGCCCAACCAAAACGCCAACTCCCTTGTCCCCACTGGGTAGCCACGAACTCTCTATATCTTGCTAACATCTTTTGGGTCTTTTCTACTAGTTGGGCATCTTTTTTTCTTATGGGTTGTCCTTTTAGTAGTTAATTATAAAATTTAAACAAGGGAATCATATAAATAGAAAGTTATGTGACCATAATAAAGAACCAAGCTCTAAGCACTTATTGCTATTACCTAAGGTTACATCTAAAGGCATTATAAGAGCATCAAATCATCCATCTAGCATTCACTCAAGGGACAAGGGACTGGATTCTTCTTCATACGAGGATAAGTTCATTTTTCCATACACACATCTATTTACATCTTCTACATCTAGCTATTTCTCGTTATTAAGTGCATCTTACACAAGATCCACCTAGGGCATGATTCTACACACACACATACACACATAACTACATGGAGTCTAAAATGTAGTGTAGCACCTGGATCCTAAGTTAACTTAGTCGAGTGACCATGGGGGTTGGTTTGACTACCAATTTTCATCTTTTTCTTTTTAGGATCTGATGTGTTTTGGGGTTTTGCACTTGCTCTTTCTCTTTACAGGTTTCAAGTGAATTTCATGGGCATAGTAAGACACGCAAAAGACTAACATTAACATCTTGTGAACATCTTACAACCCTATAAAATCATATTCTAAGGTTATGCATGGTCACAAGCACCTATAAAAGGTCCCTAGTGCTTAGGCACCCCTGACCCAGTCTAGGTGCCCTAATCCCAACATTTATGACAATTCTGCATTTTTATGCGCTCGTTTGAGACAATCTATCCTCTAGTTCCATCAATATTCTAGCTCAGTACACCTTCGGTATTATTGCAAAACCAGCTAAGTACTTTTTCCTTTCTCTCATGCCTAGGGTTTCAAATTTAATTGCTTATTACTTAGGTCATATCTATTCTTTATTGCATTATCATTTCTTTGTTACTTTGTAATTATAATTGAACATATTATTCTTATATTTGTTAAATCAAATGGATAGAATCATGTCAATAATAATTTGACACTATTAAGGACAAATTGACAAATACCCTTGTCTTAAGAGGCCCAAATTGGAAGCTCTCCTTTCACATACAAACTAGTTCTTCCAATGAAGTAGTAGGAGTTGTACTCAGACAACAAGAGGAAGGAGAAGCAATGCATGTTATTTATTACATTAGCAAAAACCTCTCCCCTGTTGAAAGGAACTACACTACCACAGAGAAGGAGTTTCTTGCAATTTTCTATGCAATTAACACATTATGCCATTACATTACAGGATATGAAGTAATTATTCATATTGATCATTCTGCTATTAAGTATCTAATGATAAACCCCTGGTACATGGAAATTTTTTAAGGTGGATGTTGTTATTGCAAGAATTTAACATTAAAATCATTGATAAACCAAGGAAATCCAATGTGGTGGTTGAATTTATTTCAAGGATAACCATTTCAGGTATTGAGCAATAGGTCAATGATGATTTTCTAAATGAACATTTGTTTACAATCTCAACTATCTCTCTTTGGTTTGTAGACATGGCTAACTACTTAGCTATATGGAATTTTCCATCTTTCCTTACACCTAAACAAATAAAGCAATTAATTAAAACCAAGTGAAATGCATACATGGACTAATGGAATGCTTTTTAAATGTGGATGTGACCATGTATTACATAGGTGTGTAGTTGAGGATGAAATCTTTGACATACTCATAGCATGTCATGATGAGCCATTAGGAGGACCCTATTCAGTCAAGAGGACTATCCACGAAGTCTTGGGAATTGGATACTACTGGTATTTTTGCATAAAGATGTCAAAAAGTATGTATGACAATGTGATCAATGTCAAACAATGGGAAATACAACATTTTCATCTAAGATGCCAACTCCAACCTCGGGTTATGTTAGACCCAATTAAGAAGTGGGGATTAGATTTCATTAGACCAATTAACCCACCTTCTCAAGGGAAGGAGTACATCTTGGTTTGTACAGACTATGTAACAAAATGGGATAAGGTGGAAGCTCTCCAATATGCAAGAGATGAGAAAGTTGTAGACTTTTTATATGAACACATCTACCAATGGTTTGTAGTACCTAGATCTATTGTTGTAGACCAAGGACCTATTAGTGTGAAATCACAACACCCCCAAATGAGCTCTAAAAATCTAATTTTCTAAGGCAAACTCATTTGGTGTGATTTGCATAACATTTGATCATTCCCCAAGCTGTGAGACTTGCAAATGGGAATGATTCTCCAAAGAAGGTTGGTTCATCTTCCTAATTCTAGCATTAAATTACTTCCAAGGAAGGAAATGTGACTATCTAATCCTAATCTAACAATTCCAAGGGACCAAGGAGAGAGAGAGAGAGCATGAAAATAAAGAAATCCTACACTACATAGGTGATAGCACTAAGAAAAGGGAACTGCTGATCACAAACCCAACTGCTTAAAATGGAGAGAGGTGAGCAATGGAGAGGATGGACCGATGCATCACAGACCAAGGATAAAGTTCACACGGAACACTATTTCAAACCCCTTAAACATAGCTCCCAAAACCTACAATGGACATCAGATATATGCATATTATACCCTGCAATTGTGAGAGGCGAGAAGAGACAACAAAATGAGCAAAGGATGGACAAAACGCATCACGAAACATATTTTATTGCTCCAAGAGTTCACACAGTACACCATTAATGGGAAAGAGGCAAGAAAATGCCATTACAAAGCCAAGAGAGGAGGCTTAAACTCCACATTCGACCCTGGAGAAGAAAGAGAGAGGGGGGCAGGGAAGAAGAATGAACAACCCTTTACAATGAATCCTACCCCTGTATTTATAGATTTGATCAGAGAGAAGGAGAGAGGGAAGTGGAAAAGTGGGTTGAAGCTCAACCACTACTGTTAATGCTTCTGATAAAATATGCACCAAATCTGTCTTTACTACATGATTCTTTGATTCGGCGCCTTGAAAGAAGAGGAAACGACGGAAACAGATTGAATCCAATCTAGTTGTTGAGACAGATGGATCTTGCATTGAAGGCTTGAAGACATTTCCTCCATTTTCCTTTACCTAACCCCCTCAAAAATTAAATTCTCAGACCTCCATGGCATATGTGAGGCTGAGATCTTTCCAATGGTGTTAGATTCATTATATTTTGAGCCCTGAGTCGAAATATATGCCCCTCTTGATATAACACGTGGAGGCATCGCGCTTGCTTGAAAACCTGACCCAAAATTTTCCTTTGGAGGAGTGTCAAGTCGACACTTGTCGACCTTCGCTGATATGTGGACTTTTCAACGGTCCCTCTTACTTTTAGACTTTGGGCTACGTGGCGAGCTCGTGCTCATTTGGGTATCCACCTTGGGACCAACTCTTGGAGATGTGCCACGCTAACACTTGACATTCTCTACTTACACTTTTATACTTAGCCAATTTTGAAGCCCGTCTTGTCCACCTTTTGACTCTGTTTGACCATTTGCTACGTGGAGGGATGACGCAAGTTGGAGAATGGATTTAAGACGTGGAAACGGCCCGACATAGTTATTTCCTTTGCACATGGTCCTTTAGTCTCTCTTGGCCTCTGCCACTCCATGGTTGAGTTCTTTTGCTACCTGTTTACATATCTAAACGAGTTTTCTCAGGTTTTTTTTATGTGGGGTCATAGCTGATCCGATATTTGGTCCCCGGGGGTGAAATATGGATAACAGGACCATAGTTTATGTCAGGAGTAATCACTTCCTTTGTGGAAACATATAAGCTGAGGCATAAGAAATCATCCCCATATCACCCATAATCCAATGGTCAAGTGGAAGTCACTAATAGAGAATTGGAGGAAATATCCTAACTAAGACTAATAGATCTCTCAAGGAAAATTTGGGGTCCAAAAGCTACCTGAAGCAATATGGGCTATACAACACCACTTGGAAGAGAACCACAAGATTCACTCCTTAAGTGTTTGTCCATGGAAAGAAACCAATATTTTTGCTATAAAATTTGAAATTCTAAACCTTAAGAACAACTTCTTAAGTAGGAATTGAGTTATGAGAAGCTCCAAAAGCAAGGATTCTTCAATTGAACGAGTTATATGAGACGAGGCTATGCAAGAAATACATCAAACATAAACTCATCCAACATCAAATGAAAATATGTGGCATGATAGCCATATTAAGCAAAGGAAGTTTCAAAAAGGAGAATTGGTCTGTTCTATTTGATTCAAAGTACAAGGATAATTCAAAGGGAAATGACAAACAAGATGGATGGGTCTATTCCAAGATTGAGGAATTATTCAACAATAAAACTATACAATTGATTCCAATTGATGGTGAAAGGAAGATTAATGTTAGTTAAAGGCCATAGACTAAGGTTATACCAAAACTCCTACATCAAAGGAAGAATGCACAAAGGATGCTACAAGATAATCCATCTTTGAAATTCTGTGGACAAGGTTTCCTTGTCCAATGTCAACTCAAGGTTTAATTAGTTCTTATCAATAAAAAATAAGATAGGGGGTGGTTAAAAGAATCAGAAATGGCGGCCATCGTCCTATGAAGTATTGATTGAAAACCAGAAATGGCGGTCATTACTTCTAAAAAAATATAAAATATTCGAAAAAAATAAAATAATAAATGCAGGTGGCTGAAAACCAGGAATTGTGGTCACCCTCCTAAATCATGTCAATCAATAAATGTGTTGACGACAACTTGTGGAGATAGAAAAATGAGAATTCAAGTGTTACTTACCATATTTGACAGAGTGTGTAATGTCAAGGTATGCTCCTATTACTGTCCCTTTTTAAATATTGAAAAGTTTAATTATGAGGATGATCAATTATTATGCTTGTGTGAAATGATGACTCCCTCTTTTCCAATATGTTTGCACGCACACCATATCTAAGTAAATCCATCACTCATTCCCAATTGATCCCTCTCCCATACCGAATTAATCCACACACTATCGTTGTCTTATCATAATTGGTTAGCCTTTACCCAATTTGTGTTGTTTTCATGTAAAATTATTTTCCCCTAGCTCTCCCCATTTTCCATCTATGTCGCTCCATTCTTGTGCCACCACCAATCCCATTCTCATCCTAACATAATTTTCATTCTTGCATCATTTCTTCCACATTCCTATGCTTTAGCTCCCTCCAATCCTGTGACATTCCTTACTCTGTTGCAAGTATCAACCATGGGAATTAGGCTCCTGCATGAACTGAAAAGTTTGGTTGAATTGCTCTCTGATAGGAAATTACTAGCAATATTTGAGAAAGTAAGGTGGTTATACTTCATGTTGGCATATGAGGAATTTAACCATAGGATGATAGAAGAATTCATAGTGAACATGATGGAGGGATATTCAAAATTGAAAGGTAAGAAAATTCTAGAGGAAGGGCAACTGTTTAATTTCAGGACCCCCTACTATGAAATTATTAAGCATTTTCTTGTAGAAAATAAAGAGAAATTATTATTGGTTATTGATAATAAAGGAAAGGCTAAGAGCATAAAAGAGGCACTTTTCATATGCCATGGGTGGATGCAGTTAAATGAGTGATTAAATACTTTACATGTGATGGTCAACATGAGGTTATTGTGGCCCTGTCTTGAGAATCCTCATTCACCTATGCCATGGTCAGGACAAAGCCCCAAAAAAGGTTAATTTACCCCTTTTTAATTTGATTATGTCTCCTCTACTGCTGAGAATTTTTTATGGGGTTATGTTAGTGCAAAATTAAAACACCCTCTGAATGCTTGCAAATGAGTTATCTGGGCAATTAGTGTAATATGCTAACATGGGATTGTCTCAAGGTGTGGGACCTTGCAATCGAGATAAACCTCCAGAGAAGGTTGGTTCCTCTACCTATTATAATGCTAAAACTACTCCTAGGAAGGGAAATGTAACTATTCTAGCACTAACCTAGATTTCCAAGAGACCATGGAAGAGAGATATGCATAAAATGAAATTCCTAAACTAAAGGAGGCGATAACACTAAGAAAAGGGGCTGGAGATATCCTAAGTGAGTGAAAATGGAAGAAAATGAGGTAGAAGAGGGTAGAAAAAAGTGTCACGGTTCAAAGAACACATTCAAACCTCCAATTTTGTGGGGCACAATGAGTTTAAATCCTGTAAAGGGATACAACATGCACAATATACCTGAAAATGTAATGAAAGGAAAATGATGCAACACAACTCGAGCTAGGGAAAGAAAATCCACAAAACACCAATTTTATTGGTTAAAATGATGTACAATCCATTACAATATAGGCACAAGGCAAATTTCCTTTACAATATGCATAAAATTCAAGGCCTACGACTCACAAGAGTGCTAGAATAATTTTGGCATAGTTCCTTTACATCCAGAATCTCCCTCCTCCACAAATGAGGCATAATTTGATATATATAGAGAAGGGGAGCTACCAATCGGAAGCCTTCATTAATTTTTATATGGAGGTATGGGCAACCATACCGGTTTGATTTCCAATGATACTTTTCTTACACGATGAATAGGGGTGCCATACCTCACTAAACTAGTTGTTGAACTACATTTTATGATGCAATTAATTCCTAGTCCATAGATGGCATTCCTTACTGACGCCCGATAGGAACCACCAACTGACGCTTGACAAGAACGAGAGGAGCTGCCATCGACAAGGGAATGAGTTGTCACATGACAAGAAGAAATGTTGTCGTGCAATAGCGAGGGAAGGTTGACATGTGTCAAGATGGAATTTTGTTGCACGACAGCAAGCAAAGGTTGACGCATGACAAGAAGGAATGCTAACATGTGACAATGAAGGGGACATGATGGGGAAGGAAGAATGAAGCACGACAAAGAGGTGGAATTGTCACATGAAAGTGAAGAATTTTGTCACATGATAGAAGATGGGCGGTGACGCGCGTCAGCAAAAGTGGTTGACACGTGACAAGGAGGAGGTGGTTGTCACGTGATAGGGGAAATGGTTGATGCATGTCAACAAGGGTGGTTGACGCGTAACAAGAAGATGGTTGACGTGCATCAGCAAGGATGGTTGAAGTGCGAAAAGAAATTGGTTGACGAGCGTTAGCAAGGACAATTGATGTGCGACCAGAAGATGGTTGATGAGCGTTAGCAAGGGCGGTTGAAGTGCGACAAGAAGATGGTTGACGCACATCAAGAAGATGGTCCCCCAAACATTTTTTGTGGCCCCCCAATCAACTGCCAACGCCTTGACCTATTTAGCTCTCCATTTTTTAGGGGTGCAAAATATGGATAACAAGTTCCTCTTACCTTGAATTCTAAGGCCTCATATACCTCATTTGCAAGCACCATTTCATTAAGAAATGTCATAGGCTTGGGAAGTGGGTTATATTTCAAAATAAGTATACCCTTGAGCCTTATTTGATTATAGAAAGAGGGTCATCTACCTCAAAAAGGCCAAATAAATGCCTTAGGTCATTAGGGCCTACCCAAACCCTTAATGAACATCACACAAAAAAATGTTCCTTCACTAGAGGAATAAGAATAAGTTTTCATCATGTAATCTCTACACCAGACGTATCCTACTTCTCCACCCCACTTTGTAGCTCCTTCATGCCCTATCTCTAAGACAGAGATTGATCAAACACCAATCACAATTGAAGACTCGCACACTCATGACAAACGGAAAACACCCATGATTGAAGGTGAACCTAGTTCACCTACTAATTCTAATACAATCCTTCCCCAAGTATTGTCTATTTCCAAGGTCCAGTATGAGCTTCAACATGCTCAAGAGAGAATATCCCATTTAAAACTTCTTCTGCAAACAAAAGAGGTAAGTTTCTTCGGATAGAGGCAGATAAAGAATATAAAATTCAACATCTCCAACTATCGATAGAGAATAAAGAGGAGGTAATGTAAAAACTTCGTCATAATGAAGAGGAGAAAGAACAAAGGATTCAATTTCTTTAGTCTAGAACTGAAGAATTAACTACATAACTTGTACTCTTACAAGGGGACATGAAGGAAACAAAGTCTGTACAAACTATTGATCAGTTAACTCAAACAAAATTTGTATTCCCCCATATCATTATGTTGAAGGGGATGGTAAAATGGATGCATGAATGTTACAACCTCATAGGTGTAGAAGAAGAAAAAAAAATGTTGAAAGAATAAAAGAAGATACTTCAAGATAATGTACTTCACATCTGTACGTTGTATGACCAAACCCTTGCTCTCACGGAACCTTCAAACTTTTATGCATTATTTCTGGGGGAGAAATTCTTCAAGTGGAAAGTTTCAAGATTTTGTTCCATGGAGTCTATATAATTTTATGATGAAAATATTTTTTTGGGGCATAAAGAGCAGTAGACATAATCATCAAAAAATTATTTTGTGTGTTCTATGTCCATAAGTTTATTTTCTCGAGGAAGTGGAAATTACAATTAATTTTTATGTTGGAGAAGTGCAAATGCGGTCTTTTGTTTCCACCATGAGACACCAATATGTATGGAGAGAGAAAAGATGGGCATATGTAAGAGAAGAAGCCAATGCAAGACTCTTGATTAGTCATGATCTCCCAGCTCCAATAAGGTTCTTCAGGGGATATCAGTCCCAGGTCTATTTTCTACAGCTTGTGGACAAGTACAAGGCCAATATTGCAGTTTGTATATCAGACTTCCAGGAGTATATACTCCCAACCTTTAATGTTAATTTTCTTTCTTGTTATCTCGGGTATGGATTGCTTCTAGAGGTCTGAAAAAAGAAGGAAATTATTTCCCCAACTAACCTTCGTTGGTCATTAAAATGGGCCAAGGACCTCTACAAAACTATGTCAGAAATGTAGGAAAAATGGATAGGAATGCGGTACAACCCTTCGTTGATAATAACACCTATGCCACGATGGAACACACCCTAAGATCAACCTGTAACAAACTACAAAACATGGAGAGATACGGTGGTCAAATTCTTTAGGTTTTGTGACACCGAGCAAGATGAGACATGGGGTACTTTTTCCAATGAATATAATTGTACAAGAATTGTTGAAAACTTGAACAAATAGTAGGAGGACATGTTAAACCTTAAGTGTGGGGGAGTGATGATCCCTCCCAATTCCTATGTAAACCCCCATTTTATGTCATCATTTTGCAGTAAGGGTGATATTATCATTTTGTAATTAATACTTAGTATATTTTGAAAGGAAGTTTTGTGCATGACCTTGTTATTTTCATCTTGTATACGCTTCTTCAAAATGTGCTAAATGGGTCTTTATGTGTATTAACAATGTGTTTGAAGATCATATCTTAAGCCATCGCATGACTCATCTATGGAACAACGTAGGACTCTCTTGTGTACTAGTGTAGGAATCGCCTAAGCACTAGCGTAAAAATCTTTTAGAATGTAGGACTCATGCAAAGAAGGAAAATGACTCATCTGGAAAGACGCCAAGCTAATGTAGCCAGTACATGAGTTGACATGGTGAGAAGGGCATAAAACGTGGGCTAAAATCTAATCCATCATGTGGCTTATGTGGATTATGCAAGCTCGACTAAACACCCGATTGATTGAAGACGTGGAATAGTTGAACATAATGACTTATAGTCATCATGATTATAGGAATTCAATGCATGGTCTTTGACATCTTCTAGAGCTGATTAATCATCTCAACTAAGAGTCAATTAAGGGCTTCGTATGTAGTTAACAAGATGAGTTTGATTTAAGTGTGGCAAACACTTGTTTTTCCACAATTGTAACTCCGCAAATAATCAGTTGTTGTCTAAGATATCTCTTAATTAAGTAGAAGTAATTATTGTAAATATAGTGTCCTCTTCTAGAGTGACATGGACTCCTCTTGATATAAAAGAGCATTTTTAGTATAATTTTAGAGTTAGTTCATTGGTTGTTGTAAAAGAAATTATTTTATTTCAATAAAGTGCATGATTCAGGGATAAATCGACTTGTGTGATTTACAATTCTAAATCAGATCAGAGGAAAGGAATAAGGGCCAATCCTCCCCAACGTGAAGGGAGAATTTCTTATTTATTTCATCTCTGTTGTGTAGCGTTTATTTTCATTACTTTCAATATTTTCAATTCTGAGTTCAGCAATCCCTTGTTCATTAATATACTTAATTTCTTAATTACATTTAATATAGTATTTAATTGAGTTCATTGGAAAATAAGTACTGAGCATGGTTTCAACCATTTCCTTTGTTGCAAATAGCCATGTGAAACGTCTTGGACTGAAAAATCATGAGATAACTAAAGTGTGAGTACCAACGAAACTCGTCGTATATAAGGGGATATCACAATCAATGACATGATTAGAAGCCCGAATAATAAAAGGGGAAGAAATCATAGGGATAGAAAAAGGATCATACACTAAGGAAGAAAATGGAAACCCTAAGGTAACTATGGTTGAATACTAAAAGGCCTAGAAAAAGTAGATAACCTGAGACAAACTAGGTAAATGGATCAATAAAAAATGGGTTCTGTAAATGATTACACCCTAAATAAATAAATAAGTTAGGGGATATGTTACGGCGTGGTTCTTATTTATTTAAAGGTGTATGGGTAGTACATGTTGTATATTATGCTTAATTAATAAGCATCAATGCATAAATCAAAATATAACTCCCAAAGCAATTTCCAAGATATGATGATAGAAATGATTTCTCAAAACACAAGAGGATAAGTACACTTAGTGGATTACAAAAGAAAAAATGTGATTTGGGAGAGTAGAGTGGATTAAAATGTTGGACTTGACCTATAGGTGCTTTATTTTTGGGACTATGGATGCAAACTGAGTTGGTATGGAACCATAAGACTCGTTCTGAAGTGTGGTACAGTATGGCAATGAGTTGTATAGTTTGAGACTGGGATGTGTTGGTGCTCTACAACTTTATGGGCTGTTACAAAACTCTACAATGACCTTCACACTGCAACCCTAAGTGGCACTTAAAAATACCCTCAAACCCTAATTATGGGTAGAAGATCCTTGCAAAAAGGGTAGTATTTAAGTTGAAGTTTTCATGTGCTTCCTACATCAGTACTATAAAGAGACCTCAAACTACACATAGATCTCCACCTAGCATGTAGTATCTAAACAAACACACCTACTTTGGCAACTTGATCCTTTGACAATGAGAGATGATGGCTTATGGCGTTTAAGCTTAGTGTGGAATGACTTGGAAGGTCTATAGAATGACAAACATGTCTCGTGAACTTGGTTTGGTTGGCTTTATAATTGTGTATGGGGCTCGTCCCAGGTTTTATTGTTTCTTTCGAGGCATTTATGATAGTTTAGAGTGATTTAGGAATGTGTTTTACAATGAGTCATCTTGTGTTAAATGAGTGCTAGGAGACATAAACAAGTGAATCAAACTTACTATTACATGCATTCGTAGATTTAATTTCACATTAAGAATGACTTATGAGATATGAGTCGGCCCACTAAAAGATATCAAATTGGAAAAGTAAGCATTGGTTAGTAAGAGATGAGACCATTTGGCCTGGGACCAAAACATGAGATGGTTTTGGTCACAACTACATGGTTTCATATAGATAGTTAGTGAGACTGCACAATATTTTAGGTGAGGTGCCTACGAATGTTATATTGTTGTTTGTTATTTCAAAAAGTTCTTTAGGTGACTAAGTAGTGTGCATAAATAAGCAAGTCATGAAAGGGAGATAAGGATTGGTCACTTGGGCTTGAGTGTGTGCACAAGTCATGTCTAAGGTGCAAAGCCAAAGTTGTCATTGTCAAATTCAGGTGTCTACACGCCTACAATTTTTACTGTTTGGCAAGGTGTTGTGTATGTTGCAGAAAAACAAGTGAGGCTTTTGAAGCCCATGAACAAACTAACAACGACTGCAACTTAAATTTGCATTTTCTTACAATTATTAGATTTGTGCCGATGCGGTTCTAAATATTCCAATTAAGAAGTAATATAATTTTAATCGGAATACTTTATTTTTTTAAAAAAATTAGATGTACCACACCTAACTATTCAAACTTATTTCCATTATTTATTTATAAAAAACTTATAATTAAATCTCTATCATTATGAAATTCAATCAATCTCGAGAATCTACTTTTTAAAATATAAAAATACTCATTTATAGAATTAAATCTGATGTGTTTTAAACCTACTTAATTATACACCATACACTTTCTCCGTAAGTATACATTTTCAATAAAATGAAAGCGGTGTGGGAATTGGATTCTTCGAAATTGAAATGGATAAGATTTCTTTATGGGTCAAATTTGGTTCAACAATCCCACACCCAAAGAGAGAAGAGGAAACAAGAATTTGGGGCTTTTTCAATTCATGCAAACCTTCCCATACATAAGTGGGCCACAAATACCTAGCCTATATAATTTTTAAGTGGAGTAATGGTAGGCGGGTGGCACTATCTGTGCCCTCTGGTAATGGGAATCACTAACAAAGATACCCCACCACAAAGACCCCCTCCTCCTTTGACTTTCTCTCACTTTGGATATTTGGAAAATGTATTTACCTTACACTCTAAGTTATAATGACGAACCGGAAATTTTATTTATTAAAAAACTTTGCGGATCAACCATTGACTTTTCCTTTGAGCTGTGCTGCACAATCTTCACAGGAACCATACATTCCCAAAACCTACTCACACGGACACCTACACACTGCCCTTTGAATCAATAAATAATTACCCCATTTTCCTCCCCTCGTTCAATAATTATGCCAGAATTTATGGCAACCTGAATAACGCACGGTAAGTTGGCAAACAAGTCAACTTAATGAGCTGGAAGGAAGATGCATGTGGACCGTACGATCGCTGAGTCGGGAAAAGAATTCTTCTTGCTTTTATTACATCATCTACGGCGCCACTGCCACTGCCACTGCCAGTAGCGAGACCGGCAAGTCGGCAACAGTCTCTTTATCTTCGCGACTTGGTGAACCGGTGACCGGTCTTTAATTCTGGTCAAAAGTACGACTTTGTCTTCAATTATTATAAGATTAATTGGGTGGATGTGTCGCTTCAGTGGTACTCGCGTAATAATGTGATTGGGTGGCTCTTTGACTTGGTATTGCTTAGAATCATAGGATTCCGTAAATTATGTTTTGACTGAATTGTAAAAATTTAATTAGGTGTCGTGAGACTCGAGAGGAGAGGTTGAAATGTAATTGGGCTTCTGTTTGGTGAAGAATTCATGAATGCACAGGATTATTCATGGCTTAGGAGATCTCTCACCGTTTCACTTCACGAATTCATTCGTTTCGGTAAGTCTGTTTTTTATTTTCTGTTTTGCCTGCATTTGGGTTTGTGTCTGCGTGCGAAAAAACGGATTCTTGAGATTTGAAGATTGCCCAGTGAAAAGATTCTTCTGGTTTTTGTTTTTTCTGAGACGTTATATGATTTGCCATGGTTTCTGATGTAAGTAGATTGGGAAACTAATGGGGTTAACTTGTGATCTCTTTAATAGTCTCTGTTGAACTGAAGCTTAACATTTTCAGTATTATGCTCAATTTTCGTGTCCATAGTTGTTTTTTTAACGCAGACTATTTGTGTATATAGAGTCCTGTTCCACCCTCGTTGTTCAAATAATTCCAATTTTGATCTATTAAATAGTACTAATGAAAAGGAAATTAATTTAGGTTGCGAATCGATCAGATTTTTTCTTGGAAGAACAGCATACATAGATTTTTTTACTTGTGGACTACAATTTCCAATTCTGTTTTCACCATGTACTAGAAAAAGATGTTTTTTTTTACAGTGTGTTGGAAAGATGTATCTACAATGTACTAGAAAATGATGGTTTTACTGTGTTAGAAAGATAAATACTCGAGAAGCACAGCAGGATGACATTGAGCTTGGTTTGACAGTGTGTGATTAGGATTCAAAGGAAATGGCAGTAGAGATGTTGGATTTCAGGAATTTTAGGGAGCGAGAGGTGCACGAAGCGGCGTCTGCAACGCTGGAGAGCGTTCAGAATCTCATACAATTGCTTTCTCAGCAGCAGCAGCAGCAACAGAATAATAATGAAGGAGATACGAATTGTGGATCTGACGATGCGGCCGTCAATAAATTGAAGAAGGCCGTGTCCATGTTCGGGAATACAAGGGGCCATGCTCGCTTCAGAAAAGCTCCGCCTGGATCAACATCCCCTCCTTCTCTTGTTCCGAAGCCTGAAACACAAGAATGCAACAAGGAATTTCACCACTCCGATGAGGATTTTCTCCCTGTTCCACTTAATAACAAGCTATATTATCCTACAACCAGTACCGCCGCCCCTTTGCCGCCGCCTACTCTTCCTCAGACTTTCATTCATAACAACGCCCTAACATTCTCTGAACACACCTTTCCTCAGAATAAAAACCCCTCATTTCCTTCCCAAACGCTGCAGATTAATAATAAAACAGATTACAACAGCAGCGGTTTCAAGGTTTGGAAGGAACCCGTTACCTCCTTGTCTTCTCCCAACTCGTCGCTCACTGCATCAGGCCTGGATCCATGCGATAATAATAATAAAGCGGCGTCCGTACTGGTTCAGAATTTGCCAGCGCAAACCCCATCGCGGCCTCCATGGCCGTCGTCATCATCGTCTGCCAAGAAATCCTGCAACCATGGCAAATCAGATGACGTCTCAGGAAAATGTGGAACACCCGGGCGATGTCACTGCTCCAAACGCAAGTATGTTATTTTATCATTTGGATCTTTATAAACTCCAACGGTGTTTCAAAATAAATTCTCTGAATTTTATTTGTTTCTTTGGAAATGTTAACAGGAAGTCGAGGGTGAAGAGAACGTTAAGGGTGCCTGCGATCAGTTTGAAAATGGCGGACATTCCGTCGGACGAGTTCTCGTGGAGGAAATACGGACAGAAGCCAATTAAGGGGTCTCCACATCCCAGGTATGTTCCAGCTTTGTGACATTTCTAGGCGTTGTGGAAACAAGACATGGATGTATATTCCATGAGTATGTGATGCTGAAACAAGAGATGGATGTATTTTTAATGAGTATGTGACTGTGTGTAATTTGCAGAGGGTATTACAAGTGCAGCACAGTGAGAGGGTGCCCTGCAAGAAAACACGTAGAACGTGCCCCTGACGATCCCAATGTATTAATTGTCACATACGAAGGTGAACATTACCATTCTCACGCTCAGACACAGTCTGAAAATACAGGTCTCGTTGTGGATCCATAAAACTCTTTTTCTCAAATGGATCATGTTTACTCTTTAATTGTTTATCAGGACGCTCACATTATTATAATTTTTCACCGCAATCTTTTCTTTTTTCTGGACAAGCAGCGAGATTAAGATAAAAATCCTGTACAATGGAGGCGATTACTTAAAACAGACCTATTTTTTGTCTAAAGAAAATTTATCTCACTCATTTCCCTCTGCATTTTTAGCGAAAGCAATTGTGGTTTTTAGTTTTATTTCTGATTTACTTTCAGTTTCCGTGAAGGCCATCCTCAATCGTTTGTATAGAGTTGTGGCAAAGTAGAAACTGAATTTAGAAATCTGGTCCTTCGCATTGGCATAATTGGGAGGAAGCAATTAAATTATATTGAGAAAAAGAAGGAAAGAGAAGCAATTAAATTTTATGACAAAGAAATAAAGATATTGACGTCTTTGCATGTGTTAATTGGTAAAGGAGCCAAGGCTCTATAAAACCTTTCAATATTTGTACCCATTTGACATAATAAGTAAAGCCCATATTGAGTTTAGAAATTAATATTGAGGATAAAGAAAAATAAGTGGGTATGTAAAGTCTACAGTTTTGTTATAGAGATGCTCGTATGGTTTGTGATTCTTGGTAAAAATAAATAGTAATCATGAGATTTGAAATATACGACGCATTTTTCAGTTTCTTTTTTTTTCCTTCTCTCCTTTTTTCTTTTCTCTTTTAGGGTCAAGCTTATCAAGTGGGTGTCTTCTTTGTGAGACTTTTAATTTTTTTTACAATATATTAGTTTACTTTAAAAAAAAAACTCTAATTCGCTGCTTGTGTTTACTTTGAAGAAGGCATTGCTGGAAAGTGTCAAATTGGATTTTAGATAATTTTGTAATTCCTAGATATTTACTATTTTAAATATTTATCTTTGACTCCACATTCTGTTCCTATTTGTTTGAACGGCACTAATTACTCTGGACTTGCCATCCAATGATATACGTTTATTTTTTTTGTTTCCATGAATTCAAAATTTCTGTTAACAATTTTTTACAGTTCTAAATCTGACTACACATTCTGAGGAGTTGCCAAATCAGTTCTTGTTGTAATTCAAACGGTCTAAGCCTTACTGATATTATGATAATTTATCAATGGTTGCAGTCTTCTTAGTTCTTTACATGCATCTATAAAAAATCTCAACGTGCACATTTAAATCTGGAAATACATTAGCTTCACTTCCTGTGATTCCATCGACTTGTAACTCTTGTTTTTAATTTATTTATTGGTTCACGTGTTATGTAAGTTTTAATTGTCTTGTTTTAACTTTTTAGTGTGTTGTGTCAATAAGTTTTTTTATTTAGTATTTAAATATGGAAAATAAATAGTTTGTTCTTATAAAGAGTCAAATTATCTTTTGGAGTCTTTGTTAAAGTTTGTTTTTTAAATGTTAAGTCTTACGTAATTATAATTTTTTTTTTAGGAATTTAGTTTAATTTTGAGGTCCTTTAAAAGTGAAATGTGTGGGGATAATTCTTTTGTTTAGTTTTAGTTTTATATTTGTTTAATATGTTTTAGTATTTATTTTTAATTTTGTTTTTATGTGTTTATTTTAAAATAAAGTCAATTGTATTAGTCTAATGGTGCATTTTCTCTGGAAGTCAATTAAAGAATCTGATGCAGTTCTAAATGAGTTGCAATTTACGCTGGAGAGGATAACAATGTTTAGTTTATTGGATTTGTAATTTTTCTATTATTAAGTTTGTGTGATGGGGAGAGGACAATATAGTAACTTCCAACAAAAAAAACATTGCCTACTATGCCTTGATGGATGTCCGTACGTTGCTATAAAGCTCGTATTTTGTTATGGGTCACACTTATGTTGGTATCGCTGAGTTGATCGGGGTGAATATACAGTTGTTTTATTTGATGAAACAATCACAATGTCTCTTGACGATGACCATGTTTTCTGTAAGATACAACTATGATATTCATTTAAAAGATAACATGTATCATTTGGTTGAACACTTGGCGTTTATTTACAAAAGTTAATATTTTGGCATTTAAATGTTCCCAAAGCGTAGACAACAATCCCATTTTGTTAGTATCCTTCAATCACTTCATTCCATGAGATGACATATTCTATGTTTGGTGGGTAGATGAGCTTAAGAAACCTGCCAATGATACCTAAGATGTTGTAGTGGAAGAACATCTCCACACTTTTTTATAAACGAGGCTTGCATCTTTGTGTTCTTATCCATCCGATTCTACTCTCGTTGTACATATTCATCAGCTTCTACAACCGCTTGCACCACTTAGGCATAGAGAGTGGTTTCCTGTTTACATTTGCTGGCATACTCCTCGCCTAGTTTCACCATATGCAACAAATAGGGCTCCAACCCAATTAGTTTAAATTTGCCAAAGTACTCCCAACCTGTGCCAAAATATAGAGGAATTTTGTTAGATATAGTTGCAAATGATTTGATAGACATGTATGCAGAATGTGGAACCTTACATAAAGACATGTGAACTGTTTAGCAAAATGTAACTTATGTTCTTCGCTCAAACATCTATCATAGATCATAGAATATATTTTGTATCCAAACCATATTATACACATAAAATTCAAGCCCTCTCTGGCGTAACTTGCAACTCATTTGCAATTGCTAGTAGATATTATTGATATTTAATATATAATTTTAAATAGTGTATAATTTATGTAAGAGTGTAGTTTTTATGAAGTGCATGTTGAATGTAATTTCTATGTCATTGGTGTTAGGGAGGAATTCATTAACTATATTTAAAACTAAACATTAAGAAATAAAAATCAATGATACATCTGGACATAGGGCACACAAAGTGCCAACAATGGCCTTTGAGTATTTGTTGATTGTTATATTTTATGTTTTAAAGAGTTTTTTGTGTGTATTTATCTAAATTATGCCTTGATTGGCATTTTTCTTGGCTTTTTGTGATATATTCCCAATATTTTTGAATTGAACCTCATCTCCATGGTCATGCCTCATGCCTTGTTTTTGGTGCATTCTATATCTCAAAAATTTGGAATTCACATTCCTCGTAGATTAAACCTATGTGATCATAATCTCAAATTTTTGCTTTTTAGGGGGTTAGCTTGTATGGTAGTATGGTTCTAATATAAATTTGAATTGTTTCTATATGCACACATGCCCCAATTCATTTAAGAACGAGAGGAAATTCTAGAGAAATTCATATCAAGGAATTCAAAAACTTAAAACTTAAGAGAAAGCTATTATTAAACATTTTCAAATATTTTAGAGATAAAATCATTGTCACATTCATTGAAGCATTAAAAATCATTACAATAATATAATGCATAACATTGTCTTGCCTAGCTAAATACTCATTCCACTGTTGCTCTGAAGTACTCAATATTAGTTTATCTTGAGAAGTTTGACAAATACCAATACAACTCACAATTCCATGGTGTAACATTAACCCAATACATTTTTTCCCCTTATAAATTCATGTTTGGCATTACACTACTTGTCAAATAAAATCATTTTTCCAAAATGCCATCTTCATGGAACTAGTATACATGATTCAGACAATTGTGCATTGTTCTCTCTGATTTATTGGGTCATCTTAGCTTTTCGAAAAAATGATCATCCATATTAGTGTAAACATATAATCTTGGTAATGGACATTTCTTAATCACTAGTTACCTTAAATATGTATTATTAGTCCAAATTAGGCTCATATTGAACCATGCAAATCCACAACTCCATGCTCTTTCCTTGAGACCTTTGATCACTTATGCAAATCCATACAACCTTACCCATATAGCTCGCCCACATGTTTCATAGTATCATGTGCACTTTGCACATGGGGTTTGGGGTTAGGTCACCTTGATAAGATGGTAAATAACACATGAACTCATACATGGGGTAATTTTTATTTACATTTTTTGCACTGATATGTCAATATAAATAGGGGTTACACTATAAAAAGGTTCCTCAATAATGACAGTATGTAGTGGTAAATTATTTTTAAAAGGGATAATATTTAAAATTCCATGATTGCACATGTTTTCGACATTCTTTACCTAGTGACCTGTCCTTGACTTCAATTGATGCCAAGACACGCATTGCATGACTCAGAAGTTGATATCATGTACTTCACCTAATAGATGCAAATTGTGTACATGCCAAGGGTTTATCCCTTGTGGGGTTAAGAGTCAACAGTCCTCTACACCTGGCAACACCACACCAGTTTTTTTGAGTTGATCTCAACATTTGCACCATAACTTTGTGTCATGCACAACATCTTGTAACATCTTGCAACACCTCATAACACTTTACAACATTGTGCAAACACATCACAACATCATGTATCACTTGTAGACATGTCACACAACTAAATTCATATGCAAAACACCCAGATTGACATTGACAATGTGGACACACAATGTCATTCTACGACATGCCAAATTGCACTTCCAAGCCTCTAGTTATGCTAGAGCATTTGACAACATGCCACACACTTGGTAATCAATTCACATAATTATGAGAAGGTAGGGAGTGACACATGGAAACCCAAATGGTTCAACTTTCATAAAAAATCGGTTAGCCTTTACAACTTTTTAATATATGTATTTATCATTAGATACTAGATAACAAGAAGGTAGATAGAAGAAAATTGGCCACACATCTCCCTTGAGAGTATGCCATGCACAACAAATGCAAATTACTATAATTTATGTTCTAGTTATATGTTTTCTCTATCTTGTTTCAAATAATGTTATTTTTCCCCATAGATAATGGTGCATTTAGCTACTCATTTAGAGCATTGTTCCCCAAACCCCCTAGGATCCAAATCATTGGTATTAGAGTTATTCACATTGCTTGTGTATACATTAAAATCTACACAAAATCATTATTACATCATGTTTTTGGTAAGCTTTATAAATGTAGGTCTTGAACAATGGAACTAAGTCTTAATGGCACAAGTCCTTGATGTTTCTCTTTTATAATGCTTGATTTGTCTATTGATTTGGATTTTTGAATGTTTGATTATGCTTTTATGTTGTTTCACATCGATCTTTGACTTGTTTCATTGTTTATTTTCCTTTTGGTAATATTGGGTCAAAATTGTATAGATTGGTCAAGATCGTACTATGGTCTTGCCCCTTTTATGTTTTGGGTCCTTTCTACCCATTAGGCCTCTTCTTTACCTTTTTGTATTTCACAATTTACATTTATCGTCATCCTTGCATGCCGCTAGGATTCAAATTTCAAAGTGCTAAACTCTGTACACAGGAAAAATGACATGGGTATACTTGCGCACTCAACTTCTTGAGGTCGGGTCAAGACAAACGAAATGTGGAAAATGATATAGAGATGGGGGATATAACGTAGTGGTGGAATGGTATGAAATAATAATTACAATAAATGTGAAAGTAACTAAGAATCGAGCTTCAATGGGTGAGCAACTCTCAACTGATCAACTTGCACATATGAAACCTTCTCGTTAATGGTTGAAAAAGTGCTCACTATCTCTATGAGTGGGATGCTAAAATCAAGGATAATTACAATACTCAACTCCCGATCTAAATCGGCAAGGTCGACTATGCTTCGAACAGGTTGACAGACTCTTGGGAAATGTTTGTTTGTCTCTAAATAATCCTCCCCAGAGAGGGTCATGCAAACATATTTAGACAATATAGATGAAAAAAACTAAAGATTTGTATTTCTAATAGGGTTTTCTTGGTCAGCCCAAAGTTTTTTAGCTATGGATAATTGCTCATTCAAGGCTTCTAACTGGTTGATAATCTATCGAGGAAAGGGGTAGAGAAGAAGACTAAAACACATAGTCATAAGTCTATGTCTCTTTAATATTGATCAATACTCAATGGGTTAATGATAGGTTCAATGATTCTCCTATGAGGTTAAGCCAAACCGAGAAAAGTCATGTATGGATGTCAACTCTTGAGGAAGAAAAAAACTAGGAGCATTTGCAACTTTTTTAGTATATTTATTTATCATCAGATACCAGATAGCAAGAAGGTAGATAGAAGAAAATTGGCCATACATCTCCCTTGAGAGTATACCATGCACAACAAATGCAAATTACTATAATTTATGTTCAAGTTATATGTTTTCTCTATCTTGTTTCAAATAACATTATTTTTCCCCGTAGACAATAACACATTTAGTTACTCATTTAGAGCATTGTTCCCCAAACCCCCTAGGACCCAAATCATTGGTATTAGAGTTATTCATAGTGCTTGTGTATACATTAAAATCTACACAAAATCATCATTACATCATGTTTTTGGTAAGCTTTATATATGTAGGTCTTGAACAATGGAACTAAGTCTTAAAGGCACAAGTCCTTGTCATTTCTCTTTTATAATGCTTGATCTACCTACTGATTTGGATTTTTGAATGTTTGATTATGATTTTATGTTGTTTCACATCGATCTTTGACTTGTTTCATTGTTTATTTTCCTTTTGGTAATGCTTGGTCAAAATTGCATAGATTGCTCAAGACCGTACTATGTTCTTGCCCCTTTTATGTTTTGGGTCATTTCTACCCATCGGGTCTCTTCTCTACCTTTTTTATTTCACAATTTACATTTATGGTCATCTTTACATGCCACTAATATTCAAATTTCAAAATGATAAACTTTGTACACAGGTAAAATGACACGTGTATTCCTGTGCACCCAACTTTTTGAGGTTAGTTCGAGACAAATGAAATGTGCAAAATGATACAAAGATGGGGAATATAATGCAGTGGTGGAATAAAATGAAATAATAATTATGATAAATGTGAAATTAACTAAGAATCGAGATTTAATGGGCGAGAAACTCTCAACTGATCAAATTACATGTATGAAACCTTCTCGTCAAGGGTGACAAAAGTGCTCAATATCTCTGTGAGTGGGATGCTACGATCAAGGATAATTGTAATGCATAACTCTCAATATAAATTTGCTAGGCCGAAGATACTTTGAACAAGTTGATAGACTCTCGGGAAATGTCTTTTTGTCTCTAAATAATCCTCCCCATAAAGGATCATGCAAACATATTTAGACAATATAGAAGAAAAAAACTAAAGATTTGGATTTCTGATAGAGTTTTCTTGGTTATCCAAAAAAAATTAGCTATGGACAATTTCTCGTTCAAGGCATCTAATTGGTTGATAATCTATCGGGGCAAGGGGTAGAGAAGAAGACTAACACACATAGTCCTAAGTCTATGTCTCCCTAATATTGATCAATACTCGACGGGTTAATGATAGGCTCAAAAATTCTCCTATGAGGTTGAGCCAAACCGAGAACACTCATGTATGGACGTCGACTCTTGAGTAAGAACAAAACTAGGAGCCTTTACAACTTTTTAATATATGTATTTATCATTAGATACTAGATAGTAAGAAGGTAGATAGAAGAGAATTGGCCATACATCTCCCTTGAGAGTATGTCATGCACAACAAATGCAAATTACTATAATTTATGTTCTAGCTATATGTTTTCTCTATCTTGTTTCAAATAACATTAGTTTCCCCCGTAGACAATAGTGCATTTAGCTACTCATTTAGAGCAGTTTCCCCCAAACTCCCTAGGATCCAAATCATTGGTATTAGGGTTATTCAAATTGCTTGTGTATACATTAAACTATTCACAAAATTATTATTACATCATGTTTTTGGTAAGCTTTATATATATAGGTCTTGAACAATGGAACTAAGTCTTAGTGGCACAAGTCCCTGTCATTTCTCTTTTATAATGCTTGACATGTCTATTGATTTGGATTTTTGAATGTTTGATTATGATTTTATGTTGTTTCGCATTGATCTTTGACTTGTTTCATTGTTTATTTTCCTTTATGTAATGTTGGGTCAAAATTGCATAGATTGTTCAAGAATGTACTATGGTCTTGCCCCTTTTATGTTTTGGATCCTTTCTGCCCATTGGGTCTCTTCTCTACCTTTTTGTATTTCACAATTTACATTTATGGTCATCATTACATGCCACTAAGATTCAAATTTCAAAGTGATAAACTCTGTACACAGGAAAAATGACACGGGTATTCCTGCACACTTGACTTCTTGAGGTTGGGCCAAGAGAAACGAAATGTGGAAAATGATACAGAGATGGGGAATATATGCGGTGGTGTAATAATATGAAATAATAAATACGATAAATGTGAAAGTGACTAAGAATCGAGATTTAATGGGCGAGCAACTCTCAACTGATCAACTTACACATATGAAACTTTCTCATCAAGGGCAACACAAGCTCTCACTATCTTTGTGAGTGGGATGCTACGATCAAGGATAATTACAATACGAAACTCCCGATCTAAATTGGTCAAGCCGAAGATTCTTCAAATAGGTTGATAGACTCTTGGGAAATGTCTATTTGTCTCTAAATGATTCTCCCCAAAGAGGGTCATGCAAACATATTAAGACAATATAGAAGAAAAGAAAACTAAAGATTTGGATTTGTGATAGGGTTTTCTTGGTCAGACCAATTTTTTTAACTATGGATAATTGCTCGTTCAAGGCATCTAATTGGTTGATAATCTATCGAGGCAAGGAGGTAGAGAAGAAGACTAACACACACAGTCCTAATTCTATGTCTCCCTAATATTGATCAATACCCAACATGTTAATGATAGGTTCAAATATTCTCCTATGAGGTTGAGCCAAACCGATAACAATCATGTATGGATGTTGAAGCTTGAGGAAGAACAAAAACTAGGAGGTGTAAAAGGAAAATCACAGGCTAAGTACGGATAACGTGAATTCCTAGAATCTATGTTTGTTGTTTTGATTTTGATTTCTAGATTACTTTGAATTCTAACAATGAATAAATAATTATAAAATGGTCGTAATCAAACCAAAATGAAAAAAAGGTTTCTTTGCTTTATTAAAAATCTTCTTTTATTTAATCATTCAACAAAAACAATTTAACTACTTTAACCTTTCCTTTTTTTTGTATTTTTAAATATTTAAACCTTAACAAAAATGAATTTAAACTAATTAATTAACTAAATTTTTTGATCTTTATCGATTACTCAAAAAGATTAGAAAGAAAAAACTTAAGAAATGAATATCTAACTAAAATTAACTAATTTATTCTTCTAATGGAAATAAAAGATATAGAGAATAACCATGTATAATTATTCATCTGGTGTGAAGATTTTGACTACCCAATATTAATGGAGAATCTCTTGACAAGATTTATATAACAATTAACAATGAACTGACAATACAATTTCCTACGACATATTTCTTGCCTCAAGTTTGCTATGAAGGGATGCTTCTCAGAAACTATTTCCATCTTACGGAAAAACTTTCCTCAACAGGGAAACTTCTTTTTAAAATTAAATTGTAACAGGTTGCATAATATTTAAATATTTCTTCTATTCTATCTCCAATTCTTTCCCGAGAAAATCCACGGTGATAGGATGTGAAGTGATCATATGTAATAGAAGATTTCAGAAGAAATGCAATAAAATGAATCCAAATATAGCATATGTGTGCAAGAAGTAATACAATTTTTTTTCTAAATAAAAATATACTTATTTTTCCAAATTCTAACCAACGCTTGTATTACAACTCATAATAAAATGAAATACATCCCCAACCTTGTCAGTACAAATATGTGGTAGCTTATCTTAGTGCTATTGGTGGTGCTTTATTTTGCTCCTTAGATTCAAACTCCTTCCAATGTGCAAGGTCCAAATGATCGAGGCGAGTAAACACGTAAATGGTAACAAAAAATCAATAAAAGCAAGCCGGATAATCTAATGTGTAAATGGTGGATGGAATGTAAGTAAAAAAGAAGAAAAATTAAAGAACTGGTTGTCTTATGCAATAACCATTCAAAATTTCACTATCATAACACCTCTTAAAACTTAAAATCACTAACCCACGAAACAAACAAAAAACATTTGCAAGTTGTTGACCTGAAGGAGTTAGAATACACATGTCAATTTGCAAGGGATGATGTACCCAATAAAGAACAAATCAACTAGATATTTTTATCAAGAAGGGAGGATAATGTAAATATGATTCTAACAAGCCTATTCTAGGAAAATTTGACCCAATAATCTCATAGAAAAATGAATCAAAATCAAAACATGTGTTCGAAAACATTGAATTTTATTTTGCTTTCCACAAGGACAAAACCATAGTCGTTTCCAGATCGACGGTTATATAAACACTAACTTTGCTTTAGGGTTGGTTGTGAAACCGCCCCTAAAAATAAGGGCAATTGTGCCACAAAATATTAGAGGAAGGGTTTTGAAGTTTAGAGACAAGGAAAAAATGTTTGGCTAAGTCCAGGTAGATGTGTAAGAGAAAGTAGGAAGGATATGGACCTTGTTCTTGTCTTAGAAGCCACTCTATAATCATTGAAGATGTATTTTGTTAAGTGTTTCATCATGTAATTTTTGGTTGCTTACATATTTCCCCCTCGAAGTAGCGTTTTTGCCATTAATGGGTGAAAACGTGAATTGTAAGTATGACATATCCCAAAATGGGAGGGTTAGAAATTCACCTGATCATCTTTGCAGTAACGTTATGTTAGTCGAGACATTCCACCACCTACAAACAAAAGAAGAGAATCAAGTGTAGTAAAAAATAATATTAGAAAAATAATTTGAAATGAAAAGACAAAATTACTTACCATCTACGCGGGGAGAAGAATACTACTTGGTCCATTATCATTAGTGCTACATAACTTGTCAAAAGGGTGTTAGAACATCAAAATATGTTATATTATAGACACTCAAATTTGGTAATATATCCTTTGACATTGCACACTGGCATGTACAAATGCACTCCCCTCATGCTTTCTTAGCATACTCTGATAGATCTTTGATTAAGGGTTTTTTTAGTGGCGAATATTCTATTTTTGAAAATTTTGAAAAGGTGAATTTTCTGGCTCGAGCCAGTGACCTGTTCACCTAAAAATTACAGTTTAATTTTTTTAGGTCGGCTTTGCCTACCCTTGAAAATATCCCCTATATAATCCTAGATTATTCGTTATGTAGAACACTACTAGCTCACTCATACCACATAAGGGCATATGTATTATCAAGTACAGTAAACACGCTATAGGAGAGCGGAGGCTACAGATGCATTAAAGAGTGTTTGTTGACGCCTGACAGAAGGGTTGAGGATGCAGATGTGCGACATGGAGATTTTTTTGACACGCGACATGGAGAGTTTGTTGATGCACGATAGGAGTGCGGAGGCTATATATGTGCGACAGAGAGTTTGTTGATGCGCGACACATAGATTTTGTTGATGCACGACATGAGGGTGAAGGCTACAGATGTGCGACAGGAGATTTGCTGTCGCGCATATACAAAATTTGTGTCATGTGAGAGGAGGTTTGTTGTCGTGCGACAACAAGTTTGTTGACACATGACAACAAATCTCCTATCATGCATCTGTAGGATTTCTGTCACACCACTTGAAAATCAGGTGAAAAATTTGCATACAACCCCTAAAAAAATTGCCTTCCCGCGAAACTGGTTCTGGGGATATTCACTAGGTATTTTCCACCTCCGATTTCCAAGAGGTCTCTTAAAATGAACCCTGCTTTGATTATTTTCTTATCTTTGCACACATTTATGTCATCAATTTTTGAATTTTAACTACATAAACACACCTAAAAAACTTCATCCTCTGACACATAAAGTCAAAACATGATTTTTCCCTCCTGGTCAAAACCACCAGTTTGAGTTGGTTTGTACAAATCTATAAGCTGACAATATTGTACGTTTTTAGACTAACATGTTTTGGGACAATTCATTTGATTCTATCACATTCTTGTGAGAAAATATATCCCATAGGTCAGTGTTTCATGACATAATAACCTTTCAGAAGCATACATAAGTAAGTAAATCATACCTTATTTAGGAACATGGCACTTTTAGAAATTCTCACATAAAAGCAAGTACAATAGGCACTCTAAGATCCATAAACTACAAAATAGCTCATGCAAATCCATTAGGGCAACACCCTCTACAAGTCTGAAGTATCCTTCTAGGTCTAGGATTCTCCATATTCATTCTACAAGAAAGCAAAGTGACCCTTCCCAAGTATTTGAGAAAGTGTGAAACTCAAGCAAAGCATTATCAAAGAACAATTGTCAAGTTTTGATTGCACTACAATAGTTATCACATGTTAGGAGAATGACGTGTGGTTTGATCCCTCTTCAGAGTAGTGGCAATGTTAGTGGTACACAAGAGTTCCTATAACCCACCTAACTTTGTTTTTTAGGAACTCCTTACACAACAAGGGTTCTAAGGTTTGAGAAGAGTTTACATAGCCATTCAGAAGGTGAGCAAAAAATACCGACACATAGTGGTATACATCTCTAAGCAAGTGAAACACCCATTAAGTTGCAAACCTAGATTCCAAGAAGGTCCAAGATCATATAGTAGGGTAAGGACCATATAGACACTTTTGACCAATTTGTACAATTTTTACTAGGTTTAGTTTCAGGTTCTGGTTTCTATAATGAAGCATTTTTAGTCTCATATTATCCTGTTATTGCATTCAGATCACCCAAAATTTTCCATATCCACAAAATTCATCCATGTGCAATTCTTTTTTGTATTTTTGATAGTTTTTAGATCAATATTCACTTTGAAAAGCATAATTATGATTTGTGTAATTAATGTTGGAAGTTAATTAAATCAGATTAGCCACATGTAACATTATTTCATCCTTTTTGTGTATGTTAGTTAAACATTTCTAAAAAATAAAAATGAATGAATTATATTCACCATTAAGAGTCAAATCATTTAGTAAGCCAAACCATCTCTAATCGAACATCGTAACCCTAACACTAGTGACCTTAGGGTTTCATTCTTTTCTTGCAGTCTTAAATATATCTTATGCATCATGACACATGCCACCATTTTTTGAGTCTCCTTCTATCATTTAATTCAATGACACCCATCATGTAGAGATAATATCACAAACCTAGTGCACATAATCAAGTTCCCTGACAATACAACACCTTCCCATTTGAATTCAATTTTAAGTTATATTTTAGATCCTTCCATTACCCACACTGACATATTCCATAGGGCTATCCTAGAATCTATTCAATCTTTGCACCATGCTTTTAAAGATAAATTTCAAAATATGAATACTATGATTACCTCTCTCAAGGATGAGATACAACATCTCAAGTATACTTCCAATTCATATTTTAGTTCACTTTCTAAGACCAATTTTATGCACTATGGTACAAGTTTTATGTCTAATACATGCATTCATACAAGTGAGGTTCAGATCCTACATAGAGGCAACAACGTGTATGTTCCATGAGATCAACCTCTCTAGTTTGACAAGAATAGTACAAAATACAATATCTTATATGAATTACTAGATAAGAGGTTAATTACTTTGTTATTTACTCATTACTACCCTCACTATCGGTTTAGAAAACTCAAAGGTAAACCATTGTGTAACTATCATGGAATTAATGGACATGGTGATAATGATTGTTATGCTTTACATAAAAAATTCCAAGAACTTGAGTGCAAGGGATTTATTTCATTTAGTACATGAAATTTTCCTACACCTTCATATCCAATTTGTGAATCTCAATGGCATCCTAAAGTTTCTCCATCTATGTCTAGTGAACATAATGTAATGTTGAATGTTGTAAAATCTGCAATAATACAGAAGCCACCTATTCAACAAGAGGATAAGAATGGAATACCTCCTTTTGAAGCACCAATCTTAGTTGAATACTTAAATCCTACTATTATACAAAATATCACGATATCATCACCAATAAAATATGACCAATTACACAAGGCCTCAAAACACATAGAGCGTATAAAAGAAAATCTCAAGGCTAGCACTGTATTACCAACATGGATCCATTTGAACAAATATGATAACTTGAATGATGATTGGGATTATGATAGCAACTGTTACAAATATTCTATGGTTAGTGCTCACATTTTAATAAGGTGTGTGTGATGATTTGTATTGCCAACTCATATTTGTAATAGTTAAGATAAAATAATAATATGTTGTAATATGCGAAGTTGTATTATTATATAATCACGTAGCTAATAGGAGTATGAAGAGTTTGTACGGTTGTTGTGAGAGATTATGGGAGTTATATTGAGAAATAATTGAGTCTCTATGAGAGAGAAATGAGGGATGACTATTGAATCCTAGAATCAAATAGATCAAACTCTATATATTGTAGTCTCACACATGAATAAGATATCCGAGATTGGATAGAAGAAATATTATACTATATTTTCCAGTGTTATTTGATTAAATATGTGTGTTCATTTTGCATGCAATATGAACTAAAATAATATTTGGTAATAGAGAAAATGACAATGAGAGTCTTGACAATGTGGATTTTAACCTAATATTGCGCTATGTTTTTTGTCATTTCTAGCATCCTTAAAAATATTACATGAAGAGACTTGTAATGCAAGTGTTTCAAAGAGTGAATAATTGAAACTTAAAGTCTTTAACAAAAAAAGCATAGATGTTGATGATCCTCAAATTCTAATTATATTGTAAGTTCCTTATGTAACTAACATGTTATTCCAGATTTGACGTCATGGTGCACCTATTTGTGAAATGTTTGCTATGGACATGAAGTTCCTATAGTTGTTTCTGTATGCTTCACTTTTGTATTATTCACTATATCCATATCTGTATGTGAGTATTTACATGTTTCATTTGTCATTGTATTCTTTTTCTTCACACCTTCTTTCTATACACATGTCTTACAATTGGACTTTCATTCACATTCACTTTATCAAAGAATTGCTTACTTCCCAGTCGACATGATGCATGTAAATTTGTTGGTGAGTGTTGTCTTTTATCTGCATAACTTTCTTTTCCTACGCTGGTCGTGAATGACTATTTGGAATTAAGAATTCATAATAATTGGACTTTACCATTCTCTCTAATTTTTCCAAGTTCAAGGTTTACTTTTATCACCCACTCTTCCATGTAGAAATTATGCAAAAAACAAAGTATTCCAAAACTCAAATCAGCACTTATGTGCATATATATCTTGTTATTTCTCATAGTTGCAGCTCAATACAATCTATGTATGCAAATATATTCTTCCCTATCAGAGCTTCGGCTCAATACAATCTGTGTGTGTAAACATCTTCTTCCTTATCAGAGCTTCGACTCAATATAATCTATGTTTTTAAATATATTATTCCATATCAGAGCTTCAGCTAAATAAAATCTTTATGTGTAAATATCTTCTTCCATATCAAAGCTTCCTCTCAATACAATCTGTGTGTAAAACCACCTACAATTCCCTCCAATATATAGAAGTATTTTATCTAACAAGAGAACGCACAACTCTAACAATAGATCAATCTTAATAATAGAAGTATCAGCTAAAAGTAGTGCATGCTTTTATGCATGGTTTGATGAATAAAGAAAATATTTTTTTCGTCTTTATTTCTTCAAAGTGTCTTTCTCTTCCTATGAGAGTGTGTTATATGTTGTTACATCTGCGGGCTCTGTTTACCCATTCTCTACAATTTCCCACACATCCTAGGATCTGAATAGTTCCGTCATGGTTAATGACCAATACTCGTAATTATTTCCTGTAAATTACGGTGTCTATAGACTGGATATAGAATTCATAACCTATTGTCAATTAAAAACCTGTTGAAAAAGCTAAACCTGCTAAAAAAACCACACTTCGATACCAATTTTTAGAAATTACGCAAATAAACAAAGTATTCCAAAACTCAAATCAGCACTTCTGTGCATATATATCTTGTTCTTTGTTAGAGTTTCAACTCAATACAATCCATGTAATAAATATCTTCTTCCCTATCAAAGCTTCGGCTCAATACAATCTGTGTGTGTAAATATATTATTCCTTGTCAGAGCTTCAACTCAATACAATTTGTGTGTGTAAATATCTTCTTCCCTATCAAAGCTTCGACTCAATACAATTTGTGTCTAAAAACACTTACAATTTCTCCAATATATAGAGGTCTTTTATCTAAGAATATAACACACAACTCTAAAAATAGAGCAATCTTAATAATATAACTATCAACTAAAAATAGTGCATGTTTTTCTTCATGCAAACAAAGCTATTTATTTTATTTTATTTTATCCTAAAAATAGAGACATCTAATTAAAAATAGCCTATGCATGGAAAAGCAACTTGCTTTTTACTTTTCCTAAAAATAGCAAAAACACATGGGGAGAAATTATATATTTCCAACATTCCATATTTGGTGACACGTGTACTAGAACTCTCCATTTTTTGGCCATGTTCACTTGTTCCTTTCATAAAGACATTGGATGGAGTGATTGTTATTCTTTATAAGTTAAAACATCTCTTAATGTTTATTCATAATGTTGTCTTATTTTGATGTTAAATGTCTAAGTGAGTATTATGTTATAGTTGTTTTTTTAGTTTGTTTAAATGTCAAAGTAAAAATAGTTTTAAAGTCTAAAGTCTCATGTGTAGAATTAGTTATCAAAAGCATTGTATAAAAAAATAAAAATAAAAAATCAAATTAGTTGTTAAATCCAATCTTTAATCAAATTTATGTGTCAATAAATAATTGATTCTATTTTTTTGGTGTCATTGTGAAAGCCATTAAAAGTCATCATATGCATCATTTTTTTTAATTATTGGAAAATAGTTTTGAAGGGACTATACCCTATTACAAATAGGCTCAAGAGCCATAAATACAGGAGGAAATAGAAAAAATGGATCAAAATCCAAATATTACAAGAAGCCTAGTTGTAGCCAAAAAAGGAACTACAAAATGGAGACAAGATAGGTATACAACTGCAAAAAAACATCAATTAAGCAGCAACAGAACAACATCAAAACAACTCCGTAGTAGATTATTTCTTAGAAGCCTTTTTAATTCTTGATTTAGCAGTTTGCAAAGAGGTAAAGAGAGCAAGGGTAGTGACATGTGTTGGGCCCCTAAAATATTGACTAAGTACAAAAAGGCGCATGAGCGCGCAAGGCCTAAGTTGAGGAGTGGGCGTGCAAGGAGAAGGCACGAAAGGCGGGGTTCTAGGAGGGTTTTAGAAGGACCCGTGATACACGCCGGCAGAACAAGGTCTCGGGACTTAGCTGTATTTGGTGTATCAGGAAAGACACAAGAAAAATGTGACCCACCTGCGCATGATGAATGTATAAGGTGCCAACCTGGTGACAGGTTGGCCTAGGAAGGAATATGCCCTGCGATGGAAGCTTCTAGAAGACCATCATGGAAAGGAGTTGAGAGCTTAGATCTAAAAGAGCATGCTCCCATGGAGGACCACATTTGGAAACTTGGCAATGGATCTGAAGCCTTAGAAAGGTGGGTTGGCATCAAGGTTCTTATAAATATAAGTGCCTGCAGAGGAATTGGAGATACATATAAAGAGCGGAGCTCTACAGAAATGCTGTGAGGAGTTGTATTGGGTTGGGCAGATAAAGTATAGGAGAAGGATGCTTCAAGGGGCTTGGGTTGTAAATTTTCTTTTTAAGAGCTAAGGGATGTAAATCTAGTTATGATGTATGACTTTGGTCTGCCATACTGTGATGTTCCATGATGGATCTAATGGATGTGGTGAGGTTTCTAATTTATTTGAATGTGATCATCAATGATTTTGGTCCATACATATATCTTCATAGTTTTGCTTCATGTTTGTTTATGGAATGATTATGAATCCTTATGCATTTTCCTTTCTGTTTTAGTTCAGCCCTATAGTCTGTTAAGTATCTTTCTGTTTGGAATGATTGCATTGATTTGGAAGCCGTTATGAACTCTATAATGATTACATGTCTCATTTCTTCTCATTCTCTTTAAGTTCCTATCATAGATGATGGTTCCCACTAAATTCACATAAAGGAGAGACTCGACACCCGCACGTGCCTTGGATGAGTTCCCAATGCCCACTGGGTGATAGGCCGACACGCATGGGATTCCCTTGTTATTTGGTGGGTGTAAAAAATGACTACATCTTGGTTCCATTCCTGGGACCTCTTTTTGAAGTTGTAGTGGGAAATGACATACATCATGATTTGTGCAATGAATGATGATAGAGCGTATAACTTTGGAAGGTGTTGAAACATGGTTTAAGAGCACAGAGGATGAATTTTCTCAGAGATTTAACACTAGACCTGAGTTTGATGCACGTAGATGGGTAGAAGAGAACCTCTACCATGAATTGTATGAAACTTTTTTCTGTTGCTTCCCAGTAGAACTGTATGAATGGCTCTCGGCATATGCATCTAGATCAAGATGGTATTATAGATCATGCATGTGGACCCAAGAAGAGTACCAGAGGCTGCAAGATGCAGATTTGACGTGGATTTGTGTTATAGATCATTGGTGGAAAGGAGTGCTGGCTAGATACACCCTAGAATACACTATTTCCATGTATTCTTATCCAGAAGTTGCTGAGTTTGAATTTATGAGGGATCCCAGAGGATCATTTCTACGTGTTATTCCCTTGGTAATGAAGATCTTGATCGTTACCATGAGTTTAGAGGCATTTCCAATGGCCGGCTAAACCGTTCTGAGTGTTGGGTGAGGAAGTTAGTGTGGAGGAGGATGACAGACATTGCGATTGAGAGGGAAAGGGAGGAGAGACGACTCAAGTATACAGAAGCACGTGAAAGGGAGATTGTTAGATAACGTGAGGTTAAAAGTGTGATGGATTTATGGAGGCAGACATTGCGGGAAGGAGTTGAAGTTCACACAGAGGACATGTAACCTGAGCAGTTTGTGCTACCCCATCTTGGCAAGCACAGGAGAGAGACCCCTTCGGCTTCTGATGAGAGTTCATCACTTGGAGAAAAAAGAATCATCGGCGTGCATCTAAACCCCTCTAGTAACCAAACCTTGGGGCTTGGTTTTCCAGATCAAGGGAGAAGTATCGTTAACCCAATTAGTATCAATGGAAGTGACAGATCTGTGTCGAGGAGATACAAATTTTCATTTCCTACTTCTATGGTTGTGCATACTATTATACTATTCTAAGGAGTTTTTGGACAAAGTGCGGATACACAAGCCTTTGGTCTCGCATCTAGGAGTGGCGTGGGGTATACTATCAGTAGTGGGACAATCTCACAGACAATTGGTGCATAGTTTAGTGGAACGTTAAGGACCCTAGGCGCGACTGCTTCAGGCTCATTACTGGCTGCAGGAGGATCTGGAGGTGGAACTGGTGGGACTGGGAGCACAGGACCTGGTGGATCTAGTTGATCCAATAGAGGAGGAAACACCGAAGGAAGTCAAGGAAATGGATCATGAGGACAAGGGCCCCAACCACCTCCATAAGTCTTCTTTGAGATGTCTTTACATTTGCTAGATTACATAGGTATTGAAGATGATGCGGAGCATGTTCACAAGTGTCAGCTACTATGACACGTAAAGGGGATCACAACCCTAGAGTAGAAGGCCAATCAGTTTGCAACAATGTTACAAGGGTGCATGCATAGCTGGTATAGGAAGTATGACCCCCATCAGATGGTGGTAGATTACACCACGTTGAAAAATGCCTTCCTAGCAGAATTCCACATCCCTAAGTTTGAGCAGAAGAGCATCAGTGCTCTCAAGGAGATCTAACAGGTAATGAAAGAGAGTGTGCGGGAGTATGATGCATGGTTCAAAACCCTCCTGTCAAATTTGTCTTATGACATTCATCCTTAACAACATGCTCAATGGTTTTTTGGAGGGTTGATAACACTGTTTCGAAGAGCTTTATCTCATAAAAATTTCACAGACTCGCATGAGGCATTAGAAGCTGCTCTGCGTGCTAAAGCTGTTGGGAGCTCAAATCGTTGCTATGGCTAAGCAGTTGGAAAATTTATCTACTAACTCAGCTCATGATACTCGCAGTGGAATGCGATGTATAGATTGTGAAGTAGAGGGGCATGCCAATGATAGTTTCCCCCAGAAGACAGTAAGTGCCGTAGTAGTAGACTGTGAGATTTTTCATGGGGACCATGATGCGAGTAGATGTCCCTTGTTACAACATGTAATTCAGAAGAATGTATCTTGCTACTATAAGATCTGCACCTCTACGACCCATGATACTAAGGATTGTAGGCTTATTGACTAGATCCACGTGGCCATTGATCTTGGTGTGCGCCAAACTAGTCTTGCAAGTGGTTCTAAGGGTGATGATCACCTTTATGAGGAGCATGCAAATTGAGGTGCATGCGGAAGGGGATTTCATGGAGGATTCCGTGGTCATGGTAACTGTGAAGGAAGAAGTGAGTTCCCATGTGGAACCTGTTTTAATTATGGATCTACATACCACTACAAGCATGAGTGTCCAGACTTATTGCAATTCTCATGGTGCAGGAAGAAGCACAAGTATGAGGAGTGCCCTGAGTTGTTTGAGCACATGAGTCAACAACACCAAAAATACAAGGGCTCTGAAATGGTAAGCATTAAGAAGGTTGACACACAATGGATGCCACAAGTGACACGTGATGCAGGCTTGGAACCTGTTATGGTAACAAAAAGAGTAGAGGTCGTGCATGCAAAGGAAATGCCAAGGAAAAAGAACCTAGTTTCAAGGGAAGAAGTGGTACAAGAGAAGTACCCAGATCCTGCGCATCAAAAGGAGGTATATCAAGAAACTATGGACATCATTCAGAGTTTTCAAGGATAAATACAATGTCTAAAGGAGCAGTCTAGGAGAGAGGAGAAAATAAGGAAGGTCAAGGTGTTGAAGGATGACCTGGATGAGGTCAAGGAAGTATGTAAAATGTTAAGGCAAGAGAATATTATTCCCTTACTAGGAGCATTGTTGAGAGAGAAGGTACCACACGCCGCAGAAGAGCGTGAGAGGTAGGTCTTGCATGCAAACCTTCCCCCTCACAACCTTGACTATGATAAGGAGATCACGTTAAATGTAGTAGTGGATGGATGGATCCTTAGTAATATCCTCATTAGCACAAGCGTGGAGGTCAATGTTCTCACCTTGGATGCATGACATCAAATGGGAAGACCTGCATTACAGCCATCTTTGAATGTGTTGTATATGGAAAAAAAATGAAGGCAATGCCCATTGGTGTCTTAAAGGATATAACTATCACCATTCAGGGGGCTAAGTTTATTGGGGACTTTGAAGTCTTGGCACTTGCCGAGGTAGAAAATATTCCATCATTACTTGGGCATCCATGGTGCTATAAGAACAATGCAGATCTTTGGTTCAATAAGGGATACATAAGTTTTGAAAATGAGGAGGAACGGGTCATCATACCCCTGGCTGATGGAAAATCAACACCCTATACTGAACCCTTGGGAGAAGAAGTCCTTGATAGAATATACGTGCACTCAATCAGGGATCCTAAGATAATCCATCCCACAGAAGCAGTTATTCAGTTTGAGGATGCTCAGTTCTTAAATGACACCACCAGTATAACATGCGAAAATTGGGTGCATGGGACCTATGAGTTAATCCGATGACATTTAAGAGGATTGGTGACAAAGGTGACTAAGACGCATACAGTCTGGTGCCTAGGAGGAAAGAAGCTACCTAAGTATTCAGGAGGAGCCTTCCTTGAGATCTTTTTGCAGGAGATGGAAGCTCAGTGGAAGAAGGATAATGAACAAAGAGAGATGTTAAGTTATGTTCAGAACTGCTATGCGCTGGTGGGTGACACATATAGATAACCTCTTGGAATGGCACGAGGTGAGAATTACCTTCTCCATAAGGTTTTACAGGAACAACATGCCCACGGCTATAAAAGACTACCATGAAAAAGAGATCACTTCCATATTCAAGCATGTGAGACAACCTAGATGGGAAGCACAAAAGCATTTTCACCTTCATTATAGGTTCGTAAGTTGTACTCCACCCTATAAGGTTGTGTGCACGCATGGTACATTCATGCTGAGACCCGATGCCAAATAGGGAATTGGAAAGAGTTAGCAGTTGATCTCATTCAAACATTTGAGTATCAGAGTACAAAACCCTTAGTGGATAAGGCATTATAGGTTGTCAAGTGCCTTACCATTGGGGATAGTGTCATGGTAGAAGATAGGCTACTAGACTTGCTAGGTGAACCTGGCTTGGAGGTGTGCTTTGAGGAGAAAGAACCAGAAGAGGTCCAACTTGAGCATGCGTGTGTGGAAAAAGAAAAGGGAAAGATGGTTTATGTAATTAATGGGGAAGAAGTGGAAAACTTGGATGTTGACCATTCTATAGGGACACGTGAGGTGTTATACAATGCTAATGAATGGGCATGCACCTATCATGAACCTTTAAATACAGAGAAGGTTAACATCAAATTAGAAGAAGAGCCTAAATAGGCTATCATCGGAGACTATTGGTCGGAGAGGGAAGTCTCCAAGATCACTGATCTTTTACGTGAGTTTGAGGATATATTCTCACGCGGGTATCATGAACTCAAAGGTGTTCACCATTCCTTTGGGGAAATGATAATTAAGTTGAAGGAGGGTGCACACCCGGTCTGGAAGAGACCATACCGAATGAATCCTAACCTGTGCGTGAAGGTCAAGGAAGAAATAGATAAGATGATAGTGTCGAGAATCATTGAAATGTTGAAGAGTTAGAGTGGATAAGTCCAATGGTGATTAGTATCAAGAAGGATGAAAGGATAAGGATCTGTGTTGATTACATGGACCTGAATGCAGTGTGTATCATTGATCCTTTCCCAACCCCATTTACTGAAGAAATATTAGAGGGAGTGGCAGGACGCAAGGTCTACTCTTTCACAGATGGATTCTCAGGCTATTACTAGGTAAGGATCGCGAAGGAGGACCAGAGGAAGATGAATTTCTCCACTGAGTGGGGAAGTTTTTCCTATACATTCATGCCTTTTGGGTTGAAGAATGTTCCTATTGTGTTCTCGTGTATTGTGGTACAAGCTTTCTAGGACTTCATCCATAAATTTCTCCAAGTCTACCTGGATGATTGGATAGTATATGGGTCAGTGAAGGACCATTGTGACAACTTAAGGTTTGGCAGTTGAGGATATCCCTCAACATTAAGAAATGTGTTTTTGCTACTCCATTTGGGAACATTATTAGGGCACATCATATGTAGGGAGGGCTTACTAGTAGATCCCGCCCAAGTTACAGTTATTGTGGGATTGAGGGAGCCTACTAGTCAAAGCGTAGTGCGCGGATTCCTTAAACACATGGGTTACTACAGGAAGTTCGTCAAGGGATACGCCAAGATAGCCGTGCCTTTAGAAGATTTTCTTAGACATAAAAGTGCCTTTCATTGGGGAGAGGCGCAGCAGAAGGCATTTGACACTTTAAAGGATAGGCTTGTCACCGCGCCCATACTACGATTCCCCTCTTGGGATAAGCCCTTCCATGTTCATGTTGATGCCTCAAGGACCGCCATTGGAGCAGTACTTTCACAACCTAGTGAAGGGATTGTTGATCATCCTTTGTGCTTTGCAAGTAGGAAGTTGACACTAGTAGAGTAGAATTATACTACAACTGAGCGTGAGGTATTGTCAATGATCTACGTGCTTCACAAGTTAAGATAGTATTTGCTAGCAACACCTTTTATATTTTACACTGACCATATGGCATTGAAATATTTAGTGAACAAGCTCGTTCTACAAGGGCGCATGTGTCAATGGGTACTATTGTTCCAAGAATTTGATTTCACGGTGGTTTTCAAACAAGGGAAAAGTAATTATGGACCTGATCATTTGTCTAAAATCAATTTAGGGGAGGACACACAAAGCATTTAGGATACCATGCCAGATGCACAACTATTTAGGTTGCGGTTCTTTCCCTTAGACTTAGAAGATATTGCAATATTTATCAAGACAGGTGGAGCACCGGAAGGGATGAAAACGTTGGATAAAAATCAGTTAGCTATACGCTCCCCACCCTACATGTTGATTAGTGGGGATTTATAAAAATTAGGACGTGATGAGATTCTACGTTGGTGTGTGCTAGAACATGAGCACCTAGCCATAATAGAAGAGGCACACAGAGGTAGTGCAGGTGGACACTATGCAGGTGACACCACTGCATGCAAGATATTAATGGCTGGATTATGGTGGGAGACCCTATATCAAGACTGCAAGGAATATTGCAAGGCGTGTGACCATTGTCAGTGCATTGGCAAACCAGGTTGAAGAGATGAAATGCATCTGCACCCTATTCCCATCACTGAGCCATTTAAAAAGTGGGGTATAGACTTTGTAGGCCCTATTACACCAGCCACGTGTAGGACTGGATCATGGTATATAATCACTTGCAAAAATTACTTGACAAGGTGGGCAGAAGCAACACCTACTAAGGATTGTACAGCAATTACTACAACAAGGTTCCTATGGGAAAACATTATTACAAGGTATGGATTCCCTTTGAGTTTGACTAGTGATAGGGGTACACATTTCTTAAATGAGACAGTCAAGATTCTGTTATCAGAATTCATGGTGGCCCATCACAAAACTACTCCCTATCACCCTCAAGAAAATGGAACTGCTGAGGTGTTTAAAATAATACTTAGTCACACATTGACTAAGATCTGTGATGTTGGTAGACAGGATTGGGATGACAAAGTATTATCCGTTCTTTAGGCATATAGGAAAACCTACAAGAGGTTAAATAAGGCCATACCATTTCAATTAGTGTTTGGAATGAAGGCTGTCCTACTCGTTGAATTCATGTTACCTTCTCTGCGTATAGTGCGCGCAGGAGGATTGGAAAATGAACAAGCGCTAGAAGAAATAATTGACAAGTTAATGCAATTGGACAAAAGATGATCACTCACCAGGTGGAGCCAAAAGACTGAAAAATGAAAAACAAAAGGCATGGCATGATCATCACATTAAGAATAAGAAGTTTGAGGTTGGGCAGATGGTCTTACTATATTATTCAAAGTTTATGCACCATCCTGGGAAGTTGAAGGTGCATTGGTTGGGTCCCTACATCATCTCGTACATCCTTGACTCAGGCGTGTGCCAATTGAAAGCACTGGATGGGACGAGATTTCCAAGACACTTCAATGGAAGTAGGCTAAAGCCTACTATAAATAAGTCTTCTTGGTGTTTGTAATAAGGTAGTATTACTAGTTAGTTTAGGATTTCCTTTAATGTATTTTATTTTCTTGTGTTTCCCTTTCTTGTTGTTGTGCCTTGGGTGCCAATAACCTCATTACTTTTTCAAAGGTTGTGAATGCGCAGAGGACTACAAATCCTTTTAGTGGGGGGTAGAGAAAGGTGGAAAAAATTGCATAGTGCAAAGAAACAGGAAGGATTGCATTGGAAAGCCTGGTTGGATGGCCCTGGGAAAGGAATTGCATGGAAGGAAAGGTGAAAAAGGATGGTTGGTGTTAGGGTAAGGCTACATTGTGGATCCACGTACAAAAGAGGAAGAAGCGCAAAAGCAACACGAGGTAGGTGAGAGTAAAAATTATGACAGAAGTACCTTCGGTGCTGGTGACACATGCATAAGAGTCTCCTGTCAAGATGGATTGGTTATGCGCCAGAAGGTTGGGGGATTGTCCACGCAAGGTTGGGCATGTGAGTTAAGGCACTAAAGTTGGGTTTTGTTGAAAAAGCTGCATTAAGTGTTGAAGTACGATGGTAGGTGAGGTAGCATTTAATGTTAAAAAGTGGGAAAAACTATAAATAGAAGTTTGGACATTTCGTTATTTACATTACAAACATGAATAAGTAAGAGCTTTTGCAAACTAGGGTTTCCAAAGTTGATTTGTGTGAATAAAAATTAGAAAAATTTAACCGTGAGTGACTAGTTTGGATCTACAAACCAGGCGGAAAATAGTTCATGGGTGTAGAGAGAGTTGTGGAGAAGCGTTGTCTTGTGAAAGGGATATCCCAGTGAGGGTTTAACAACTAGGGCATGGGTTGAAAAGGAGTTTATTCACAAGTTTGAGATCTAAGCTTGGAAAGGGTAGAGAAGCAGAGCAAGAGAAGTTGAAGTGAAAATATAACCTACACAATGGCACCCAGGAAACCAGCTGTGACACCTAAAAATGGCAAGGGCAAGGGCGAACAACAAGAAACTACCACAAGTACCAATAAAGAATGGTATGCAAAAATGCAGTACCCAGATGGGGTTTTTCCTGGAAAAGGAGGACAAATTGAAGGTTGTAGCAATCATTTCCGAGTACAGAAAGGTTCTTGCTGATGTGAAAATTGCTACCCATACTGTTGAGGCCGCGTATGACAATTGTGTAGACAGAGATAGAGTGGTGAGTATTCTGGTCGCCACTCATGAGGTAGAGCTCAAGGAATTCCAAGAGAAGAACAAAGGAAATAGAGTGGAGCGGGAGAGGATCCTAGCCGAGGTTGAGAGGAAGTTAGAAGCTATTGAAACCTTACGAGGTTCAATTAAAAACTAGATGAAGGATTTGTACCCAAAAATTACAAGAAGGATGGATGCGCTTGAGGACGTGGGCAAGGAATTGGAAGGAATGGTTGAAACAATAAACACTCGAGGAGATGGATTGAGTTTTGAGGAGGTAAGCGCCCTAGTTGGCGACCTCTGTTAGAGAGTGTAAAATGAAGTCGATGCCTGGAACAAGTTAGAGGCCAACTTGCAAATAGGTTTTCCTATCTTGTTGCAGTAATAACAACACTTCCTCATTCTTTCATTTTTTTCCAATTCTTCATTCCCTTATTCTTTTTCCAAGATGTTAAGTCTATTGTAATTATTTCTTTGAAGAAGTGTTCCCGAGGGCGGAGAACAGGTAAAGTGTGGGGTAATGTTGGGCCCCTAAAATATTGACTAAGTACAAAAAGATGCATGAGCGTGCAAGGCCTAAGTTGAGGAGTGGGTGCACAAGGAGATGGTGTGAAAGGAAGGGTTCTAAGAGGGTTTTAGGGCCCGTGATACACGCCGAAAGAACAAGGTCTCGAGACTTAGCCATATTTGGCGTATCAGGCAAGACACGAGAAAAGCGTGACCTGCCTACACATGATGAATGGATAAGTTTACAACATGTTGGCCTAGGAAGGAATATGCCCTGTGATGGAAGCTTCTAGAAGACCATCATGGTAAGGAGTGGAGATGTTAGGCCTCGAAGAGCATGCTCCCATGGAGGACCACATCTTGACACCTGGTGATGGATCTAAAACCTTAGAAAGGTGAGTTGGAATCAAGGGGACTATAAATACAAGCACCCACAGAGGAATTGGAGAGACATATAGATAGAAGAGCTCTGCAGAAATGCTATGAGGAGTTGTATTGGGTTGGGTAGATAAAGTATAGGAGAAGGATGCATCAAAGGGCTTGGGATTGTAAATTTTATTTTTGAGAGCTAAGGGATGTAGTTCCAGTTATGATGTATGACTTCGGTCTATCATACTGTGATGTTCAGTGATGAATCTAATGGATGTAATGAGGTTTCCAATTTATTTAAATGTGATCATTAATGATTCTGGTCCATACATATATCTTCATAGTTTTGCTTCATGTTTGTTTAATGATTATGAATGCTTATGCATTTTCCTTTCTGTTTTGGTTTAGTCCTATAATCTATTAAGTATCTTTCTATTTGGAATGACTGCATTAATCTAGAAACCGTTCTGAACTCTACATTGATTTCATATCTTGTTTGCCCTCATTCTCTTTAAGTTCCTATCATAGATGATGTTTCCCAGTAAACTCACATAAAGGAGAGACTCGGTGCCCATGCTTGCCTCAAGTGAGTGCCCGACGCCCGTTGGGTGATAGCCCGATGTGCATGGGATTCCCTTGATCTTTGGTGGGTGTAAAAATTACTACAACATGTGTAGGATCATTGGCATCCAATTGAGAAAGGACGTGACCCCTTTCAACATATGTGCCCCAAATAACTTTAGAGATATGTTAATACTTTTGACCTGTTGTTCTAGGAATTCACAAATAGATCTAAAAACTGAAATTTTATGATCATGTATGTCCTTAGAATTCCCTAATCTATTATAAAGGGAATTCACCTTCTTGTAGATTTCATTGATTTGTTCTTCACCAATTCCAACATCATCATTAAATTTCCTTTTTCCCTTTTTCTTAGTCAACTGATGCATGTCCTTTTTAAGGCTTTCCATCTCTTTTCCATATTTTCAATTCTCTTTAGAATATCCTCCTTCTCCTCCTGAGTAGTATTGTTGTGCTCTGTGGTGCTAATGTGTAGGATATTTTGTGTTGTTTCCATGTCCTTACTACTACGGAGGACTATGCCTGAGGGAGAAGTGTGTGTTTTAGAAAAGGAGGGGTTTTTGGTTCTGATTTTTCTCTTCCCAGGGATAGTGGTGGGGATGATGGTAGGAATAAAGTTGAGGGAGTCAGGATTGGGTGGAATGAAAGGAGTAGCAGGTATGGTAGGGTGATGGGAAAGGTAGTTCATGTGAAGGAGGAAGATTAAGCCCTTGTGGAGGGGAATGAAATGGGTATGGTTTTAGTACTCAAGGATGGATCATTCCATGGAATTTAGAATATATTACAGGAAGAAAATAATCAGGTTCCTATGAAAATGGTTTAAAAATATCAAATGCCTTATGGGAACCGTGATATACCTGCCTTCAAGGGTAATGAAACGAACCATCATCCTAGAAAGTTCATCAAATGGCACAGGAATGGAATTTACCTTGATGCCCACTATGAAAAACTGAAGTTCCTCACCAGCTTCGATGAATTTTCTAGCCTCCGTGTTCTTACTGATCTCTTACTGAAGAATATGGTGCCTTCCAAAATAAGGCCCGTAACTTCAGCTATTAACTCCTCTGTTATCTGAATGTCTTGCCCGCCATACTTCACCTTTCTTTATTTCTAATCTATGGAAAAATATAGGGTAATGTTCTGATCATGCCCTTGAATCTTCTCAATGAAATTGGAAACCCCTCCTAGCTGCAAAAATTTCCAAATATCAACGTTCTCCTTCCATGTAGGGTCATAGTGAGGTTCAATTTGGCAAGGAGCTCCACCCATTCTTTCACCTCTGCATTTAAATTGCTCAAAACAGGAAAACAAGATGTTTCTTTCTTCCCTAATCCACTTTTTAACTGTCCTTGTACAAACCCAACGGGCATGTGAAATTTTATGGAAATAAATGCTTGTACTCCTACATGTGTGAGCTTGCATTCCCAATAAAGCGGAGGATATCTCATAAAATATTTTGAGTAGGAAGTGATCTATCACATTTATCATTAATGATAGAATTTTTTACTTCGATGGGGATGTTATCCTCATGATTCCAAGTGGTAAAGTTGCTATTAATCCCATAATTTTCCAATGTGTCCATCACTGTATTACCTTCTCTATAGGTGTGGACAATGTTTAAGGTATTGAAGGAACAAAAAATACTTATAGACTCGTGAATAAAATCTTGTATTGTCCAAATAGGGGGATGAATTTGATTTATATGATTTATAACATTCAACAAATCTCCTTCTATAATAATGTTCATAATATTGCATTCCTTAGCAATTCTTAAGCCCCATAGAGTTGATAGGGCTTCAACATAATATTTTTTTTGTTGTCTCATTCTTCCTGCAAAAGCAACAATTAAACAACCTTTGTGATCCCTAATGATTCCTCCTATAGCAGCTACACCTGGATTTCCCTTTGAAACACCATCAAAGTTGAGCTTATACCAAGAATTTGGGGGAGGGATCTAATGGATTAAAAACTTGTCATTTTGTAGAGAGTCAAAGTGTCACCATCATTTTTTTAAATATCATGTATATCTTGAGTCATCATCAAGTGTTTTTGAAGTTAATTGTATTATTCTAATACTTTGGTTTCAAAAGTATAAAAAAAAAACAAATTTTTCCTCATGGAAGCATTATCAGTTAAACTCGTTGTCTACTTTGAATGCATGTTAATCTTGGGGGGACCCTCTTTTATTCAAAACAACATTACATTGAGCTTGAACATGTATTCGACTAAGTAAATAATAACGTACCAAATGGAGGATGGATGCAATGGAGGAAGGAGATCAACCAATGACCTCTCACTAATCGCAAGTGATGAGGCCACACAATGGTGTTGGGGCAGTTTATTTTTCAGTTGTGTGTTTGATTTCTGCTGCGTGAAAATAAGTACATATGAATCATTCTTCTTCAATTGTAATGTGTGATAAAATTCTGAATGTAATCCCCTGATGTAAGATAATGATGAGAACTGAAAGAGTATTATAACATATGATAGCTAGGTTGTTGGTTGTCCTTAGAAAACCATTCTTTGTAGTGGTTTTTGGTAAGCCACTAGAAAACCATCCTATGTTGTGGTTGTTAGTAATCCACTGGAAGACTATCCTTTGTTTTAGTTATTGGTAAACCAAACGTAAAACCATTCTGGAGGTTATTGACAATCTTGAAAAAAAAACCATCTTGATTATGAGCATAGCAGAGGAAACATGTTGCAATACAAGATAAATTGTTCTTCATGTTTTTACTAAGAAGGGGAATGTTACGGATATTATATGATCAGTGCTCATATTTGAATAATGTGTGTATGATGAGTTGTAATGGCAATTCATACTTGTAATAGTTTAAAATAATAAATGTTGTAATATGTGAAGTTGTGTTATTATACAACTCACGTAGCTATTAGGAGTATGAAGAGTATGTAGGGTTGTTATGTGAGATTATGGGAGTGATATTGGGAAATAGTTGAGTCTCTATAGAAGAGATATGAGGGATGACTATTAACTCCTAGAATTAAGGAGATCAAACTCTATATATTGTAATCTCATACATGAATAAGATATCCTAGATGGAATAGAAGAAATATTATACTACATTTTTTGGGTTTTATTTGATTAAATATGTGTGTTCATTTTGCACGCAATTTGAATCAAAATAATAACAAAAATTATGAATAAATATATATTCTAACTGATTTTTCTATGGATATATATCCTTCTCCATATCAAGCTATGATAGATTCTTATCCACCTATCGATACTGATCATAATAATAATACAAATGATTATACACTTGTTATTAGCATGACAAAATCTATTACAAATTCTCAAAAAACATGTATCAATGACTTACCTGATGATTTATGGATCTCTACACGTATAGGAAACTATAGGCTAAATCCTAAGTATGCCTCTAAAATGTCCTCTAGGAGAAATGTGCACAATGATGCCTATAAAAAACCTCATTTCAAATTCTTGAACCTATTAAAAAAGTAGAGGACATTATTTCATTTGAAGCATTACATATTTCTTAGCATCTAGATGTAGAGCATAAAGTTGTCAAAATGACCAAGTATGAAACTAAAATGAATCCACCTCGTTATCCTCTTGATAAATACTTATTGTAGAACCTGATTATCATTATTCTACACATCCAACATAACAACCCTTCATACATCCAGCATCACATTCTACTCATTGTTCCACTATTTATGTTTTTCCTCATATTCCTTCCTTGGCACATATCACCATGATGGTTCCACTTGCACTTGAGTCACTTACTATGACCCATTGAAGGATTGACCCTACATCATATTTGGTAGTTGTTTCACCTCCTTGAGTGGTTATCTTAGGTTATCTCTCATACTATCCCCCCTCGTTTCCCAATAACACACTCTATTTATAGGTTTAACTTGATTGTTGAGGAATACTTTCCACACCAAAACCTCCCTTTACTCACACACACTGGGGGGAAATATTGCTTCCCATCCATTAGTTGCATACTATCTATTTATTCCCTTTCATGGGGGAATTCTTGGATCACCCTTCCTTCTCTTCGGAGAATATGTTTTCATCTATGTCTCGAGGGAGGGCCTAAAAAACAAAAACATTTGAATATTTACAAAAGCATATAATCAAGACCTATTTTTTATATAGCATACTTTATTTTCACTTTACATTATGTACATGTTGTTCACTCCTTTGGTTTGATAGATAACATTTGTATTTGGGACAAAGTAGTTGTATCCCACTATCTCTTTTTTTGGATAGCACTAGGGAATCCTAGCTCAAGGGACATTATTTCAACCATACACACATTAGAACTAAATTGAGTTTGAAATATAATACATCGCTCAATGAAAATCACATTAGGGTGATCTCTGAGGTTAGTCTGACTCAAGCATATGAATAATTTTATTCATCTAATGTGTGTTTGAGTATTGTGTAGGTAGTTATAGTTTACTTTACAAGTACATGTATGATAGAGAAAGATTACATCAAATCTGATTCAACCTATAGTGAACAAGGAACAACACTCCGCGACACAAAAAGAACAATATCTAACCCACTCTGTAGATACCAACTCCTTGATTGGATACTAGCGCCTGAGTGGGCCTGTCCCATTTTGGGTGGTTTTGTCTTGTTAGCTTCCAGAATACATTTGCAAACATAGAGATTGCAAAGCCTAAAATTTCCCCTTTCAGATTAGCCTCTAGTCTATAATCAATTCAAACCTACAAATACAAAATGATTCATTCTCTAAACCCTATTTATCACTCTTGCTTTCATTTCATTTTCTTGATCTTGCTTATTCACTATTTTATCTATCTAATCAACATTGTTCTTACATTAGATTTAAATTTTATTAAATCAGGTATATTGAGCACGATACATGACATCCACAGAGTGATACACACTAATAGGTGTTGGATTCCCATTTACCCATACTACTAACCTTTAAGGGAATTTACTTTCACATATTGTATCTAGGTGTTATATTTCCATTATAGTTCCTTTATTTCCTCATTTTCACTTGGTTACACACACATTGTATTTTTTATCTTTTGGACTAACAAGACTAACACATATGTTTTTTTCAATGCTTACAAATATTGCTAGCTCTTTTACATCATATGTTATGCGATTTTCATCACATTTGGATACACTTGTTTTTCACACATGCTTGCTAGTTGTATGTGTATACTTTTTTTACTCTGATTGCAGTCTATAGGGATTGATTATCCTGCGATGCCATGGGTGTCCCATGTTTATGGCATTATTCCTTGTATGTGGTTATGTATCTCAAATAGTAAATCTAATTGAATTCATTTGGGATGCATACATAGCACTATAACATTAACATATCGTAAATTATAAGGAGGCTATAATAGCTCCTATAACAACTCATATCCTATTTACACAGGTTGTTGTAACTTACAAAAACTCACTCACTAATATTAACAATAATTACGTGAGATATAAATAAATATTCCTAGCATTCTCCCCTTATTGCGAACATGGGGCAAGAAGCACTAAAAATAGAATCATATGCCACTAAATACTTTTAGGACTACATATTGTTATCTAGATCTTACTACACATGACCACCTAAATGTGAGAACTTATCTCGATTTCACTTCTAGTTCAATGTATTCACAAAATGACAATCTTCCAATGAAGTACAATAGTTAGAGGATCTCTACAGTCAAAGGATCACTGTAGTCAGCTACCCTCCTATAAAATTATTTATATTTTTGCACTTTCCACATCATAACATTTTCAAGAGAAAATACATTAGGAATGATCATAAATTCTAAAAAAATAGGAAAAAACTTATGTCATTATTCACACACACAACTGAAATAGTGAAAATTTAAGGAATGTGTCCTCGTCGCATTTACATCCACTTTTGGTGACCACTTCCACACTAATCACGAATAATATGGGATGGTTACCGTCACCACTTGGAGCTGATCCTTTCTTTCGCCATTTTGGTGTAAATGTTGTACCACCAATGTAATTTTATGGCCTCATGATGAGAATTCATTGATCGACCTATAATCTTCATTGTCTTCATCCTCTGGTGTGATGTTGCTACCTCAGTAGAATGTGATCAGGATGCTCAATGATCTCCACATCATTTATTATTCCCCCAATAATGTGAATTTTTTTATTCTATAGGATGTCAGGTAACACAAAAAATGCATGATCCATGAGGAAATGACTAAAGATATAGAAAATATGAGGTAAATGTCATTGAAAAAATTGAGATAGAATCGATGCAATGCTATAGATTAACACAATGGGATCATCAATACCATGCTGCAATGTTTCCAAACAAGATCAGAATTCAACTATGCAATGCGCTTCTTATTTTGAGTGATGTCTCGGTAATATCACCTATCGCCACAATATGACCCAACAGAATTGTTCTGCTTACATTTTTTTCCATGATGAAAAAATTGTGGTTTATTGACAATAATTGTAGAGGCATTGAGGAGAAAATGATTACTCAAAGGGCTGAGCACTTCAATACACATATATAAATAGCACTCAAACCAATAAATACATAGGCGTGACCCAAATTATATAAAATGCAAGTTTTATTTAAAATGCCAAAATTGTGAGAAAGATGGCAATGCAGGAAATGAACACAAAGTTCGAGAATCAAAACCAATATATAGATTGATACTGCCAAGGATTTCAATTATGAATGAACTTCACGGTTTGGGGACAAAAAATAATATGAAGGTTTCCCCTATAAATAATTCATTTTCCCATTAAGGACAAGATGTGGATGGTTGTGATACTAAATGAAATAGTAAATCTAATTGAATTCATTTGGGATACATACATTACAATGTATATGAGTACTATATCATAAATTATAGGAAAGCTATAATAGCTCTTATAACAAATCATATCCTATTTAAGTGGGTTGTGTTGGTGCCCATTTTGATCACCATCTTTTTTGGCACCATAGTTGTAAAATCCTTCAAAACATGTTGAAGTGACCTTACCATTTCCCCATTTGTTCCATTTGTTCTCTAAATTGCTTGGTGGTTCCTTGATCCTCAAAGTTATGTTTTTGTCAAACTATGACCCTATAATGTGCATTTACACTTACATTGTGACTTTCCATTTGGTTTTTATGATTTCATAGATCTATAGTGTTCTACGGATTTAAACAGTAGTATTTTGTAGATTGAAGAGAATATAGTCTTTGGTGGGTTTTGAAGCAAAATAAGGAAGCCACAAAAGTCAGAGGATAGTGTCTCACAGGCTGAAGGAATTTGTAAAGGAAAGTTGTAAAATAAAGAAGTGAAAAACTTAGTCTTCAAGGACTTGGTGATTATAGTGTTCTGCAAAATTAGTCATTCCCATGAAAAAAATGTAGTATACTCAAAAGAAGCCACAATGCTTAGATAGAGTTTTGTTAGGAGCCGTGAATTAGAAATAAGGATGTTAGAACTTGACCAAGTATGGAGGCCACAAACTTAATGTTCCATGGATTTCTCAAGGTATAATGTTTTGGGGAGTTACAAAAGCCACGAAACAAAGAAATATGGTTGCAAGGAAAGGATTTCGTATAACAAAGGAATCAAATCTTTGTGGAATCAACATAGGGCACTAACATTTGCAACATAGTGATGTAAGAATATTAAGTGTGGGAGTATCAAATGAATAAGTGTGGAAAATTGTAAAACCCATGGGATAATGAAATCTGGTGTTCTGTGGAAATTAGACACTAAGTATCCAGTAGAGTTGTTGAATCTGTAGATTAAAAGAAAATTTGCACATCAAGGAAGACCCCATAAAATAAGCAAAAATTGTGATAGACCTAAAAAATCAAACCAAATTCATAATTGATTAACTAAAAATGGGGAATAAGAGTGTGTAGTTAATCTAATCTAGAATGACATGTAAATGCAGTACATAAATGTATTAAAAGACTATGGAAAATGACCCAAGCAATAATCTAATGAAAGTAAAAACCCTAATATGCAAGAGAAGTATGGAAGTGACTTAGTTGATTTAGAGATAAATTTGAACTGTGTCGCAAAGTGAAAAGAATAATCTGGAAGCAGGAACAACTGTGCACAGGTCCTAAAAAGGACAAATATGGATTGGGGCACCTACAGAAGGACTGGGGTGCCTGCAGGTGCTCTGGGCTGAAGAATGGGTGCCTTGGTCTGTACAAAAGATATAGAATTGAGTTTCACATGTTTGGTAGGTGATCTGAAACCCTCGTTGTATGTCACGTCAAATTCCATGTACTGCGCGAGGTGTCGCTGATAATCCAAGATGTATAAAAGACCTGTAAAAGACCAGAAGAAGTATCAAAACCCTAAAAAAATAAGAATGCAAATGAATGGGTCAGACTGACCTCATCTGCCACAACATTTGGCTTACTAACTAAGCGTTGCACTACATTTCAAACCCAAATGTATTTTTAGTGTGTGTGTGTGCATCATGTGCTCTAGGTGCTCTTGTTAGAGTTGTACTTTGTGAAGTAGTGAGCAATAACTAGATATAAAATGTAATACAAAGGTGCATGAAATATAATAGAATCCCTCCCCCTATGTTTGTGTGATGCAGATGAACCAACCTTGTCCTTGTGATGGAGCTAATACATGAAAATGATCTCCGAATAGATGCAAAGCTAGGTGGATGATAGTAGTGACCAGTGCTTGGTCCCTCATTATGGTATCATAAATTTATATTTATAGGGTTCTCTTGATCTAATTTTGTAATTAACCCCGAAATGGCTGACCACCAAAAAGATAAGAAGCTAAAATGGCTAGAAAGTGCCCAAAAGTGGTGGGAAAGTTAAAAAAGGATTGGGGCACCCCTGATGGGACTAGGGTGCCCATAGGCACCCCAATCAAGGCTAAAATAATGTGAAATGAAAAATGTTGACTGGGAAAGTGGTTGCAAGAGGTCCGGAATGACGAAAGAAAATAAAGCAAGATGGCCAAAAGATGAGGGTTAATTAGTATTTTCTTCACTCAAGAACCTTATAAATAGTAGTATGAGACCAAAAATAAATAATGTATAAAGTACATGGTTTTGTGACTACATTTTCCCCCCACTTTAAGTTGGTGAGTGGAAAGCTCAGTAATATAAAGTAGATAGAGATGATATCAGAGTAGAGGATCATGCTCTCAAACCTCTGGGATGGATTGGAGTTGTGATGATTTTCCATGGTGGTGGTGGATATTTGAAGAGTATTGTGATATATGTTGTTATGTGACCAACATTGTAATTGTCCTATTATGAATGCACATGTTGTGCATGTCACTTAGTGTGTATTTGTTATCACGTTGATGTGCTTGTGATGAGAGTATTTGCTCTCCTTTTCGTGGATTCAATGAGGAGTTCATGTGTGATGTGTCACTTTGATGTGTGTGAAAATAATGTTATTGTGGATTACAGAGTATTGGATTGTCTTGTTATTATATGATATGTAGGTGTGTTGATGTGTTGCATGACAAAACTGATGTATAGTGAATTGGATTGTATCATGATGTCACCACCATGTACTGATGAATCGTGTGTGTCACCATGTTGTATTGCAATTGATTATATGTTATAATGTTAGTCATTTTGTTCATCATACATATAATTCATGTAATATATGATGGTTCATGTTGTGAATTAGGGGCATATGGTGATCGTATGACCCCTATTGTACAATATTTGCACTTTGGGTGCATTATGTTGAAACATGATGTATTATAATCTGTGAAAGTAATGATTGTGTTATACCTTGTATATTTACCACGTGTAAGACATTATGGTTATTATTTGTAAACAACATTGTGTTAATAATGTAGTTATGTGTTGCGTTTTGTACCTTACACTAGACGACCCTAGGGGAAGCAGTCGTTAATAGTGTATGTGTGGAGAGAGGAGGCGTGGACCATGTTGTCATAACCTTGAGCTAAGTATGAGTTAGGAAGTGGAGTCTCAAGTAGATTGAAAACCCCCTTCTATCTGTTTAGTATACTTTGATCTTGCTCATTATAATGTGGATGCGCACCACCTTAGACTCAACTTATGCAAACTAGCATCCCTTGATCTTTCCTATGTGGGTTTTCCATCGAACAATCCTATGTGATTTTAACTATGTGGATCCTCGTATATGTGATTTGGAGATATATGGATATATTCTCATTTCTGGTTATATGTATTTTTGTGAGCTGAGGCTTGATATTCGAGTGTCAGCAACTCAATGAGTACCCCTTTGGTGGCTGTAGAAGGGCCGCATAGTGATCATAATGTGATATTTCTACACTCGTATTTTATTCGTAATTGATATTCTTCTCTTTTCTTAAAATAACTAGTAGTTTTCTTGATTGATGTATTCTTAAATTTTGGGCATATAATTTTATTTGTGCTTACCAAAGGTCTTCACATTACTATGGATATTTAGCCATTTGTTTTGTTTAGTTTTAAATTTTCTTTTCATGTTTAAAATTTTTCTAGCCTAGCCCAAGGTTTGGGATTTTTTCCATTCGGCATTTGAAATGGATTGTTATGTTGGTTTTAATGTTATAATGTGTTGGAATAGGGTCATGAGATTCACCATGGAGTGGTTGGACCTATGGACCTACTTCGTTGTATGGGGGTACGTCCTAATGGGGTCATAGGGTTGTGTAGTTTTTGAACTACATGTTACTATGCCACTTTGGTGGGGGTGATAGGGCTCTATGTGCCTAGGGCCATAGGGTGACTTGACCTCATTAAATGGAGAAATAAGGAGATGGGGATCTATGGTTGAGTGGCCCGATATGAAGAAATAAGGAAATGGGGATCTATGGTTGAGTGGCCCGATATGAATAAATAAGGAGATGGGGATCTATGGTTGAGTGACCTGATATAGAGAAATAAGGTGATAGGGCTCTATGGTTGAGTGACCCGACTTGGTTTTGGCACTATGATTCTTTCTCTTTGGGAAGTATATGAAGTTGCTTTTTTATGCTTTGGGAGGTATATGGAATTGTTTTGTGATGTTTTAGGGGCTATGTGAAGTTGGTATTATGAATTATGTGTACTCTTGTGAGTCTTGTTAGGCATTTTTATGGTTGAGGTTTCATGCTCCTCTTGGGTGGTATGTATTATTGGATCTTGTCTTGGCACTATGTGGGTATAGTCATGGTTTTTACGTCATGTGATATAAGTTTCCTTTCTATTAGCATCATGATTCATTTTGTTTGTCACTTGTGTGTGTTGGTTCTATGCATATGACATAATTGTTGGAAATTATTGTTTATGTGGACTACTTGTTGTCTTTCCATGGTGGAATTAGAGGTCTTGTGATGTGATACATTCATGAAAGTATGTAGTAATATGTCTTGTGGACCATTAATGTTGTTTTTGGGCCTTGTGTGACATCTTGAGGAAAATTACTATTGGGCACCCATGAACATAAGACAATTGAAATTCTAAACATTAAATATTAAGAGATTGAGATTTAGAAATATTGTAAAGGAAAAGAATAATTGAGTAATAAGTAAAAGATAACTAACTACCAATCTTCACAGAACATTAAAATTTAAGATATTGCCAAACTTAGTCTCTTCCTTGTGGTCATGTTGTACCAACAAGTTGTTTTGTTAAACGACATGTGTCATTATTGAATTTCTTTCCTATGTATCCTTCAAGCTTTGGTGTTGTGTCACATTGAGGACGATGCTCTTAGAAGGGGAGGTAAATGTAGTGCCCAACTACAGGAAACTATTTGAAGGTATATGGTGTTATATTTATAAAGGGGAAAATACGTGTTTGGAGTTGGAAGGGGGGGTTTCCAAAACAGGGTAGATGCGGCACCTTGTCAATGGAAAAGGAGGGTGACGCATCCTAAATGCCATTTTAGACCTGTCATTTTCCTTGCACAATAATTCAAGAACTTTATATTGGGATCCAAGGTGTTAACCATGATGGAACCCAAGTTAAAATTGTAAATCTAGAAGTAATTGGATAGTGACAATGAGTGTAGAGTTAGATATTTGTTTTACTGACAATGGTAAAGTAGAGTTTTGTACTCACATTATTAAATAAATAGAACGTTACGTGTAACTATGCTAATGTAAGCTCTCTAGCTAATAGTTCCATCTAAACCAGTCCAATATGTGGATTAAATCAGCCATACACATAGAGATAAATTTGTAACTCTAATATCTCCTCATTTTTACTTATACAAATTGATTGATCTGGATTTGTATCTGATCCTGAAGCGGGTTTTATTTTATTTGAGAGGAAACTTACTTTTGCTCAGCTGTGTTGTTTGTTGTATACAGAGGAAGAAAGAAGTATTGAGGTTGAGAGGGATTACTTCATTTGGTTTGAAAATCCCATAGAAAATTGATTTTCTTCTTCTTTCTTAGCACCATTTTCTACGTGCAATCCATGTAACCTTTGACAGCTATACCATTTTATATTTCTTTGAAATTATATCATTTTATTTAAGTAGTTTTTTATTGATTAAGGAATTGGGAAAGTGCCCTTCCTATGGTATCCTAACATATGTATCTGAATATTTATCTTTTTCATTCTCCTCCAACGTGACCAAACTTTGAGCTTTCTGACAAAACTTGTAGGGAAAGTGGTCTTGGGAATGTTCAATATGCAGGATGACTTAAACATTTTTTGGAAAAATTCTTGAATCATAGGGTCTAACGCATTCTATCAAAGAATCATTGTGGAAAATCTGACTGTTCTTTAGGAAAATGTTGTAATTTTTTATCTAACAATGTGTAAAATGTGGAATATAAACTTAGCTTCGCATGAACCTGGCATTTGACATGAATGTACTGAAATAAATTGTTTCATTGAAGGCCTTGCTGAAAATGTGTTACGTTAAGGCATGTGATATATATGCAAAAAATGGGTTTTAAGGAAATGTTAGTGGACAAATGATTTCAGGTTATGTCATAAATGGGCTTGTTTAGAGGTTTTGGATATCAATATACACAAAATGGTTTTTGAAACAGTTCTTTAGAACTTGTCAAGCACAAGATGTAAATTTTGGCAAGGCTTTGCATCAATATGGAATGGTAAGGATTTTAATAGGGGTTTCTGTACAAGAGATAAACTTGATCATGTAAGGCTGCAAGGATAATTGTTGGGGAAATGTTTTGTTCACGTTGGCAAGGTGAATTGAAGTTTCTAATGTAAGCAAGTGAATATGTTGGTGGAGATTCGAGATTGCAGGCAAACTGATTGGTAGAATAAAAGAGAGTTGGAAATCCTTGTAGAATGCGGGTAAACCCACTGGAGCACCATTTGCACTATGGATGCCACTATTTTCCAGGCATGGTCTCCTTACCTTCATCTTTTATAATTTTCATATAATTTGGTTCTTCATTTGCAATTTAATAGAAATATCAAACCATTAGATACTTAAACAATTGGTTATTTTAAACAGACTTGTTCGCAAAACAATAAAACATCACCTTGTAACTTACGCATTGCAAATAAACCTTGGTGTAAACCTTAGACTTAAACCCACTTTCTCAGATGTTTTGGAAACTCTGTAATTGAACTAGATAGTTGCAACCCCTCGAGTGGGCTAGTTGAGTTTGAGTTCACCGTTAAACCTAGCTAACGTTCTTTGGTAAAAGTAGGTAAATTGTGATTTTCGAAGACTCACAAAACAACATTTTAGGCCATAGAAAAGGGATGAAAGTTTCGTCTAAGTCCCTCGTTATGTGGGGAGTCGCATCAAACTTTAGATTGACCCCCTGATTGATCATTTTTTCTCTCTTCTCCACCCCTCTAGGATCCCTGTTATCCCATTTTTGTAGTTTAGGGAGCTGTTAAAAGTGGAAAGTTGGTTTTTTCGTTTTGGCTCACCATTTGGACCCTGAGCGAAGAACACTTTTCCGCTTTCACAAACCTCTAGTATTTCGACTAGAAAATTTATTGTAACCTTTAGTTTGGGGAAAAAATTTCTAGCAAGTTTGGCAAAGGGGTTTTGTAGGCCTTCGGACCACTGTTTGACTAGGTCAAACTGGACCAACTATGACCGGTGGCTCTGGAAAACCCATCGTCATTTGAAACCCGTTTGCCAGTTCTCAGTTTTGTCAACCCTGATGAATTCTCCATACTATATAGGGGCATGCAGGAATATTTCTATGGAGATTTCATCCATCGAAAGTCAAGTTTTGGATAAGGTTTCTCAACCCTCAAGCTAAAATTGGTTTCTTTTGCAACTAGGCCAATTACGATCGATGGCCCTGGAAAACTAGCCACAAATTGTAAACCATTCACCAGTTCTAAATTCCGTAAGTTCCTGTAAATTCTTGGTATATATAAGTACACGAAGGAACTTAACTGTTATACATTTTCCCATGCAAGACATGTTTTGAACGTGGTTCCTTAGCCTCCAAGTGAAATATAGATGTTTTTATAGCTATTAGAAAAACGTAAAAAATAAGGTCGTAGTACCCTTGTCAAGACAATAAACCATCGTGAAAACTTATTGAAACTGTATAAATAACTGTATGAAACTCTCTCTTGTGGCTTGTTGTGTGAAATGTGACTTTTGGAAAAATAATGTTTCTCTCTATTCTCTCTCTTCCCTATCTCTTTCTCTCTCCTCCCTTAGTTAAGAAATGAAATGAAATAAAATGAATATTTCTCTAACCCTCTTCTGTTGCGTGTGAATTATTCTGATTATGTAAATGGAAAACTAAAAACGTTAATTATGTTAGATTTAGGTGGATGTCATGCCAAAGATTTGTGTTGACCATGCGGTGGTTGCAAGTACCGAGACACAGAGAAAACAAGGTGTACTAATGAATTCATAACAACTTGTTATTTTTTAAAATGTAATTGTAAAATTTGTGGCAACAATAATGTTAAATATATTGAAAGGTTTATTATTGAAATTTTTTAATATGTATGAGTTACAAGTGTTTAGGGTTGTTTGGGAAATGTGTATCTAACCATGAGTGTCATTTTGATTCAAAATTATGTATTGTAAAATTTTGGATATATATGTTAAATGTAATTGAGTTTGACATCTTATAGTGCCTTTTCAGTGTGAAATTGATGACTAAATCTCTAGTGTGTTGTGTTATTTTCCTTGATAACGTAGAAAGAAAATCTAAATAAAACAATCAACCCTGGTATAAAACTCTCACATAACTACCTTCTCGTGTGATCCTTCTTAACATGGAAAACTAAAACCATAGGGTAAACCTGAATCATTAAACTCGATGGAAAATTTTAGCATAAGGAAATAAAATCCCAAGTTTGAGATTATCATCTTAGCTTGTATGCTTAGCAACATTGTCGTGAACCCGAAAGTTAGGAACGACATGGTTAAACATTATCTTGAGTATGGGGTTCCCTCCTAGGATTAGTAGTCATGTCCGTAGTAAGGAGAATGTGTTCTCTTAAGGTAGTACTCCATGGGAAACCAACCTTTAACATAATGTAAAACATGCTTGGCCCGACACACGTGTAGAGTGAAGGATGTTAGGTAGCAAAGATCGCCAACTACTCTTGAAAGTCACCTTTAGATTATAAATGAACTCGACACCCAATTTAGATTATCATTTGGGATTCTATGGTACAATGTTAAGAGTTAATTGTGGAACTTAACAACATTTTAATTTATGATTAGTTTGTGAAAGGGTAACCATGAGATGGTATGCTAGGAGAAAAGAAAAATTTAGATCTTTCTTGTAACGTGTTTAAATCATCATGTTGAGAGAAATGGAATCCATGACGTGTAAACTTTAATGTGAATCTTAATCTTTAAACGAAGAGTTACTCCTTATTCTCCCACTTGTCCCATTATGAAATGAATGTATGATGTGAAACAAGGTAATCATGTTCTTGAGGCAATTCCCTAGGATGAGAGCTAGTAGTCTCATGAGCATGCAAATGTTCCTTATTAACAAATGGGTTACACAACTAATTTCAAAACGTTATTTAAATCAAATTAAGTGAAATTATTTTAAGATGAATGTAAATGATTCTAGTGGATCCTATGTTTTAGTTACCTACACATGAGAATATTGAATGTGAATCCTATTTAACCCCTCTCAAACAAGAGTGTCCTTGACAAGAAGTATCAAATTTACCTAGAGTTACATGATGATTGTTGGAGATAAGGGTGTTCAATCACTCTAGTTGTGACCTTAGTAAGGTGTGTAAAATTTATAATTGAATGTATCCTTGTAACATACATCTAATACTTAATTTCCCAGGAATCCAAACTTGGTTGAGTGTGAAATCATACTCTTTAGGATCTTAGTGATTAAGTAAAGGACATATGACGTATGATTATCAAAGATTGTAAATATTGCTTTAGAAGGATTTTGAACATGTAAAATTTTATAACTTTTTCATTTGAACCCCTTTCCCCCTCTTAGATAAATGTTTCCCTTAGCATGTAGTAGTGGGTTACCATGTGCTTCTTGTATGGTGTAAATTTTCCCCCATCCATGAATGCTTTTGAGGTTAATAGATCATAGAGCCTCTCTTAAGGGTATTAGTGAAGAAACATTGATGTATATTTACTAAATGATTTAAATAGTTCCTTGGAAGAAATTTGAGAAGCATATAGTTGTTGGGTTGTCATGTATTAGGAATTTAATACTTGAGTGTTTAAGAGTGATGAAATGAATTGTTTTGTGCAAGGTTGACACTCCTTGTAGTCATGAATCCCTAAGTGTAAATTATTTATCATTTGAATTACAATGGTTCTAAAACAATGCCAATAGTGAGACCAAAGTATGGCGTAAGTGTAAAGAGTATAAGAATTAATGATATTTTGGTTAGGAATAATATCTCTCTTGAAGTCCTTATAACTTAATGAGGCATTATTATGTTGTAAAAATAAGAAGAATATGAATTTCCCTTAGTGAGACAAACTTTCTGAGAAAAATAAGATATATGAAAATTTAAATAGAAATTTATGAATTAAAAATGTAGAATTGACTCAAACAAGTTATTGAACCATAACAACTATAACAGGAAAATAAAGATACCATGATGGAAGAAGATTTATGGGAGGAGGTATCTTGAATCAAAATCTCCTTAAATCCTAATATTTATTCCTTAACTTCACGTTAGTTTCCCTTGTGTAACAAGGGTAAAATTTAAACTTAAAATAAATGTTTGAGAAGCAAAACCTTAACATAAGAATGAGAGAATTAGGAATTTTGTATGCATTTTGAAATATGACAAATAATTATTTAAGTTATGGAGATTATCATAAGGGATAAAGAGCCAAATTAAGTGTTCGTATTGTAAGTTGAATGTTAAATGAATTTAAGAATATGTAGGTGGAAAAGGACAAATTTATCCTTGCATGAAAAATGATCTTGGAATTTTAATCAAAACTAAGATGTAACCATGGTAATGTTGTGTTGTGGAGTTTCCAATCCTTGGGTCCCTTTTTGTGGTTGGGTCATTGCTAGTATTTTTTCATTAGGGAAAGTGTGGCATCGACATGTATATGGTGTTATCATGTTGTCTATGTGGGTCGATGTTTTGTGTAAGTGTCTTATGTGATGTTAATTTTATCTGTTGGAGCCCATGTGGTGTTGTGTAGTGAGAATTTAATGTAAAAAAAAAAATTATCCTAGTATTATTACTATTGTATTTGTGTGTCAAATTTGAGGGTGTTACAGATGCATACATGATGTCCATAAACATTGTAGTATAAAACATGCCGAAAGACGATACAAAGCGTGGAATGACTTTTAAAATATGATGGAACGTGGAAACTGAAGATGAAAAAGTACAAAAAAGTGATGAGACTGAACCTGTAACATTCCCATTATCTAAGCCACCTACCCACCCAACCCCTCCAACTCATTTCACCCTTTTTGCAGTAACGTTCTTTATGCGTCTGGACTATGTAAGCTTAGAACACATATTTTATCTTCCCTTCCTAATAAGGGCACTCGGGCGCGTAAATGACCTAATTTCACAGCACGTACAGAGACTTTTTAGACTAAATTGTTCTCTGTTATCAGCGATTCACCATTATGGAACACTCATTCCCTGCCGTTCAATGTTATTTATCTATAACCATATATCCCAACTCCAACGCCATCAAAGAACTACCGATCTCCCATTTCCTGGCTCGAAGTTTCATCGATATCTCATTTCAATTGACAAGATGACAATAAGGACAGAGGTGATCCGCATTCATGTGGTTTTATAGTGAAATTGTTGTCTGTGGCAGCGGCTCATTGTGACATATATATGTAAATCACTAAGTATGAAAACAATTCTGCAGGTTCACAAGCTTGCGGATCGCAAGATAGAATGCATATGATGTCTCCAAGTCCTCTGCCTTCTCAGTATTTCATGAATTCTGAATCAGTAATACTTGCGCATTGTAAACTTATGATTTTCAACCAGTCTATGGATATCTGCGTAGCTTCACATGCCCCACTTCCTCATTCGCACCATTTGCCAAGGCTGTGAAATCCCCTCCAGAATTCTCTCACTTCGTAACCTTCCACTGCCTCAAGATGTTACATGCCTTCCTTCTTACAACCACAACTCATGCATCCTCAAACCTGCTCCAATTTTTCCAATCATAAAATTTTTAGGACAAAAGTTTTGGATATTATCATACCATTTTATTCATTTGTTTTTATTTTTGTAATTCCGCAGGTACTGTAGATTCGAGTTTTGGGACGTGATGCTATTCTTCGCACGAAATGACCTTAAAGTAATTTATGTAACTGCTTATCATGTCTTGGTAGATATATTCAGATTTTCGAACGTACTCTTCCCTCTTTTCAAGTATGGACATATAGTAGATCTCATTATCTTTAAGACTGCTTGCCATAGATACATGCACAATGCAATTTGCTAAAGATATGGGTCCCACTGGACCTGTGGATATTGCTGTGCGAAATTCTAATTGTCATTACTCATGTAATTGTAAGCAGGGAAAAAACAAAAAGTGAGCGGAACAGTTGAACTGGGACATAACCATCGATGAGTCCGTCGAGGTAATTCAGTGCTACAGAAGACGTCGGCTAATTGAAAGCATGTCTCCATGTGATAAAGTTTCATACTCGTCGTTGAAACTCAAGCACACGAAATATGGAAATCATCATGTATTCGTTTTAGAGTAGGATGGTTTTTGCTTAAATGATCTAAGCTTTAGGGTTAATTTTTTTGTACTTGAACAACTAGGAAATATGTCCTGCATAACGTTAAGTGATAACTTGGTAGCCTTGCCAAAAAATCTAGAACTCTTTTTCGATAAAATTATTAATCTGTAGAAAAAGATCACAAATATTTGTAAAAAAATTGTTCAAATTTCCTGAATCTACCCGTAATTACGTCCGCATAAGGCATTGTTGTCAACTGGAAGCATGCGCGGGGGGGCAAATCTAACACGAAGTCATTTTAATTTGTTGTCCACGTTTTTGTAAGGATTGAAGCGACAAAGTATCTCTCTGATCCTATGGGACATTGTCTCAGCTAACAGGGGTTGATGCCTTAATCGACTATCCATACAATGCTTCAAGAAAGGTGCCATCTTTAACACTCGCATGGTACTGAAGAAACCCTAGAATGAAGAATTCAACTAGGGGAGAAAAATTGTGTAGCTGCTCACAATATATACACTTGATCCATGCAATACATTCTAGAAGAGAAAGCGTCTACCAAGGAGAGGAAGAAGAGCTCTTTTAGTTTGTCCATCCATTTCTGGATGATATGCACGAACTGAAATTTAGTTTAGGAAAATCCGAAGGCTTCATTAAGCATATGCCAAAGTGTTGATAGACACATCCTGGATCCATGGCGGTTCCTGATTCAATTTAGGTATGCCACTCCCTAACTTCACAGTCTCACTGTACAATATCTTCTTGCTAATTATCGATGCATAGAACTTTTATATTCCCAAGCAATATGGTGTTTTCACTGTTATATTAGTGGTCATGGTGGCATGACTAGTTACGTAAAAAATAGTAGACCCTCAGGTTGTGTTCAATGTTTGAAAGGAGGCAATCCTTGAAAGATCAACTTTTCAATAGTAAATCATTTTTCCATGAGTGCAGTAATAATGCAAGATAACGACGACCGACAAGTATAGTTGAAACCCCAGCGCGATGCATACGTTCTGCCATTCAACACGCTGACATTGGAAGCAGTGTGTCACAACTTCCATAACATCCTTTAGGATTCCCTTTTAGGTAAAATACATCCAAAACATTTTTTATACCCCCACTAGCATTTGTAGTTATTTTCAGGGTGCTCTTTACATGATTTTTGTATGCATTGAAATTCAGCGGTTGCAGTTTCTTTCTTAGATTCATTTGCCAAGGGTCCATATAGACTCTGATTTTCAAACACTGAAAATTCCTTCATTGTCAATAGGGAAACCTTTATTTCTAATCATCTCTATTGGATCTGCAGCAAGTGGTAGCATTAACTTGTTGAAAATAAGAGTCAGACTCCATGAACACCCAATCACCTCATGTTTTTACTGAGTTCTTAATCGTCCACTACAGAGTAGACAATCGTAAGCTTTTTATCACTCAGATAGTTGTTTGCAAAGTTCTTGATTTACTACATTTACTCAACATATAGCTTATATGAAAGGAGGCATACCGAGATAGGAATTCTAACCATATTCGTGGTCTTGCATTCAAGTTTGAATGAGTAACCTATATAGATTCAACCCAAGATTTTCGGTTTTTAGCTCAAAAGGCTTACCAAGAAGGTAATGCCTCCACATTTGAAGTGCATGAATGATGAAAATGAGCTCTAGGTCATGTGAAGCATAATTTTGTTCATGCAACTTGAGTTTTCTGCTTTCATAAGCTATGACGTGATCATTCTGTAATAGAATACCTCCGAGACCCTCCCCAGATGCATTTGTTATGACTGAAAAATCTCCATTCGGGTCAGGTACAGTCAGAATAGGCACTGTAGTTAACTTATCCTTTAGAATCTTAAAGGAAGATTCACATTTTTCATTCCAAACAAATTTCTTATCCTTCTTCTGTAATGAAGTTATTGGTGTAGCAATCTTAGAAATGTCCTTAACGAACTTTCTATAGTACCTTGTTAGGCCCATGAAGCTTCTAACTTCATACACGATCTTGGGCGCAGGCCATTCAGTTATAGCTACAATCTTTGAAGGATCTACGGCTATTCCATTCTTGCTTATAACATGTCCCAAATAGTGTACTTCTGCATCATAAAAGGACCATTTAGACAACTTACCATACAAATTTCTCTTTCTCAAGATTCCCAGTACTATCTTTAAATGCTCTGATGCTCTTCAACATTTTTAGAGTATATGAGAATGTCGTCCAAGAATACAAGCACAAATTTGTCCAAGTATTCTTGAAAAATATTATTCATCAAATTCATGAAGGCGACAAGTGCATTCGTCAACCCAAAAGGCAATACTGTGAATTCATAATGTCTGTACGTTGTTCTAAAAGTTGTCTTATGAATGTCTTCCTCTTTTATTCTCAACTGATGATATCCAGATCGAAGATCTATTTTTGAATAAACTGATGCCCCATGCATCTGATCAAATAGATCATCAATCCTAGGAAGCAGATATCGGTTCTTAATAGTTGCCTTATTCAACATTTTGTAATCACTGCACAATCTAAGTGTGCCATCTTTTATTTAACAAAAATTACCGGTGCTCCCCATGGTGAGACACTCGGTCTTATCAACCCTTTGGTCAAAAGTTCCTACAACTGAGCCTTAAGTTATACCAATTCAATGGTGGTCATTCTATAAGGTGCCTTGGATATAGGCTCGGTTCCTGGTTTGATCTCAATTGCAAAGTCAAACCCTCATTTGGGTAGAAGGCCCAGTAACTCTTCTGGAAACACATCACTAAAATTTCTCAACAGTGGATATTTTTTCCATAAAATCATTACCTTCTTCAGAAATTTCTATCATTTTTACGGCATACAAAATGTAGCCTCTATTTTTATCCCTTTTAAGTTGCATAGCTATTAGTTTCCTAACTGCAATCTCACGTTTTACATCTTGAATGACTATTGTTTTCTGCAGGTCATCAAAACAGTTAATCTTTTTTTCATAACAGTCAACCTTCACCTTATGTTCCACTAGCTAATTAACACCTATGATTACATCATATGACCCCAAATGGGTAACATAAAGGTCAAATTCTGTGGAGAAACTAAGTAAGCCAAGGACTGCCCCAAAAAGACACATATTAACTATATGGACAACATTATTTCCATAATGTACCGTCCATGTCTTATCCATTCTTTCAGCTTTTCTTTTTAATTTCAATGCTAACTTAGTAGATATAAAACATTCAATAGCTCCAGTATCAAAAAGTATAACCACAGGTATACCGAATAACTTACCCGGAACTTCTATGGGTGTGACTTACTTTTCAGCTTGTTTGTTAGCCATTGCAGCATGTATCCTATGTTGTTGATCACGATCATCCTTCTTTAAAGGATAGTGACTCACGTAATGGTCATTTCCATAGTTAAAACACCCTCCGACAAGCCCCTTCCTAGGCTCAAATTTATTTCCAGCCTTGAAGTTATCATTATGGCTTACACAGGACTTTTGTCCATTACCACTATTTTTGGTAAAGTTGTTTCGCATACTAGCAACGGGTTTGTTCATCCCTGTTTTCTTATTGTTATCTATGAAAATTTTACTTTTCATGCCGAACCTCTTCCAGGGTCCCTTTTTAGGTGCAAGAGATGAAGAAGAGTTGGGAATATTCTTCCTAATCTCCTCCCTATGAGCAGAGATTGCTCTCAATTTCTATTCTTGCGTTATTGCCTTTTCAACAACTCCTTCCATAGTGGTCGAACCATGGACATCCACCTCACCACCTATGATGGGATTCAGTCCCATTATAAACTTTCATATCTTGAACTTCTCATCAGTTTGATACTGTGGTACATACTTAAGGAGTTTAGTAAACCCTTCCCAGTATTCTGTCATAGTCGACTTTCCTTGAGACAAGTTCTGAAATTCAGTCATTTTCTTATCATAAAAAAGTTGAGGTAGCCATAGTTGCCTAAAGTAACTTTTGAATTGATCCCAAGTTATATCTGTTTTGACAATGTTCAACTCAGCCTTACGGTTGTCCCACCATGATGATGCTTCATGGGAAAGTTGGTATGTTCCCCATATTGCCTTTGTTTCCTCGGAGAAGTTTCTTATCACAAAGTACTTCTCCATTTCACTGAGCCAATTCTCAGCCCTGTCCCCAAATGTAGTTCCATCAAACTTAGGAGGACTTATTCTTTTTATATCATTTGTGAGTTCAGCCGCTAATCTCACCTTTTTATTTTCAGGCTGATTAGGAATGTTCACGTTACTATTATCAACACCTGGATTTCCTCCATTGGTGTTGTCCACAGGAGGTGGCTGATCATTAATATCAACATTTTCTTCCTCCTCATTGCCCATTGCTTGCTGCTTCAAAACAACCAGACAATCTCTTGTATCTAGTAGAGTAGCAAGGATCTCATCTAGTTTTTGGGTAGTAGTTGCTTCTCCACCCGGTAGCGAGTTGTTTACAACATTTCCTCTTGTTCTAACCATTTTCTGTTCAACAAGAAAATGTAAATCTTATTAAATTATGGAATCAATAGGTCCAAGAGCTGCAAGCTTCAGCTCTGATACCAAGATGTAACATTCCCATTTTAAGACACTAGAACAAGGGAATTTTTTTTTTGCATAACGTTCTTTGCTCTAAATTATGTAATTTAGAACACACGTTTCAAGTTTTTAATAATTGTTCTCTGTTCTAAATGACATAATTTAGAACACACAATATTTTTATATTAATTTTCTTTGTTCTCATATTCATAATATGGAACACACATTCCATGCCATTCAATCATATAACAGATAACCATATGCAGCTGTAATGACTTGAAGAACTACCGATCTCCCATTTCATGGCTCGGAGTTTCATCGATCTCTCATTTCATGACTTGGCTTATTGTCGATTCTTCATGTTAATTCAATGTATTTTATACTAAGTATACTTATTTCTCTTTACCCTTTCGGTTATTGAAGTGTTCCATTTAAGATGCCTATCTGAATATCTGTTACTGATATTCATCTGAAATCCTGCTTCTTAAACTAGGTGATTTAGGACAACGCAACCAACAGCTTGTGATACTTTGGCCAAAGATTTTCACATGCTTAGCATGATCATATTCCTAGACGGCATACTCGTCAATGGAATATGTCCTTCACCCCACTTCATCTGTTATCTAGAATGGTATTTTTTGACTCTTGTCAGTCCTCTTGTCTAAGGTTGAACCTTAATCCAAGTTAGCAATATGAAAGGGTGTAGAGAGTCACTCATGATGACTAAGGGTACACAGACATACATCGTCGACCCTTGTCGATTGCGTGTGTCTAGTTACCTTTAGTCTTTACGAGTCACTCCATACACAAGGACATGTTCCTAACTTGGTCCAAAGTAGAACTGAGGCCAAGTCTAGACTTATGTAAGCCTAGATGATTCAATTCGGAAGGGTGTTGCAACATGTCAGCTAAAACATTGTGTCGTCATGAAGGCCTAGCCTTTATGATGACACCTTATTGCAGTTGGCAGGTTCCAACATCCTACGAAATCCTCCCATCTAGGGATACATATCCAGCTAAGAGTTTGATCACTTTCTTATTTTTATAATTTAAGAATAGGTTTCGGCAACCTTGCTGATCCTTTAACCTTTTTGTTCATTAAAGATGTATAGTCATGAATGACGTAATTTTTCATGAAGCTAATATACAATCACTCCTCCTTATCGAATGGTTGTATCTCTTTTCTTGGTCCATTATTTAAAGCTTAAAAATTACAGTCTTAATCAACTTAACATAGTAAGGTTAACTTACTAAGATTAATCAAGTTCATCCGCAACTGATTCTAATTTTAGGTTTCCTTTGCACTATACATCATTTGAATGAGGTCTATTTCCTATACACATGTATTCATTTGTTGTTTGATTACCTTACTTTATTTTAGGATTTAATAAGAGGAGATATGATTTCCTCCTTCTGAATATCCTTTGGGCATGACACCCCAAAGAGTATTAACGAAATTTGATTACTGAAACTAATTGTCCTTTCCTTAATATTCATTAGTTAGAGTCCAATTCCGAATATTACTTACACAAGAGTTCATATGTATTTTACTCTTTTATTAATGTCAATTATTAGTCCATAGTGACTTAAGGAATAACCCTCTATACAACCCCAACTTAGAAGTTGTATTTAAGAGAAGAATAGAGTACCAATTCCCTCTTTCCCATTATTTCATTTAATTTTAACAGCCATCATTTATACAAGTATGAAATCATAGAGTAGGAGTAATAAGTTTACAATCCCTTTTACAATGAATTCAAGTGAATGATACAATCAATAAAAATAACACTCAATCCTTTTTCTCATTCCTCAAGGTAAAATATACATATTTTACAAGTCCAAACAGTTAGACTTTACTCATGCCAACCAGCATTGATAAACTCAAACAAGGATACAACTTTTCCTTTTTCAATTACATTTTAAAAGAATAGTAATAATACTTCAAACAAGATCCAACCTTTAATTAAAATGGAGAAGCATCATAAAAGAACATGTCTTCTTCTAACACTTACGGACTCCATCTGCAAGAATTGCCAGCATGGGTCAGTTCGTCGAACTGAGCATGTTAAGCACTTACTATTAAAATGAAGTGCTCTTGATTAACTGTCTCAGTAAAAGAACTCTACTTTTATGAAACATCCTGTAATTAAAATTGTCATCACATATGAGTTAGGTACCGATGAGAATGAAAAATTTAAACACCCATGTCACAATAAGTAACATCATGATCAAGCAGTATTATTAATTAACAAACTCCTAAAAAATAATTACAAAAAGCAAGCAATGTTATATCTCCATTACCTAACCGTTTCTTTCAAAAATGAAAAGAGTTCATTCCAAATTTAGACAAATATTACAAGGAATATTATCTCTAACTATTCTCAAATTAGAAGTAATTGAAAGAATTAATAGATTACTGTTTGAACACAATCAAGGTCAATTTCGTTCCATCATTGTAAATGGGATTCTTATAGTGAATCGACTATAATTTTAAACAGAACTCCTTCCCTTTTATTACTACTCACTTGAATTCAATCGAGTTAAAATGTGGAAGGGGAAAGTAATCAGACACCATACAACAACCCATATCACTTTTCAGAATTCAACAAACAATATGGTGTTCATCCAATCTCAGAGAGAGAAAATAGAATGTAAATCGTATTTACATACAACTGAAGGTAGTCACAAATTTTTTTGATATCTCTTTAATAAAAATATAGAAAGGAGAAGCAAAGAAAAGAAATATTTCTTCCAGTTAACAATTCTATAACCTCTTCCAGTTAACACGACCGAACTGGTCGGTCTTATGTAAAGAGGGATATTAACTAAAGATGACAGTTGAGAGAGAGTAATCTAAAAGTCAATAATCAAAATGAGATAGAAATTCTCATTACTTCTTTTCCAAACATAGCTGAAATATAAAACAGTGATATGCAATCCCGGTTAACAATAATGTATATCTCTTCCACACAAAACTGGGTCAGTCTTAGTAGCTTACTAGCTACCGTTAAAAAAATATTTAATGAATTCATTTGCAACTGAACTGAAAGTATCAACAATAACTGAACTTCCAATTGCAACCATCGTTATTAGTCGTATTCACTGAAAACAAACATGTTTATCCCAAATATAAAACGATTAAGAGTATACAACCAAAAAACATGATCCCAATTCCATCGGGATAAGAAATTGTTTTTAATCACGAAGGCAAGGGATCTACCCTCATTCGGTTTCAACAAAAACAATGAAGGAATTTAAATCCACATAACATATGCTAATCATAGATTTCGAAAGAAAAGGAAAAACTGTATATTCCAACACCATCGTTCAAGTAAGCAAACTGAGTTAATCTCAGGTTCTACTAATGATCAAAATCTTTTAAGTAATCATTATGGGTACCCAAAAGTAATGGAAATAAAATATCTCTTCCAGAATGTGAAATATGAATAAAAACATGGTAGTCACAAGATTTCAAAATAACCAATTCATATTTAAGCTGCAAATCCAGCAAAGAAGACAACTTAAACAAAATCCCACTTGATCATTCCTCGAAATCCATAGCTTTCGAGCTTACACCACTCAGAAAATAGTAAATATATTACTGTTACCTACAAAAATTTCAAACCTAGAAGAAAACAACAAAACTGAACACCCATTGCATTCAAAATCTTAACAACAGTGAGGAGATTCACCTACACTTATAGATTCAATAAAAAAAACACCTATTTTCTCATGCATGCATACAGAAGATACCCATACTGCATCTTTTTCCAAACAAATAACTCGAGCAAAAGATCACCGCCAAGCATACCAACATATTTTCACAAAACTACGCATTTTTAAGAGCAAAGTTCTTTTATTGAAGACGTATAATAAAAAGCATAGCTGTTTAACAGGAAGAGCCTAACATGCTTGTTTAATTTCTTGTTGGCTTGCAGAAAATCATAGCCGAGATTCTCATAATTTCTCCTTTACTACAAATTCTATATCTAGATCTCTAAACTTCCTCCTCATTTCCACTCACTCAGAACCAACCCAAAGGCGGTTAAGATCTCTATGGGTCGAAGATAGATTTGCAGGCTCAAAAGAGCAACCAAACGTAGAGCCAAAAACCAAAAAAACCAATTGAACAACAATAACCTCCTCAAAATCCGCTTCTCTTTTTCCTAGGTGGTCCCTACGCCAAAACTAATGCCATTGAATGCATTGAATTCATTTTCCCTCTCTTTCCTCACACCACCGCCAATTCAAACTTGGTGAGTTCTATTTTTAAAAAAATTGCATGTAATTTGAATCTAGTAACATTGTTAGTTAGATACCACTAACTTCCCATGCTTCCACCAATCTTGGCAATTTAAAAATGCAAGGATTGTAATTTATTCTGCATTTATAGTCTAGAAACCATCCCCGTCGTTCTCCCACTTGCCACGTAACCCATAGGTCCCTTTTAGGATTAGTAATAGTTTAGGTCGCATTATTAATAGTTAGGTTTCCTTCTAGCTTGTAGGTCTTTAGAATTCTCCTTAGGTTAAGTTACAAACCTTTATATTTAAATCCATGTAGGATAAAACATTACTACATAGGTTAAAACATAACCCTTAGTAATTCAGTAACATGTCCTAAGTAGGTCTTACCACCTTAGGTTTAAAACCAACATAGTACAGTACATTCTGTCCAAGGTTAAATATATGCCTTAATATCCTTGTAACAAACCTTTTTTATCTTTTCACGCTATCCAGCGTTATAATTAATGTATCCAAGAGATCCAATCTTACCATTGGTAGTATGATGCCAAGTAAGAATACCTGCAACTAGGTCCTTTAAAATTTACAACAAAATCTAGCTTGGTTCCAAATACATTTGATTTAGAAGGTCAATTGACAAGATGACAATAAGGAAGAGCTGAAGCATACCTTGGATCAATGAAATTGATTCAAGGTGTGCTATTAACATATATATGTATATACTAAGTATGAAAACAATTCTGCAGGTTCACAACTTGCAGATCGCAAGATAGAATGATATCATTTCCAAGTAAGCAGAGTTACAGTATGCATGAATTCTGAACAGTAATACTTACTCATTGTAAACATGATTTTCAAATTCAAAGAATACACCTTCACATGACAATTCTCATTCCAACATTTGCAGTGTCAAAAAAATAGAAGTTATCCTAGTAACCGCCATGGTTAAGATGTTATAGAACCTAGGGAGGAAATACATGTGTAGCTGCTCATGTGTGTGATGTACCTACATAAAATTTGATGTGTGTCCTTTAGTGTGTTGTTGCAAAGTGTTATTGTTGATGTTTTGTTGTTTTTGTTGTCCCCATACTTTTTGTTTCTCATACGGCCGGACCTACATGGAGAAAATTATCAAGTAGTCAAATATGTATGTATGTATGTATGTATGTGTAAAAACCCAATGTAAAGTACACAAATGAAAAATGTCAAGAAACAAAGTGTAAAATGATATCCTATAGTACAAGGGTTTTTTGGGTGATCCGATGCCATAGGCTGAAGAATTATAAGGAGGAATTTCATTGTATCCTCCAACCTTTAAATGCTTCCCTGAATGTGTGTGAAGAGATATATGTATGTCCTAGTTTTTTGGATGATCTGACGCCGCTGGTTGAATAAGTATAGGGAGGAATTCCACTGTATTCTCTAACCTTTAAGTGATTCCTAGAATACTAAGGACTATCACATCCTGTAAAAGCCAATGTGTACAGGGTTCGTAGACTGGTCTGAACCCACTCATTATATGTAACCAAAAATTCAAAGGGCAGAAAGTGCACTAAACTAAACCAGTGTAGAAGTGTTGTATAGTTTGTAAAATTCCTAAATAATGCCCCCCCTTTGGGGTGCACGCAACATCACTGACAGGATAATGTGGCCCCAAAAGAGGACCAATCTTGTGTACTCTAAAACTCTTCCCTATAGGGGGAATGGAATGTGCTTGGTAGAGACCAAGGCACGCACAAACAAGAGGCTAGCCAAAGACGAGTGTTAGTATGAACAAGCATGCATATAGAAAATAGTGTATAAGCTATACAAACAGTGTGTAAGATACTAAGAAAAGGAATGCAAACATCTAAAAATAAAATTATGCCACACAAAGTGGGCTATAAACATGGTACATCACTCACAATGTCGCAAGACACGCAAATGGCATCATGCCCACATACTATAAACAAGTGTGCATAAAAAACATAGGGCAAGGCCTACATACAAGAAAAAACAATAGTAAACAATGTAACAAACAACTATGGAAGAAAATAACCTTGCATAACAAATGTTGTGCATGAAGCACCTGTTAGCATGTTACAAAGATAACTAGTATGTTAAAAGAGTGTATTACTAAAGAATGTAAAGTGCTAAGTACAAAATGAAACAATAACACCTATGAAAGATGAATTTGAATGCCCCCAATGACAAGTGTAGGAAGGGTATAAGGTGAGCATCTATGTTGCATGTAAGAGACATGTATATGTGATCACAACTATAAAAATATGTGAACATGCATGTGTGGTTGATATAGATAAATGACATACAAGTAATCTAACTAGCATGTGTAATAAAGTTCCCATAAATAAGAAAAAGTAAGAAAGAGTAAAAATAACCATAATACGTAGTATGTTGTGGATGGATGAAATGGAATGAAATATGGGTGATAGGAGCCACACGCACTTCGAGTGAATGGAAATGTATGCAATGAGGTTCATCTGGTTTTCCCCCTCAATAATCAAGAATGAACCATAAACAAGAGTGTGTCATCGAGAAATGGTCAAATAGTGTGTGTTGTGTCTAGCATGTTTTGATGAGTATGTATGCATAGTGATGATGATATTCGACATGTAGAAGATATGTGCATGAACCCTATAGCTGAAGTGCATATCACAACAAAATGAATGTACAAGTGATGATTTACCCCTAAGTATATATCACTACATGATTAATAGTAAGGAGTGGTGATGTATTCTAAAACGTATACCATTATAAGATGATAGAGAAAGTGACAATTTAACCTATAGCATGTGTCACTATCCTAAAAATTTCACATAATGAAAGGTGGAATGATAAACATGTGATGAATGTAAGGTCCATTTTTATTTGTAAACCCTTGGTAGTCGAGTATGGACCGAGGAACTAAAGTGTGTCATAGGGTAGTGAGTGTAGCACATAGAATGAGATGTAGTATGTTCTATGATGAAATATGGCCATTTGATGAGAAGAAATGGGTAATGTACGATGCATAAGATGCAATGTAATATGTATTATATGACGTGTAAAATGTGTCTAATGTATAGATACACAGATGTAGACGTAATGTAGTATGTATGACCCAAGACTTATGACATAAATGTAATGTGTGGTGTCTATAATGCATTGTTGGGGGTTAATGTATAGTAAGAATTTAACAGTCAAGTGTGAACCGAAGCACAAGAATGTGTCATTGGGTAATGACAATGCTAAAGGATGAATGAATATGCATATGCTAGGAGATTGATGTAAAATAATGAAAAGATGTTAGGTGTGTAGATGTGGCGATGAGTGGGGGGTATGTATTAGATTCTATGACCCCCAAGTATACATGAATGAATGAGCTAACCAATGAGGGTGAAGGATGAAAGTCTATCATTCATTGTATGTGGTGTGACTATTAGATGTATGCATAATGATGTCAAGATGAGGTATGTTCAAATGCTAAGAGTGTGGTGTAGTATTATGTAAGGATATGAATGAACCATAATGTAAATATGGGAGATATGCCTATGATAATATGATGATGGGGGGAGGGAATGTATAATCACCATGCCTCCCCAAGCGCATGCAAGAAGATCATGTAAAGTCATAGAGAATATCATCTTCCTCTGGTTCATAATCAAATTGATAAGAATTAGTAACTTGGTAGGCTATGGTATCAGGTTGATCACGTAATGAGCCATGAAGGCGTAATTTTTACATGCCCATAGCATATTCCTCATTGGTAAATGGAGGAAGTTGAAAAATGTGTACATACCAATGGGTGAGATTTTATGTGTATCCTAGGAAAGAACTATTGCAGATGAAAATGCATCCAAAAGGAATAGGAAATGAAATGTTTGTATGATCAGGATCTAATGTTCCCCTAATGTGACTGGAGAAGAGCAAAGAGTACGTGATAAGTAGACCATAAGATGAAAGACACACAAACTATAAGCAGTGGTAATATTGATAAATCCATGGTAGATATGAGGGTCATGAGTAGGAGGATGACGGTCATCAAAAGTGAAACCAAGTTGAGTGAGACGATAATGTGAGCATATAGTGATATCGTGTGTAGGATCAAATGGAATATGTTCCCAATATGAGCCATTTATAAATAGTGGGAAGTGAATGTTGGTATTGTTAATGTAGGTGGTACATGTGAAGGTGTAGGTGAGAGAGCGATGTCTGTAGAGTGGACAGGCTACTGATAAGGAATCATGGTAGTAGTAGCAGGTGACACAAAATAAAGTCCATCTATCACTCAAATGGTATTGTCAAGTGGTGGTAAGTGAGATGGTTCTTTGATAGGTTGGGGCTTGTCTATAATATCTATGTGTGGAATAGGAATACTAGTAGTATGTGCCCAGTCACAATACTGGAATGGATTATGGTCACATAAACTAGTGTACTCATTATTCTCATGTAATAATTCGACACAGTTATGTACATTAGAGGTGACAACTTGCATGAAGTGAAGGAATGGCCTACCAAGTAGATAGTTATAGGAGACTGGGAAATCAACAATGAAAAATATAGTTTGGATAGTCTTTGGACTAATAATGATGAGCAATGTAATGTGACCGGGACATGGAAATACAAAACCATCATAAGCATGCAGTGAAACACTAGATGGACTAATGTCATGAGTGAAAAGACATAAAGCTTCAAGGAATGACATAGGACACAAGTTAAGTTTAGATCCATTATTAATCAAAGTTTTCTTAACAACTACATTATGAATACGACATATTATATGCAGAGGTGGGTCATTATCAAAAGTGTGAACATCAATGGGAAGGTTAGGCTTGAATACTATGTGTGAAGAGAAAGCATCGGAAAAGGCTTGATAAACCGAGTCTGGATGCATGTCAGCACGAATCCGAGTAGTAACAAGAAAAATTTGGACTTTATGAAGTAAATCAGGATTTTCAATCAAATAATCATCGATTGAGATACTTGTGATTACCAAACCCTATGATGACAAGTAATGAATGAAGAACTTAGAAGCATGAATGGTCGATTCAAGTTCACCAAAGTGATTAACTAAAATTGGGATAATATGAGGTAATTAATCTAATCTAGAATGAAATGTAAATGCAGTAAATGAATGTAGTAAAAGACTATGGAAAATGACCCAAGAAACTAATCTAATGAAAGTAAAAACCCTAAGATGCAAGAGAAGTATGGAAGTGACTTAGCTGATTCAGAGGAAAATATGAATTATGTCACAAAGTAACATAATATTCTGGAAGTAAGAACAACTATGCAGAGGTCCTAAAAAGGATAGATCTAGAATGATTCTCTAGACTAGGTCACCTAGAGAAGGACTGGGGTGCCTGCGAGGGCTCTAGTCTACAAAATGGGTGCTCTTGTATGTGCAAAACATCTAGAATTGAGTTTCACAGGTCCAGCAGGTGGTCTGAAACCATCATTATATGTTGCATCAAATTCCTTGTACTGTGTCAGGTGTCACTAATAATCCAAGATGTATAAAAGACCTGTAAAATACCAGAAGAAGTATCAAAACCCTAAAAAATAAGAATACAAATGAATGTTTCAAACTGACCTTAATTACCACAATAGTGGGCTTACTAACTGAGAAGTGCACTACATTTGAGACCCAAATGTAGTTCTGGTGTGTGTATACATCATGTGCCCTAGGTATTCTTGTGCCAGTCACACTTTGTGAAGTAGCGAGTAATAACTAGATGTAGAATGTAATATAATGGTACATGAAATAGAATAAAATCCCTCCCCCTCTGCTTGTGTGATGTAGATGAACCATCCTTGTCCTTGTGATGGAGCTAATGGATGCACATGATCTCTAAATGGATGCAACTATGGGTGGATGGTAGTACTGATTAGTGTTTGGTCCCTCATTATGGTCTCATAACTTTATATTTATAGGGTTCTCTTGATCTAATTTTGTGATTAACCCTGAAGTGGATGACCACCAAAAAGATAAGAAGCCAAAATGGACAGAAAGTCCCCAAAAAGTGACGAGAATGTTAAAAAGGGATCGGGGTACCCCTGGTGGGACCAGGGCGCCCATGGGCACCCCAGTACTGGCCTAGGCGTCTCAGTCAAGGCTAAAATAATGCGAAAATGATGGAAGATGACTAGGCAAGTGGGTACAAGAGGTTGGGAATGATGAAAGAAAATAAATCAAGATGGCCAAAAGATGGGGGTTAATTAGTACTTTCTTCACTCAAGAACCTTCTAAATAGTAGTATGATACTAGGACTAAATAATGTCTAAAGTGCATGATTTAGCCAATACAAAAACATGAAATGAATGCTGAGAAAGTCATGAAGTAAAGGTAGATTATCCTGGAATCCATGAAACAAGGAAGTTGTACGTGGAATGGTTGGATTTGTATTTTTACCCATAAATTTCGACTTAGACATCCATTTCACCTTAAACAAAGTACATTGGGAACCTCTTGGAGGGGGATTTCCAAAAAGAACAGTTTTATAGAAAGTGGTGAATTAATTCATGATATTTTAATTGTGTAAGTTTTGGTTGTTAAATGTCATTTTCAAGAATCATTTGATGTCATTTGTAGTTATAGATTCCATGATTAATCCTCCTTCACCCATGGATGCTTCTAGAACAATAATATGCCTCTCCTTCCCCCACCAAATGGAGAATGGATGATTAGAGCATCAAGGGTTGGACACTTGGCAATTTCATATATATTCATCCTCCCGATCAAATGATTTTCCATTGATTTCCTCCCTGAGCACACAGATCACCAATTCGCATGATCATAGTCCTTGAATTAACATCTATGGGATATTCGTTTGGGATTGATAAATTATTGTATAAAAAGTGAAGGATTCTCTTCACACAAGGTTCTACATGGTTTTTTTATGTTTTCTACTTCAGAAGTGCTGGTTTTTATTTTTGTAGCAACTTTGCAAAGAATTGGTGACTTGTGCTTGTCATTTGTATGTTCATTCTAATGTGGTTTCTATTATACAACCATTATGAGGATGTTTGGGGTTAGAATATACTTGTACACACACACACACACACACACACACACACACACACACACACACACACACACACACACACACACACATAATCAGAATTGATCATATAAGCAATAAATACATAAATAAAACTAGAAGAAAAATACACAAGATATAATGTGGTTTACCCAGGGTGGGCTATGTCCACCAAGAAACAACCAATCTATTAATCTTTGTTTTACATAGGAAATACAATGAAAATCTATAATATTCCACACTTCACAGGATGTACGTTAATTTTCCTTCACAAACTTTTATTTTCTCTCTATAAGAATTCCTTCTCACAATTCTCTCAATTCTTTCCTTATAACCCTAGTTTTCTATCTTATAAGCATATACAAACATTAGGGAAACATTGAAATACATTTACAACCCTTATATCTCCTTTTAATCAAAGGTTAGATCTAATTCCAAATTTAAATTAAAAAACTTTCATGCACAGGTAACCGATGTCGGTTACTCAACCGATATTGGTTTCTCCCAGGTGACTGACATCGGTCAACTGACTGATTTCGGTTACTGTGTAAAATTGCAAGTTGTAAAACATGTTATTTGTGAATAAATGAAGCTCCATAACTCAACAATATCCCACTAGGAGATAAATTGATAAACTATACTGTACAGCTCCATCCTTGGATCCTTTCCTTGGCATGTTTCTTCCTATTCAAGTCTCAAACTCAAAGACCAAAAGAAGTGGAGTGTAGCTCCAACTTCTCCTTTGCCAATGGCTTCATTAGCATAATCCACAAGATTCTCATTTGTATGAATTTTCTCCAGTTTCAGCTACCCATCCTCCAACACTTGTCATATGAAGGGATATATCAAATTAATGTGTTTCATGTTTTGAATGAAATGTTGAGTTCTTTTCCAAATGAATCAGACGTTGACTATCACTGTATAATTTGAAATCCTATTCCTCATTTCCAAAATATTCCATGAACCTTCTCATCCATATCATTTCTTTGCTTGCCTCTGTAGCTACAACATATTCACCCTCTATAGTAGATAATTCCAAAACCTTCTGCAATCTCAAAATCCATGCAAAATTTTGTGCCACCTACTATGAATTCATATCCAGTAGTTTTTTTCCTACCATCCAAATATTCAACCCTATCTGAATCAACATAGTTGCATAAAGATGTATCTGACCCTCCATAGTATAACATGCATGCTATCGATGTCCCTCTCAAATACTCTTAGAATCCATTGGACTTTTTTCCAATGTTCTTTTCCTTGATTAGCCATAAATTTTCTCACAACTCCGACTGCCTATGCAATGTCTTGGTATGGTAAAAACCATAGCATACATAAGGCTTCCAAATGTTGAAGCATATGAAACCCATTTCATGTACTCAATCTCCTCATGTGATATAGGACACTGATATTTTCTCAATTTTAAGTGTCCAACCATAGGTGTACTTACAGGTTTTGAATTCTACATATTAAATCTTTCCAACACATTATTTATATAATATTCCTGAGACAAATGTAATTTCTTGTTCTTCTTGTCTTTGTGAATTTGCATGCCAAGGATTTTATTTTCAACTCCTAAATCCTTCATTGCAAATGTATGAGCTAACTTTTATTTAAGCTCAACAATGTCCTACATAGTATATCCTGCAATAAGAATATCATCTATATATAGTGAATAAATGATATAGCTTCCATTTTCAAGCTTCTTAAAATAAACACAATGGTCAGATTCACATCTCATATAATTATGCTCATGCATAAAATTTTCAAACCTCATACACTATTTCCTTGGGGCTTACTTGAGCCCATACAAACTCTTTTTCAACCTACACAAGTTTATCCTTGCCCTTGACTTCATAACCAATTGGATGTTACATATATATATATATATATATCTCTTCCACAAAATCACTATAAAGGAAAGTCATCTTAACATCAAATTGTTCTAAGTGTAAATACTTCTACTACAACTAAACTCAAAATAGTACGTATGGAAGTCTTTTTTACTACAGGATAAAATATCTCACCAAATTCAATACCTGCTTTTTGTACAACTCTTTTACCACAAGCCTTGCCTTGTATCTTTTTTGTCCACCCTCTTCTTCCTTGATCCTATAAACCCAATTGTTATGCAACAGTTCTCTTACCTGTTGGTGACTTAACAAAATCGCATGTCTGATTCTGTTACAATGATTCCATCTCCTCATCCATGCTCATATTCCTACTTCTTGTGGGTTTCATCCTGCATTTCTTCTTCAAAAAAAATTTGGTTCACCACTATCAGTTAATAATAGATAAAATAGGGAAGGTGTAAATATTTCTTGAGGTCTACTTACTCATTCTGACCTTCTTACATAAATATGGGGTGTTAGAGGCTCATTCTGTAGATATTCATATCAACCATCTGACAGTGACCAATACCAGTCACATGTATCCGACGTCAGTCTAGAAAACCGACACCAGTGGCTCTTCTATATTTGACATCGGTTCTAGCCATCAACATTGATCTAGTGTTCTGCTAGCACCGGTTTCCCTCACCGATGATGGTACTTGAAGATGATTTGTTTTAAATCTAAGAATGTGTTTTCTTCCACAAACTCTTCCACCAGTTCATCTTTGGGTATCAAAATCCATTCCCTGTACATTCTCTTTTCATTCCATTCAATATCACAACTCTTAACAATCTTAGAATCATATAAATCCCAAAAATGAAATAAAAAATCACCAGATACATAACCAATAAAAGTGCGTATCTTGGATTTATCATCCAATTTCTTCCTATTTTCTTTATCAACATGCACAAAAGCTTCTGAACCAAATACTCTAAAAAATGAAAGATATACCTCTTTTCCAATCCAAGCTTCTTCATTTATTCCACCATCCAGTTCACTTAAAGGCCCGTGGTTGATTAAATACACCATTGTATCTACTACTTTTGCCCAAAAACTATAAGGGTAATCTAGCATGTATCCTCATTCTTCTTGCACGTTCCATGATAATATTTTTCATTCTTTTAGCCACACTATTCTCCTGTGTTGTTCTAGGAACTTTTCTTTCTCTGCGTATTCCATTCACTGAACAATAATCATTGAAAACCTTGTTGCAATACTCACCACCATTGTCAAATCTAAGGTCATTTTAATTTAAATTTGGATTCATTTTCCAACAAGGATTTCCATATTTTAAAAGTCTCAAAAACATCATATTTACACTTTATACAATAAACACATACCTTTCTTGTGGCATCATCAATGAAAGTCACATAATATTGGGATCCTTCATGAGAAGCTACCTGGGCTGGTCCCCACACATCTGAGTGCACAAGCTCTAATTTTTGTTCCTTCTTTGTTGCCCCAACTTTGAGAAATCTCACTCTCTTTTACTTTCTAAATATGCAATGCTCACAGAAATCAATATCTACATTTTTCAAATCTTATAACTTACCCTTTTCCTTTAAGATCTACATTCCTTTTTTACTCATATGGCCTAGCCAATTATGCCACATGCTTACATCTAAATATAAAGTAGATAGAACAAAAAAGGAATCAGTAATACATGTAGATAAATACAATGTTCCTACCTTCTTTCCTCTTGCCACAACAAGAGCTCCCTTGGTAACTTTCAAAGAGTCGGCTATGAATGTAACCATGCAATCAGATTCACCTAGTTTTCCTGTAAAAATTAGATTTCTCCTAAGGATTGGACACATGCCTTACATCTTTCAATATCCATGTATTTTTATTCTACAATTTTAGATGAACTTCCCCTTTACCAGTAATATTGTATGGTTCATCATCTCCTAAATAAACATGCCCAAAATTACCCTGGACATAATTTCTGAAATAACCCTTATTAGGGGTAGCATGGAAAGAAGCTCCTGAATCTAAAACCCATGATTCTAGTTTTATTATCCAAGGAGAGAATAAGGGAATATTGCATTTCCTCAAAAGTTGCAACATTTTCCTCTTTACCTTTCTCTAGTACATTCTCTTTTTTTCCTTGAACCAACAATCCTTCTTTACATGTCCTTTCTTTCCATAATTCTAGTAGGTTATTCCTCTACCTCTGGATTTATATATGCCATTCTTAGACTTTGATTTCCCATTATTATTTCTCTTGGATCTCTCCTTCTTCCTTCCCCTACTTTCTACATTCAAATAATTTCCAGATGATGACTCTCCTATACTTTTCCTACATATTTATTCATTCAGGATTATACTAACCACATCATCAAACTTCAAAATATTAGTAACAGATGTTGTATTACTAACAACCATTACCAAGTTATCCTAGCTATCTGACAAAAAGCATAAGAATAAAATTACTTTCACTTCATCATCAAATGGAATATTAACCGATTTTAACTTATTTACAATGGAATGGAAATCATTCAAATGGTTTGATACAGATCCACCTTCTTGTATTTTTGAATTAAATAATTTCTTCATCAAATAAAATTTATTTGAAGCACTTGGTTTTTCATACAAATTATCTAAATATTTCATCAATCTACCATGGTTGTTGCTTCAGTAATATTTGAAGCTACAGATGTTGTTAGGCTCAATCTTATAGATCCCATAGCCTTTCTGTCAAGAATCTTTCATTCTTCATTAGTCATCTTCGTAGGCTTCGCACTTGCATCTAACGGTAAATATAAATCTTTCTGATACAGATAATCTTCCACTCGCATCTTCCATAATTGATAATTACGGCCTTAAAATTTCTTCACTTTGTATTTATTATCTTTTTCCATTGTTGTAGCTCCCACTCAATTAGAAATCCCTTTGTGAGTTAATCTATCAATACACAAAACCATCAAATGAAAAATATCTGATACCAATTGTTGAGGGTTAGCATATACTTGTTGTACATATCTATAATCAAAATTGAACATACAAGCAATAAATACGGAAATAAGACAAAAAGAACAATACACAAGATATAACGTGGTTTACCCAGGGTGGGATACGTTCACCAAGAAATAGCCAATCTATTAATTTTTACTTTATAGAGGAAATAAAATGAATATCTATAATCTTCCACACCTCACAGGATGTACATTACTTTTCCTTCACAAGCTTTTCTTATCTCTCTCGAAGAATTTCTTCTTATAATTCTCTCAATTCTTTCCTTCTAACCCTAGTTTTCTAGCTTATAATCATATACAAACATTAGGCCAACATAGCAATGCATTTACAACCCTTAAATCTCATTTTAATCAAAGGTTGGATCTAATCCTACATTTAAAATAAAAAAATTCACACACAGGTAACTGATGTCAATTACCCAACCAATATCGGTTGCTCCCAGGTGATTGACATTAGTCAACCGACCGATGTCAATTACTATGTAAACCTGCAAGTTGTAAAACATGTTATTTCTGAAGAATTAAGCTCCACAACTCAACAAAGGATTTAAGACTCATTCTTACATGTTTCCCTTGTCTCCTTTGTAAATGGAAACACAAACCCTTTCTGCCATGTACAATTTTGATGTTTCTTCTTGTAAACAAATATGAAATTTTAAAATTTTCATTCTCCTCCATAATTCTATGTTTATCATGATAAATAAATGTAGAGGAGCATATTGCAATTGATTTTTTGACTGGGCATTGACGGTTGATGCATTGTAGTGTTACATTGCATCATTAGATTCAATTATAATTTTTTTTTTATGATTTCTAAAAATGCATACCTATTTTATTTAAGGTTTCCTTTGGTGTGATGAGTGCTTGAGACTTCATTCTCAAGTGTCTATGATAGGTTCTCAAGAGTTACTCTTCATTATTTACCTTACTTGGGTGTCCATAAGGGTAAATAACCTTTGGAGGGTGATTTTCCTTTGATTCCATGTTTGAATGCATGAGGAATTTTCAAGATAAAGTGGTTAATGCAGAGCTAATTCCTCTCACTAGTTGCCTTTCCCATTGTTTCCATCCCTTTTCATCTCATCTTACATTACCCATCGCCATACCAATGTAGATTTCATCACATATTGCTAATACAACATGATATCTACCTACAAACTCAACATCCTATGTATATTTTGAGTGGATTTGCTATGATTTATGAAGCTTATAATCTCAAGTATCATTTTAATCCAATTTGTTAACGTATTTGTTCAAAATGATGCTTGTGATCATCCTAAATCTATCTTTCATGGATTGTGTCCTAAGTATCAAGTGTTTGCAATGCTTGTATGACCATTCTTTTGAATGAGTATTATATTTTTTTGCTACAATTTATTCAGATTGAGGTCCCAAAAAGTTTTAAGGTTTGAAACATAGTATCTCCCTCCCCCTTTCATGTCACCCCTTAGGTCCTCTCACCTTGGTTCAGATAGAGCCATAAAGTAGCAAGTTAAGAATCACACCCTCAATAAAGTACCTCCTTGTCATCCCTACAAGGATTGATCATGAGGAGAAGATATACCCATCCCTGACTACAAATGACAAACTAAAAATTCATTATTCCTCCCTTTCTCCCTCTTAATGTAGCCTAGAATTTACCATAAATAACCCAGGCGTGTTGGCACATCACTCAACTTAGACTGAGCACTCACCCAAAGCACACAAATTTACTAGGTCCCTCTTTAGGGTTGCTTGTGCATGACGTTATTAAGATGAAGAGTTAACGCATTCAGATCCATAATCAGGTATAAAAATTCTACAGATCATATTCCAAATATCAGATCTAAGGATTAATGGATTCAAGCAACAACTCATATGAGTTATACCATGCAAGATCTATTTACATTCATGTTTAAACACCTTGAATCAGTCAATACACTCCATTATATTAAACATAGTAATATAAATAAAAGCTTCTTACAATAGGTCAGTATCACATAACTTCATTCCCGCATTAGATTTGGTAATATAACGTTCACAATAGCTCATACATAGTCCTCCTATAACTACGCAGATCACTACATATTTATAATGGTGGTGACATTCCCTTCACCACTTACATAATTCCCAAAAATAGGTCGCATGCTAAAAATAGCCAAACACCTTTATAATAATAGACACACAAGCAAGTACGCTAATAATAGATCTCTTCTAGTTAATTGGCAGTAATAATTCTATTATTAACTCGAACACATGCAAAGTGCTTAGTAGATGCTCTTCCAAAAATAGCCCTTATGCGTGTCACACAAGTCTTTATCTGGTTTGTGTGCTCTGCACGCAATCTCCAAAAAATAACTTGCAATCCTGAAAATGGCTAAGTCTCAAATCTGGTCCTTGTCTGTTTCACAAGCATTTCCTTCCTTATCCTTCCTTACACATTTGAATGCGCCATATTCCCACATGTGCAAACTTTCTGTGTGCCTTTTACTAAGTATCATATTTTTTCTGCTCAACATTACTCCACACAAAATTACATTATCGCCCCAGTTAATGGTTTCCTCTTGATAGCTAAAGAATAAAGTACAAGGAATGGAATGAATTTAAATTAATGAATTACTATACAAAGAATGAATTTTCATCCTACAACGTCATTTGTTTCAATTGGAAGAATTAACTTAGGATATTCCTCTTTGTTTCAACGTCTAAAGTTTTCCAATCACTTAGCATGACTTCTTCCTTTTCTAGAATATCTGATACAATAGAATATAAATCCTCTTGCGTAATCTCTTCCTTCTTATTTTGTAATACTATAACAATGTTGGACATTGCAGTCACCCTTCCTTCCAAAAGATCTATCTTCTATGTTATAAGCTTTCCAATTTCATCTAGCCTTTCCTTATGGGGGTCTTGGGCTATTGCAAGGGCCTCATGCTTTTTCTTTACTAGTGCCAATCATTCAGCGTGCCCCAAAGTCTCATCCTTCATGGCCTTCAATACTTCATTATCTTCTACCATGGTCCTAATTCTTATAACTACCTCTAGAGCTGCACATATTTCAATACATGGTCTTCTTTCTTCATCTCATTCTGTAAGGTTTGGAGTAATGCTTCATAAGATGAAATCTTTCTAACCATTGAAGCCCTTTCTCTATTCTGCTTCCTGCTGAGGGTCCTTTAGTGCATTGGCATTTGAACTGGGTCCATCCTCAAGCACCAAATCAACTAAGGTACACACATAATGCATAGCTGAAGGGAAATTTTTGGGTACCTTGGGCTCCAAGTGTGGTCTTTCTTGTAGGACATGATCATTGATTCTCCTTTCCATGGTGATGAGAACCCCATTCTTCTTTTTCTCTAGGTCCTTTTCTCCTTTCAGACGTGTTATTTCTACATCTTTAGCTTTGATATCTTCTCTTAGCACTCTAATAGTTGCAGCCTTTATCTACATTCCACCGTTCCACCTCTATAGATACCTTCACCAAGGAATTACTCACCTGTTCATCAGACATAACCATGGGTTTGATGGTTATGTGCCATGTTCTTGTGGTGCCTTTCTCATTCTTCTTGACATACAAGACTCTTCACATACATCAAAATCAGGCTCATCCATGTGATGTTTGCATGGACCATGAAAATTCTTTCCTTGTGCATGGTTTCCATGTCAGGGGTCCATCAACTCCCATCCATATAAGTTCTTGAGGCCCACTAGTATTCTGAGAATCAAGCGCATGGACAATTTTACCTGTGTCCTCATCATAGCCCGTGATCGATGCAGTATACTCCCCACTTTCCCTCTTTATTCTTGGCCCCTTAGGAACTTGAGCGCCAAGGTTTGGAGTTGGATCATCTATGTCCTAAGCAGTATCTTGTTCTGTTTCACCTTCCCCCTTTACTCCTTCTTTATCCTTCATTTCTTCATCCTTGGGTTCTTCCACATCCTTTGGTGGTACATGAGTTCCAGGCGCGCTCTCTTCAGACTCCTCTACCTCCTCATTCAGCTTAAACTTTCTATCCTTCTTTTTCTAGCTTGTCTCTTTCTTTGGAGAGAGTCATGGTGATCTTCGTACTGACTGTGGAGTTCCCAAGTCTTGTGTTCTTGTTCTTCTAAACACCTCTTGAAACTGTGTCTCTCCTTGGACTGCCTCCAAGTCCTCTTTTTATTCTTGTACCTGTGGTGGGGTACTTGCACGCTCAGTCTCCATTTTGTCTGTAGGCTACCTCTGGCCTCTATGTACCAAGCCACCACTATCTCACATTCCCTTCTTCCTCTTCATCCAATACTATGGTTTCTGCAAGTTATGGGGCTAGCACATTCTCCACTGTATGCTTACCTTTTGGTGGCCTTGGGAGTGTGAACTCATTTTCTACATACTTGTTACCCTCCAACTTAGGATTAAGTTGAAGGTATACAAGCACGGCTCCACTATCCCCAATAACCAAGCTTATAGGCTTCATGTTTATAACATCTGATATGAGCCTTTCAATATATGTTGTTCGGCCTGGATGTAAATATATCTTTCTTAAAGTGTGGTAGTTTCAATCTACCTGATCCACATTAAAATTCAATCGATGCGCATCAGTGAATCAGTGGATTGATTCCTGGAAGTAGCATGCTATGAAGGCATACGATAGTTTGCACCATGGGACTCCAAGTCCCATCCTTCATAGAAAATCATGTGATGTAGAAGTGATGGTACACTGTAAATTGTACTACCTTTCCCACCACTGACAGTAATTCCTTAGGGATGCACCACTCTTCTTCAAATGTTGTACATGCGGATCCTGTCATACCACATCTCCGCCTCTGTTTGAATGGCCCAATCATTGACCCTTCACATAAATACTTCATGAAACCTCTCCATGAGGGACTTCTTCTCCAAGGGGTACTCCTAAATCTTGTATTTTGGCCCATCGGGCACTCCAATCTCCACAAATACTAGTGACATCAAGATAGCATCAAAATTCATTCTTTCACACGGTGCATGCTTCCTTGACGATGGTCTCCGCAATGTAGCCTGCTATGTTATAGAATACCCCCTATGACATCTTCCTTGCGACATGGAGCCACATTGTATTCACCTATGACCATCTCTCCTGATCATTCAACTTGGCCACCAAATGCACAGCTACTTGTACCACTGGGTACTTATTCAATTTATCAATGTCCATTCTGTGTGGACCTTTTATATACCCCAATTCCTTTCATGTTTCCATGATTTTTTCCTTATCAATTAGGTCACTGTCAAGATCCATCCCTATCCCCTTTAACCTTGTTAGCATCAAGATCAAAGTTGTTTTAATCCTTACCCTTCTTCTAGAAAAATAGAAGTCCTCATGGACTCTACTCATTAGCCACTGGTAAAGAGGTTCATATTTTCCAAAGTATGGGAGCTCATACAACTGGTACACTCCTACTTATTTTAAAATTTTCTCCCCGACATCATCATATACTAGCATATCCTCCACCATGCAATTATTGGTCTTTGTACTCAACAATGCATCTAATTATTTCTTATTATCAGATGTGTGGTGGTTGTAATCACTCACCTTGCAGCTGTGTATGTGGGAATCCCACTCTTTCCTAATTATCACGCCTTTAGGATAATGCATCTCTGAGAAACTACTCTTGGGAGAAATTTTAACTTCTACCTCCACTTTCTTCTTTCCTTTGGCTCCTGTAGCAGGTGCTTTCTTTGGTGTTATCATCAAATCTCAAGTTTCTATCTTCTGTAGTGAACAAATCCAAACCCTATCTTGATTTTGTGTGCCCTAGTTCAAAACCACGTGCCCTAGCTCTCTTTCAACATGTCTTCTTCACTCAAACCCTTCACCAATGGGGACGCAAGCTTCTTCTGCACATAAATCTGCTCTCCACGTCTAGTTTCACACTCTTCACACCTCAATACTCTTTTCTCAGCTTATTCATCACTTAGCTCATTCAAATTCTTGCGATCATAACGGTAAAAATGAACTCAGCATCACATCCTTATATAGATTTTCAAAAATTTGGTGCATTTATTGCTCCTTCACCTACCAACAATCCTCTCATTAATTGACCATTTTCAAAATTTCCACGTGGTACATCTTCGTGCCTCAGCTATAACCTTCTAGTGTGCCTTCCTACCTTCTGGCTACAGACTTCTCTTCAGCATGCTTCCATGCGCCTGAGTACCTCACCATTGCACCTTCTCTTGGTAGTCTCCACAGCCGATGCTTACCTCACGTTATATTGTTCCTTCATTTATCTCCATCTATGGTCCTTATTCAGAAGCAATCTTCTTTCCACCAACTCTCCAAACTTGAATAACACTTGTAGCAATTTGTTCTTTTATGTGTACCTATTTTTGAATAGCCACCCCATGTAAATGGTATGTGCAGTCCTCTGCACATAAAAATTCTTCAAACAATAATTATCTTCCAGTGCGCAAACGTGCTTATTACACAAAACACTTACTAAATTGACAAAGCATGACGACAAAGAAGGAAATATATTAAAGGAATACATAATTGAAGACCTAATCTAAATGGCAACACTACTTTATTACAAACACCAAGAAGAATTATTTATAGTAGGGCATCATCCTACTCCCGTTGAAGTAACTGGGTAACCGCTTTCCATCAAGCGCCTCTAAAAAACAAGCTCATGTTTCAAGTATGTAAGTAATAACATATGGTCATAACCAATGTAATTTAAGTTTGCATGAATAGCGCAGAAACTTAGAATCATAAAGAAACACCATTTATCCTATCTGAAGCTTCTTGTCCCTAATGTTCCTGTCATGCCATGATTTTTGCCTAGCTTTTTCCTTCTTTTGACTCCAGCATGCTATTGGTCGTCGCTCATCTAGCTTAATCAACTTTTCAATTCATTCTTCTAATGCTTGTTCATCAACTAGACCTCCAGCATGTGCAATACACAAAGAAGGTAACATGAATTCCATAGGAAGAACTACTTTTGCGTCAAACACCAATTGAAAGGGTGTGGCCTTGTTTAACCACTTATATGTTGTTCCATATGACCAAAGCATGGAAGAAACTTTATCATCCCAATATTTTCTTCCAACATCACAAATTTTTGTCAATGTATGGCTCAAAATCTTGTTGAAAGTCTCAGTAGTCCCATTTTCTCAAGGATGATATGGTGTAGTCTTATGGTGTGCAATCATGAACTCATCCAATAGAATTATGATTTTCTCATTCAAAAAGTGTATGCCCCTATCACTGTTCAAACTCAACAGGCATCCATACCTTGTAATAATATTTTCCCATAGAAAAATGGTTGTTGTAGCCGTTGTACAATCCTTTGTAGGTGTTGTTCTACCCACCTTGTTAGATAATTAGTGCAATTGATGGTATAACATGATCCAGTCCTATGTGCGGCTGCTGAAATAGGACCCAAAAAATATATAGCCCATTTCTCAACTGGTTCTGCACTAGGAATACGTCTTAAAGGAATTTCATCTCTTTGTCAAATTTTTCCAAGGTGCTGACAGTGATCACAGGCCTTACAATACACCTTACAATCCTTATACAGGGTCTCCCACCATAATCCAACAAGTAGAATCTTGTGCATAGTGGCATCACCTACAATACCACCATGAGCCTCTTTCATGATATCTATGCACTCATGTTCTAGTACACATCAGCGCAATACTTCATCTCGGCCTGACTTGTACAAGTCCCCGCTAATCAACATAAACAGTGTCACACGAATGGAAAGTTGTTTCTTCTCTAAGGATTTCATTCCTTATGACACCATACTTGTATGTAGAAATACATCTATGTCCTCTAATTCTGATGGTGTATGTTGTAACTGGTATAGCTATGCATCGGGCATGGCATCTTCAATTTCTTGCGCATTTTCTCCTAACTGTATTCTGGATAAATGGTTTGGTCTAGAATTACTTTTCCCTAGTTTTACCACAACTATAAAATAAAATTCTAGGACTAAGAGTACCCATAGACATATGTGCCCCTGTAAAATGGGCTTGTTTACCAAATAATTCAATGCCATGAGATCGGTATAGAATACGAATGTTGTTACTAGTAGGTACTTTTTGAATTTATGTAGTGCATAGATCATTGACAAAGCTTCGCACTCTATAGTTGTATAATTCTACTCTGCATGAGTCAACTTTATACTAGCAAAATAGATAGTATGATCTATAATATCTTCTCCAGGCTGAGCCAACACCATGCCAATGGTCATGCTAGAAGCATCCACATGTACATAAAATGGTTGGTCCCATGAGGGAAAGCACAGAATAGGTGATGTAGTAAGTTTTTCCTTTAATATCTTGAATGTGTGTTATTGTGGTTCCCCCAAATAGAATTTCCATTTCTCTTTTGGTAACTCCTCCAAGGGTGCGGAAACCTTAGCTTACCCTTTAATAAATTTTCTATAATACCCAGTGTGACCTAAGAATCCACGCACCTCACTTTGACTGGTAGGCTATTTGAGGTCGATAATGACTGTAACCTTAGTTTGATCAACCAATAAGCATTCCTTGCAGATGATGTGCCCTAACAATGTGCAAAATGGTGTAGCAAATACACATTTCTTGATGTTCAAAAATATGTTTAACTGGCGACATCTTTCAAAAATTAAGCGTAAATTGTCACAATGATCCTTAACAAGTTCATACACCATCCAGTAATCTAAATATACCTGCAATAAGTTATGAATAAAATCCTTGAACACTTGGACAACTATGCACGAGAATAGAACAAGTGCATTTTTCAGACCAAAAGGCATCACGGTATAGGAAAAAATTCCCCATTCAATGGTAAAAGTAGTCTTTTCCTTATCCTCATGTGCAATCCTAACCTAATGATACCCAAAGAATCCATCTATAGAGGAATAGATCTCACACCCTGCAATGCCTTCTAATATTTCCTCTGTGAATGACATAGGGAAAGGATTAGTCACACATGCGGCATTCAGATCCCTATATTCCACACAGATCCTAATCTGACATCTCTCTTTATACTAATCACCATTGGACTAACCCATTCTGATTCGTCTAGGGGATTGATTATTCCATACTTCAACATTTTGTCAATTTCTTCCTTGACCTTTTTGTGCAAGTTGGGGTTCATCTTGTAGGGTCTCTTCCTAATCAGGAACCCACATTCCTTAAGCTTTATCTTCATTTCTCCTAATGATTCATGCATGCCTTTTATTTCATAGTATCCCCTATGAAATAAGTCCTAATAATCTTGTAGTAACTCAATGATTTTTGCCACTTCAGATTTAGACTAATAATCCCCAATTATGGCCTCCTTAGGCTTAGCATCCAATCCAATATTCAATTTCTTTATTTTCATATGTTCATGATAGGTGCACGTGGTCTTATCTGCACTATCTAAAACCTCACGCCAACCTGTTGAATGATCTACATCCATATTTTCTACTTCTTCATCATCCACTAAGTAGACCATCTTTCCTTTTTCTTTCTCGAGGTAAATGCACTTAAGTTGTGTGGCATCTATCTCTATTTCTTTAGCAAACTAAGTTGTTCCCATAAAATAACTCCTGAATGAGTTTTTCCGCCTTGGCACTGTCTCCCATAGTTAACCGCTTTATAACCTTTAATGCCTCTTCTACTGGAGGTTTATTAGAGAAGTAGTCAAAAGTCTGGATCATTCCTGCAATCAAATCCTACCAATTTCAAGTCTCTCTATGGATTCCGCATATACATACCAATCACGCGTGCAGTCTTGTAAAGTGGAATAAAATTTGTGCACCCAAAGTGAACGTGGTAAAGCTTCATGCCCCTCTATCCGGTGTCTCTCACACTATTGAACGTGGTGCTAAACATGTTGATTACCATGATAAGTGCATATTTGAGTAGGTGCATTGCTCCTAGAAAATCGAGTAGAAAGAGCAATCCTGATTTCATTCCATCCTACAAGATTATCCTTATGAACCACCCACCAGGGAGCTGTTGTCCCGCATAGGGTATATGCTAGCATATTTTGTCTCTCCAACTAGTCTATCCACTACTCCTCCATGGCACGTAGAAATACTGTAGGATGTCCTTCTCTAGTGTATCAAGGTACTGAGTTGTTACCTATTCTTGTGATATAATGAGGTCTATTTTTCCACACAAATGTGCTTCTAACTTAGTGCCATACCAACTCATAAGTACCCTGAGCTGAATAATCACAAGCAATACTTGTAGTATCACTAATAGACTATGCATCTTCCCACTAAAGAATTCCTTCTTTAGATGGTTTGAACACTTTTGGGTCCCGGATGGCACATACATAAATCCTATTCAAATCTTCCTCACTCAAAGGCTCAATATAGGGTGTATATTTCCCATCAATTAAAGGGATAATAACTTTTTACTCCTTGTTTTCAAAATTGATATATCCCTTGTTTAACTAGAGATCAACATTATTTGCATAACACCAAGGGCATCCAAGTAGAGCTGAGAAACTGTCTGCTTCGGCAAGCGCTAAAACCTCAAAATCCCCAATGAACTTGGCCCCTGTATAGTAATGGATGCATCTTTTAAAACTCCGATAAGAGTGTCCTTGGCTCGATCAACCATAAAAAACACATTAGAAGATGACTGTAATGGGGATCTTCCCATCTGTACCCATGCATCTAAAGTAAGTACATTAACTTCTACACCTGTATCAATCAATATGCTGTTTAAAATCCATCCATCCACAATAGCATTCAGAGTGATTTCCTTGTCATAGTCTAAGGTGTGGGGGGAAGATTTGCATATAGGATCTGTCATCCAGTATAAATACTTATGCACGGATTGTTTCCCTATAGCCAATTCCCTAACAATGGAATGATATTCTCCTGGCACAACATTTTACACACGTCCTTCAACTCATCAATATTATATTGGACCGTTTTTGTTATTTTCTTTTGCTCCATCTTCCGTGATTGCTCCTTTAAACATTGTATTTCACCCTGAAGATTTCTTAGTACCTCCATGGTTTCCTGATAAACCTTCGTCTGATGGACAGGATCTAGGTACTGTGCATATAGAAGCTCCTCCTTAGTGATGGTAGGCTTCTACTATAACGCTTTTTACTACCTGATCATGATCCGAAAACATGATGTGAAAACAATCAAGTTATTACTACCTGATCTTGGACCCTTGTAGGCTTTAATTATTTGCCGATAATTTGCTCCTTTTAAGTAATCAATTTAAAATAATGCAAGACAATAATGACAATTGCACACAGATTGGTTACGGAGTTCGGCAATTGCCTACGTCTCCGGGTTCGTGGTCGAACCGTTCCACTAGTCAAAACTTGTAAGTTATAATAGTACTTTCACAAGAAAACCTAATGGAATTTTACTTGCCTATCAGTACACCAGTTCTTCAAAAAACTTCCAATGATCAGTTGAATTGTTCTTCACCTTCCTAATGCACAATCTCCTTCGGATTTGATCGGCCTTCCCGACACTATCAATGCGACACTAGCACTCTGATTGACAATCCAAGATTTGCAAGTAATTGGTGTGGCTCAGTGGGCCTATTGGGTAGTTTATAATTTACTCCCAATCACAAATATTTCGTCTACTATTACCTAAAATAATAGGCCAATAAACAATATTTGTTGACACGTCTCCACCATAAGCTTAACAAATAATAAGCTTAGGTTGTTTGTGTGTGTTACAATGCAAATGGGTTCCCTATTTATACAAAATTAGGGCCCAAAAAATATGCAATATAATTTATCTTAAGGTTATTATAAGCCTCATCCCGTAAAATGAATGGGATAACATACCCATATAGGGCGGTTTGCATTTTTAATGGGATTAATACCCATTTTAGCCGTTTTGCCTTTTTAATGGGATTACATACCCAAATAAGCGGCTTTTGTTTGAATGAGGGGATTAATTCCTATTTTAAGCGCTTAGGGCTAGTGGTTTATATCCCACATTTGGCGCCATTTCATTTGATAAGGGATAAAAATCCCATAGTGGCAGATTTAATGAAGTGGGTTAAATCCCATATTTGGTGGGATGGAAATTGTTTAAGGCTTTAATAAGCCTTTTCCCCATGCAAATGAAGTGGTCAAAAGACCACATGGGCCTAACCGCCCCCTCCAACACCGTTTCACTTCACCCTTCCACATGGAAGCTTCCCGCACTTATCCACTACGTGGATCCTTGACATGTTGGCGGTTTGTACTAATGTATAACCATTAATATATATATATATATATATATATATATATATATATATATATATATATATGGCATTTGGAATGGTGTGTAAGTGGATTTACCAAGTAAATAAAAATTCAATCCATACCATGGGGTATCGAAATTAATTAACTCGGTCATCATGTAGTCCACTTGTCATCTCCCGATAGGAAAATCAATCGTATTCGATTTGTCAAATGACTCTATTTTCCTTTTCACCATGTGTCACAATGCCATTGGTCTAATATTGACTAGTTGACTTTCCCGTTGACTAAACTTTGACCAGACATAAGTAGAGCTCCCGATGTCCATTTTTCACGTTCTCATAGTCATTGGAAAGCTCTCGAGATGATCTTCTGTACTGACCCCATTTAGGGATGTTTAGGGAAATTTTAAAAATGATCCCCTGATCACACCTCCCCACTTAGAAAGGCTTTTTGTCCCAAAAAGCTTCCATATTGTCCTGAATCTGAAAAACTTTGCTACCACCTCGGAAGTGCTGTTGTAGTAGACCCTTGGGTCTTCTCCTCCAACCTTCTCACTTCGACAACTCTGCTCTGATCCTGGGACCTGTGGGTTATGGGCCCACGATGCTTCCATTGCGCCACTCTGATATTCAAAGAAGATCTCCATGCCTCCGCTTGATGGTGCTAAGTTTCTGAATGAAACCTCAACGCTCCTTCTGTGTGGTGCTAAGCTTCTTTATATCAGACAACAAGGATCTTCTTTGACTCTATAACATAGCTCCTGGCTCCGAGTTGATTCCGTAGAATCCAAACTGGTTTGAAGGAACTCCATGTTACGTAGAGCTTTGATTGATCCGATGTCAATGATGGACAATGACTTGTCCCTTTTCAGACCTCAATGCCTCCAATGCATGATGCTAAGCCTCTTTCGAGACCTCGAGCCTCAACACCTCTGATGCATGATGCTAAGTGCATGATGCTAGTCTGTTACAGACCTGATGCAACACCTCTCGAGATGCATGATGCTAATCCTCTTTCAAGACCTTGAGAGCCTCCAATGCATGATGCTAAGTCTAATTACAGACCTCAACACCTCTGATGCATGATGCTAAGCCTCTGTAGACCTCCAAGCTGAGCCTCCAATGCATGATGCTAAGTCCAAACGAATACTGCATACTATTCATCAATTGATCAGCTACCATTTAAAGGTATGTGTGGTGACTTGTCAACTGGTGGTGAAGTAGAAATGCCTTGACACCGAATGACGTTATGGCGAGCTAATCCTTTGAGATTTCTTAACTCCTCTTGTTGGCATACTAATATCAGGTACCACTCTGCTGAAAATCATAACCATACAGCTGGAAAAGTGGATCAGTCTGTGCAATGCTAGAGGTGGAATCTCTACCTCTTCACTGATTTCTCTTACCACATCTTTCCTGTGATGACGAAGCACACAGAATGAAGTTCCGACCCGATTCTTGGAGTCAATGCCAAAACGATGATTCATACCTTGTCCTACCATTCTACTATCACTTGGTCACTAGTATTCAAACAAACCCTCTACACAGACTGAATGAAGTTCCCGTGGTGAAAAAATTACGAGCTGAAGGTATTTATCTTTTGAGAACTCTATTGTCTGGATCACAAATGGCAGATCAATCTCCAAGCTTTATATGAGTTAATTCCTGTATCCAAGCTGTAACAGGTACTTTTAAGTAATCAATTTAAAATAAAATGCAAGACAATAAGACAATTGCACAAAGATTGATTACGGAGTTCGGCAATTGCCTACGTCTCCGGGTTCGTGGTCAAACCGTTCCACTAGTCAAAACTTGTAAGTTACAATAGTACTTTCGCAAGAAAACCTAATGGAATTTTACTTGCCTATCAGTACACCAGTTCTTCAAAAAACTTCCGATGATCAGTCGAATTGTTCTTCACCTTCTTGATGCACAATCTCCTTCGGCTTCGATCGGCCTTCCTGATGCTATCAATGCGATGCTAGCACTCCGGTCGAAAATCTAGGATTTGCAAGTAATTGGTGTGGCTCAATGGGCCTATTGGGTAGTTTATAATTTACTCCCAATCACAAATATTTCATCTACTATTGCCTAAAATAATAAGCCAATAAACATTCTATTGTAAAACACACACATTAGTCCAACGAGCTTATTATTTGTTAAGCTTATTTGTGAGAAGTGTCAACAAATATTGTTTATTGGCCTATTATTTTAGGTAATAGTAGACGGAATATTTGTGATTGGGAGTAAATTATAAACTACCCAATAGGCCCATTGAGCCACACCAATTACTTGCAAATCTTGGATTATCGACCAGAGTGCTAGCGTCGCATTGATAGCGTTGGGAAGGCCGATCGAAGCCAAAGGAGATTGTGCATCAGGAAGGTGAAGAAAAATTTGACTGATCATCGGAATTTTTTCGAAGAACTGGTGTACTGATAGGCAAGTAAAATTCCATTAGGTTTTCTTGTGAAAGTACTATTGTAACTTACAAGTTTTGACTAGTGGAACGGTTCGACCATGAACCCAGAGACGTAGGTAATTGCCGAACTCCGTAATCAATCTTTGTGTAATTTTCTTATTGTCTTGCATTTTATTTTAAATTGATTACTTAAAAGGAGAAAATCATCGGCAAATATTTAAATCCTACAAGGGTCTGAGATCAGGTAGTAATAATCTGATTATTTTTGGATCAATGGTTTCCTGATAAACCTCCTTCTGATGGACAGGATCTAGGTACTGTGCATATAGAACCTCCTCCTTAGTGATGGTAGGCTTCTACTGTAATGCTTCTTTGGCATACGCCACTTCAGCGCGGGTAGTGATCTTTACAAGCAATACCTAGGATTCTGGTTCCAACTTGAGCATCCACTAATTTTCCACAACGCGTTGTATCCTAACCATCCCTACGCCTTTGTTTTCTTGTTTATGATGCTTACTAAGATTCTCATATAATTCCAGGAATTCCTCATAACTATGATTCTTCCCACAAAAAGAACAACTAATATTCGGATGACATTTGTGCCTATAGTGGTCACGAGATCCACATGTATAACATGTTCCGTGAGGAAAATCACCTCGTCCACCACCACGGACTCAGCCTCCAAATCCACCATGGTATCCTCAACCTCTGCCACGACCTCCTTTAAAACACCATTCATTCTGATCATAGCACACCTGATTGTGATCTCAATCCTGATGCTCACCCTTACCCTTAGAGTTATCTGATACTCTCATCTATCATACACCAATGTCTATAGCATCATGGATCTAACCAATCAACTGATAGTCTTCTGTATCGTGAGTCATGGACTTGTGAATTTTACAATAACAAGAGACATCCTTCCTTATTGTGCATTGCAATAATGGGTAGTGGCTAGCATCATGGTTCAAATGAAATATCTCACAGTCTAGTAGTAGTGAACGCATGGATCTGTGGGGACAACTATCCTTGGCATGACCTTTTGTTATCTAATTATTCCCCTTAAAAAAAATTAAACAATGGGAACAATTGTACCTTTGAACCAAGAGGGATTCACAGAAGAACTTGGAGGCCTACAAACCAAAATTTTGTGTTTTAAGAACATTCATAGTGTTCTGAGAGTATTCAGGATCATCATGGGTTAGTTTTTCCCTTTCCGGGGTTTTGAAAACTGAAGTTTTGTGTGATATGAAGAATTGTCTGTACCAGACCCACTTCTAGCTAACGAGGGCACATGAGGTAAAAATTAACTAATCACATTTAAAGGGGTATTTTTTTCATTTCATGATCTTCATGGTTCAAGCACATTGAAGGATGTTCAAAATTTTATGGAGACAAATGTAAAAAATATCTAATAGGGTCTTGAACCCAAATGACTCATCGAGCAGCTCAACGAGCTGCTTGGTGAGTTAATAACATGCTACGATGAGTTTTCTAAAGGATATGTGTCAAATTGGTTCTGGGGGAGGAAGATCGTATCATGAACTTGGCTCAGTATGGAGCTCTATGTGGAGCTCAGTAGAATGATTTGATGAGCGAGTCTGTATGCAGAGAAAGTGAGCTCACAGTAGGGTCTTTGTATAGTGATCTCGCGAATGACTCAGGTCAGATAGAAATGGCCAAGCCAAGCCATTGGTGCAGTAAAGTAGAGATCGTGAGATCGATCCATGTGTAGAGTGTTGCAGGAGGTTGAGTTCACGAGGGTTATAGTGATCGATTTATGGAGAGGCGTACAAGTAGACGAGTTTGAATTCAGTTATGATGAGCTCGGGTCAAGATATTTTTGAATGAATCTATAGTATAAAGGTAGGAGACAAGTCCAATGGAAATAATTAGAACATGCAGGTGCATCAAGTGTTTTAAAATGGCTCATGGGGAGTAAAATAAATTCTACCTTGAGGTCAGAAAGTTTTCATCTTAGCCAAGCTCATAACAAGAAGCCCACTTTGATAATGTCTAGTAGGAGTGAAGGTTGAGCTCAATCTAGGAGAACTTGGTGAAGAGTTAACTCGGTGGTTACATAAGTTGCACCGAGTAGAGAGCTAACAAGCTCGAGAAGTTTGGACGTGTCGTGGGATAAAGGAAGAGCCCATCTAGATCGACTTGGTAGGAGGCAAAGACCCATGGTGATCCCACATACATGGGGGGATTTTGGAGCATGTGGCCATGATGGAGATAATGTCATGGCGAGCCAAGAAGAAATTTCCACGTGTGGGGGGAAAATTCCAGATGATTTCCAAGTGAGTTTTTGTTAATGGCAAGCCAAAGCATGAATTCTGTGCAAGAGAGGTTCAGAGATGGCAAGTCAACATAAGATCTCTATATATGGGATCAATTTGTCCCGATTTCCATGGTGGAAATTTTGTAATGCAAGCCATCATGAGGTTTCCGTGCAGAGAATAATTCTACGTTAGTTTCTAATTAACTAGGTGAGTCGCCATGGAATTTAAGAGTGTTGAGTAGTTACGGTCGAGAAGGCACAAAAATTTCCGAGCTTAGTGGAAGAACGTGTGTGAGACCAAGTAACACAGAGAAGTTTTTAAAAATGGTGCATTGGTTTGGTTTGATAGACTTGTCATCAATGAGCTTGAGTTAGTATGAGACAAGTTCAGATCTTGAGTAGGATATGTGCAACGTGCAAAACGAACCCTGTATAAGTGAGCTAGGAAAGCTCGGTTTGAGATAAATAAAATTTTTGAAGCCATGGCAAGTAGTGAACCTGGGTAGTCACCGAGAACAATAGAGGAGAGTGCATCTACCAACGGATATTGAGACAATAGCTTATGAGTTCGGGTTTGAGATCTATTGATTCATCGAGTTCGACATAATAGGAGGGATGCATCATCAGGGGAGCTCAGTCTAACAATCTCAACCATGGAGGATAGGTGGATGAGTTACATCAAATCGACGAAGAAGTGAATTAACCACCATGCATAGAAGCTAGATCATTATCAAGTGATTATGTAGGTCAAAATGAACATGCCAAGTGAAGTGAACTTAGAACGAATCAAGTGTCTGGCCTTGAATGCTTTCAAAAATAATCTCACAGATAAACACAAGAGTGTTCATGGCTCCTACAAAATGGTGACATTATAACTCATGCAAAGATTAACTTAGAAGCCCGTCGAGTATGTGCAAGTTAGCATTGGGCTTGGGATCAAGCTAAATATTTCGGCGCATCTGCGAAAGGGCCAACTCGTTGGTTCAAACACTTGAATTTATAGCTTGTCTTATCTTAGAAATAACCAAGGTTACAACGATCTCGTGGAGGGCAGTGATATATGAATGAGTATCTCGATCTGATGAGCTCAAAATGGAGGATTTATGATAGCTCATATATGGCCAATCTATTCCACAGAAACAGACATGGTGAGGTGAACTTTGTATAAGATGATACACGGTCCACATAATAATGCTAAGTCGTTAGGAGAGCTCAACGGTGGAGATCATAACAAACTCGGCAGAGATCACTCAAGGCGAGGAACTAGAGCCGGCCGAGCCATGACGAAAAGGATCTTGGCTATGTGAATCAACATGCTTGATGAGTCAACTGGTAACGAGGAGTGGAGGCCAATAAGCTTGGATTCAAATGGAAGATCTTGGTGGTGAGTTTGAAGGGCGAGAGCGAGTTCAGTAAAGGAATGTAGAGATGGCTCGGCCTTCACCTTTGACTCGGCGATGAGTAACTCATGGAGTAACTTGAAGCCTAACTCATGAGATTCATTGCATGGATAAGGGGAGCTCAACACATATTTCAGTGGCTCTGTTGTGATGTGATGAGGAGCTCATTTCGGCCATGACACGAAGGGCACAAACAAATCATTGCTTAGCCAAGAGCTCGTTGGTACACAACAGGCTCAACGTCAGAAGGTTCAATCAACATGTTTGAAATTTTATGACCAAGTTACAAAACAAATGAATAGGATCAGATTCTAGCTATGCACACAAACTCACAAGATCTATCAAAAAAGGTGGCTCATGGAACCAATATAGGTGTCAAGTGCCTTGGTGGAGCAAGGTGAAAATTGTGTCAAGGTGAGTGTCAAGGGACTCAGGAATTTGAGGAATGATACAGTGGGGGTAAAGTATGTTTGTCAAGCTCAACTAAGTTGTGGCTCAAAGCGAAGCCTCGTCGATTGATTTGATATCTTTCATGACTTGGCAACTCAAATCCATGAGTAGTTTGTTTAATGCAAAAATCTTGATGAATGGTTATAACGAACAAGTGAATGAGGAGCTCAACAAGCTTAGAGATAATTAGTTACATGTAGAACGAGTTGATTTTTTCAAATCGTAGTGAGTTACTCGCACATAAGACTAAGCCACTTCATCTCGGCTCGGGTATAAGTGAGTAGTCTCGACGTACGTGATTAAATGACATATAGCTCATAATAAATGAATGAATAACTCGAAGCTTGGAATAGTGGAAAGGCTCAAGTCTCACAGGAGTGAGCTGAGGTTAAGTCCATAGGATCCTTGTGGTTTTGATTGAACTCACCATGAAATCTTGCCTTAGAATAAAATATGAGCTCAGTACATAGGCATGTGAGAGGCTGAGTTGAGCCAACCAGGTTCATGGGTCAAAATGCAAAACATAGTTCGTGGAAGTAAGCCAAGTCACAAAAATGATGAGCTCAATCGGGATAGCCGATTCAATGTGTGTAAGATTCAATGGAGCTCGTGAGCTGAGAAAGTAAGTAAAGAGGGTTGTTTATTTTCATTTTTCACGTGTACAACTCGGAAGATCTGTGTGAAGGAGCTCGACTCTCTTAGTTGAGCCATGTAATGAGAGGAGCTCATCAAAAACAAAAGCAGTGCACAATAACATAACAAGAAACCTATCATGGTGAAAAAAGAGCTCGTCGACATGTGCAAAGGAGCTCAATGTGGCATAAAGGAGTTTGGCACCTACTCAGTGAGTTGGTTTGGTGAGCCAACCACAGAGTTGGTCTCTTTTTTGACCGGTTCTCATAAATCTCTTCAGTATAAACCAACTCTAGGGGGTCCCACTTGAAAATTATTAATTTAATTAATATTTTTATTTTAAATATTTTAATAATATTATTTATTATTATTATTTAAATATTCTTTTAATTAATTGATAAGACCATGTCAACCGGGCATTAATGGCACATGATGGAAGCTTCTCAAAGTGGTTCAACAAACTATAATAAATACATCATGTGCCTTAAATTTAGGAATGTAATTATGACCTTTCCTCTTCTCTCACACACATTCTTCTATAAATTTAAGTTGGAAGCTCATTCCAAAGGGTTCCAATAGGTCAGACAGGTTGGACAGTTAGACTTCTTAGGCAAGTGTGTGTTTTTCAAGAGTCCTCTTTCTTCTGTAAGTTGTCCTTGTATGTTGAGAGAACTTTCAAGCCTCCTCTTCAAGACTGTAATGGAAACCATTGCCTCTTCTGAATGTATGATGCAGTGTGCATGTTATTAAAACAATAAAAGTGTGTGTTTTTTGACTAATCTTGGTCCTTTCATCCTTCTATACTTCTTTATGCCTTTTCTCATGCTTGTAGGTACATTGTGCAAGTTCACATTTCTATTGCAGGTTCTTGGAGTTCTATGCTTATCGAGTGGTGGAGCATTGCATGTAGTTGAGTTGTGGTGCTTTTTCACCCTTCTCAAGTTCATCCTTCTTCACTGGGAGACTAATAATTTTTTTGTCTAATTGAGTTTAACAAAGGGAAAGTGTGCTTCATAGCCAATGGTATTTTGTACCCTCTCTAAGTTGTAGTAGGTGAATTTGACTTGTGGTATATATACCCTCTTCAAACTAACCCTTCCTGAGTCTAGAAACACCCTTTATTTGGTACATCACCATCCCTAGTATAGTTTCATTTCTGTAAATATATTTCCCTAAAATCCATGAAATGTTAGCGTAGGACTAGATAGCCATTTTATTACACTAGGAGTAGTACAACACTTAGTTTAGGAAGAATTTGTCCTTCTCTAGAGGTTCACCTCAAGCCCAAGTCCCACAACTTGAGAGGTTATCCCATGTGTTCCAATCACACCGAACGTCTTGTTCACATTCTGGTCATTCAGAGGGTGCATTGATTTGGTGACAAACCCTTCCACTTCACAATCTGTACACCAAATCCCCATGCACATCTCATGCATTGAATTTTCTGATAGTTTCTCCAACTACTTTTCCATAGCCGCAATCTGTTCCTCCAAGAATGGACTGACTCCAATGTCTATATTCCCAACTACCTCAGTTCGCAAAGCTACTTCAAGTGCTTCATGTGGATCAATGTATGTCTTATGTGTCAAATCCCTTCTAAAAGGTGTGATCAGACCTCCAACGAAACATTCTGCATGCTGGCTTGCATGAATATCATAAGAAAACTTAGATAAAAGAATTTTGAAATGGGCATCATACTCCCTAACACTCTGAGTAGTTCCTTGCTTAATATCCTTGAGCGCACTTATAATCTTTTGCTCGAACTCAAGGATATGAAACTTTTTAAGGAAAGTAATTTTTAATGTTGCATAGTCTACGCAAGTCTGATCAGGGTAAAACTTCATGTACCAATTGTGTACACATCCTTAAAACGTAGAGGTAAATTTACTTGCCCTATGCTCAAAAGTTGTGATCCCTTTTTCTCGTCACATTATTTCACACATGTGCACATGTTCAGCAACATCTTCTATGTCCCTATACTCTGACAGACAAAGAGACATCTCCATGTAAATATTTTGGTGTTGGTGCGTACCTTGCCCACCTGATCTAGAACCTCGTGTGTTACCTCTACCTCCAGAACCACCAGATCCACCAGAACTAGAACCACCTATACCTCCCTATCCTCCACCTATAGCCGGAAGTGGACTAGAAGATGTAATTTCCTATGTCCCAATAGTAGTAATGAACTTAACCCCTACAATATGTGAAGTGTTACCACCCCCAGAAGTGAGTCCAAAATTCTACGCACTTGAATTTTGTGTAAATGATGCACCTGTAAAGGTACCTCCAAACAACAACAAAGGCATTTTCCCTACCATTGATGTACTTGTTATGTGACTTACTCTTTCTCTCCCACTGCCTAAATTAGCTTGATGACTACTTGTTGTTCTAGATACTGGAAAAAAAATCGCAAGGGCTAGATTTCTAGGTAGATTCAGATGCGCTCATGTGGCCCAAGTTGTCTCTACTAGTGCGCTTCCATGCGAGGCTAAGGGGGTTCCCTGTCATGCTTTCCCAAATGGGGGAGTTCCTGATGCTCCGGTTCCATGCATTTTTCTTGAGCTCCAAATCCTTTATAATCCATCTCTCTCCTCAATGCCATTCACTCTGTAAAATCCCCCTACTTCTCTATCTCCCTCTCGTGCACCTCATTATACTCAACGCACCTTTCTTCTTTCGCCAAGCCTACTCCTGCCCCCGCGCGTGGTGGGGTTCAGTTAGCCATCGGTTTGTTTTCTAATTTCAGGGTCACCATTAAGATTTTGATCGCCAGTGGAATTCCTTGCAAGAAAATTCCCCTAGGGTACCGTAAAAAATGAAAATTTTCTACCTCTGGGCAAGAATAAGTGGAAATTAAGTACTCCAAAATATAGTTGTTCAAAACACCATAAAACCAAGTATCCACATCACATGTCCAAATCAAATCAACATCATAAAGGGCATGAAATTCCTCTTTCCTCCAGACAAGTGTGTGATACCTCTAATCCCTTTTAGACGCATAAGCAACCAGCCACTTTTACAGTTCTACAAGAAAAATAGTGAAGAAGCTCTCATACAAATTGTCATATAGATTCTGTTCCACCCAGGCACGTGTGTTAAACTTAGATCCGGTGTTGAACCTCCATGTATACTCTTCTTCTAGGTCTTATATCCACTCCTCAACACTTGTTAAGGTCAACCGATATGTCTTCATCGTGAACCATCTTGAAAACAACTGAAAAAGAGGTCTTGGCAATATAACCAATAATGCAACCTAGAATTTACTAGAAATAACCCAGGCGCATTGGCAAATCACTCAAATTATACTGAGCGCTCACCCAAAGCACGCAAAGGTACTAGGGCCCTCTTTATGGTTGGTTGTGCAAGATGTTAGCAAGATGAAGAGTTAATGCATTTAGATCCATAATCAGTACAAACATTCTACAGAGCATATTCTAGATCTAGATATAAGGCATAATCGATTTAAGCAATAACCATATGAATTCTACCATGCAAGATCTAGTTATATTCATGTTTAACCCCTTGAATCAGTCAATACACTCCATTATATTAAACACAGTAAATACACAGAAGCCTCTTATAATAGGCAGTACAATAAGTTCATGTGCGCATCAGATCTGGCAGCATAACTTCACATTTATAGTCCTCCTATATCACGCAGATCACTACATATTTATAAGGGTGGGGACTTGCCCTTCACCACTTACATAATTCCCACAATAGGTCGCATGCTGAAAATAGTGAAGTGCCTTTACAATAATAGACACACATGCAAGTGTGCTAATAATAGATCTCTTTTGGTTAACTGGCAGTAATAATTCTATTATTAACTTGAACCAATGAAAAGTGCTTAGTAGACGCTCTTCCAAAAATAGCCCTTGCGTGTCGCGCAAGTCTTTATCTGGTTTGTGTGCTTTGCACGCTATCTTCAAAAATAGCCCGTAATCCTAAAAATGGCTAAGTCCCGAATATGCCCTTGTCTTTAAACGTGCCATGTTCCCTATCCCACCACTCCTTTAAATTTTCCATGTTCCCACATGTGAACCTTCTGTACGCCTTCTGCTAAGTATCATACTTTTTCTGCTCAACACCCCTTCATACAAATCTACATTTCGAGCTTATTTTAGGGGTATTAGATTGAGAACCAACAGGTTGTTGTAACTTACAACTCACTCACTAATATTATTATTATTATTAATCACATGAGCACTAAATAAATATTGCTAATTGTATCTCTTGTTTGCAGGCTCAAGATCCTTGATTATCTTGTGACACTATCGGTGTGCGATTTTTTTAGGAATTTTTCCTTTTTGTGACATTATTTAACATGTTTGTATATGTTCCTACATTATACTTCTTCTCTACTAAGACATCATTTTATATTATTGTTATCATTGTTTTGTTGCATTAACATTGTTATTGTTATCATGTTTCTTGTTCTTGTTGCTCTTGGTTTACACCACTATTTCTACCATGCATATTTCCCTTTACATGCACAATTTCTTCTTGGTGACCACCACACCATTCATTTTATAGGTTACATAAATATTTCTAGATATTTAGTTATTAGTGTAAAAATTTTATTTTAAGTCGCTCTCTCACATTCTTCATTGTAAATGCCTCAAAAGAGGGGGAAACATATGTGTTTTATTTTATATTTCTAGTAGACACATACATATTTATGGGCATAGACATATGCATGGGCAGACAAAAATTCCTCAAAATTAGACTCAAACACAAAAAATTAGTAAAATCAACAAGGCCTCAAAACCGTACAACCTAGTCAAGTGATTTAATATAAATTGAATTAAATCTAATTTCACAATAACTAATGTAACAAGTGCTATAAAAATGATAATATACATCAATATATAAGTGTTAAGTACTTAACAATGTAAAACTTCTAAGAAAATGAGAGAGATAGATGACTTCGTTTATTCCTGTGTAATTTAAAGGTAGTCGAGACTGTAATGTGTGGTAAAAAATCACCCACAGGAGGAAAAGAGCATTCAAGCACTAGTTTCCATTCTGGGTGCTAGCATTTGTGTGAATATTTAGGATTTACTCTTTTTCTAGGTCTGAGGGTATTCACTCCAAAATCTAATTTTTCACTTTGACTTCATTGTTAGGGTTTTAATAATACCTGTAACCTGTAAAAAACCATAGCTATCTACACAAGCTCATAAACACATTGGGTTTAAATAAAATATGCAATATGTGAAGTCAAATTGACCCTGGTAGTTACCCAAAAAATGATCTTGCAACCGAGTGTTGCACTACATCTCAGACTACATGTAGTTCTATGTGTATGTGTGTAATGATATCCTTAGGTTTTCCCTCATGCAAATGATGCCAAGATAACAGGATATAGATATCTTTGATGCAAATGTGTGTTATGGAATTCAACACTTCCCCTTCCTATGCAGTGTATGCAACCCAAAATGCAGTCCCTTTTGATAGTAATGATAGTGTGTGTTATCCAAATAACTCTTCTAGTTATCTGGATAACTTATATTTTCATCCTGACTCTTGTGTTTTACATTCCAGGTTGCACACACTCAAGATTGTTCTTTTAACACCTTAGCACAGTTGTAGTTCCTCTACACACCCTTGCACACCTTCTTCCTGCACCCACTTTCTCTCCTATCCCATCATGCACTCCTTACACGTACCTCTGTAGACTTACCTTCCAATCAGCTAAGTCCCTGGCATTCCTCTTACGCACTTAAATAGACTCAGTTCCTTTGCGCACCATCTTTTCTTTCTTCCTCCATGTGCCTTCTGTTGGTTGAATTCTCATGTCTTGTTTCCATACTTTCCTTTTGCAAGTATGTATTCCTCCCACATGTGCACCTCCCCTCTATTTCCCTTTCCCACGCTTGCTTCTTTCTCACATGCCTTGCACCCTCCTTTGTGCCCTTCTGTGCCAAGTCATCTTTTGTCAGACTTGAGTGTGCTACACATAACCTATCAGAGCATGCCAACAGGGTGTCAAATTTGGATAGATAACTAGTGTATGACACATGGTGGAAAAAGACAAAACAAATGAACAGTTGGTCATCATTTCATCTAACCCGCACGCGCCACGTGTCTTGTGTGCACCGAAAACTCTAACATCTTCTGACAGCCATATCTTTTGCTACAAAGCTCAGACCGATGCATGCCTGGCCTTGTCAAAAAGCTACTGACACAAGCTACACATTGGACTATTCAAATTCAAATATAGGCAAGATTTTTTAGGCAAAAAATAGGGAAATGTCTTTCATTTCATCAATGCACACATTCAATCGACCTCAACTACTAGATTTCGTTAGATCTTGTCTTCTTCCTTCTTCCACATGCCAAAAAAACATGGGGCAGTATGTATGAAAACCTTGTAGGTGGATTTATAGGCATTTATTGCTAGTTTTTGGTGGTTAAAGTTTTGAATCTGATTTTCCCTCCCTTTCTCCTTCTCTTCTCTCCTTCTTCTTCTATAAATAGTAGAGTTCTGCTTTGTAAAAATATCTCTCCTTGTTGTAACGGCACCATGCTAAAATGGTGCTAACTTCCCATGGTTCTCAGACCTTGGTGTGGTCTCTGCAATGTATTCTCGCCTCCTATCGTGAATGTAAATGATTATGCATCCCTTAAGCAATAAAATCATGTTTTGTGGAACTCTTGTCTTCCCTCTCTCGTTTTCATTGCATCTCACCTCTTTTTTTACGTTCTCTGGAATGTTTTACGTACTCTTGTGATTTCATTCCCACGTTCATGTGTTGTGTACACTGGAAGGTAGAGCCCATGTTTTGATCTGTGGCACACGTCATCCGCCCTCTTCTCCCGCACCCTCTCTGTTTCCTTCACCACTCATGGAGAGAGATCAACCCTTTCCTTCTGGCGTACCGCCTTCCTTAGCTTAGGATTTCCCCTTTCTGCACATCCTTCTATCCCTGGTCCCTTAGCATGTTTAGTCTAGGATTTTCTTTCAACATTAGGATTAACAGTAGTGTTAGAGGTAGGTAGAGGAAATGACCTTCTCCAGAGATCTGTCCCAAGTGCGTAAGGTCCCACAACTTGGGGGCAGTTCCATTTTGGTCTCAGACACCTCGGCCCTTCCAAGATCCAAGATGTGGGTGCACGTCTGAGTAACCAATAGGCACTTTCAATCCGTTTGAGATTTCTATATTTTTGGTGGTCATCCTTTTTAAAGTTAATTACAAAATTAGAACAAGAAGAACCATATAAATACAAAGTTATAAGACCATAAGGAGGGACCAAGCACTAAACACTACTACTACCACCTAAGGTTGCATCCATTCAAGGCTACATTTACATCCATCTAGCTCCATCACAAGGGACAATGTTGGTTCATCTGCATCACACTGCATGGGCGGGAATTTTATTCTATTGCATCCACCATTCTATTACATTTTATACATAGTTATTTTTCGCTACTTTCACAGAGAGTGACTGGCACGAGATCACCTATGGAATGATCACACACACACACATAACTACATCAAGTCTAAGATGTAGTGCAACACTCAGTTAGTAAGTCCACCATTGTGGACATTGATACAGTTCGACCCCTTCATATGCATTTTTATTTTTAGGGATTTGATCCTCGTCTTGGGGTTTTGCATGTGATTCCTTATTACAGCAACATCTAACACAGTTCAATGAAGTTAGTGTGATAAAGAGAGAACACAGGCGAACATCCAGGGACACCTTAGAGGAGGGTTTTAGGATATTTCCATAGACTAGGGCACCCATAACTCATACTAGGGTGCCCATAAGTACCCTAATCCTATTGTAGGTGCCCTAGTTCACCTAGACTACTCATATTTGTACTTCTTAGGACTTCAGAATGGTCATTTCCTCCTCCTATTTCTCCAATCATCTTTGCGACATAGTCTAGCAGGCTTGTCAAATCAACTGAGTTAATTTCCAATCCTACTTATCAATTAGGGTTTCACATTTTTATATACTTAGTTACTTAGGTCACTTTCCTTATTTAGTATAGCTTTCATTTATCTATTGTACTTATTAGATTAACTTCTAAAATATTCACATTTTATTTCATAATGAGTTATGGTAAACCCTACTTATCTAAAGACTCATTCTGGTATGATTGCATGTCATTCACCTTATCCCCAAGGTTATGACATTCAATCAGTGGGAATCCTACTTTTATGCCTACTAAGGTTCTTTGGTCCTAGTTACTAATGCTACTGATTTTACTCCAGTGTGCATACTTAATCTATCCTAATCTAACCGTTGTTATGAACCTAGGGTCTATGCATATATTAATGTAGTTACTACTCATTGTACTTGTCTTAATCCTCTTACAGATCCACCCACTTATATTCCTCCATCCATCACTTCGGTAGATCCTCTCGCTGCTTCTAATGGATATGACATCATTGAGCAACTTAAAAATATGCCCACTAAGATCTCTCTTTATGACTTATTGTGTAATTCACCCACTATGGTAAAATGCTAGAATTTTCTCTTCGTGTTATTCATATTGAAATTGATAACTTTGCCGTGGATTTTACACATCTCAGTTTTGTATACTGTTAGTGAAAATTCACAACACCCCCAAATGAGTTATGGATATTCTTTTCTAAGGAAAATTCATCTGGTTTGATTACACAACATTGATCTTTCCCAAAGCATGGTGAAGGACCTTTGCAAAAATGGGGAAAGAAACAAATCTCCAGAGTTTCTCTATGCCCAGGTTGGTCTCCTCTTCCTCAAACAAGACCTGCCACAAGATATTCTAGAAGGCAGAGAGAAGCTAATATAACCTAATCCTAACTTCCAAGGACCACAAGATAGCATTGAATCAAACAAGGAAAAACAAATCCAACTGACTATCAATGGTGATACATCCACCCAGAAATAAAGTGTTGATTATCTGGTTCCCCAAAATTGCCATGGAATCAAGAAGTAGGTGAAGCAATTGGATTCTGTACATTAATGGATGGAACAAGTGCATCATTTTACCTAAAGATGGATTACACACAGAAAATGAATTTCCAATCCTTCCATGAACATAGCTCCAAAACCTTGAAATGAACATCCAAACATGCACAAATTTTCTGTAATGAAGAGAGGTAAGGAAAGATATGCCCCAAAGAAAATGAGCCAAGATTATGGAAAAATGCATCACAAAACACATTTGAAATATTGCTCAGAATTTACACAGTGGCATCATTTCATGGGTAATTGGGACATAAAAATACCATTATAGAGCTAGGGGACTTAACTGTTCAAAATCCATTTTTGACCATGGGGAAGAATCATAAGGGAGATCAGAGAAGAAGGATGAACAACCTGAAGCTCCAAATGAGCCAAAACGTAGCTCCTTTATCGCTTGAACATAATGAAGGAAATGAGCTTCCAATTTGCTTTTATGGCTTTTGGATCAATTTTAAAAATCTAACCTTTTTCCAACAAGATCCCTACCTTAGCTTTGACTCAGGTCTAAAAAATTGATTGGTTTCCATGGTGGAATCACCATACTTCATTGTAACTTTTGCTTCGCAAAGCAAGAAAGAGGCCCATACTTCATTAACTTTTGGTGGTTGGGGTCGCTTTCTGGGACAATTTTCTGGCCATGCTTGGGAATGTTTTCCCATATTTTATCCTACAAAACTCCATCAAAATTTAGACAATAGAAGTTTCCATCGTGTGGCTTATGCATTGACTATTCAACTAACTCTACCCCCATTGAGGACACAAAGGCATCGTGAAAATTTGCAAGCTCTAGATCAAAAGATATGGCCTTCTGAAGATTTAGGGTAAACAGTTGGCAAAAATCGGGTCAGCGGGCCAAAACTTTGTTGAACTTTTTCCCTTTTCACAAAATTGGGAAATTTTCCTCAAAATTCTCTGCCTTGGCCCCACCACTCTGATGACACATGGCACTTCCTAACATTGGTCACTTCCTTCAAAATAACATTCTGCCCCTTTCGTCCATAAAGGGAAAATTTTCCTAAGGTCCCCCATCTAGCCTTTGACCTCCGCTGCTGACCATTGGACACCTGGCACCATTTTGATTGGTCGACAATGGAGATGCGGTCCAAATGTTTCAGCCTTTCTATTTAGGTTGGTCTTTGGAGAAAAAACTAAAACATGTGGTCTCTTCCGACCCCCTGACTCCATACTTAGTTGGCTTGGACCCTGTGGCGCATTATGATTGGTGCGGGGCCTTAACCAATTTTTCTCCATTCTTCCTTCTTGCGGGCTCGCGGGCGAACTTTTTACCTCTTGATTTTTTTAGCCAAAAGGCTAAGTGTCAAATTTCTCTCCATGCCTCCACCAAATGGACCAATGGATTTAAGATGGCAAAAATTCTTCCCTTGCTCCGTCGAGCTCGAGGTTTCTTTAGCACAAGATTTCTCCTTGACCTCTCGCGGGCCTCTATCACTTATTGGGAAAATTTTTGACAATTTGCTAGGACTCCGAATGATTTTTCTCGGGTTCCTTCTATGTGAGGTCATGGAGTTATGATCCAATTCTTTACCTTTCTGGAAAGGTGAAAAAATTATCTATTTAATGAAGCCATACCCAAAAAAAATTGAGTGCCTGAAGCATGCAAAAAATCCATTTTAAGTACCAGCAAAGGAAAAGGAGAAGTAGTTAACCAAAATAAGCATGGGCTTATTTTGGATAACAATTTTGGCGACTCAACGGGGTCATCTACCTACTAGATGAACATGATCAGCTGCCTCTGAAGCATCCATTGGGCATGGAGTCATGAGTGATAGCCTTATAACTATACCTTCACTTGGAAAAATTCCCTTTAGGCCTCTTGGAAACCACTGAAACTTAAAGTTGAACTTCACCAAAAGCCAACTGAATGCTTTTACTATGCAAGAGAAATAAAACAGCCTTCACCAAAAACTATGAGCAATACAAACTTATATACAAAAAAATCATACATGTCTCAATATGGAACATGCAGAGTGTGTTAAAGCACTTCTTCTGCTGAAAAAAAACCTACCTACACTACTCTAACCAAGAGCAAAGGGAGCTCAAACAAAGCCTACAACTGGCAGGGAGAAATAGCTTCCCTTCCTCAAAAATGGTAGCCATGCAACTAATTTGGCACTGAACATGGCTGGTTGGATGAGTGAAAAACTGATAATAAGCCAGTCCTCCACCCAAATCATCAAGGTATCAATGTTAATGGAAAATACCTCCTTAAGCTGACTTGCATTAGACTTCTAGAGGTGTTGATGATGACCCTTGGTACTTTGATGCTCATCCTCATGCCCTGAAGTAGGCATGACTGGTTTTGGTTTCTCCTTTGGCTCCAATGAAGCCAAGTACCTGATTGGGCATGGTCTGATCCTTTGGATGTACCCATTTATCTAAAATTAAACTCCACAAATGGAGTCTTCTTGTGGACCTTTTTGGGTGAATGGTGTGAGAGAGATGATGACATCCTCCTACCTTTTCTCCTTCCTCCTCCCATGAAGAACATGGAAGATCGAGGTCTTCTAATCTTGGTTCCAAAGGGTTGTTATGAAGTGTAGGTTGATGTTCCTGAATTTTCTCCTCCATGGCAGGAGGCTCATGTGCTTGGGATGTTGAAGATGGAGGAGAAAATGATGTGATCTCCTCGAGATCCTCTCTATCAAGACAATCCTCCAAGTCAAATAGATAATTTTCCTCCTTGTTATCTTGTTGCGTGTCAAATCAACCTCCTAATCATGGTGTCCTTCGAATATGTAATTTTCTCACCATGGTTCCCCTCATCTTCAAACATGATGGGTTTGAAATCTCAAACTCTTCTTTGACATTAGAGCTTGAAGGGGATGAAGTGGGAGGAAGAAACTCTGAAGGTTCTTTTGCCCATTGGCTCCTGCTCTGGCACTTAGATTGTTTCTCTCCTTCCATGGCTGATGGTGCAAGTTCAATTGGAACATTCTTTTGTGCCAACATAGACACTACATTTTAAGAGAACTGATTACTGATCTTCTTCTTCTTGTTCTTGTTCTCCTCTACTACAAACTTAGCCTCAACCACCACTTGCGGTTCTTCAATCCTGACCTCCTCTATTGGCTTGACCATCAAGGGGATCTTTGTAAACCCAAATTTGGCAGCCCAACTCTTCAAGTTGTCTGTTATTTTATCTCTATTGGGCTCCACTTCTTGTTGTTCTCCTTGACTGGATTCTTGAGTATCTTCCCAACATGGACTTGGGAAAGTAAGAGGAGTGACAAGTTGGGGTTCAACCAGCTTTACAATTTTTTTTGGTGGGGAGGGAGGTGGAAATTTCTTGTTTTTTTGGAGGGGATGACTATTTGGAAGGGAAAAGGAAAGAAGAACTAAGATGGGGTGGAAGACTAGGGAATGGAGAAATGAAATCAACACTTGAGGCAGCAACTGGGAAGCTTGGAAAGTGGACCTTTGGTTGAGATGGTGTTGTTGGAGAAAGAGAAAAAGAAAAGCTATGAGATGGTGTACTTACCCATTGACAAGGTTTTCTCGACTCCAACTCATAAGCCTCTATCTCTTAAGTCTATTGTGCAAGTTGGGGCAACATCTCCACCATGAAGTCTAGCTTCTCCTGAGGGCTGAAGTGTCTTGTAAAAGGGCCAACCCATGGACAAGGTGCCCTACAACCAATTTTGAAAGCCTTCATTTGATATTTTTCTCTTGATTACACCATGCCAATCTCTATTTTTTGGATCTTCTCCAACAGATCAGCATCTTGCATTTGATTGTCTTCATTGTTAGCATACCCCTACTCTTGGATAAGCTCCATAGCCAAACTAATTTTGGCACTACTGCTCATAGGGGTAACCATGCTGATTTTGGATTTGCTCAAAATGTTGATTTGAAGGATTTGTAAAGCTTATTGGAGTTGGAATGTGTTGTTGCTGTTGTAGATGTGAATTCCATGGTGGAAATGAATTCATGATTGCACAACTTCATGGAATGGGAGAATAATGAAAGAATATGGAAGAAGAAAATGGATGAAATGAAAGTGGAATGGATGGAAATAGGTATGTAACTTAGAGAATGAGTTGTTTACCAGATGGAGTTGTCAGATGTGCAAATTGAAGCTTCTAATAAGCTGGAAATCTGCAACAAGTGCACATCAATCTTGTTGTAATGAAGTGGATACCTCTAAGGTCCCACCGGGTGTGCCAAAACTATTATTGCAAATTCACAACACCCCCAAATGAGTTATGGATCTACTTTTCTAAGGAAAAGTCATTTTGTGTGATTACATAACATTGAGCTTTCCCCAAAGTGTGGGACCTTTGCAAATGTGGGAAATCTCTCCAGAGAAGGCTGGTTCCTCTTCCTAAACTACCTGCCACAAGGTATTCCAATGTAGGCAAGCTAAATATAACCTAATCTAACATTCCAAGGAGACCAAGGAGAGGAAGAAAACAAGGAAAAATAGAGCCTACACTAAAACGGTGATACACCAGAGAAGGAAAGTGTTGATTATTCTATCAAAACTGCCATGGAACGAGAAGAGGTGAGCAATGGAGATGAGGGAGGTCAGACAAGTGCATCACAGACCAAAGATGGATTTCACACAAATTATGTGCCAAAACTCCATAAAAACAACTCTAAAATCTACAATGAACATCCAAACATGCACAAATACCTTGTAATGAATAGCGGTAATGAAAACAACAAAGAAAACGAGCCAAGGATGGACAAATGCTTCACAAAACACATTTTTTATTGCTCTTAGAAGGTGCACAGACCATTACATTTCTAGAATAGAGGCACAAATGCATTTTCCAGGATGTGGAATAAGGTTCGCTACTCAAAATTGGTGTCAAGAAACAAATTTGACATAGTTTCTCTATGCCCAGAATGTATCTCCCTGCAAATGAGAAGTGTTACAGTATATATAGAAGGAAAAGAGAGAGAAGAGTGGAAAAGTCACATCCTACTCCAACCACCATGAGATACGCATTGAATCCTACCTTGAAATCTCAACCACTTGAATATCAATGCCTTCTACAAATCTGCCCACAATATGTCGTTTTTGGTTCCCCAGCGAATCGAATCGAATAAGATTTGGTAGTTGAAGAGATTGGATTCTATGTTAATGGAATGGAAGAATTTTCTATTGTTCTTACCTACTGAAGGCCTATAAAAAATGAATTTTTAATCCTTCCATGGTGTAGAGGACATTAAGATGCTTCCAACAGTGTCAAATTTGCTATATTTCGAGCCCTAAGTCGAAAGATATGCCCCTTTGAAGTTTTACATCAATTTTGTACAAATAGGTGGGAAAACAATTTGAAAAATGGGTCCCCCTTTATTATTGGGACACGTGGTGGCTAGATTGGGACAAAAATCGGGTTTGCAGGCTCAGAACTTAACTTTTCTCCTTTTTCGTGAAAATCACAAAATCCAGAAAACTCTCGCATGGCCCCGAAGCTCCACATGCGACACATGGCTCCTTTTGGTTAGCTGGGAAATGTGCTTCCATATTTACTTTTATTGCCTTTTGGACGAAAGGAAAACTTTCACTTTTTTCCCTCGACTGCCATGCCTTGGCTTTGACTTGGGTCTATATGTTGACTTTTTCCCACTTGGGTGGAGTTGCATAGGTCTTTTTATAACCTTTACCCCTTTTGAGGAAAAGCGCACAAAACTAACCTTTTCCCCGACTGCCCCACTTTCCCTTGGGACACGTGTCACTCTTGAACTTGCTTGGGAACCTTCTCTCTATTTGACCCTCGAATCAATGCTATTGAGACACTTGGCAACCTCCACCAACCTGGCTTATGCATTGAATATTCAACTAACTTTTTCCCCTTTGAGGACACGTGGAGGCACTGTAGACACCAAATTTGGGTCTTACGACACCCTGTGCCCCGCATCTCGTCTTGTGACCTAACCCTACCTCACCACCTAAACCTTACACACTTAATTATTTATTAATTACCTTATAATTAATAAATCCACATCTCCAACCCTGCCACCTCACCTCGCCACATCACCATGACCTAGCCCTAACCCTAAAGTAACCTAATTAAGACCTATAACTTGGTCCAGATCCACACCCATGACTCATCACCCCTCACCCACAAAAAAATGAACCTAATAATGACTTGACCAAGCCCACAACCGACCCCTTGGGAGAAAAGGAGGGAAAGTTGGCTATTTTACTAAAAATAGCCAACTTTGACCTAACCGACATTGGTCCCTACTAGACCGGTGTCGGATAGGTAACCACCAATAGTTCCCTATAAATGGCCTCCCCCAGCAAAAACCAAAGGAGGGGAATTAATTTTGGGCAAGCATCCGAATTCATTTTACAGAGAGGAGTATTGAGCCCAAGACTGTAACTGAGCAACTAGATCACTGTCACACTCATCCAAACATTGGGAGAGTCAGAGGATAGCTTCATCAGCTCACTTTCTGATTGTCGGATCATCCCAACTGAGCCTTTCCTTCTCCATTGCATTCCTTGGACCTACATCCACATTAGAAACTAGTAAGTAGTCTCTTTTATTATCTTGTATGCTTCTAGACACTACTTTGTGAACTTTTGATTCATAGTGATTATAAGCTCACTCCTAGATCTACCACCCGGTAGCACCCTGCACCTAACCTTCATTCATCCATCTCTATATTGCCCCAAATATAGATTTCTCACTCTCTGAGTCTTCTCTATCACCCTACTACTCCCCTCAACCATCTACCAACCTTTTGAGCCCCATAACCACCTTACAACCAACCTCCATTTAAAAAATTCTAAACCACTACCCCTACTAATATCGGGTATCCCCTACCTGGTACCGGTTTTATAACCGTGGTTAGATTATCCATTAACCAGCATCGGTCAATGTGACTTATTACCAAAAAACCAACCTTTCACCTATTTACCTCTAAACAATCCCATTATCCAGCCTTATCTACCCCTGTAACTTGATTTCAATGTATCAATAACCAGTGACCAAGAAAACAACATGACATTTTATTATTGGTAGTTTAGTCTCTATTTCTTTTAGTAACGACGTACCTAAATCATGATTTTGTAATAGCTTATTTATTATCATTTGCATTAATTTGTAGTAAAAGGGAACTGACCACCTTCGAAAGGAAGTCTAATATTTCCTAGGCTCAAGGCAGTTCCCTCACTTGTTGTTTAACAAAAATCTGGTGGTCTTGCATTCTTATTTACAGGTAGTCCTTCCCAGACAAAAAGGAGCTCTTCACAATCAGTCTGATCTCTCTACGATACGTGCACACCTTCCCAACAATCAACAGGTATTCCTCCTATCCCTAACCCTTATATGTTTCTCAAGAGAATGAAAAGATAGAAATAACTCTATTCTGGGATAAAAATTCTGTGTGAAACATTTTGGCACGCCCGATGGGACCCTTCTCGGGTTGCTTTCTTTCTTGCTTGTTTTCATAAAGGGAGCACACTTGTTTTTTTCTTCTAAATATTCACAAAATATTTTGTCATTTTGGTAAAAGAACTTGTCTTTCTTTCGCATCTTTGCATTAGTGAAAGTCATCTTCTTAACCTCTTCTCTTTCTTTGCTTCATCCAATATCATTTTCAATTTGGGTTTAAAACACGTGCATCACATTCTTGCTTGTTGTCTTTAATTCTAGTGAACATAGATTAAGTAACAGGTCATACACGTGGGGGTGATATCCATGGTATTGATGAGAAATTAATCTTACTCTCACTGCAAAACACATACCAAATCACATCATAAGCTACACAACATCTCAAACATCCCCCCTTCCTGCGGTATTCCTTCGCCCGATTGAGGTAGCCTTACAAGCCGAAACAAACTTGACATCTCCCTTAGGTCTTTTATTTAGGATTGACATCATCTTGCATCTAAGGCATAAGCCCAAAGTGATTAAAACTAATCCTAGAGTTAGTCTCTTGATTTTCTTGTGCATCTTACTTGTTTTTTATTTCTCTTTCAGTTCTGTTTCTCTGTTATAGCCTGTCTCAGTGATCACTTCAGACAATTTGGTGGGTATACTAAGCCTTGTTATCCCCAAACCAGCAGCCTCTATTGTTCTCTCTTTGCCTTCACAGCGATCGACACCGGTCCTCTTCTACCAACATCAGTTACACTGACTGACACTGGCTACCGTATTACCGACATCGGTTACTAGACCGATATCAGTTACTGTGTTTCACAGTTCCTAACAAACTAGCAACATACCAATTCCAACATTTTGTTGTTGTTTTTGTTCCTAATTGATTAATTCCCTATTCTATCTTCTTGTCCATGGTTGTTATCACCCGGCAACAAGCCACAGCCATGGTTTCACATGCTTGTTCTGTGTCTTTGCTTGAGTCACCCCCTTCGCATCCTATGGAGACCAGTGCTTTTCCCAAGATCCCTGTAGGAGATCCGGACTTTGCCAAATTTTTAGATGTTAATCCTAGCGTTGTATAGTATTATTTTTCTCATACCCCTCACCATACACCCGATGGTTAGCTCCTCTCTGGTATGCCTATTGGTATAGCCGCTCACTTAGCCCCTTCCCCACCTAATAACTCTGCCTCACCATCTTCATCCTTAGCCCCGTCTCCCAGCTCAGTGGCTTCGGTGGTTCATACTACACCAATTGGCCTTCCTTTGGTTAATCTGGGGCCCCACATATCACTACCGTCCACTTCCCCTACCTCATCCCTCCCGCAGATTGCCTCTTTCATAACTCACTCTCTACCATATATCCACTCGAGCTTTCCCTCTTAGGCGATGCCCACCTTTTCATTTCCGCAGACTCATCTGGTGGCCTCAACATCTTATATAGGACACCCTTATTCAGCCATCCCAACACATTCCTCATCATTACCTTATCAACATTCAACCCCACCATTGTCTAGTAGCAGCTCTTGGCCCAATCCTCCTCCATTTACGACGACAGCACCATCATCTGACCCAACCAATGATTTAATCAAACAGATGATGGACAAGATGCAAAATCTTGAGGCTTCTGTTTCAAGAAGCCGTAACACCCTGACATATGAGAAATTTTTTCGGGAGCCTATTCATCCTTCTGTCCCCCTTCATACATATCCTCCTCAATGGGAATTACTGAAATTTACTCGCTTTAGTAGTAAGAAGGACCCTCAACAACACTTGCGATCATTTAGACATGTCTGCTATCTGATTGCTCATGACGATGCCTTACTACTCCGTACCTTCCCCATGTCCTTATCAGGACCTGCCTTGGAGTGGTACAGTGCTTTAGCCCAACACTCAATCTTCTCCTTTAACCAGTTAGCCCAATCTTTCTTGGATCACTTCTCCATCAATATTGCCAAGAAAGTATCCATTACCAATCTCTGTCATCCGACAATTTGAAGATGAGTCTATCACAGATTTCGTTGGACGATGGTGGGGCCTCATCAACCAACTTACTTATGCCTTACCTCAGGCTGAGCTCATCGAACTCTTTACGCGGGCCTGCGCTAAACAAATTTCTCCCACCCTCCAAATTCAAACTTTCTGCACCTTTGATGAGGCCTTTACTATGGCTCGGAAACTAGAGATTCGAGGCTTAGAGGAGGAGAAATTGAAGTTGTGCAACAAAAACTCAAATTTCCGAACACAAGACTCCACCAACAAACCCAACACCACCAACTCTCACACATCGGCTGCTTCGAAATCAAAAGGAGCCGTACACGCAGTGACAGTTAAATCTCAAGCACCATCTAATACCCAGCCGAAACCCACCTATAGGTATAAAGCCGGTCCCATTAAGTACACCCCCTTAGGAGAAACTTATGATGTGATCTTGGAAAAATTGCTTAAAGTAGGATTTCTCACCTTTCCTCCTATTAAACCTCACTCCGGGTTTGATTCCACCCGCTCTATACCTCTTGGTATAAAGAAAATGACTTCTGTAACTTCCATTGCATGAAGGGACAACCACGAAAACTGCAAGATGTTGAAAAACATAGTGCAGGAAATGGTTGATGCAGGGGATATAACCCTCGATAATCCTAATGCCCCTACTAATCAAAATTTAAAAATATTCAACAAACCATTTCTAAACCATTCATCTAACAGTAACATAAACCAAGAAACCTCAGATGAGAAGAAGATTGTGCATGAGATCCATGCGGTTTTCAACTCCTAACCAAAGGCTTCCATCAAGGAAATTCTGAATCAAACCTCTTCACCAACGCAGGGGTCATTGCCCCCTTCTCCTTCATCAGGACAAGAGGAAAACTCCGTTAATCCTTTACCCATAAAGGAATCAACCACCCAGAGTTCTCTTCTCACAGAAGAGCCTTCTTACACCACATCACTGCAAGACTATGAGCGGATGTTATCCAACCTATCTATTTCCCAAACATCTCCTCCCACCACTCTTACTGCAAAAGAAGAAGGATCGCCACTTTTTCTGTCATCCTTAGAGGAGAAACCCCTCGAGCCTACATCACCAAACTCCTTGACCATGACGGATCCTCTAGAACATGCCCTCCTCCCTATCAGTTCTTCATTGCCTAAATCTTTCCACTGACCGGTTGACCTCTTAACAGCCACTGATACAGCACCTCATTCACCCCCTATATCACACCCACAGTGGACTGGAATCACAACCCACTTCTCTTCCATACCAAAATTCCCATCCACACGTGAAGATTGTCATCCCCAAGAAGATAGACGAGTCTTATGGGAACGTTTGAGTACACAATGCTCTACTCAAATGCAGATGACTAATCCAGACACCTCTACCATATGCCCGAAGTTTTTACAAAAGCTCAAAATGCCTATGTCCTCACCTTCACCCCCTCATCTCTACCGAATACCTCATCCACCTCTATCAACCTAACCAAACCTTCCCCTACGCTTGGGACTTCACCAATACCCAGCCTGACACACCCACCTAAACGGTTAGATTTATCCAAAAATAAAGCCATCAATCCACCTAGGAAACAGACCCAATCTCCTCGAGTCCAATTTGTGCCTCCGCCACAACTAAAACCCTCACCCCCGATCACACCAGTATATCAGGCACTGTTTCAACCCTTGCCGTCACACCTACCTTCTATATTGGGGCCTCACCCCTCCACCTTGCCTCAATACACCATGCCTCCCACATCTTCTTTAACACGACCTGCACCTTTTGCACCCATACAGAAATCCACGGGTGTCTCAACACCATCCCCCCAAGTATCCTTCCTACCTACCAACCCTAAGCAAACTCGATCATCAAAGGACTTGTTTGTTATCACTCCTCTTTCCCTATGATTGTTTCCTGACACCACGTCATTTGTGGCCTCATCATCTAACCAGCTAAACATGGCTTCTGCGCAGAAAAAGCCACGCCTAGTTAAACCCAATCATCAAAATCCCTTACCTAAACCACCACCCGTACGAACCACTCGTACCCGACCATTACCAAAACAATCAATAATCTCACCCACTCAATCAATAGCCTCATCTTCATCTGAATTTGACCCGCTCAAAGGATCTTACGCCAAGATCCTTGATATGTTGGTAGGGGATGCGACCATTTCCCTACCCCCACTTAGACCCTATGATCCATCTAAACCTCGACCTATAGGTTATGATGAATCTAAAATATGTGCCTACCACCACACACCAGGACACAATGTAGAAGGATGCAAAGCTTTGAAATCCATCCTTCACCAGTTGCCTATCTCGGATGGAAAATCTAAGAAAGACAACTTATGGAGGGAAAATCCCTTAGCTTCGATCCCTTCTCCTATACCACATGTCCCCACCTCACCAAAATCTATCATCATTGCAACCCCACCTCTCGAGAATAATGACTTATCCCTACCATCTTCCTCATCTCGTATTCACGAGATCAACATGATTAGCATTGCTACTCGAGGTCAGAAAAAACAATGGAAAAGCTAAAGAGAGCACACCTGTGACCTCTCTTTCTCCTTCTGCCATCCTGATCGCACCACCACCTAAAGTGGTTATTCATGGACCTACCTATCTAGTCTCTGATGGAGTTTCCCATCGCACCATGATCAAACAACTTCACCAATCTCCTGTAAAAATGAAACTCTATGATCTCATTCAAACATATGAATCTCATCGACAAGCTCTAATTGAGATCCTCCAAGGGATAGAGGTCCTACCTAACGAAACCTTTCCCGTCACCTCCATCTTAACACCCAACCACGTCGCTTCTCTCATCAAACAACCTACCTCCACAACACCTCTGTCCCTGTATAGCAAGCCGCTGCTATCAGTTTTTCCGAAGAAGAAATTGTCGTCTTTGGTGCAGAAGATCTTGACCCCGCTCTTTTCATTTTGGCTTACGTGCAAGACATCTGGGTACATCATGTTATGATCGACGGGGGTGCTAGCCTAAACATCATCTCTTCCAAAGCCTTCCAACAGATGAATATCCCTCCTAGCTGCATGTGTGCCAACCCCACCATGTTGCGTTCATTCAATGATGCTATTACTTCTACCCTAGGCACCTTGATCCTTAACATTCGTGTAGGGCCATGTACCTTGCCTGAAATCTTCTATGTCCTTGAGGGAGAGTTCCAATACAACATGTTGTTAGGCCGCCCTTGGATCCGGGCTATGGGATGCGTTCCCTCCACCTTACATAGATGCATAAAATTTGAGTATGAGGGGAAGTCATACACCATCACAGCTGATGCTCCCCCCTTCAAAACTTGCAATATGTTATACCACCCTAATGATGTGCTTGTACCAGTCAAGGCACCTATTGATCTAACCCAACCATCTATTTCAACCACGCCTCAACCATCCACCTTAGCCGCACCCAAACCTTCGACAAATGAAACCGCTAATGCGAATATCTCTTCCTTCCCCGCAGACAACATCCCAACCTCAGATCCTTGGGTAGGTTTTTTTCAACACCTTATGTTGGGGGAGTACCACCTATACAACGTTAGCACCTTCCATACCCCACAAGAGTATGGACAGTTACATGCGCATCCTACCTACGACCATCATGTGGGGGAGGTGATCTCCTACGGACCACCTAATTGCCACACCAACCTAACGTATGGGGGTGTCGATGCATCCTCTGTCACCCCTGAACCTTCCCTTGGTGTGGTTCCCTTCCAATCTGATTTTCAATATCTAACCAACCGTCATTTCACCACCTTCCTGACTCGCTGTGCTTGGAAAGGTTTTGGTTTTGGTCTTTATGAACAGGGCCGACATACGATCATTCCCATGACTACACACAAACACAAAGATCGTAGTGGTCTTGGATTTTCTGAACCACCTACACCAAAGAAACCTCGTGTCAATTGTATCCAGGAAGATGACGAAGTCACCCCTTCCAAACCATCATCGCCCATTTTGTCATCTTCACCCACGGAGTTGATAGACCCGGAATCTATCCCTCCTAACTTTTTTTTTGTGAATGCTATCTTCCTAGGTCCTCTCACTTATCAACGCGATGGTGAAGACCCATCTTCTCTCCCCCTTTTGTATCCAGACATGATCGAAGAAGACTCGCCTTTGATTAATGTTGTGGAGTGCCAGGATGATGACTCCATCCTCACCTACCTTGGTACGGACGACTCTTATATTCAACGCACCTTACCATCTGAAACCCAAACCATGTTGAATGAGTCAACTATAGAAATCAACATCCACATGGAGGATGATCCTCACATTGTAAAGATCAGACAATCTCTCGACGCATCAGAACAAGCCGCCTTCACTACCTTCCTCCATGCCCACAATCAAGCTTTCACTTGGTCTTACGCCGACATGCCAAGAATCAATCCTGACATTGCTATCCATAACATCACTCTGAAACCAGACTCCAAACCAGTTAAACAGAAACTGAGAAAAATGCATCCACGCATTGCCCTCTTGGTTAAAGAAGAGCTTCAATGACTCCTTTCTGTTTCTTTCATCTTACCTATTGACTATCCTTAATGGATTTCTAATGTCGTACCTGTCACTAAAGCAACAGGGGGACTTTGGATATGTACAGATTTTTGAGGACCTTAACCTCGCTTGCCCAAAGGATGACTTCCCCCTACCTAGCATTGATCAACTTGTTGATCTCACTACGGGCCATGAGATGCTTTCTCTCATGGATGGTTTCTCGGGATACAATCAAATTTTAGTAGCCCCGGCCGATCAACATAAAACCACCTTCATTACCCCCTGGGGGACCTTCTGCTATTGTGTCATGCCATTTGGCCTTAAGAATGCTGGTGCGACCTATCAGCGGGCTATGAATTACATTTTTCATGACATTATGCACACTATCCTCGAGGATTATGTCGATGATCTTCTTGGAAAATCCAAACATCGCAGTGAACATCTCGATGTTTTAACCATTATTTTTGATCACCTGTTACAATACTGTGTTCATCTTCAACCAAAGAAATGTGTCTTTGGCATCCTTTCGGGAAAAATCCTTGGCTTTATCATCTCTTTACGTGGCATTGAGGTCGACCCAGCTAAATTCAAAGCTATCTTAGAAATGCCCCCACCCACTAACCTAAAACAATTTCGTAGTGTTCAGGGAAAACTCTAATCTATCTGATGTTTCATCTCACAACTCTCGGATCGATGTCAACCTTTCCATCATCTCCTTAAAAAGGACATTGTCTTTCAATGGAGCAAGGAGTGCCACCAAGCCTTTGAGGCTCTTAAAGCTTATCTCTTGCAGCCACCCGTGCTTATCCCACCTCAAGACGATCACCCTTTCTACCTTTACCTTTTTGCCACTGACCATGCTGTAGGAGCCATGCTCACACATCGTGACTCTAAGCATCAAGAGCAAGCAATTTATTACATAATCCATACTCATGTGGATTACAAGACTAGGTATACACATGTAGAAAATTTGTGCCTAGCCCTATCATTCGTGGCCACCAAAATCTGACATTACCTCCTGAATCACAAAAATTTTGTCATCACCAACGCTGACCCCATACATTATATGTATGCCAAACCTCATCTAAACCAATGCATCGCCCGATGGCTTATGCTCCTCGCCAACCTTGACCTTGAGTTTTTACACTAGAAATTAGTCAAAGGACAAACTATCGTGGATCGACTCGTGGAAGCCCCTTTACCTAGAGAACAATTTACCAATTTTACTTTCCCTAATGAACTCATCGCAACCCTTTTGCTCAGTGATGCGTCTTATCCGATGACCCTCTTCTTCGATGGATCTAAATGTTAGTGCGGCAGAGGGGTGGGAATTGTTCTCATTCCTCTTGATGGTGAACCTATGCCTCTTTCATTTAGGCTCGATTTCCCCTACACTAACAATACAGCAGAATACGAGGCCCTTGTTTTGGGTCTCCATGTTGCGTTACACTTAGGTGTGAAGTCTATTAACATTTTCGGTGACTCTCGATTGGTAGTAAATCAAGTTACTAGCATCTACTAATGTAAAAATGAGGAACTTCAAAAGTACAAACATTATGTGGATTCACTTTTGACCTTATTTACTCATTATTCTATCCAAACCGTTCCACGCTCAACTAATAAATTTGTGGATACTATGGCTTGCTTGGCCTCGCAAATTCCTGCCTCACCAACTAACTCTGACATATTTGTCTTGGTCCAACAACACTTTTCCCCATCTTACTTAGTCCCAAATTTTTGTACGGTAAATAATGTATCTGCTGATTCGCAAGATACCTGGTATCACCAATTTCATGACTACCTTACAACCTCTGTTCTCCCACCCGACCTTACTAGTAATGGCAAACGCACTTTTCTTAAAAGTGTTTCTCGCTATGTCGCCATGGGGGGACTCCTCTATAAACGTGGCTTCGATGGTATCCTCCTTCGACGTCTAACCGGCGCTGAAGTCACCCATACCATCCAACAAGTCCATGACAGAATTTTTTGTGGGCACTTTAGTGGCCTTGCCGTGGCCAAGCGGATCCTTTGCCTAGGATATTATTGGCCTACTCTTAATAAAGACTACTGCGAATACCTTAAGCGTTGTGTTATGTGTCAACAGCATGCCAACCTTCAACATACTCCCAACCACCCGTTACAGGTCGCATGAGATCTTTGGCCTTTCTCACAATGGGGTTTAGACCTTATTGGTGAGATTCACCCACCTTCTTCGCAGCGTCATCATTGGATCATCACGGCAACTGAATATTACACTAAATGGGTGGAGGCCATTCCACTCATTTCAACCAAAAAAGATAAAATCGTTGAGTTCATCAATCATCACATTATTTGTCATTTTGGTGTTCCTCATCGCCTGATAACAGATAATGGAAAATATTTCAAAAATAAGCTATTACGAGCCCTTTGTGACAACTTTGGTATCAAACTTAGCTTCTCGTCACCATACTATCCACAAGCAAATGGTCAAGCTGAATCTTCTAACAAAACCTTAACCAAAATTCTCATGAAAGTCATTAACAATTCTAGGAAAAACTGGCATGATCGCATCCTCTTTGCCCTTTGGGATTATCGTACCATCATTCGTACTTCCACTAATGCCACACCATTTTCTTTGGTGTATGGTAACAAGGTTGTCTTGCCTCTCGAAATACAAATCCCTTCCCTCAGAATATCTCTCCAGGATATTCTCACCAATGATGACTTCTGCCAAGAGCGGTTAGCCCAATTAGAGCTTCTTGACGAGCGCCATCTTACAGCTCTTGACCACCTTCAACTTTATCAAAAGTGCATCAAGTGTGCTTATGATAAGCGAATTCATGAGCGTACCTTTAAAATTGGTGATCTTTTCCTCAAAGAGAATCAACACGTAACCAAACTAGAAAAGAGTAAACGTGGAAAATTTTCTCCTAATTGGATTGGGCCTTACATTATCACTCACACTTATGGATCAAGTACTTATCGTTTAGCTTCACTTAATGGTAAACCTGAGCCTTAACCCCTTAATGCTTTACATCTCCGACCATTCTACTGTTGAATTTGGTGTTACATCACTTCTTATCTACCTTGCACTCATCCCTTGAGCTCATTTACCACCTCATACACCTTGTTTCGTGCATCTCAAAGTAGAATCAAACTCACGTGGTTTGATCATCACCTCCTCTTAAAGATGCCTTCCCCTTTTTAGTCTAGTCCATGACTTAAAAGTATCAAAATAACAAGTTCTCAATTATACAATTCTGGGATATTCTTGAGTCAAACTTCCTGCAAAACTAGATGCTTCATGCCAAACAAACATTTAGACCTCTAAGCTATAAACTAGGCTGCTCCCTCGAAGGACAGCTATGTGCAAAAGCTGCATCTGCTACTATAAGTAGATTGCTCCCTTAAAGGACAGCTATACAAAGTTAGCCTCTATCAGAAGCTTCTCGCATTGATCAGCTTCGTGAAGACCTCAAGAACAACAAAATGCATATCCCATATAGACTTCCCGCATCAATCAGTCTATATCCAGAAAAATAAAAGCAGTATTCAAAATCACTTTTGAGTCATGAACTTGTCTATTTAGGTTTGGTTCTCTTTCGTCAGAATAATCACCTTATAACAAGTTCTCTGTGCCCCAGCTATACCATCCACCTCATCTCACCATTCTTCAAAAACAACAAAACTCAAGGGACGTGACGTATATCTGATATATTGTGATTATACAACTCTTTTCACTTATCGACTTCTCACCTATGCATGGTACCTAGGGATTCAAGCTCATCCTAGAATAATACGTGGTTTGTTTAGCTCTTTCCAACTATGGGAAACTTTTGCCTCTTTTTCCCAAATCTAGGATTATGTGTTGACCTTAATCAAGACACGATTTCCTATGCTTGTGTAAGCTAACCCTCGCTTCCCCTATACCCACACCAACACCAACAACATTACCCTACCAACATCAAACTTTTACCAACCAACAAATTGCATAACCACAACCAAATTGCCTGAATTCACCTCTCCCTGGTCCTAAGGGAGAACTACATCGGTCTGAGGCCCCTCCTTGCTTTGTGTAATGGGCTATGTAGGCAGCACTTAGGAGACATGGGGTCTCCCAAGGTTAGCTCGACCATCCCCTACCATAACCTATCATGTGTTGTGTTTTCCTTAAAAATAAAAATATTTTCGCGTATTTAAATTGATAACACTCACCTTTTTCCTTTATCAATCCAAACATTCAAAACACAAACATTCTTATTATTATCATAACTCAAATCAACATACATATTCAGTTTTATTTAGATGTTAAACAAATACATCTTCTCTATTATCGACGCGCAAATTCGCAATGTGAAAATGACATGCCACTTTTTTCTTTTTATAGGTTTTGATCTCTAACCGATATCAGTTAGGTCATGCCCTAGAAGACCGATATCGGTCACCCCTAACCGATATCGGTTACCCGCTTATTTTAACCTAACTCCTGCCCTTATCCACAAATCTCCATTTTTCACCACATCGCCTACCCCTGGCTTTGCTAAATAGCCTTATTTTGAATTCATCGGCCCAACCCAAGCCCGTAAATGGGGAGGAAAACAAAGTAACAAGGCCCATGATATGGTTTGAACTGTGTTTCATGTATTAGTTGTAATAATGGTGGCAAGTAGTAATTATAATATAGAGTAAATTTTAATTACTATATATAGTAATATGCAAAAAATGAATAGTAGTTTTGGTTGTAGTGAGAGTGGTTGAAATTGGAGCTCTGAGCAGTGAGGATGCCACGTGCTAGAGCATAAATTCAGATGATATTTAAGAGAGTGGTGGTGGTCATGGCTACGTAGATGACTGAGGAGCTGGTAGGTATGAACAAATTTGGATTTTTTTTGTCAAATATGCTTGTTTTTACCAATTTTAGTAAAATTTGAAATTTTGTATAATTATGTGTTTCTGACCAAGATGGAAGCAGACAAGGTGTTTCTATCCATTGGTACACTATTTCCCAGTTCATGGTGCTAGTGACTAGCCTTTGGGTGCTAGTGACCTACGTCTGGGCGCTAGTGACATGTGTCTGAGTGTTAGTGTCCAGGGCATGGTTTTGGAACTGTTTGGTGAAATGCATGTATTTTCATTAATTTGAGGTTGTTTGAAGTATGTTTTTCATACTGATATTTTGATTTTTTTTATTTGTTGTGTTGTGTAGAAATATATACACTCCAAGTAGTTTCGTGTGGGCCGTCATTTGAGTACATTACCTGGTTTGGGGTTGATAGATGATGAGTGGGAGATATTAGACTATGCCGACTTGTAGCACATTACACGATTGGGGGAGATGCCTCATAATATTCCTTTATTGATTGTTTTGTGTGAGAGATGGTACGTAGATTCTTGTACATTCTGGTTGCCGACAGGTGAGATGACGGTGACATTAGAGGATATATATAAGATATTGAAATTACCTATTGTTGGAGATAGAGTATAGATCATGGTCATATTGGATGCCCATAGTCCGATGAGGGATGCGCGATGATATTTTGTAGGGTCTTGAGTACAGACCAAGACATATATTAGCTTGGATGTGATTGTGATATATGGGGTTCCACGATTACAAAAATTTAGCGCATTGGTATTAGCTTCGTCGGTGGCCATGGAGGGCAGAGGGGTTAGGATTTTGTATAGGATGCATCATTTTTTTCATAGTATAGATGAGTACGGGAATAGATATGCATGGGCATGGTGTGTGGTAGCTGATTTATATAGGGACTCATACAGATCTACTCAGGAGGATTATGAGCTATTGCTTTGTTGCATATGTGGAAGTATTAACATATAGCTATATTGAGGCCACTTAGTGGGCCACATGCCGATTGGGCTCAACTGGAGATATTTGCGGTAAGGTGGGCCTTAAGGCCATTATGTGGATACTATATAGATATTATGGAGGATTGGTAGAGGATGGTGTGGAGTTACAGTGTATACAACACACCATGTGGGTAGAGGACCATTTAATAGGGGTAACAGAGTTATTCCAGGGTGAGCAAGTGTCTATATAGTTCAGAATGGCCCTACATGTACCCCTAGAGCCATATATATGGTGTCAGTCTACGAAGGTTGTGAGATGACCAGGGTCAAGGCCAAGCCCTACAAGAGCACAACTAGTGCCCTAAGGACCTAATGAGGTAGATCCAATCATAGGGCCTATATAGGTGGATGATGCAGGGTGCACTCAAGCGTATAATCATAGTGGTTGACACACTAATGTGTGTTGATATTTCTAGTGGTTGTTGATTTTTTACATAAGCTGAAAGTTGGAAGAATTGAGGGCCAAGCATCGGCCCCATAGGTAGATGATATAGTAGTGAAATGAGCAGAGCGTAAGTATCACTCATTGTTATTTGTTAGTTGTTGATTGATTGATATAATTATGGATACGAAGATGTGTAGTAGTGAATATTTTTTGTGTGGTTGTAGGTGATGCCTATTGAACTCTGTACGCACCCAAAATTACACATGTTATATTGTTGGAAAAGGGTTACAAAATATCCCCAATGATGATTAATGTCTTTTCCAAAGGTGTTCAAGCTCCTAGAACTCCTTATAGTTTATATTTGTATACTAGTATGTCTTATTTAGCCTATATATGATTTTCCTTAGCTTCCTGCATCATTTATGCATTATTTTGGCCTTCTGTTACAAAACTGCTGCCATGCCTAGGCGGCAGTTTTGTAACCGCCGCCCTACACAGGGTGGTGGTCCTATAATTGTCACCCTGCAAAGGGCAGCGTTCCTGTGCAAAATTTCCATAATGTTCCAATGTTAATTAAGATGTGTATTTCCCCACTTAAGTTCACTTTTAACACACATTTGTGAACCATTTTAGTTGATTTCAAGCCTTTCTGCCTTGTGGCAATCTCTTCATCACTTCTAATTTGTAATTGATCGTGATTGATTATTTAAACTACCTCTTCATTATTGATCTTACACCTCTTGGCTGCTGAGTTTTGTTATGCACAGCCCAACCAATATTCTATAAATTAATCGGTTGTTCTCAAGAAAATGGCTAGAGATCATTTTGTGTATTCTTATTGCCACATTCTTCCTAGAAATTGCATAGCCAAGTTCTGTTCACTTGTGTTATCTCTCTTCCACCTACATTGATGCCACATTGCCATCAAGCTACCATTGCTATAGCACCTTCTCACTACTCCTTTACTGCATTCCCAATCCCTTGCACTCGCGTGAACATAGGAGAAAGAAAAGACAAGCTAAGGGGAAAAAGAATAATACAACTGAACTTACCATTACTCTATGCTTCTAGGTTCGAATTGATAGTGATTTCCTTATTTCTTCACATTGTTATTTTTTAATCATACGCTTACATTTTCATACAAATAGAGTAGAAAAGAAAACATTTTCATTATAGCAATCATTCAATAGTTACAGTAAATCAATTCAGATAGGAAATCCTCCATAGAATTCTTCTTTACTTTTGGGGAAGTTGCAGGGAAGAAAAGATTCTGAGAAGCTTTGATTTCTTCCCTTGCTTCTGAGGAAAGGCAGAAGGTTAGATTTGCATTCATAGATTAAAGTGAAGCTTTCATTTTTTTAAATAGAATAGATTCCTTATGCACAAACAAGCAACTACATAGGGTTGTTTGTTTGTTTTAGGAATTATTAAATAGAGTAGAAGCTTATATTTCCTCAAATTCTAGAAAAGAACAAAAACATTTATTTTATTAGATTAGTTGAATTTATATTGTTTTACTGCATTTATATCTTGAAAAATTCCAAAAAACATATAATAGTTTCAATTCAATTATATTATTTTTTATTTTCTTTAGATTAGATCTTTTCAATACATGACCATCAACGGTCTCGAATGAGAATGTACATACGAAAGTGATCCAAGGGTACCACAACTGAATGGTCCCGGGTTACTTATGGATATAGATACGAGACTTCATGTTCTTGACCTTAGAACACTGGCTCGATACACCAAGAAGATTCAACAACTAAATGTCCTAAACATCACAGTAGATAAAGCATATGACTATTGGACTGCCCCTTCAAATAGAGTTTAGAACGCACTTGACCATACAAGGGTCGCAGCCACCAAGAGTTTACGGTTTTGACCCGCGGATTCCTCAACCACAAGGACCCAAAGATCAATTATACATAGACACATGATTATGCTCATTCGTATTTAGGTCATTCCCACTCACACTAGACATCATTATACAGTTGTGTGTTTTGAACGAGGAAGCTCACCCATCCCTTGCATTTTGGACCACTCTGGAAAATTCCCCATAGAGCTAAAACCTCTCTCACTCATTCCATGACCCTGTCTAAACATTTTTACAAGGCCCCTATTGGTTTTCCACAAATACCGCAACTAGTAGATAGGATCTCCACGGAGCTTGATATTTACTGGAGCCTCCGTGTAGCTATTATTTCCAATCCATCTATCAAACCCGTCTAAATTAGAGAGGTCTTTCATGCCCTTGACGAGAAGATTTCTTTATTACATGTCGAGGACATCATTTTTCCTTAAAACCTTCTCCATCCTGTCCACATACATACCACATTCCGTTGTCGTTAGTCATCCATATTTCCACATTGGTTGTCCTCGCATGATCTCAGAAGGTTGAGTGCGATTGAAGGTTACGTGTCAATTTTCTTTCATACAAATTTGTGAACCCAACGTGAAGATCTTCTCCTTTATTCATCTTCTTTCATTCATCTTCTCCTTCTCCCAGTATTCTGTGGGTACTTATATACCCCCCAAATATGATGGGATTGGAACATAGCTGACCCCTTTTGGGTCTCGAAGTGTATTACTACCAAATGGGTAGGTAACAACAGTTGCCCTCACTATCTACATGGGCAGAAAACTACTTAGTTAATTTCCCTATGTCTCAAACTCCTCCTCCTCAAGGGAAAAAAATGGATACTCAGTCAAGATTAAGGAAATTGACCAGCTTACACATACGCAACAACCTGAATTTTTAAGCTCTAATAATATTACCTTCACTGGAGAGTTAGGCTCTTATGCTCAATTGTTTTCATACCACAAATCAATATGCAGTTTGATCAACTCCAATTTTAAATGAGGAGTATTTATCACGTTACGTCCAAAGTGAGCAACGTTTCCAAAACATGCATTAACCTTTAGATAGGGTTCAAGGACATGTAGATGTCTTACTTCAGAATAACACCTCCAACCCTCCTATAGTGGAAAACATTTCTGATGAGGGGTGGAAAAACAATGAACAATTTATAGTGGGATATCACACACCTTTGCAACCTAACAAGGTTCAAAAAATCATGCTAAAACAAAACACCATGCCATCATCAGGTGAGGTCATCTCAGCATTGGTAGACAAGGTCAGAGAGATGGAACTTTCTCAGGTTGCTCAAGCTTCATCTCCTACTAGGCAAGGAAAGGTTCTCCATCAACCACAAAACTTTGGCCAAATGCTAACCATGCCAAATATGTCTCTAGTTTACATGGGCATTCCAAGCCTCGGATATCTTCTCACAGGTTTAGGCACCTTGGGTATGCCCCCTCACGCTACGTACGGATACCCTCAATAGGTACCATCTAGAAGTGCATTCTTAAACGCCATTCCAACTGGAAATATAACGTTCCTTGGTTTTATGCCTCCAAATTTGTACCAGAGTAATGTCCTCCATACATACACATGTATTCCAAATCATCACAAGGGGAATTGTACTATTTTTCCAGTCCATATGGTCAGCCACATGGGTGCCTTATCCCCCCACAAATGTTTACTCTACACCATATCAACAACCTATTCCTCCTTCACCTCCCCAATAGGGGCCATCCATGGTCAAGTCTTATGCAGTGGGGACCTACTCTGAATATCTTAAAGATCCCCTCAACTTCACCATATGGAGTGTTATGCTCCCAAGACCTCTAGTCAAACCTTCCAAAATTTAAAGGGGAAGGAGATCCAAATGCACACATCAAGGCATATGTAACTACCATTCGAGAGCTTCTCCCATGGGATGCAGTCGTTGCAAAGATCTTCCCTAATACTTTAGAAGGTATTGCTTTCAACTGGTATTATAGGATACCTAAGGCTTCAATATATTCTTTTAAATAGTTTGTGTTTAAATTCATCAAATATCTTGACATGAATAAGCTACTAAGAACATGAATCAGGGAACTCCTACCTATAAAGTAATAGCACAATGAGTCTGTTGCACATTTCATTCAAAGATAGCGGCAGGTCCTCTACTCTTCTACAAGCACTCTGAACATGGATTAGATAGAGCTCTGTGATATATTCCTTCACTCTCTTAACTAGGAAATGAAACAAGAAGTCCAAAAGTTCCCACTAAGGAGCTATGAAGAGGTATTAGAAGGTGCTCTTCATATAGATCAAAAAGTAAAATATAGTGGTCGAAATACCTACAACTCAAATGGGAGATTGACCACTCCTAATCAGGGTAATTAGAGTTACCCAAACAACTCAAATAACAACCATGGACCTAAGGTCCTCAACAAAAACCATGATGTTACAACCCATGGAGTTACTGACCAAACGAAGAAACCAAATTTTGTTAACACCCCAAGTACAAATAATGTTAACAACACATACGGTAACAATCAGAGGAGTAACAACTTTTCTCCTATGATTAACATAGTGGATTTTAATCATGTTCCCCCTAACAACAAAAACAAGTTCAGACTCAAGGCCCTAACCAGTACTCAAGAGGGTACTAAAACTGATATCAAAATCAAGGGAAAAGGGCTCCAAACTTTAATTACAATAACCAGTAGTTGAACAATAATGATCGGAACTTTGGACCACAAAAAAATGTGAAAAAAATACTTCAAGATTAAGATCCTAACCTATATTGTGGTTTCCATAGAGTCCAAGGCCATGATGTAAGAACATGTTGTGACTGTAACAAATTTCTATAGTGTTTTCCAGAAGACCAAAGGTAGCTCTTTGTTGATATGTTTTTAGAAAATCCTACAGTGCCAACTCAAAACAATTGCATGGGGCTGGTATCCGCTCAAAACACACCACTTAGGATCTTTAGTCATCCTCTTCCCACACATCCTAAAGATGGTAAGTTAGACCCCAATGGTTCAAATAAGGGTATCTCGGTGGGAAACAATGATCATGAAGCCTCAACTTCATCAAACCCATTGGTGGCACCTCCGTTGGATGGTCACCAGTAGACTAATATTGTGGGTCTGGTAGAATTGGATATTGAACCCCAAATAAACACCGCTACAAGAACTCAAGATTACTCCTTGCAGCTCATTCCTATTTACCAGTCAAGATCAGATGATATTCATCAAATGCTTTCGAAGCCAATGTGGGGCCTTATGACTTGATCAATGATTTGACAAAGACCTTTTCTCACATCTCCTTCTTGGATTTGTTGAAGAACTTCCCCACTCATAGAGATGCTTTGTTAGAAGCATTTGGTCTCAGACATTTGATCAATGTCACTCCTCCTACTGAAGGCACAAATAAATCACATAGAATTTGATGTATATCCTCCTGGGTATCCATAAAGAGATGTTGGATTTGTATTTGATCATCAGTAAGATGCCCATAGATGCTAAAATAGCATGTCGAGGTGATCCAAATTTTTATCTATAGGTTTGGATTTACAAACAACTATCATAAAGAAAATAATCGATTGATGATGGGCGAAATGATTAAAATTGTTCCCCTTTTATGTTTCTCCAGAAGTTAGGCTATGAAGAAACCAATTTCTCTTCAATGAGAAACATGCTAAGAGGTATGATAGCCTCAAGGCAACATCAATTGGAACCATAGTGTTACTAGTTACCCTGGGGCTAAAGATGATTCTCACATAGTTTTATATTATAGATAAGGAAACCAACCATAATATGATTCTCGGTCATCCTTAGATACATCGCATGAAGGAAATCCATTCCACATTGTTTCAGGAAGTAAGACTCCTACATTTGGGGAAAGTATTCATTGCGTAGGGTGACCCAAATCCCTTTTACATACACCTAGCTAAATTGAAGAAGAGACCTAGAGTACATTCTAAGTTTGAGATCCCCACAAACCAATTGAACAAGAAAATGATTTTAACACCATAGAACAAATTAATTCCCACCACGGAGTTAGAGACTACTAGTTTGATTGAAGGAATTCCAATGGTCAAGGATGAAAATATTGTCATAGAGATAGTATCAACTAAAACAAAGACAAAGATTATCGAGATATTGGAGAATGATTTAAATATTCTCCTTCCATTTGATTCCATGGGCATAGGACATGCTCTAGGACTCGAATCTCTTCCTGTCGATGGGATTTGCATGGTTGAAGTCTCAGAAACAAGGGAAGAAGATACAAAGAGTGATTCAACGTTAATCCTCCCAAGTAACTATTGGAATCTTAATTTCTATGGAGCTAAATGTCACTTTGGTGCTAGGGAAGGTGTGATTCTCAATTCTCCTAAGGGGAAAGTCTTGTCTTTTTCCTTCAAGATGGATTTCAAATGTACAAAAAATGGTGTAGAATACAAGGATATCCTTCTTGGTCTCATAGTAGCCAAAAGGATAGGTTCTTGTAACATTAGAGTGTTTGGTGATTCATAATAAGTCGCTAAACAAGTATTAGAAGTATATGAAACTAGGTAAAAACACTTACAACTCTATACAGTTGTTATACTCAATTTAAGAAAAGGTTTTGAATTCATTTCAATCGAATCCATTCCATATGAACAAAACCCTCTTACTAATTCCATGGATACTTCTGATTCCTACTTTTTTCCTAGAAAAAAGTTAGAAGATACAAACTCCATAGTTTTGGTTTTTGTAGAACCCTTAGTTCACAAATTTCCAACAAAACTAGTCTTGGCATACATTGAGGTTGAGAACGAGCCTACTACCTAGATTATGCATAGAACGATGAAGCTATCTAAGGTTATCTTAACACTTACATGGATTTACGTCCCCAACACCATAAGATAGGCTTCAATCTCATTCCTCACTCTTCCTCCTATTTTTGAGATCACATGATGGATCCTTCCTCCTCGAAGGGTTTTGAGATTTGTGATATAGAAGAGGAAGGATAACTCAAACTACCTTTTGCTCCACCTGATTTCAAAGAGGATAACACCTCTTTAATTAAGGGGACAATTGATATCAACATCAGGATGGAGGAAGACCCAAAAATATTGAAGTTAGGTTCTTCACTAACTCCTGAGGAAGTATAAATACACACGAAGGTTATCAAAGAACATTCTAAATCCTTTGCGTTTAGTTATAAAGAAATGAAAAGAATTGATACTCATGTTGCATTTCACTAACTTGTGACAAAACTTGATACTAAGCCCATCAAGAAAAATTCCAGACCTATGAAACTAAAGGTGACGCTAATGGTAAAAAAGGAAGTCATAAAAATCCTACAGGTGGGATTCATTAAGCCTATCAATTACTCAATGTGGGTATCTAACATCATACCTATTCTTCAAAATAACAAAAAAAATTGAATCTATATTTACTTTCAAGATATCAACAAATAATGTCCCAAAGATGATTTCCCACTACCATCCATCGATGTTATTGTAGACATAACAACTGGTTATGAGTTGTTATCACTTATGGATGGTTTTTCTGGGTATAATAAAATTATAATCTCTGAGGAAGATAAAAAATATGACATTTATTACTCCTTGGGGAGCTTATTGTTACACATTCATGTCGTTTGGGATAAAGAATGTTGGTGCAACTTACTAACGTGAAATGACTTACATATTCCATGATATTATTCACAAGATTGTGGAATCCTAAGTTGACGACCTTATGTCTAAGGCCAAAAAATTTTGTAATCATCCCAAGGTTCTTCGCATTATCCTCTCTCAACTTATCAAATACGAAGTTACACCGAATCCATAAAAATGTGTGTTTAGTGTGACATGAGGGAAACTACTGGGGTACATCATCTCTTCACAAGGGATTGATGTGGATCCAAAAAAAATATGAGTAGTACTAGAAATCACTCCACCATCAGACGAGTCGGGCATTAGGTCCTTTCTAGGAAATCTCTATACAATCCACAAGTTTATTCCTGATTTAACCTTTGCTATACATCTGATAAATAATTTGTTAAATAAGGATTGCTGAAATATTTGGATGGATCAGTGTCATGAGGAATTTCAATCAGTTAAATTGTTCCTACTATCACCTCCCATACTCATGCCTCCTAAATCAGATCACCCTCTGATCTTATATTCTTAGGATATAGACATCTCACTAGCCTATATGTTAGCACAAGAAGACAATAATAAGCATGAACATGTAGTCTATTTCATCATTCGTATGCTGCTAGACTATGAGACATGTTATACACATGTAGAGAAGGAATTCCTTGTTATAGATTTTGTAACATAGTAGTTAAGAAATTATATTCTTAACCAATAAATGTGGGTCATTATCAAAACGGATCATCTTAGGATATTTCTAATGTAGGGTTCCTTCTCCAAGAAATATGGATGTTTCATTACCTTAATGGGTGACTTCGATTTAAATTTTGTTATTCAAAAGTCTGTCAAAGGACAAATCATCATAGATTGGTTGGCAGATAACCCATTAGATGGTGGGGAACTAGTAAACTTGTATTTCTCTGACAAGTGTGTATATTACGTAGAAACTAGGCCTCCCATTTCTACATGTCCATGGTATGTAGATATTGTCAATTTAATTATGGACCCCACATACCCTGAGGGAGAAAACTCAAAACAAAGAATATGGCTACACATCATAGCTGCTAAGTATGTTATCATAGAACAATTTTTCTATCGTAGAGCCTTTGAAAGTATGCTAATAAGGTATTTCAATGAAGAATAATCTGAAAAGATCCTTAACAGAGTCCACATTGAGATCTGTGGGGGTCACTTCAGAGGTCACGCCACCACCAAAAAGATACATTGAATGAGGTATTATCGGCATACATTAGAACATAATGAAGTAGAGTATGTGCACAAGTGCCACAAGTGCCAAGAGTTCTCTCACAAGATCCACATTCCTTCCCAAGCTCTACAACCCATCCCAACACCTTGGCCATTTTCCATTCGGGGCTTGGATTTAATAGGGAAATTGTCTCCCTCATCTACTGATGGCCAAAGTTTTATAATTACGGCCACAAAGTATTTCACTAAATGGGTTGAGGCCATGCCTCTTACCACTGTTCTAGGATCTATAATTGAAAAATTCATCTTGAACCAAATCAAATGCAAGTACGGGGTCCCACAGGTCATTATCACTGATAATGGAACACCATTTAAGAATGAAGAGGTGTGATAATTGTGTGAGAAATTCAAGATAAATCATCACACATCCTCTCTATACTATCCTCAGGCCAATGGATAGGATGAGGCAACTAACAAAATGTTGAAATCCATCCTCTTAAAGACTATTAAGGAAAACCAGTGTGATTGGCACTTAAAGTTATTTCTGGCCTTGTGGGCCTATAGAACATTAGTACAAATGTTGACAGGGGAAAACCCCTATTCTTTGGTATTTGCTTACGAAGTGGTTCTACAGCTGGAGTTTGAAATACCCAGTCTATGGATTTCACTACAAGGAATTTTAGTAGAAGAAGGTTATCATCAGACACGACTTTCTAAATTACAAAGCCTCAATGAGGCTCAATTTTAATGCTAAGCAATGACATATACTTTACATTGACCGGATGTGTTGATACTATAACAAGAAATTTTTCAAGCATGACATATGTGATGGAGATTCGGTATTAAGATTGGATAGCCACATAGAAAATAAAACCGGCAAAGGAAGGAAATTTAGACCCAAGTGGTTGGGCCCATATCGAGTCACTGAGGACTACAAAATGGGGCATATCGCTTATGTACTCTAGAGGGTGAAGAATTCGATGAATCCATCAATTCACTTCACATAAACCACTACTATGCATAGTTCATCTACATATCCACATGTACACTATTGCATCCACATTGCATTTCATCTGCTAGATCATTTGTAAAATTTGTAGTTGAGAAACTTATCTTTCAAGAAACTTTCAAAAACTTCTGAAAACATTAGAAAAACATCCAAGCACATTTCTTCAAGTATCCGGAATACTATCATCAACACTTCTGATCACTTCATCAATTCAAAAAGATAAGACAAATTTTTGACACTAATCCTACCAAGGCTACTTGGTTCTACTCATAGCTTTCTACCAACATAAGTGTTTTTCTCATAGTCTATTCTAGAAGCTACTTGATGTCACATCTTTCCCAGAGAACCTTTTTGGTAGCAAAAACACTCTAAAATTTTTACCCGGATTACTTTCTCATCTATCTTAGCCTTCGGTGATGAGCTCTCACATCCTACTGGTTACCTAGGGTTGGGGATAGGGGCAAGCTCTCCCTCCCAAAAGCACAGCTTAAATTCAAAAATAAAAAAAGTATAAATGTCAAGTCAAAATTAACACAAAATTTTCATTTACACACTTCCTTCCCCCACCAACCTTCGGTGTTGATCCCACGCTTCTTACTAGTAGCGTGAGGGTGGGAAAAGAGGGAAGTTCCCTTACTCGCCTATACCTTGTCGTTGGTGATGAGCCCATGCTTCCTACTGGTAGCATGGGGCAAGGTGTAGGGGGTCTTTACAAATAAATTATTAAGGTTAAAACCAATTTCATTCAATAAAAAGTGCTTTAAAATCTTAAAATCCCAAGAAAGTGAGTTAGATGTGTATGTTCCCAAAAGAGCTAAAACATTTAAACCATATTTTTTCAATCAGGATGCCATCTATGGATCTAAGTATAGATATAATTATAAGAAAATCACATTCTAGATTGCATAGTAAACTGTGTGTAGAGTTAGGTTGTAGGTTCCTAATTGGATTCTAATAAAAAATTTGTCTTTCTCTCACCATTTCCATCCATAAAAATCATACGAACTCGGGTCTCTCCTAAATCTCGGTGATGAGCCCTTACATATTACTAGTTGTGTGGATTTAGAAGTGGAGTGGGTTCATCTTACTATCATATCATTCATCACATTTTGCTAAGAAAACATGAAGTGCTAAATACTACTTGAAATACCAAAGTTTCAACATTACATTGTGTCTGCATTCAATCATCATAAAAGAAAAAACAAAAAAATTAAATCATTTTTTTTTAGCATTCATCATCCATTACATACTTTCTAAAAAGCATATAGAATAAGAAATTCTAAACATCTAGGGTACATTGTGAAAAGAAAAACCATAAACAGAAGTAAACTCTAGTAAAAAGGATAGTCAAATCAAAAAGATACATCTGTATATATATCATCATGGTAAATCATAGTTTGTGCACAATTCCATCACACACTATGTGTAGTCAAAACATTCACAATGAGCATGAAAATATATAAAAAATCATATATATGCCTCACAACATGGCAACGAAGTAATAAAGGATTCAATGGCCTATCAGTCTCTGTAGGGTCCCTGAGATGGTGCATGGTTGTGGCTAGGACTCCTATTGCAGTTTTGACGTTGTGACTGCACCAAGTGGTGAGAGTGACCATGAGAATGACCACTAGCCATGGTGGTCTGAATGGATCTACCGTGCCAGTCTCCCAGTCATCTCATACCCCTACAATCCTCATGTTCTGATAAAGAAGGATCTCTGCTACCTTCCAAAGAGGTACAAAAATGTCGATGTGGTCGCTATCCTGCAATGGATGTCCCACATCCTCCAATATCTCTGCTCCAGTCTTCCCCGTAGGGAGAAGAAAGGTATCAACACAAATCTGGTGATTAAGATCTCACCAACCATCAGTAGTGGTTACAAAACAAAAAAAACAATGGTGAGTTAGAAAACCATAAAAACAAAAAAAAAGAGAAATACAATTGTGTAGTCATTAACATTTCTAGCTAACAAGGTTGAGAAAAGAGTATCTACATACTCGGATCTTCTAGGAACCAACATGTGGGATCAACTGGTGCATGTGGTGATAGTGGTGCTCCTCCAAGAACCTGTTGTGCCTCCACCACTCCTGAAGCAATGTACTACCCCATGAATGAACCCTCATCCCCACCTCCCTCATAAGGAAGTGGCTTCTTAGAAACTAGAGTCAGCTCCTCCATCTCCGCCATAGAGGTCTCCTTGGTAACCTTCCACTCCAAGTCACTCTCCTCCTCCTTCACGTGAGTCTCCTCACCTAATGCATCTCTCATCTCCTCACCTACCACCTCCTCCATCTCCTCACTAGTATCCTCCATATTTTCCACCTCATTTTTTAGAATCTATATCAATGGGTATATCCTACCCCTCCTCCCTACTGTGAGCGGGTGTGGCCTCAATCTGAAGGAGGGGCACGGGCGCAGGTGCTCGTCAAGTATAAATAACCTATGTAACTCCAATAGGGACCTGTGGAGTCACAATGGTCTATCCATGGTCACCCCTAGGGCCACCTCAAGCCTCCCTGATGCTCATGTATACAAATTCCATGGGAGGAAGATCATCAATGTAGGATAACCCAAATTTCTATGGTACTCTATCAAATGAGTGAATCTCCACCCTCCTTGATCTATCCACTATCTAGTAGTAGCACAAGAAGTAACAATAGTCCCATCCTGACCCCATACTCCATCCATATCCTAGTAAGGAGTATAAATGATGTCATCTGTAGTCAGTGTCACCACTAGCTGGTGTGGCAACTAAAATTCCAATCCATCTTGCGGGCCTGATGGCCCCTGGGCCCTATATCCTGACTCCCCTCAATAGGGGATGATCCTCTCGTACACTTAATTCATCACCAATGTGGGATGGTTCAAAGACTATCCTTGTAACCTCTCCACCCTATAAAAATCATGTTATGTGGTCCCCAAGATATCTTCTCCACAAGGAAAAATCCTCTCATGCTTCTTAATCTACATAAAAATTGGGGCCCAACAATATAATAACTTATCCCTGCCCTTATCTCTTATCAACAGAGAAGCCAAAATACTCATGATGGACTTGTGGAGAGTAGGGATAGGAGTGGAGGCAATAGAAAAGATCCACCTACCCACCTTGGTGCCTAATGGAACCCCATCATCTCCCATACAAGTGGCACACTATTTGGCTTTGGCTGTAGACCCTGCAGTCTCAAGAGTCAAACATCTCCCAAGTATAGGAAGTCCAAGTATCCTGTACACATCCTCGAGAGTTATGGTCTACTATCCCCTAACACTTGGAAGCTAGAAAGTGTTCCAATCTGCATCCCAATAAGAAAATAGGTCACACAGTACATGGATAGCAGGTACAATGTGTGGTACCTATGTAATCCTCCATATACCTGCTCGGTGCAACAAGTTTGTCTCAGCCTAAGTCAACTGATAAAGGATAGTTGGAATATATTCACACTCTCTCTCTTAGCTCCAAAGGATGTATTCCTACTTCTTATGCATCCACCAAAACAAAAAAAAAATCAATTCAATAACATATTTAAATAGGAAAGCTCATCAAAAACATTGCAAAAAATCTAAAATCCAAAAAAAATAGTTTAACTTGGTCAACTAGGTCATTGTCTTAACAATTACAAGACCGTAGCCCTCTGTAAAGTGATAGTTTTGTGACCGATGCCTACCCAAGGTAGCGGTCTTATAACCATCACTTGAATAGGATGAAAATCCTATAACCACCACCCTGCACAGGGCAACAGTCTTGTTTAGAATGTACGACCCGCCCCTTTTGACCTAAAAACTTGGAAAAATATAAAAATAACTTATTTTTGACAAAATAAAATACAGGCCCACATGCGTAACACCCTAGAGATAATTTTAAAACAAGAAATTTCAAGAATACCCCCTGGGTAAATATTTCCAACATTTTTTCATATTTAGGTTTCAAACAAACAACTGTAAAATACTAACCTTTGAGCGCACCCTGGTCTAGGCCATGATTTCTTCACACTATCATTTTACTATACTCTCATCAAAACAGCACTTGGTGAGCTCAAAAATCACCGATAGATATGTCAAATTAATTGAAAAATGAGTATATAGGATTTGCTTGGATGGCTAGAGCATGTTGACACAGGTATTTCCTGCAAATGGTAATAGATGTGTTTGTATTTAGTATTTATTTTTTGCTATCGTATCTATCTGCACTTAGTCTTGTTTTCCCCAGGTTTTGGACAATGGCAACAACACACATACATGTCAGTATACTTCTAACTCCCCATTTTCCATACTCACTCTACGTTTTTCTCTTTGGATAAAACACTTCTCTGAGGGGGCAATATTTTTGTACCCAAAATTACATGTGCTACATTTTCAGAAAACGGTTACAAAAAGGTCCCCAATGATGATTCATGTCTTTTACAAAGGTGTTTAAGCTCCTAAAACTCCTTGTAGTTTATATTTGTAGCCTAGTATGCCTTACTTAGCCTTTGTATGCTTTTCCTTATCTTCCTACATCATTTTTGCATTGTTTTGAACTTCAGTTACGAAACCACTTCCTAGGTGGCGGTCGACCCTGGGTGGTGGTTTTATAAATACTACTTCCCTGTCAGGGAAGTGAGTCCTGTAACCACCACCCTATGTGCAGGGTGGCAGTCCTATACAAATTTTTTAGAATGTTCCTACATCAATATAGACGCATAGTTCCCCACTTAAGCTCACTTTTAACACACGTTTGTGAACCGTTTTAGCTGATTTCAAGGCTTTTTACCTTTTTTCAATCTCTTCTTCACTTATAATTTGTAATTGATCATGATTTATTGTTCAAACTATCTCTTCATTATTGATCTGAAACCTCTTGGATGCTAAGTGTTGTTGTACATAACCCAGGAAACCTTCTATAAATTGATTGCTTGTTCTCAAGCAAATGGTCAGAGATCATTTTGTATTCTTGCATTGTTGAGTTGCCACATTCTTGCTGGAAATTACATATCTAAGCTCTCTTCACTTGTGTTATCTCTCTTCCATCTACATTGTTGTCATGCTGCCATCAAGCTAACATTTCTCTAGCTCCTTCTCACTTCTGCTTTACTACATTCCCAATCCCTTGGACTCACGTGAACACAAGAGAGAGAAAAGAAAAGTTGAGGGGACAAAGAATAGTACAACTAGACTTGCCATTACTCTATGCTTCTAGGTTGGAATTAATATTGATTTCCTCATTTCTTCAAATTTTTATTTCTAAATTGTATGCATACATTTTCATACAAGTAGAGTGGAAAAGAAATAATTTTCATTATAACAATCATTAAATAGTTACAGTAAATCAATTCAAATAGGAAATCCTCCATAGAAGTATTCTTTACTTGTCAGGGAAGTTGCAGGGAAGAAAATATTCTAAGAAGCTTTGATTTCTTCCCTTACTTTTGAGGAAAGGTAGAAGGTTAGAATTAAATTTATAGTTTAAATTGAAGCTTTCATTATTTAAAATAGAATATATTTCTTCTACACAGACAATAAACTACATCCAGTTGTTTGTTTGTTTTAGGAATGATTAAATAGAGTAGAAGCTTGTATTTCCTCAAATTATAGAAAAGAACAAAAATATTTATTTTATTAGAGTAGTTGAATTTGTATTGTTTTATTGCATTTATACCTTGAAAAATACCAAAAAACATAGAATAGTTTCAATTCAATTAGATTAGTTTGTTATTTTCTTAATTAGATTAGATCTTTTCAATACATGACCATCAACAGTCCCAAACAAGAACGTACATATGGAAGTGATCCATGGGTACCACAACCGAATGGTCCTAAGTTACTTATGGATATAGATACGGGACTTCATCTTCTTGTCCTTAGAGCACCAGATTAGTATGCTGAGAAGATTCAACAACTAAAAATCATAAACATCATGAAGGATAAATCCTACGACTACTGGACTACCCCTAGAAATATATTTTAGAGCGCACATGATCATATAAGGGCCGCAACTACCAAGAGCTTATGATCATATAAGGGCCACAACTACCAAGAGTTCCTCAACCTCAGGGATCTGAATATCAATTAGACATAGACAGAGGATTATGCTCATTATTATTTAGGTCATCCCCACTCCCACTAGACATCATTAGACAATTGAGTGTTTTGAATGAGGAAGAACACCCAACCCTCACATTTTGGAATGCTCCCACTAACTGAATCTAGATTTTGTGAAGCTAAGCCTCACTCGCTTATTCCATGACCTTATCTAGACATAATTATGAGGCTCCCATTGGTTTTCCATGAAGTAGATGCAATTGTAGGAAAGCATGCCCATTTTTCTGAGATGGTGGCTATAACAATAGCCATGTGTACTATTTTTTTGAGCTAGCGCGATGAGTCTCATGTAAAGGAAAAGTGAGCAAGAAATGATATAGGAGGAGGAGGCCTTGCTCAGGATGTATTTACACAATATGTGGAGCTGTATGGCCAATATGCAAAGAAGATGAAAAATATTTACATATTACGGAGCCATCATGAGATATATAGAGGCCGAGATTAGCGATGTAGGGTTAGTGTTGAAGCTTCGAATTTGAGAGCTCCCGTGATTATAGATATTGATAGCAAGGATGATACATGATGCATTGTTTATGATATATTCATGCATGGGGGCTTCCCCCCCCCCCTCCCCAATGATTGTATTTTTTAACTATGATTTCGATGATTATATATATATATATATATACATACATACGTGTGTTGGTATCATATTTGGCATTGATGTGCATTTGTAAAATATGTGATGATTGTGATTTGTATTTGGTTGTAATGGTTTAGTTAGTTATATTTTATGTACATTGCTTGAATCATTGATTTAATATATTCATTACGATGTGGAAAGAATTGTTAATTAATGGATTGAATAATAATTGTATGTGAATAACAGTGAATAATATAGCATATGGTAGATAGAGATGTATAGATGAGATACAGTGTGGTGGATAAATGGAAATGGTAACGTGATTTAGATAAGATAAAAGAATGAATTAATAATGCATTGGTAATTGTATAATGAGGATATGTAAAATAATGCTCATAATCACGTGTGATTAGGAGGAAGGGGGTAAGGAAGAGTGATTTCCCCCCTATGTGAGAGTGAGGTTCATTTTAGTAACAATGCTCTCAATATTCATGTATGAACCTTAAGAACACGAGTGCGTCGTCGGGTAATGAGATGGAAATGGATATGATATACCATAGGTGAAGGGGGCTACGATGCATGGTAGCCTATGGAATAACAATAGTGTAGGTATAGGTGCCAAAGTGGATATAAGAGGAAATGGTGTCAATAATGGGAGGTGTGACGGTGGGAAGCACAGTAACAAGCTGCTTAGGAATCCAATGAGGTGTATTGTCAATGTGTGTAGGGTGAGCTTATGTGGCTATAGGCGAGACAACTAGAGGAGGTGGAGGAATGATTACCTTAGGATGTGGATGTATATTAACCTTAGAAGGGGGTGAATGAGACAAGATAATAGTGACAGAGGCTCGCTTATGTGGAATAGGAGAGAGAGAGTGCTCGTAAGAGTGGGAGTGGATGGCAATGACACCTTTATCTTCTAATTTTTCTAGTCTATCATGGAGAGCATAACAATCATTGTCACAGTGGCCATTGATGTGGTAGAAATTATAAAAATCGAGGTCATGATGATGATGTAATCAATGAGGGGGATAATGTTTGTTGGAAGGTAAATGGATTAACCACTTATAAAGTAAGCTATGCAAGACATCTTGTGATTTAGCAGTAATGGAAAAGTGCAATGGTTCATGGGTGGGAGGTGGGGAACAATTAGGTGAATTCTGACGTGGTGGTGGGGAAGGAAGACACTTACATAGAGGAGGAGATGGCCACCATAGAGGAGGTTCAATAGATAGGAGAGGAGAAGACTTAATAGTCAACGTAGGACTAGAAGAAGTAGAAGGAAATGTTATAACATGATATACAATTAAGTATTTCTCTAAATTAATAAATTTATAGCACCAAAGAGTAAATGACTCACATGTATCATATAATATCTTTTCTTTTAATGGAGGAATTAAGTCGTGACAAAAAAATTAATTACATTTCTAGATCAATAGGCTAAAATAGTAATTGATGCATGCAAGAATTAAGTGTAAAATGTAATCTAAGATTTTTTCTTTCTTTCCTTGATGAAAAGAAGGAAAACATTCATATGTAAATTTAGGACCATTTTTACAAATAAAACATCTAATAAAATCATCTTCCATATCGTAATAAGTACTAATAGATCCATTAGGCAAGTGAGTATACCATTGGAGAGCATTATCAACAAGGCTATGACGAAAATATTTTAATAATAATTTATCATTGGAATAAGAAGCCATGGCTAATCAGTAATATTTTAGATGCAAATAGGGATTTTTTGTGCCATTAAAAGATGAGAAAGTAGGCATGATGAAACCCTTAAGGAAAGTGGAATTGTGACTCTTCTTAGGAATGGGATTACCAGGAAGGTAATTATTTTCAATGGGGGCATAATAGGATTTTCTCTTGAGGGTAAGGGTATGAACATGAGTTTTCCAATTACCAACAACATGCATGAGAGAGAGGATGTCTTGTGAAGTGATGGTATAAGAAGTGAGAGACACATTAAGGGGTTAAATATTTCCATTATGAGTGACCATGGGAACCTAATAAGGGGGAGTTGATGTGGAAGGAGGGGATAGAGGTGTGATAGGAGGAGATGAATGTGGAAGATCTACATATATACTAGGTATAGGATCATGAGACATAATGAGAGGTGTATTAGGAGTAGGATTGGTGTCAACATGGCCATTAATAGCTATAGAAGTAGAAGAAAGAGGAGTAGATTCAGATTCAACAACTTTAATGGAAGAAACATCATCAGTAACATGTGTAGTATGATTATCAAAATCAAAATCACTATGACTATCACTGATATTTTCACAAGCAAGGATTTCATCAAGATTATCATCAGCATACAAAGAATTTGTAGTAGTGCTAGCATTGGATTTATCATGGCAATCATTGGAAACCATTTTAGAAGTGGGAATGGTAGGAGAGATAGATTCACATTTAACTTGAATAACAATGGAAACATCATTATTCATATTTACATTTTGATTATTATAATTAGAGCCATTATCATCCATGTTTTCACAAGTAAGAACCTCATCATGCAAAGAATCTATATTACTACTATCATTTACTATAGTAGAAGGAGAAGAGGATGGAGCATCATTGGTGGTAACAGTAGATGGGGTAGAAGATGTGTTAAGGGTTTTAGTAGGGGATAGTATGCAAAAATTAGGGCTTTGGAAACCAACAGGAAGAGAGGTTTAGAAGTCAAGGATTTATTTGAGGACTTTTGGATCATAGTGAGGATTGTGCATGAGGCTACAAAATTCAAATTCTTCAGAGGCATTAGAAAAATATGTTGCATGTACATATAGGTCATATCGTGCTTTGGAGATGGGTATCTTTTTTAGCCATGAGGGTTCGGTATCTGAGGGTAAGGAGTTCAAATAAGAGTGGGGTTCACCAGCATGATTTAATATAAATTGAATTAAATCTATATTTTAGAGTATTGTATGATATAAAAATGATAAAATCCAGTAAATGGACAAGTAAGAAGCAAGTAAATATATGAAACCCTAAGCAAGTGAGAGAGTAAGGTGACTTAACTAATTTTTTTGATCCAGGAGTGATTTGGGTTGAGGAACTACTGGGAAAGACTAAGAAGAGTGTCATTGGGACTCACTGGAAATTATGTAACCCAGAGATGTACAAGACAAAAGTGCCCACAGGAGGACAAGAGTGCCCATGTGCTAGTGAATAATCCAGGTGCTAGCATTTGTGTGAATATTCAGGATATACTCTTTTTTGGGGTATGATGGTATTTTCTCCAATATCTGATTTGTCACTTTGAATTTTTTATTAGGGTTTTTATAACATCTATAACTTACAAAAAAATCCTAGTTATCTACACAATCTCACAAATGCATTGGATCTGAATAAAATATGTAATATGTGAAGTCAAACTGACTTCAGTAGTCACTTTAAAAGTGATATTATGACTGAGCACTACACTACATCTCAAATTCCATGTAGTTCTTTGTTTATGTGTGTGTAATGATTTCCTTAGGTTTTCCCTTATGCCAATCATGCCAAGATAACGGGCTATAACTAGATTTGTTGAAAATGTGTGGTATGGAATTCAATGTTGACATATTGATTCTAGGTGTTTTCATTGATGTAAAATCCCATTAATGACAAAGAGGGTAATGGAGGAGTGCAATAAGGTGATTGACATGTTAGTGGCATGGATATTCAATTGGTTTCATGATTGCATGATTAGATTCAGTAAGATCAGCTTAGTCTAAAAAGCGTAACCAGGTGACCTAGCTATATTAGGTTATAGAGCATGGTGGATGGAGCTACATGGTGACTTAAGAATCATGGTAGAGGAATTAAGAGCATATTAGGATATTGTTAAGACACTCGCATGAGTTTCAAAGTGTAGTTACAAGTATAAGATTTGGTTGTAGGTGTACATCTATACCCAATCTAGGTGCTTAAAGGCCAAATGATGCATGAGGATGAATTACAGATCCATGTGAGATCATCAAGGCATGTAGGTGTGTAAAACATGATGTATCAATTTTTTCATGGCCTTTTGGATTTATTTCATGATTAGGTATGAGGTTCTTCTACTATGGCCTAGCTTAAACCATGTAAAACCCTAAGGGCTAGTCATGCAAATGAGATGGGATATGAAGATGCAAAACTATTTGAGCTAACCTGATTATTGCAGATGGTGCATAGGGGTTTTTTAGATATGTGATAAAAAATTCAAGTCATTATGAAGATAGATTTTCAAGCTATGATGATTTAGGAAAAACAGGGTACTTGAGAGTGTGATTTCCAGCTCAAATTGCAACTTCTGATATTCATTGTGGATTTTGTGATTTGCATGGAACCTTTTAGCTTTCAAGGATGTTTTTCCATTGAGCTAATATCATTTCACAAGTATAATTAGTTCATTTCTTTGTTACATTTTTATGAATGAATGTTAAGAAGTCAAACTACTTTTTATGAGTTTGAAACCCTAGGTCAAAAGTGATGGAGAATATCTTCTTGGTAAGTACTTAGAATTTATTGATATTTATAGTATGATTATTGGAGGTTGTAGAAGACTCATCTAAATTTCCAAAAAGGTATGGTATAGAATGTGATGGTTTGTGGACCCCACTCAAACAGGCAAGTTTATGAAGGTGTTCAGTTTGAGGAAAAATTGTCCAAAAAAGGTATAAAATAAATTGAAATCATTTTTAGCCTAGGATTTTTACTTGATGTTCCCGAGGGTTTCAGATCATATTTGAGGTTCTAGAGGGAAAAGTGTGTCCTAGTTATGAAAACTGGTCTTTGAGTCCTAAAAGGTCAGTTTTGAGTAGTTTCAGAGATTGACCTGGTTAAAGGCCTTCCGCTTGGATTTGGAAGGAAATGTAATATTTTATGGAAAGATAATTTAGAGGTATTTCTAGTGGTATAAGGTTTGTATCTTGATGATGAGTTTTAATAGGTGAACCAGCTTAGTTTGTGAAGACCAAGGTTGATTGTGTTTCAGGATAGAATTGCTCTAGCTAGAAGATTTGGATTGGTTGATTCTTTATATCCATTTGAGAGTGAAGAGGGATGAATTTTTTTCCTAGTGAAGGATTTTAGAGGACTTAAAATTGTTTCACCCTTATTCCTATAAATTTCAAGAAAGGTATGGTAGAGAATGTGATGGTTTGTGGACCCCACTCAAATAGGCAAGTTTATGAAGGTGTTTAGTTTGAGGAAAAGTTGTCCCAAAAAGGTATGAAATAAATTGAAATTGTTTTTATCCTGGGAGTTTTAATTGATGTCCCTAATGGTTTCAGATCATGGTTGAGGTCCTATAGGGAAAAGTGTGCCCTATTTATGAAAACTGGTCTTTGAGTCCTAAAATTTCAGTTTTGAGCAATTTCAAAGATTGACCTAGTTGAAGGCCTTCCACTTGGATTTGGAAGGAAATGTAATATTTTATGGAAAGATAATTTAGAGGTATTTTTAGTGTTATATGGTTTGTATCTTGATGATGAGTTTTGATAGGTGAACCAACTCAATTTGTGAAGACCAAGGTTGATTGTGTTTGAGGACAGAATTGATCTAGCTTGAAGATTTGGATTGGTTGATTCTTTCTATCCATTGGAGAGGGAAGAGGGATGAATTTTGTTCCTAGTAAAGGATTTTAGAGGACTTGAAAGTGTTACACCCTTATTCATATAACTTATATTAGATATGTAGTGCTCACATGTGGCTTGCATAAGCTCTCTTCTTGTCATACATTATTCATTTATGCTTTCATATGTTTAGTAGGTCATCCTTGGAGTTTTCCATAGCATAGGATTGGTATATATAGGTGGTAGTGAGGAGTATTTAATCATCATATTGATCATTTGAGTCCTATTGTATGGTTTGGAGTTTTCCCCCTTGAAGTGGATAAGTTATTCTACTTGCATATTTCTATAAGTTATCTACAATATTGTGTTATATTTATGCTAATATTCATATTTATACAAGTAATTTCATTACAAGTGTTATCAAAGCCTAATCTCGGTAAATGCTACGTCAAACCCTAATTCTGAAGGTTTAGATATATCTCAAAATTGGTAGAGAATTTTACTTCAATTATTTTGTGGTGTGACGAAATCAGTCAAGTAAGTTCCTCTCCAAATTTCAAACATTTTGGACTTGTTTTGAAAAATTTATAGAGGTTTTATGTTTTTTCCTAATTTGGCTACCTAGGGTGTAATTTTTGGAATATTTCTAAGTTTCTTATATTTTCAAAAATATTTCCAAAAATTAGTGAAGGTTTCTTCTTTATATTTCCTCTATTAGGTCAATAAATTTACGAAACCCCAAACCCTAAAGTTTTTCCCTATTTCATCTACCCCGAGTCCCAAACCCTACATCATGACCAATAGATCGAATCAAGGCTAGGGGAAAGGTTAAGAAACTCAAAGAATGACCCCAAACAAGGAAGATATGGATTTAGAATCTTTCGGTTTGGGTGTATCTAAGGTATTCATCCAACTTTAAGAAAGGGTAAATGATATGGTGAGTAACGATAGCCTCAATAATGATCTTCATCATCTGAAAGGTAGCCTTAGGGGTAAACTTCGGATGTATTTTTAATCAATGAAGTATGAGTTGGTACTTGCTCTTTAACAAACCAATCCCAATTCCGGCCATATGGGTTCCTCTAGCAATACTCACAATGTTCCAAATCACTCAAATCAGGAAGGATCCTTTACACATTCAGATGGATCTCCTCACCAATGGTGAGGCATTATTCCAAAAGTGGAAATGTGTAAATTCGATGGAAAGGATCCACTCAATTAGATTACCTAAATGGATAATTCCCTTAATCTTCATCAAATATCATCAGGAAAAAATGTCACCATGGCATCCTTATATCTATAACCTGACCAATTCATCTGGTATCGTTTGTTATGTGCTCAAAGGTAGAATAATGGTCTAAGTGTCATATGGAAAATTTTCACTAAAGAGTTTCAATTACACTATAATTCTAGTGTGTCAGAGAATTACTTCAGCTAATTAGCAAAGTTACAACAAACATGTTTAGTAAAGGAGTATGTCCATCAATTCCAAAATATTTGCTTACGTGTAGAGGATATTACAAAAGATTATATGAATGACCTATTTCTTGGGGGTCTTAAGGAATGCAATGAGCATGAGGTACACATGTTTAATCCACTCAAGGTTTCTGATTCTATTATCATGGTGTGTAAGGAAGAGGAAAAAATTCTTTCCAATAGAATTCAAACCTTCACTAACATAAAATATCGTAGCACCTTTCCTCCATCGTACCCTCAAATAGTTTGACTGACACCTCAACAAATTTGAAGAAAAAAGAGAAAAAGGATTATGTTTTAACTGTGACAGCAAATATGGACCATGTCATAAATTTGCTAAGAAAAAATTGTTTTACATTGAAGGGACTGGTGATGAGGAGGAATATGAGGAAACATCAAATGAGGAAGTGGAAAAATTATAGAAAGAATATGAAGACCCCCAACCCACTATTCATGTCATGCTCTATCACGTATTAGCACTCCACAAACCCTTATGGTTGTGGGTTATCTTAAGAAGTAGAAGGTGACAGTATTGGTTGATTTGGGGAGCACACATAATTTCATCAATGATAAGCTGACAACAAGGATAACTTGTTTCATCTACCCAGCACCTGAATTTCAAGCAATGATTACAGATGGTAACACAGTCCAATGTTCAAGTAAATGCCATAAAATTAGACTTATGATGAGTGACTACACATTGGAATCTAAGATGTTTGCTATTCTCATGGGCAGATTTGATATTTTCTTAGGTGTTCTGTGGTTGTTGGTCTAATGAAATATAGTCTAAGTACTAAAGGTGCATAAGGATTAGGCACGTGGACACAGAGCACGTAGGTGCGCATGAAATAATATTAGAATAAGGCGTGCATGGGAAAGTAAGAAATCATGACTTATCTATTTTAAGGGTAAGGCTAAATATATACATGGAATGTAGAGCACGTTTAGTGTGAAGACTTGAAAAGCATGTAAAGACTATTTCAAACTAGTGGGAGATCAAGCGTCATGCACAGTTTTGGGCTATTAATAGGATTAGAACTATAGTTATTATTAGATAATCTATTAATAGTGAGTTCGCATGCTTTTGTAATTATCTTATAGTAGAGCGTGGATATTCTTAGCATGCAGCCTATTTTGAGGATGTATAGGTGGTGAAGGGAAAGTCCCCACCCTTGTGTGTGTGTGTGTGTGTGTGTGTGTGTGTGTGTGTGTGTGTGTGTGTGTGTGTGTGTGTGTGTGTGTGTGTGTTATAATTTGCATAGTTTAGGGATCCATGTTTTGTAGAGTTATGTTGTTGTTTTATGGGTGCGCATGACTAATGGTGACATTGTTAAGTATGTATGAAGCTTATGTGTTTTACAACAATTAATATAATGGATATTTGTGGTTGAATATTGGATGTTGATATAACTGAGCATGGATCTTGTATGGTAAAGTTGATTATGGTTCTTGTTTAATTACCCATGCATAGTAGTTGAGATCTATATCTAGTTTATGTTATGCAATATACTTTATTATCTGTTAGGGGTTTGGAATATTTGTATGATCATGCTAACTCCTTGAGCAAGATTCCATAAAAGAGGGACATAGTACCCTTGCGCGCTTCGGGAGAGTGCTCAAGTTTTTCCTTGGTGATGTGTCAACACTCCTTGGGCTATTGGTGAAATAATAAGACTACATTTTTGTTCCGTTGTTGGGACCTCTTTTCAATTTTTTTCCAGGATGTTGCATGATGAAGACATACCAATTGACTTTGGCCAGCATTAAAGAGTGGTTAGATAATTTAGAGGAAGAGTATGCTCATAGATTTAGCACTAGACATGATTTTGATGCACATGCATGGGTTGAACAGAATCTATATCATGAGCTCTATGAGACATTTTTACCTATTTTCCCATAGAGTTATACGAGTGGCTAGTAGCTTATGCATCAAGGAGAAATTGGAGGTTTCAAACACTTGTTTGGACATAGGAAGAATTCCACAATTTGCATGGTGTTGATCTGACTTGGACACGCATTGTAGATCATTGTTGGAGTGGTGTCCTTAATAGCTATATTTTAGAGTACACAGTTTCTACTTATTTATGTCTATAGGTTATTGAGTTCCAATTCTTACATGAACCTAGAGGATCATATTTTTGCGGCATCCCTTTAGTGATTAAGATCTTGATCGTAACCCTAGATTTATAACAACGTCTTATAGCTATCTAAACCCCACCACGCACAGGGGCAGGAGAATGTGTGGTGTAAGATGGCAGAATTGGTGGAAAAAAGGTAGAGAGAAGAAAGGTGGCTCAAGTTTAATGAGTCCCATGAGAGGGATTTGGAGAAGTAGCGTGAAGTTGTGGAACGAATGGTGTTGTGGAGAGAGATGGCTTGTGAAGGATTTGGAGCTCACGCAGAGGATGTGGAGCCAGAGCATCTGGAACTCCCCAATTTGGGTAAACATGGTAGAGAACCCTCTTTGACCTCAGATGAGAGCACGTTAGTGGAGACTACAAGGACCACAGGCACACATTTGATCCCTCCTCGCGACCTAGACCTTGCTCTTGGTTTTCCAATTTCTATGGCATTCATCATTAAGCAAGCTAGTGTGGGTAGTAGAGTAGCGACAAATAGAGTTAATTTACCATCAAGTTCAAGAGTTAATTAGGTAGCTTATTCATCTATGGTGGCGCAATCTTCATCTATGTTATTTAGAGGTCTAATTGGAGGTATATTTTTTGGCACATCATCAGCACAAAGCATGGATGCGTATAATGTTGGCATCACATCTAGAAGTAACACAACTTCACAGACCGTGGGAGTTCAGTTTAGCACAACTATTAGAACACAAGGAAGTTCATCCTTTAGTCTATTTCCTACTACAGGAAGGATCAGGAGGATCTGGTTGATGAGGTTCGTCAATCCTCTCCATTAATAATGTCAATCCAGGGATGGTGTCTGATGGTTGTATGCATTAAGAGAAAAAAGTTCTTTGGAAAATAGCTTCGTTAAACGCAATTCAAACTTGCATAAAATAAATCACACATGCATAAATGTAAAGGCACACTTGCAGAAATAAAACTTGCATGAAAGAAACACACTTGCATAAACAAAATTGCTAAATTAAAATAAACGAAAGATAAATAAGACACCTGCAGGTTTAAAATAGAAATTGTACGGAAAGAAAGATCACATACCATGAAATCAGAAGTTCATAACAAAAGAAAAACAGAATAAAGAAAGGAACATAAAACATTGAAATAAAAGAACATAAAATTTTGATCTTTCTTCCTTGGAATGAGTGGCCAGCTCATTCATTAGAAGAGGACTTAATTCATACTTTCAAACTTAATTCAAAACCTGCAGAACAATTTCACTCAAAATATTGAGAAAGAACGGATCTATTATTCTTGGTAGGGAAAAATTATATACCAAAGTGTGGGAGGTTGCATCTATAATTCATGCATCTAACCAACTCCTTATTTTGGGAAATATAATACAATCTTATCTTTATTCCAGTCCTAACAATTAAGATCTCCATCTCCACAAAATATGGAGAGATATATTATTGGAGTCAAAGTCTTATTTCACTATTTTAGGAAGATTTGTTCCCAAATCTTCTCCTTGCTTTTTAGTAAAAGGAATCGCTATGATTTTATACTCCTACTTTATTAGAATGAGTTTTTTCCTCAAAAACTTACTTTGACTAAATACTTCTCCCAGATTTCCCATTTGACTTTGTTGTTTCCGACTATGGAACTTCAGGTGCTCGTCTGATACACTTTTTCCTTGGACTACAGCTCACTAAAAGTTAGATTTCTCTTTATTGGTAAAACCTGTAGCAAATATGAATGAATTTATTTTTAAACACATTACTATGAACAAAAACCTCTCTCATATTTTCCATTTGACTATGTTGTTTTTGTTTGTAGAACTTTTAGTGTTTGTCTGATACACTTTTTCTTTGGACTACAGCTCACTAAAAGTTAGATTTCTCTTTATTGGTAAAACGTGTAAAAATTTGAATGAGGTTTTAGTTAAAAATATTTCTATGAATAAAAACCTCTCTCATATTTTTCATTTGACTTTGTTGTTTCTGTTTGTGGAACTTTTAGTGCTTGTTTGATACACTTTTTCCTTGGACTGCAGCTCACTAAAAGTTATATTTCTTTTTATTTGTAAAACCTATAGCAAATCTGAATGAGGTTTTTGTTAAACACATTGCTATGAAAAAAAACCTCTCTCATATTTTTCATTTGATTCTCTGATTATTTACAATTCCTCATTTTATGTAGGTTCTGAAACTAAATCTACAAGTTCCACTACTAAAACTACAAGTTCCGGAACTAAAACTGCAAGTTCCAAAGCTAACTCCAATTGTTCCAGAGCTTACTAAAAATAGCTATAACTTTTTCACATGATCTCAGATTTAGATGATTCTTTTTTTGAACTTGCATAATTTTTTGAGAGGAATCTAGATATGAAATCATATTTTCCACTTTTCTCAAAACTAGCATTATCTTTCTTTTATGGCCTGCATGCATAAGACTTTTCATATTTCCTAAATAATCAGTAGGATTAGTCAACAAAATAGATAACAAAAGAGTTCTGAAAAATGAACAAGATATATATCCTATATTCTATCTTAAGCAAGCTATAAGTTCCTATATTACATTTAAAACCACTTTCAAATGTAACTTGGAAGGAAAAAATAATTGTAATTTATGGCCAATTTATGGCCTCATCACAGGACGTTCAGGATCTAGCAAATTTGGTGGTTCTGGGGGTGGAGGAAACACAAGAGGTAATACAGGTTTTGGATCTAGTGGGCACGGTCTGCACCAAACCCAACAAGTCTATTTGGAGGTGTCTTTTCACCTCCCAAAATATAGAGGGATTGAAGATGTAGCTGAGCATGTGCATATGTGTGAAATACTATGGCACACAAAAGGGATTACAGCTCTAGAGCATAAGGCAAGCTAGTTTCCAACTACTTTGCAAGGGTACACACATAATTGGTACAAGAAATATGATTTGAACCAGACTTGTGTAGACTATACCATGTTGCATGATGCTTTCTTGGTAGAGTTTCACATACCTGAGTTTGAGTACAAAAGCATTAGTGCACTTAAGGACATCAAACAGGGCATGGCTAAGAGTGTAAGGGATTATTATGCTCGTTTTAAAACCTTGTTTTTGAATTTATCTTATGATATTCACATGATTCAACATGCTCAATGGTTTGTTGGAGGATTAATTACACATGTCAAAAGGGTGCTCTCACATAAGACATTTACAGACCCACGTGAGGCTTTGGAATTTTCTCTACGTGCTGAGGAAGTTAGGAGTGTAGACACTAGATTTAGTTGATTTTGGAAGCTCATATTACACCTATGGAAAAACAGTTGGAGAATTTGTCAGCTAATTCAGCTCATGAGACATGTAGTGGAATTTGGTGCACAGACTATGAAGTAGAAGGACATACTAAGGATAGTTGTTGGACCATGATTCAAGTAGGTTTCCACTGTTACAACATGTGATAAGGAAGAATGTGTCCTGTTATTGCAAGATTTTTAGGTCTACCACACATGATAGTGAGAATTGCAAGTTGATTGATCATATTCATGATGCAATTGATACTGGTGTACGTCATACCAGTGTGGCAAATAATTTCAATGATCAAGGTGAACATCATGATCATGGTCACAATGAAGGGCGCTTTGATGGAGGCCAAGATAGATGTCGAGGTTGCGGTGATGGAAGAAGTGAATTTCCATTAAGAACGTGTTATACATATGGATCCCCTAATCATTACAGGCACGAATTCCCTAAGAATATTATTTGTTATTTTTGCAAAAAGAACCACAATTATGAATAATTCCTAGACTTGTATGAACATTTGAGCAAGAAGCACAAGTAGTAAGGGCATGGGAATGGTTAGAGTACAGCGTGTTGTTTAAATATCAATGGATGCCAAAGCTAGTGTCTGATCCTGAGTTGGTACCTTTGTTAATCACTATGTGCACTAAGGCTGCGCATGTGAGGTAAGTTCCAAAGTAGAAGCCTATTATTATAAAGGAGGAGGTATTGCATGAAAATTATCCAGACCCACACATCAGAAGGAATTTTATGAAGAAACCATGGAGGTGATTAAAATCCTGCAGGGTGAGATACAATGCTTGAAAGAGCAGTCGCAGAAGCTGGAACAAGCCAAAGTAGTTGAACTTCCTCAAGAGGATGTTGATGATTTGAGGGAGGTTTGTAAGATGTTGCGACAAGAAAACATCATTCCTTTATTATGGGAATGGCTAAGGAGAAAGATTTCACACACTAGAGTTGAGCACGAGAGATAGATTTTACATGCTAACTTACCTCCTCACAGTATGGATTATGATAAAGAGATCACTCTGAATGCAATTGTTGATGGATGGATTTTGAGTAATATTTTGATTGATACAGGTGTAGAAGTGAATGTACTCACTTTAAATGTGTGGAATCAGATGGGGAGGCTACCCTTACAACCATCTTTAAATGTGTTGTTTATGGAAAATAGAACTAAATACATGCCCATTGGCGTCTTGAAGGATGCTACTATTACTATACAAGGGGCCAATTTTACTGGAGACTTTGAGATTTTGGTGCTTGCAAAGGAAAAAAAATTCTGGAATTATTTGGGCACCCTTGGTGTCATGCGAATAATTTTGATCTGCACTTCAATAAAGGATACATCGGTTTGCAGAACAAGGAAGAGTGAGTCATCATTCCTTTAACAGACAGAAAAGTTGCACCTTATGTAGAACCTTTCAGTGAAGAAAAATTGAATAGAATTTATGTGCACACCATTAAAGACCTTGAAGTACTTGAGCCATCAAAGGATAGAGTTATTCAGTGGGATGATGCATATTCTATGAGTGATACTACAAGTGTTAGATGTGATAATTGGGCACATGGGACTTATCAAATGGTTTTCTACAAGATGACAAGTGCAGTTACACGTGTAAGTCAATCATGTTGTGTTAGGCATTTGGGAAATAACCAAGTACCAAGGTACATTGGTGAAGGAAATCCTAAATTATTCTTGCATGCTATGGAAGCCCAGTGGATAGATAAAATGGAAAGAAGGAATATGCTAGTATATAACTTGCATGGGACATCCATGCCCTGGTGGATGGTACATAGAGATGGTATTTTAGAGTGGAAAGAATTGAGAATTGCCTTCTCTGTAATATTTCTTCATAGTAATCCACCTACCAAGACATGAATTTCATTAGAGGGATGTTCAACACTATGTTCAGTAGTGTGAGAGACTTTGTAAAGAGGGGCAGGATGCCTTACCACCTTCACTATGGGTGCACAAGTTCTACTACACCTTATGGGGCTGCATGCGTGTATGGTATGTTTATGCAGAGTTGAACAGAGAAACAAGAAATTGGAAAGAACTGATTGTAGGTATGATTCAGACCTCTGACTATTTCTCCACTAAACCTCCAGTGAATAAGGCATTAAAGGTTATGAAGTGTTTGACTTTGGGAGATAGTGTAAATGCTGAGGAAATTATTTAGGAGTTCCTAGGTGAGTCAGATCTCGAGGCATGCTTTGAATAAGAAGAGATAGATGCAAACCATTTTGGGCACACCTACTTAGAAAATGAAAAGGGTAAGATGGTCTATGTAATTGATGTTGAAGAAGCCAAGAATCTGGATGTTGAGAACATTGAGGGTATGTGTGAGGTCTTAGAAAGTGCAGATGAGAAGGTGTGCACATACTGTGAGCCTATGAAAATGAAGAAGGTCAACATTTTGATAGATGTTGAACCTAAGGAGGCCATCATTGGTGATTACTGGTCTGACTCAAATTTTACTAAAATAATTGAGTTACTGCGTGAATTCTAGGACTTATTTCCTAGAGGCTATCATGATTTAAAAGGGGTACGTCACTCGTTGGGAGAGATGAAGATCAAGGTAAAGGAAGGTGCACACCCAATTAGGAAGAGGCCTTACAAGATGAATCCTAATTTGTGTGTCAAGGTAAAGGAAGAAATTGATAAGATGTTGAATTCTGGAATCATTGAGCCCATTGAGGAGTCAAAGTGGGTTAGCCCTATGGTGATAAGTATAAAGAAAGATGGAAGAATAAGAATTTGTGTGGATTATAGGGAGTTGAATGTTGCATGTGTGATAGATCCCTTTCCCATAATTTTTATTGAAGAAATCTTGGAAGGTGTTGCAGGGCACGAGATCTACTCCTTCACTAATGGATTTACTGGATATCATCAGGTAAGGATTTCTAAAGAGGATCGAGAAAAGACAAATTTCACTATAGAATGGGGAAGTTTTGCATACACATTTATGTCTTTTAGATTGAAAAATGTGCCTACATTCTTTTCGTGTATTGTTGTGCAAGCATTCCAGGACTTTACTCATAAGTTCTTACAGGTTTACTTGGATGATTGGACAGTTTATGGGCTAGTGAAAGATCATTGTGATAATTTAAGGCTTATGTTTGAGAGGTTCTAGCAGTTGAGCATCTCCTTAAACATTAAGAAGTGTGTTTTTGCTACACCCTTTGGGACTTTTTTGGGACACATTATCTGTAAAGATGGCTTAGTGGTAGACCCTGATAAGGTTGCTATTATTTTGGGCTTAGAGGAACCTACTAACCAGAGTGAAGTGCATGGATTCTTGGGGCACACAGGGTATTACAGGAATTTTATCAAAGGTTATGCTAGAATTTTCGTTCCCTTAGAATAATTATTGAAGAGTAAAGGCAAGTTCCATTGGGGTGAAGCGCAACAATGCACATTTGAGACATTGAAGGAAAGGCTTACTACAACTCCTATTATGTGCTTTCCTTCATGGACCAAACCTTTTCATGTGCATGTGGATGCCTCTAGCATGGTTGTTGGCATGGTATTAGCCCAGCCTGGAGAAGGTATTGTTGATCATCCTATTTGTTTTGTAAGTAGGAAGTTAACACCAACTCAACAAAATTATAAAACTATAGAGTGCGAAGCCTTGTCCATGATTTATGCGCTTCATAAGTTTCAACAATACTTATTGGCAACACCATTTATATTCTATACAGATCACATGGCACTTAAGTATTTGGTGAACAAGCTCATTATATAGGGGTGCATATGTCATTGGATTATGTTGTTTAAAGAATTTGATTTTACAGTGGTGGTTAAGCCATGAAAGAGAAATTATGGACCAGATCATTTATCAAGAATTAACTCAGGTGAGGATGCACAGAGCATTGAGGACACAATACCATATGCATAGTTATTCAGATTGAACTGTGTGCCCTCTGACTTGGAAGATATTGTTGTCTTTTTATGTACTAGTGTGGTGCCTGAAGGGATGAAGAGTTTGGAGAAGAAACAACTTGCCATATGTGTCGTGCCTTACATGTTGATCAGTGGAGATTTATACAAACTAGGTCGAGATGAAGTTTTGTGTCAGTGTGTACTTGAGCATGAGTGCAAATCCATTATGGAGGAAGCTCATGGTGGTATTGTAGGTGGAAATTATGTAGGAGATGCTACTGCACGTAAGATTTTATTGGTTGGTTTGTGGTGGGAAACATTGTATAAGGATTGTAAAGAATATTGTAAGACCTGTGATCATTGTCAGCACCTTGGAAAGCCTGGGCATAGAGATGAAATGCCTTTGAGGCCTATTGTGAGTGCAAAACCTTTTGAAAAGTGGGAAATTGAATTTTTGGGCCCTATTTCCCCACCTATGTGCAAGACTAGATTGCGCTACATTATAAATTTTACAGATTATCTTATAAGATGGACAGAAACCACGTATAAAGGATTACACGGCTACTACAACAGTAAATTTTATATGGGAAAAAATTATCAGCAAATATGGATGCCCATTGAGTTTGACAAGTGATAGGGGTACTCATTTCCTTAATGAGACCATAAAGATACTATTGGTAGAATTTATGGTGGCACACCATAAAACAACACCCTATCACCCTTAGGAAAATGGAACTGCTAAAGATTTTAACAAGATATTGGGACATACATTGACTAATATTTTTTATGTTTGAAGGAAGGATTGGGATGATAAAGTATCTTTTGTACTTTGGGCATACATGAAAACTTATAAAATATTGAACAAATCCACACCCTTTCAGTTGGTGTTTAGCGCGGAGGTTGTTTTTCCCATGGAATTCATGTTACCTTCTCTGTGTATTGCGCATGCATGAGGTTTGGCTGATGAGAAAGCACTTGAAGAGTGCATTGATAAACTGATGTAGTTGGATGAAAGGTGTCCCATTTTGAAATGGAGTCAGAAAATGAAAAATGTTAGGAAGAAGGCATGGCATGATAGACATATTAAGGATAAAAAGCTTGAGGTTAGACAGATGGTTTTTCTTTATTACTCCAAGTTCTTATGCCACTCTAGAAATCTTAAAGTGCATTGGTTTGGACCATATGTTGTGACTTACATACCTGACACAGGCACTTGCCAGTTACATGCGATAGATGGGATACAGTTTCCCAGTTATTTCAATGGGAGTAGGCTGAAGCCCTACTATAAATAAGTCTTCTTGGTGTTTGTAATAAGGTAGTATTGCCATTAGATTAGATTTATTTAATGCATTTCCTTTATATGTGTTTCCTTTCATTGTTTTTATGCTTTGTCAATTTAGTTCAGTGTTTTGTGTAATAAGTGCACTTGCACTCCAGAATTTGATTACTATATATTGAATTCATGTGCAGAGGACCACACATACTTTTAGTGTGGGGTAGAGTGTATATAGGATAAATGGATCAATTTTAATGTTCTCTGAAGATGGGTATGAATAGAGAGATATTGTGTAGATACTTGAAGTAAATGTGTGGATACAGAAATATTGCCTTGAATGAAGACCACGTATGGATGAATGGATGCATAGTATAATGTGAGGTAGGCTACAGCAGTGGAAACTACTTAATGAAAGGTGCAATGGATAGGTGATTTGGTGGATGAATGTGCGTGAAAGCATGTCTGTGGTCAAGGAGTTGTAGGCACACCAGAAGTTTATGACTGTGGTGTGGAAAAATCAACATAGAAAAAGCAAAGAAATGCCAATTTAATGTTGAGTACAGTGGTAGGTGGAGAGCAATAAATGTGGATTTTTTTTCAAAAGTTATATAAGGTGGTGTTGTGAAATCATTTTTACCTTTACAATTGAGAGAATTCAAGTGAGTTGAAGAACGAGATAAAGAGTGAATTGTGACATGCGAAGAGAGGTGATACCAAGCTAAACTATATGGATTTGTCGAAGCTACGCACAAGATTTTTTGGTGCTCCATTGGAGAGAAGTGTTTGAGTGAAGAAAAGGAGTCCGTGGAGGAGAAATTGGTTATTAGGGTTTGATTTTGAGCTAGGGCACGTGGATTCAAGCTAAGTCACGCGGGTTTGAGTTTCAGATCTTAAATTAACCATAAGAACACACCTTTATTATTTCTATGGCACCTAAGTGAGCACCTGGAGTGGCCACAAGGGGAAGGAAGCATAAGGAAGTCAAGGTCGACGTAGAAGATGCCCTTGAAAGACATTTTTTCATAGATGTAATATCCAAAAGGAAGTTTTATGGGTTGTCACTAAGAATCACATGTTCTTCATAACCATAGAACCAAAGATAACAAAGATGATTGGATAAGTTGCTAGTAGTAAAGACAACTTTGAGGAAAGAAAATGATATGGAGGTATATGATGATGCGGGTGAAAATCTATTGTCAAATGTAGGAGTTTTATAGTTGTATAAACTTCATTATTTTGGCAAACCCATCAAAGGCTATATCAATGGTTGATGAGCAGAGTCCATGAGGACTTATTTTACTTTTTTGGGTGACAAATGAGTCTCACCACACCCTTGATTGGGAGGTTGATAAGATTGAGCATTACATGTACATAATTTAAAAGTGACCTCACTGATAAGGAGATGATATAAGCAACAAAGAAAGTGCTTTGATACATAAAGGGAGGGCACAAGATGGATATCCCCAAGTTGGATAAGTATCCAGTTATTCAGGCGGAAACACACCTCCTAACTAAGTTAAATAATCAAGAATGTTGGTCACAGGTGAACAAGGCATGCTTGCACATAGCCAAGAAGATGACAAAAGGGGTATTTTACAATTTGGTCAATTTCACTGCTGAAACCATTATTGAGGAGATACACCAAGGTGATAAAATAAGTTTCGGCATGATCCTTGTCTCTTGTATTTTTATAAATTAGAGTGTCCAATGGGCCAAAGGATAAAATATGGCAATACCTTGAGGAGAAGAAATCTATTATAGAGCTATATGCTAAGTATACATGTGATGGATCCATGAGTGGACCCTTTAAGAAGAGGTCAGAATTATGGTATAAACACCTACGTGTTGCATTTGAGGAGGAATGGATAATACCTAAGGATCTTCCTTCGGTATTAGGAAAATAGGTAAAATTTGTAGTATACCAGCACTTTTGCATAGCACATTTTGGTTTGAAGGATGGAAAGTGGAGCCCTTAGTGTAAGCTCCCCTGTGTTTTCACTACGTACTACTTTCAGGCATTAGTGCATAGGTTCTCCAATGCACAAAGGCTTCTGTTCAATGTAGAAAAGGTAGATTGTGACTACCATACACTCAGTAAAACTTACGTTTACCCAAGTAAGTATGCATACATTAAGAAACTAATTTCAGATGATATTAATAGTAAAGCTATGAGCTTGGCAATTGGGAAGTCTAGGGCATATATATATAAGGCCCAAGTTGGAAAATGGGAAGTATGTTGAAAATGAGTTCAAGCTCCCTAGACCACCCAAGGGGAAACATACAGTGGGCACGCTACAAGATGAAGAGGACACTTTGCCCCTTGAAGAAGAAGAAGAAGGAGAGGAGGAACAAGAGAAAGAAGATAGTGGTGGCTTGGATTGTAGAAGGAGGCAACCCACTGTTGGGTAGAAAAGAGAGCGTGAGGTAACCCCTCCATTGCAAAAAGAAGGTGAAGAAGTGGAAATAGAGACAAGTGCTATGGAGGTAGATATAAAACAGGGCACTAGGGACCCGCAGTATAAAAGGGTGTTGAGAAAAACCATAACTCAAGGCACGGAACCTTCACAACCACTGAGGAGGTCACCCAGGACTACCCCTGTGAAGGCAGAACTAGAGAAGAAAAAAAGACACAAGTATATTCCTAGGAAGGATAGTGAGGATGAGAAATCAGAGGACTGTGCAAAAGTCTCCAATTAATGCAGAAGATCCTCAGGAAGAGGAATTGAAGAATGACACAAAGGAGTTGAAGGAGCAAGAGATAGACAGTGGCACCATGGATACAGAGGTAGATACAGATAAAGGTGAGCCATCATGCACGCCTCATACTACATAGACATGTGAAGGAATCGTGTTGGATTTAGGCGTGCACATCCTTAAGGGGAAGCGCTCTGGAAATGAAAAGGGGGGAGAAATATATGAGACTCTAGCAGTTGGGTATGTTAATGACCCAACCAAGATCATACGTGCGAGGTTCCAAAGTACTTTGGAACCCAAGGACCTTTATGGCTGGGAGTTAATGGATTCAGAGATGGTGACAATGCACACACAGAAGAAGTTATCATGGAGCATGTAGACTCATATGGATGATCCTAACTTCAACGTATGTGAAGAATCATATGTCTTTCATAAAATGAAGAAACCACCACATTCGCACCATGTGACTATCAAGCCCCCTGTAATGTTAGATGAGCAAGTGAGCAACACCTTGAAAAAGGTATTTGTCGAGGTTGCGCGTCAGGACATTAATAAATCGGTAACTATTCAGGCACTTCTGGATGACAAGAAGGACAAAGATACCAAAATAAACCATCTAACATAAGAGAAGGAAAATTTTGAGACAAAGGTGGATGCGTTGGTGAGTATAGCAGAGAAAATTGGAGATGAAATTTTGAAGGTAAGGCCGCACTTGGAAGAAAAAGTTCCAGAAAATTTCCCATCTGTGATGCATTATTTACACACCCTTGTTTAGATGGTGATGGAAGAAGGTCCGGTGCACATGCCAAAACCAAAGGATGTTATAATACAGGTAGAGAAGGTCAAGGAAACTATTGCACAAAAAATTACAAGTTATGAATCCATACTACAAACCTTGAAGGATGAACTAAAAAAGGTAGATTTGGCCTTGAATATGTGTGCAGTGACTGATGTAATAATAAAGACAACAACTATGGTAGAGGAGGATGAGGTCCTTAAGGTAGTAAAGAATGAAGCACTTGGGTGTGAGGAGAGGCTCACATTGGTAGAAGAAAATCACATGCACTTACATCATCTCAGGTTCCTCACAAGGAAAGAATAAAGGAGATTGGAAATATCATCACGCAGAAGATGGATGTGATGGAAGGGATGGTCTCAAGCATGGCCAATGTTCTTAGGGTGTTGCAGAATGAAGGTGAGAACATGACCTTAGATGAGATGGATGGGGTGCTTTCCGACATCCTAGATAAAACTAATAAAGTGTTGAGTGAGTGGAATGAGTTAGAAGCACAGGTTAAAGGTGAATATCTAAAATTAATTCTATCTATAGAAGTGTAGGGCGCCCAAGTATTCCTTCATTATTTTGTATAGTTATTCTTTCATTCCTTATTCTTTGTTCATGCAAAGATAAGTTATGATTACCCATTAACGGGGGTAGTAATGAAGCAAGTGTGGGGTAATGTTGGGCTAATGAAATATAGCCTAAGTACTAAAGGTGCATAAGTATTAGGCACACAGACACAGGGCGTGTAGGTATGCGTAGAAGAATAGTGGAACATGGCACGTATGGGAAAGAGAGAATTCAGGACTTATCCATTTTTAGTGTAAGGTTAAATATAAACATGGAGTGCAGAGCACGTTTAGTATGAATACTTGAAGAGAACCCAAAGGTTATTTCAAACAAGTGAGAGATCAAGTGTCATGCGGAGTTTTGGGCTATTAATAGCATTAGAACTGTAGTTATTATTATATAATTTATTAATAGTGAGCTTAGATGCTTTTGTAATTATTGAGTAGTGGCGCATGGTTATCCTTAGCATGTAACCTATTTAGAGGAGGCATAGGCCGTGAAGGGTAAGTCCCCACCCCTATATATGTATTAATTTGCATGGTTTATGGATCCACGTTTTGTAGACTTATGTTGTTGGTTTATGGGCGCACATGACTGATGGTGAGATTGTTAATTATGTATGAAGCTTCTGTGTTTTACAGAAATTAATATAATGGATCTTTTTGGTTGGATATTGGTCATTGATATAACTAAGCATGGATCTTGTATGGTAAATCTGATTATGGTTCTTGTTTAATTACCCATGCATAGTAATTGAGATCTAGATCTAGTTTATGTTATGTAATATACTTTATTATCTGTTAGGGATCTATAATATTTGTATGATCATATTAACTCCTTGAGAAATCCACCATAAAAGAGGAACCTGGTACCCTTGCACGCTTCGAGTGAGCGTTCAGATTTTTCCTGGGTGATGTTTCAATGTGCCTTGGGTTGTTGGTGAAATAATAAGACTACAGTGGCTCACAACTTTGGGAACCATAGAGCTAAATTTCTAGGAATTGTTCATGTGCTTTCATTCTGAGGGTAAATAGTTTGAACTTGGAGGAGTATAGGAAAAACTCCTCAAGTGGTTAGTTTTCACCAAATACAAAAGATTCTTAAAAATGGGGTTAAAGGATTTGTAGCATGATTTTTCTCCATGGAAGTTCAACCACAAATGATGGTAGTGCATCCTGATCTTTAGCAAGTTATTGATCAACATGTAGTTGTCTTCAAGGATCCTAGAGGATTGCCTCCTAAAAGATATCATGATCATGTCATTTAGTTAATTCTAGGAATCCAACCTCCCAACATCAGGCTATATAGATACCCATATGTGCAAAAGAGTGATATCAAGAAGATGGTGGAGGAAATCATGGAAATGGGTATTATTTGTCACTTTTAGAGTGCTTATTCTACTTCAGTGGTGATGTTCCACCGTAAGGATGGAAGATGGTGCATGTTTCTAGAATACAAAGAACTTAACAAGTACATTATCAAAGATAAGTTTCTTATTCATGTCATTGATGATTTATTAGAAGAGTTGCATGATGCAACTTATTTTACAAAACTATATCTATGTTCTGGGTAACACCAAATTAGAGTAAAGAAATAATATATTCATAAGATAGCCTTCAAAACTCATTAAAGGCATTATGAATTCCTAGTGATGCCTTTTGGTCTTACTAATGCACCAACCACATTTCACAGTTTGATGAATTCAGTATTTAGACCATTCATACATAATTTTGTCTTGGTATTTTTTGATGATATCCTCATCTACAAAAAATCATCGAAGAAACATTTACAATAGGTCAATATAGTTTTGGAAGCCCTAGAGAAACATCAACTATATGTCAATCCTTTGAAGTGTTATTTTAGGGTACATGAAGTGGAATAATTAGGCCATATTGTCTCTAATGAAGGTGTTAAGGTGGTGTTATTGTGAAATCACAACACCCCCAAATGAGTTATGGATCTACTTTTCTAAGGAAGGATCATCTGGTGTGATTGCATAACATTGAACTTTCCCCAAGGTGTGGGACCTTGCAAAAATGGGAAAGCTCTCCAGAGAAGATTGGTTCCTCTTCCTAAACTACCTGCCACAAGCTATTCCAGTGTAGGCAAGCTAATATAATCCTAATCTAACTTCCAAGGAGACAAGGAGATATATAAAACAAGAAAAAATAGAGCCTAGACTAAAACGGTGATACACTAGAGAAGGAAAGTGTTGATCATCTACTAAACTGTCATGGAACAAAGAGAGGTGAGCAATGGAAATGATGGACAGCAGCATCATAGACCATAGATTAGATTCACATTTTTCTGTTCCAAAACCCCATGAACACAACTCCCAGATTTGTAAATGAACATTCAAAACATGCACAGATGCCCTACAATGAAGAGAGATAAGAAGATGCAATAAAACGAGCAAAGGATGGACAAATGCATCACAAAAACATGTTTTTATTGCTCCAGATTTACACAATGCACCATTTCACAGGAAAGAGGCAAAAAATGCCATTATAGAGCAGGGGATGAGGTTTAAACTCCATTTTTGACCCTGGGGAAGAAAAGAAGGGGGAGGCAGAAAAGAAAAATGAACAACCACTAACTAACTCCTTGAAAATGTGCCTTTGTTTACATTTTATAGAAGAAACGCGAGAAGAGAGGAAAAAACATGGGATTTGTTCCAACCACCTTTAAAAATGTGTTTTAATTCTTCATCTATTGATGGGCTCAATGCAAAAGCTCATATTTCCATTTATCTACTTTGCAAACCAAAGAAAATGACCCATACTTCATTAAATCTGGTAGTTGAAATTGGTTTTTGTCTTTTCCGTGCCAAAGCACATTTTTCAGTTTTCTCCCACAAATCTTCACCAAAATGAAAAATTGAAGATTCCATGATGAAGAGAATCTCTAGATCTTTCTATTAGGACCAAGATTGTAGAAAATGGAGCTCTGGATCAAAAGATATGGCCCTCTAAGTATTTCCTTTACGTTTTCTGCTAAAATTGGCTCAAGCAAATTTTGCACATTTCCCCCGTAAATCCGCTGATGATGTGGCATCCATTGGGGTCAACGGAGGTAGGGGCTCCTTTTTTTTTCCTTCCAATAGCCCGCATCCCTGCATAAGCTTTTGATGGGACCGTGGGTCACATTTCAATTTTATGCCTTTTGGAAGAAAAGGCAATTTTTCACTTTTTCCTTTGATGCCCTGCCGGTCCGAGTTCCTTTGGCAAAAAACTCTCCCAAGCTCCGTAAGTCCCCCTTGGGAAAATTTTCCCTTCTAACTCCGTCGAGCCATAATGCAAAAAATACAAGGAGTTAAAAAGAGTTTTTTACCTTTCTGGAAAGGGGAAGAAATTATCTATCTAATGGAGCAATTTCCAGAATTCCTTGAGTGCTTGAAACTTGTAAAATTCTGACTGAAGCAAAAAAAGGAGGTAAGTTAACCCAAAATAAGAGGGAGCTTATTTTATTTAACAACTTTGGCAACTCACAGGGGTCATCTACCTGCTAGATGAATGATTAGTGGCCTTAGTTACATCCATTGGGCATGGAGTCAAGCCTAATAACCAATTCTCTTATCTAACTCTGAAAATATGACCTCTGAATCACTCGGGAACCCACTGAACTTGGAGTTGAACTTCACCAAAAGCCAACTAAAATGGAATGTATAAGAGAAAAACAACAGCACCAAAAACTATGTATAAACTAAAAATCATGCATACCCCAAGTGGGATATGCAAAGTGTGCAAAAGTACTTCTTCTACTGAAAACAAACCTAGCCACTCTACTCTAACCAAGAGCAAAGGGAACTCAAACAAAACCTACAACTGGCAGGGAGAAATAGCTTCCCTTCCTTAAAAATGGCAATCATGCAACTGATTTGGCACTGAACATAGCTGGTTGTCTGAGTGAAAACTAACAAGAAGCTGGTCCTCCACCCAAAGTACCAAAGTACTAGCTGGAGACAAATTAGATTCTTCTTTTAGTTACTCTGCATTTGGATTAAAGAGGTATGGGAGCTGATCCTTGGTGCTTTGCATATCATCCTCATGCCCTGAAATGGACATGACTATTGTGGTTTCTCCTTTGGCTCCAATGAAGCCAAATATCTGATTAGGCAAGGTCTGATCTGATTGGTATGCCCATAGCTCTGATTTCTAACTCCAAAAATGGAGTCCTCTTGTAGACCTTCCTGGGTGAATGATGTGGAAGGAATGGTGGAACTCTTCTTCTCTTTCTCTTCCTCCTCTTGTGAAGAACATGGAAGGTTTAGATCTTCCAAACTTGATTCCAAAGAGCTGTTGTAATCTGCAAGTTATTACCATTGAATACTCTCCTCCATGATAGTAGGCACGCATGCTTGGAAGGTGGATGAAGAAGGAGAAAACAATGGGATTTCAACCGGTTCCTCTCCATCAAAACAATCTTCCAAATTAGACAAATACATTGTCTCATTTTTTTCCTATTACAAATGTTCAACTTCCTCCATGGTATCTTCTTGGTTTGCAACTTATTTACCATGGTTTCTTTCATCCTCCAACATGAAGTTTGAAATATCAAACTCTTTTCCAACACTAGAGCTCGAGAGAGATGAAGTGGAAGGAAGAACTAAAGGTTCTTCTATATCATGTTTCATGCTCAAAGCCTTTGGATCTGCATTTTCCTCCTTTACAGCTGGAATGTGCTCCTCTTCTTTAGGATTTGTAGCAGCTTCTCCGTCCTCTGCTACTTGTAGACCATCTTGATCTTGATTGAACTCTTCCTCTAGCATGAATTTTTCCATATCAAACTCCTCAAACTGCTGCTCTAGAGGACAAGTTGGGACTGCAAGATTTCTTTTAGAGCTTTCCTCTAAAATGGATCAATCAACCAAAACAAGCCCTTCAAATGAAAGCAAGAAAACACCAATAATGTCTTCTTCTTCTTCTACTACAAACTCTGATTTGGTCTCATCCACTTACTCCTTTCCAATGGGACTTTGAGCTGATTTTTTTCTCCTTCCTTAGCTGATTGGACAGTTTGAATTGGATCAGCATTCTCTTCACTTAAACTACCAACATGGAAACTACATTCTGAGTAAACTGACTATTGGTTTTCTTCTTCCTTTTCTTGTTCTTTCTCTACCGCAAATTCAGTCCTAGCCACCATTGGCTCTTCAACTTTCTTCTCCTCTAAAGGCTTGACTAGCAAAGGAATATTTGTTATCCCAAACCTAAGAGCTAAGCTCACTAAGCTTTAACCATTTCTTCTTCTTTCACTTCTTCTTCTTCTTGTCCTTCATGACTGATTTTTAAAATTTCTTCTTCTCCGCATGGAATTGGGAAGGCAAGAGAAGGAGTGGGTTGGGATTCAACCATTTTTTCATTTGTTTTTGGTGGTGGAAGAGATGAAACTTCTTGTTTCCTTAGAGTGGAAGGTATTTCTTTTTTCTCTTATGGAGGGGATTTAGATTTGGAAGAAAAGAGGGCAAAAAAACTAAGATGGGATGGAAGACTAGGGATGGAGAAATGAATTTCACTCTTGGGGCAGCATTCAATGGGAAGCTTGGAAATTGAAGCTCAAATTGAGATGGTGCTACTTAAGGAGTGGAGAGAAAATTACCAAATAATGGTGTAGGATTTACCCATTGACAAGGCTGCCTGGCACTAAATTCATAGGCCTCTATCTCTTCAATCCATTGTGTAAGTTGGGGCAACATCTCAATCATGAAGTCCAGCTTCTCCTGAGGGCTGTAGTGTCTTGGAAAAGGGCCTTCCCATGGATAAGGTGCCCTGCAACCAATTTTGAATGCCTTCATTTAAGCTGAAGCTCTTGATTGAACCATGCCAATCTCCATTTTTTGGATCTTCTCCCATAGACCAGCATTCTCCATCTGACTGTTATCATTGCATGCATATCCCTGTTCTTGGAAAGCTCCATAGCCAAACTAATTTTAGCACTGTTGCTCATAGGGGTAGACATGTTGATTCTAAATCTACTCATAATGTCGATTTGGAGGAGTTGTAAAACATATTGGAGGTGCACTACTCTGTTACTGCAAGTATGAATTCCACTGTGGGAATGAAGCCATGATTTCATAACTTCATAGAATGGAAAAGAATGAAAGAGATGGAAAGAAGAATGGACAAAAGTGGATGGAAAGAAAGGCCTGTAACTCATAAAAATGGGTTGTTTACCAGGTGGAGTTTCCAGATGTGCAATTTAAAGCTTCTCATAAGTTGGAGATTTACAACAAGTGCACATCAATCTTGTTGCAATGAAGTGAAGACCTCTTAGGTCCCACCGGGCGTGCCAAAACTATTAGTGTGAAATCACAGCACCCCCAAATGAGTTATGGATCTACTTTTCTAAGGCATAATCATTTGGTGTGATTGCATAACATTGAACTTTCCCCAGGGTGTGGGACCTTGAAAAAATGGGAAAGCTCCCTAGAGAAGGTTGGTTCCTCTTCCTAAACTACCTGCCATAAGCTATTCCAGTGCAGGAAATCTAATCTAATCCTAATCTAACTTCCAAGGAGACAAGGAGAGAAATAAAACAAGAAAAAACAGAGCCTAGACTAAAATGGTGATACACCAGAGAAGGAAAGTGTTGATCATCTACTAAATTGTCATGCAACAAAGAGAGGTGAGCAATGAAAAGGATGGACTGCAGCATCACAGACCATAGATCAGATTCACACAAAAAATGCTCCAAAACCCCATGAACACAGCTCCCAAATCTAGAAATGAACATTCAAAACATGCACAGATACCTTGCAATGAAGAGAGGTAAGAAGATGCAATAAAACGAGCAAAGGATGGACAAATGCATCACAAAAACACATTTTTATTGCTCCAGATTTACACAGTGCACCATTTCACGGGAAAGAGACAAAAAATGCCATTACAGAGTAGGGGATGAGGTTCAAACTCCATTTTCGACCCTAGGGAAGAAAAGAAGGGGGAGGCAGAGAAGAAAAATGAACAACCACTAACTAACTCCTTGAAAATGTGACTCTGTTTACATTTTATAGAAGAAACGCGAGAAGAGAGGAAAAAACATGGGATTTGTTCCAACCACCTTTAAAAATGTGTTTTAATTCTTCATCTATTGATGGGCTCAATGTAAAAGCTCATATTTCCATGTATCTACTTTACAGACCAAAGAGAATGATCCATACTTCATTAAATCTAGTAGTTGAAACTGGTTTTTTTATCTTTTCCGTGCCAAGACACGTTTTTTAATTTTCTCCCACAAATCTTCACCAAAATGAAAAATTGAAGATTCCATGATGAAGAGAATATCTAGATCTTTCCATTGGGACCAAGATTGTAGAAAATGGAGCTCTGGATCAAAAGATATGACCCTTTGAGTATTTCCTTTACATTTTCTGCTAAAATTGGCTCAGGAAAATTTTGCACATTTCCCTATAAATCCGTTGATGACATGGCATCCATTGGGGTCGACGGAGGTAGGGGCTACTTTTTTTTCCTTCCGACAGCCTGCATCCCAGCATAAGCTTTTGATGGGACCGCAGGTCGCATTTCAATTTTATGCCTTTTGGAAGAAAAGGCAATTTTTCACTTTTTCCTCCGATTCCCCGCCAGTCCGAGTTCCTTTAGAAAAAAACTCTCCCAAGCTCTGCAAGTACGCCTTGGGAAAATTTTCCCTTCTAACTCCATCGAGCCATAGCGCAAAAAATACAAGGAGTTAGAAAGATTTCTTTACCTTTCTAGAAAGGGGAAGAAATTCTCTATCTGATGGAGCAATTTCCAGAATTCCTTGAGTGCTTGAAACTTGTAAAATTATGACTGAAGCACAAAAAGGAGGTAAGTTAACCCAAAATAAGAGGGATCTTATTTTGGTTAACAGGTGGAACCCAATAAGATCCAGGCCATGGTGGAATGGGAAGTCCCAAGAACCCTCAAGAATTTACGAGGTTTTTTAGATATCACAGGGTGTTATCACAGATTTGTAAAAAACTATGGTAGTATAGCAGCACCACTCACAAAATTATTGAATAAATACTCCTTTCATTGGAATGGAAAGCTTCTTGGGCATTTGAAAAATTGAAGGTGGCGATGTGCACTTCTTCAGTATTAGTAACCCTAAGACCTTCATAGTTGAATGCAATGCTTCAATAAATGGGATTGGATCAGTACTCATGAAATAAGGATATCCCATAGCATTTGAGATCCAGAAACTAAAAGGAAATATTTTTTTGAAACCCACCTATGAGAAGGAAATGATGTAAATATTACATGCAGTCAAATAATGGAGACCATACTTGATGGGTAGACACTTCAAGGTAAAAAATAATCATGTTAGTTTGAAATACTTCTTGGAGCAAATACTATCTTCAAAAGAGCAAAAAATATGGGTCACTAAGATGTTGGGGTATGACTTTAACATTATTTATAAGAAAGGGAAAGAAAATGTGGTCGTTGATTCTCTGTCTATGAGGGATAAGTCCACATAAGCATTGTTATGTGTCATCTCTATACTAAAGGTAGATTGGATAGATCAAGTAAGGGAAGAATGGCATAAATATGCAGCAACCCACACTCTCATTCATAATCTCTAGAAATATCCAACCATATCAAAACAATTTATATGGAAAGGAGTTACATTGTGGTACAAATATAGGTTATATTTGTGTAAAAAATGTACACTTAAACACCGTGTTCTTTTAGAGCTCCATTCTTCTCCATTAGGTGGCCATTCGTGGTTCTTAAAAATTTATCATAGAGTTAATAAGGATTTATTTTAAGAGGGGTTAAAAGGAGATGTTCAAAAAAAATTGGTAGAATGTTTGGTGTGTCAGCGTAATAATGGTGAGACCATTAAGACACTAGGTCTCCTCCAACCCTTGTCTATTCTTAGCAAGAGATGGGAAAAGGTATCGATGGATTTCATCATAGGATTGCCTAAATCATAAGGTAAAAGCATCATCATGGTCATGGTGTATATACTTACCAAGTATGCTCTTTTTTGTGTCATGGCTCATCCTTTCACAGCTTGTATACGTATCATCTCATTTATGGACACAATTCAAAAGCTCTATAGCACGCCCAAAATTATAGTAAGTGATCATGATACAATATTTACAAGTAATTTTTGGACTAATTTCTTCCCTTGTTTGGGTACCCAATTAGCCCAAATTTCATCTTATCATCCTCAATAATATGGGAAAACTAAGGTGGTAAATAAATGTTTAGAGGTATATATTTGATTTTTTACTTCATATAAACAATAATGTTGGGTGCAATGGTTTCCACTTGCATGATGGTGGTATAATAATTCATTTCATACCTCCTCCAAAATGTCTCCATTTCTAGCACTTTACGTGTACCATCCTCCATCACTCATCTCTAGCTTGAAGGTCAAACTGAAGGTGAGAGAAATTAAAGATCACATTCAGCACCAACACGATGTACTCTCTAGTCTTAGAGATAATTTGGCAAGGGCGCAAAACTACATGAAGCAACAGGTTGATCAACATCATAGTGAGCAACACTTTGAAGAGGGTGACTTTTTTTTTGTATGGTTACATCCATATAAGCAGTTATCGTTAAAACAACAAAATAAAGACAATACGTTTGCTCCTAAATATTATGGTCCTTACCGAGTGTTACAGAAAATTAGTAGTGTAACATATAAGTTAGAGCTCCCTCCAGGAAGTAAAATACATCCATTATTCCATGTTTCTTGCTTGAATAAATTTATTAGCCAACACATTTCCACCCAGCTAGTACTTCTTGAATTGGATGAGGAAGGAAGGATCATATTGGAACCGGAAGGTATTCTTCAGACACACACTAAAATATTGAGGATTGGAATCATTACTGAGTACCTGATCAAGTGGAAGAGTATGAATATTGAGGATGAATCATGGGAGGATGAATCAATTGTGCAGTAACATCCAGGGATCCCCAACATTGGGGATAATATTACTTTGAAGGGGAGGGGCATTTTACGCCCTTAGTCCTATAGCTTATATAAGATATGTAGTGTTGACTTGTGGCTTACATAAGATATCTTCTTGTCATATGTTATTCATTTATGCTTTCATATGTTTAGTAAGTCAGCATTTGTGTTGGCCATAACATAGGATTGGTATATATAGGTGGTAGTGAGCAGTATTTAATCATCATATTGAACATTTGAATCTTATTGTATGGTTTGGAGGTTGCCCCATCGAAGTGGTTAATCTATTATACTTGCATATTTATATAATTTATCTACAATATGGTGTTCTTTGGTGTTCTATTTCTGCTAATATTCAAATTTACATAAGTAATTTAATTATAGAAAGTGGCAGCAAGGGTGCAAACCAGTTGAGTTTCCAAAATTGCTTTAAGCAGCTCATTTTGGTGAAGAGGATAGTAGGTGTGGTTTTAATGGATGGATGTTTCAATAGGTATAACAAGAATGGATATGATCTACATGTCATTTTATTTCCAATGACTGGTTACATGCCATAGTTGAGATGTTGTGGTGTGATCTTGAGGTCCATAGGTCAAGACTAGTTCCTGGAAACAATTGTTTTGAGAAAGATATGAGCCTTCTTGTTAGTGTTATGAATAATTTGACTGGTGAAAGTTAATGTGAAACCATGGATGATGTTTTTATGTCATATTGTACATGTGTGAGGCCTTTGGAGGCTTGAATAATCAAGGTGATGAGTTTGGAGGTCTTTGATGAATTAGGTGATGGGGTTTTGATCTATTTTTGGAATTTTTTGGTGTCTTAAAGCATGTCTAGCCTACATGGGTCCATGTTATGCATTTTTAAATGTGTAATGTTATTTTTTTATATTATTTTGGTTTTTTTATTTGTGTTGGACTTACTTTTCTTATGTTTTTGAATTGAGAAGGGTAGAAAGTAAGTGTTTTGGTTCAAATTTGAACAAACTAAGTGAGAGGGAATAAGTATGACCCAATTGTGAGTGTGAAAAAGGTATGAAGGCATAAATACATAGCTGAGGATGTGTAAAAAATTCTAAGGAGACCTATATAGCATATGTGTAAGAGTTTGAAGCTAAAGCAGGTCATGTAAGTGTGAGATAAAGTGAGTTGAAGAAAAGAGGGTTTAAATGTGTGTGAGCTGAAGTTGTCATCTTCGTCAATTGTGGAAGAAATAAGACATCAAAGGTGGCTGAGTGGGTGCTTGATCATCGTATTGGTTTTACCATTCTTGTGGATTTGGTGCTTCACTAAACTAGGGGTTGGTGTTCCTTGTAGGGTTGGTGCTCTACTAAACTAGGGGTTTATGCTCCTTGTGAAGTTGTTGCTTCATTAAATACTTTTTATTTGAGTAATATAATTAGAATTTTTAGTGGGTTTTCTTCCCCTTGATGGTTTCCCACTTATATCTTGTATTCTTGTGTCTTTTTCATGGTTATGCTCATTTGAATGAATGTTAAGCACACATTAATATATGGTGGAATGGTTTATGGTTTAAACAAGTAAATTTGAATTAGTTAAAGTTTTTAAAAGAATGATTCACCCCTCCTCTCAGTCCATTGTTATTCTAATAATTGGTATCAGACAAGGTCCTTTTAGAGAAGTTTAATCACTTGAAAGGAGATCTTTTAAAGAAAAAAAATGGTGAGTTGGCAGAGTGGCTCTTCTTCCAACAAGGCACCATTGTTTGATGGAGTGAACTATGCATTTTGGAGTCTTAGGATGAGCACTCATATCATGTCTCTAGGGTTTGCTATCTAGCAATCTATGTTGGATGATTATATAGTTCTTGCTACCCCTCCAAGAACTTTTGCAGACAAGAAGACTTGTAGTAATAATTATAACACTATGAATTTCATCATGTGTGGATTGGTTGAACCTGAACTTGTGAAGGTAATGCATTGCAAATCAGAAAAATCCATGTGGGAGAACTTTGGGTCTTATATGAAGGATACTCTAAGGTAAGGATAGCTAAGCTTTAGAATTTCAAAAATCAGTTCGAAGGGTTGAAAATGAGTGATGATAAACCTATTTTTGCATATTTAATTAGGGTTGGAAAGGTTTTTAACACCATGAAAGGTTTAGGTGAATAAGTGAAGAAAGAGGTAGTAGTCTAAAATTTATTGAGGTCTCTTACTCCTAGATTTGATTCCAAGGTATCTACTATTGAAGAAACAAAGGATTTAACTCTCTTTACAATGGATGATTTGCATGGAACTTTGACTTCCTATGAAATTATGGATGTTGATTCCAAATTAGATAAGAAAGATATTGCTTTTAAATCTGAAATGAAGACCAGGGGAAAGAAGGCTAAAGATGATGGTAATAATCCTAAAATTTATGATGAAGAAATATTTGCAATGGTGGCTAGGAGATTGAATGTTGGCTCTAGTAAGTAGAAAGGTAGACTTCCCTTTAAGTGTTTCAATTGTGGTAAAGTAGGTCAATTTGTTGCTAAGTTTTCTCATGGGAATGAGAAATAATTTTATGAGGATCACGAATATGATTATAACAAGAAGAACTACAAGCATAATAAAGGAAAAAAGGGTTTCAAAAGGCTTGATTACAAAAATAATAGTAAGAAGATTTTTTACAAAAAGGAGGAGGCTCATACTTTTGAAGCAAGTAGTGAGAGTGGTGTTTCAAATTCTGGATCTGAATTAGAACATTAAGATATTGGATATGATGTGTTGTTCATGTCGAAAGATATCATGAGAACTACTAGTGGTGGTTCTACATTATTAGGTGATTTCATATCAGATTCTTGCAAATATTTTGAGCAAGAAGAAGATGATATTAATATTGAATTGGTACGTGTCCAATATTAATTGAAGCATGCTGAAAAAAATAATAAGAAACTGAGATCTCAAGTCAAATAATATGAGGCAAAGATTAAGGAACTAGAGGAGAAACATTGGGATGTTACAGAAAATCTTGATGAGAAGATTAGAAAGCTAGAGATGTAGATGACTTCCATGAATGTAAATTTTCAATCCAAGGAATAAGAAGTGACTCTTCTTAAGAGAGTTGTCTGATGCAATCAACAAAGTGAGGTCTTTTCAAAAGTTTGATAAGAGTACCAAAGATCTTAATGATCTTCTTAGCAGGCAAAAATCAACACATAATAAACCAAGTTTGGGTTTCAAAGAGGAATTTAAAGGTAAAGATATGAAGCAAGAAGATATTGTTCCAAGTAAGGATGATGAAGGACCAAGCACCAAGGAAGGAAAGAAATAAAACTTAGTCAAATATAATTTGAAGATAAACTCTATAAGGAAACCTAATGCTTCAAGGTATGAAAGGTCATTTAATGGTTATTGTTTTACTTGCAATGTCTTTGGTCATAGGTCAAAGGAGTGTATGATGTTTTCTAGGTATGATCACACTTAGAGGGATCTTAGGAGTGAGAAGGAAAATAATATGGTGTGCTACAATTGTCATGAGAGAGGCCACACTTCTAGGTACTTCTTGCATGAACCTTCAAGTCGAAATTGGGGTGTTGAAGGCTACAAAGGAAAAGTGAAGTTGTGTGTTTTAGTTGCAATGAAGTTTGTCATGTTTTTAGAGAATTTCATTATGGTTTATCAAGTAAAGATAAGACATTTCAAGGGCCTCATATGCAAGAAAGTAACTTTCAAGGTCGTATAATGCATGCTAGCAGTCAAGGTAGGACATGGGAACCTAGAAATAATAATAATGGTCCACATAGAGTTGAAATGGATGCTAGATAAGGTGTGTTTCAGAGTACATATTATAAGAAAGGATAAGAAGGTGAATTTCAAATGTCCAAGATGGCTTGGTACCTCTTCACATCATTATTCTAGATTCATCATGAAAGAATGTGTCTGTACTAGGATTCTTAGAAGGAGAAGCTGACTAGGTTAAAGTATGACTCCTCCAAGATGTCAAGGTATGTTTTCAAAGTGTCAAAGTATGTTTTTTGGTCTTTTTAGGTTATTCAAGTAGTGAAAATTGTATGGTTACAGTAAAAAATATCTCTATTTTAGTATAAGTCATGTTTTCAGGTTGGTGTCTATTAAGTCTTGTTTGATCTAATAAGGTATAGTTATGGCCTACATTTTTATATTTCATGTAAGTCAAGATCTGGGTATGAGCATGAGGTGTTATTAATCTGTCAAATTTCCATATTGTATGATGTTCATGTTATAGTATCAAGGGAAGTCTATCATGTCATGGATTCAAGCTTGAAGGATTGTTATAAACCATGGTATCTAGGTCAAGTATGATGAATGTCTTGGTCAGTTTGTCAAAGTCTTGATTTTAGTATTCATATCATGAGTAAGGTTCTATGATCTACTAATATTGGTAAAGGGTGTATGTATTTTAAGTCAAAATCTTCATTGAAGTTGCAAGAAGAGTTAGTTTGTTTCAAGGAAGTGTAGAGGTCTCCCTATTATGAGGTCTTATGAAAGATTTTATTTTGTAAGCCTTTAATCATAAATTCATGACTGCAGTCATGTAGATGGTTATATAAACCTAAAATGATGTCTTATACAAGAGCATTAAATGATAACTTGGTTGCAAGGATATTTATCTCTTGATTTTGATTCACAAGGATGAACAAAGAATCTTCAGGATGATAGAAGGCAGATATGGTTTCTCCTATCATCTTGATAGGGTACAGTTGGATACAATGAACTGATATGAAGCATTCTAGGTATGTTTGATTCATGGTGGATTGAAACATTCTCATGAAACCATTAGAGTGATTCACATCTCATGGAAGTTGTATAAAGATGGTCTGAGATTTCCAAGAAGGCTAAGAGGTATGGTCTCCAATTTGTCTTGCATGTTCATAAGCTACAATTGGTTGTGTATTGCTCTTGAATATTTTGAGGGTGTCAGTGTACTATCACAATGGAAAAATGGATATTATTCTCTTAAAAATGTTGATATAGGTGATCATGAAAGATAGGTGTGTTAGACTCATGAGGAAGGTTTGAAATGTATCTTTTGTGCTAAATTGATGTGTATGAGGAAACAGTGTGCTACAGGTATGTAGATGAGTTCTAGGAGAGGTATGTTGAAAAATTAAGAATGTGCTACCATTAAAGAGATGGTTTAGGTGTGAATAGTGATCAAGAAAGTCAAAAATGAAGTTCTGGTACCAGGCCCCTCTTTAGGGTTGTTGTTGCAGGATGTTAGCATGATGAAGACTTAAAGCATTCAGATCTATGACTAATATATCATTCTATAGTACATATTCAGATCTAGATCTAGAGAATAACAGACTTAAGAGATAACCATGATGAAATCAAGCATGCACGAACCAATTATACTCAGGATTTGACACTCTGATTCAGCCAACACATTCCATTGCATTAAACATGATAAATACACAGAAGCTTATTACAATAGATAATACCATAGTCTATGCATGCATCAGATTTGGCAGCATAACCTCACAATAACTCAATTCTCACATACCCCACTATGCTACACAGTATGCAGTTCACTACATATTTATAAGGGTGGGGACTTTCCCTTCACCACTTATCTAATCCCAAAATAGGTTGCATGCTATTATTAGCCACGCGTCGTTACAATAATAGCCACACATGCAAGTGCGCTAACAATAGACTTCTTCTAGTTAACTGTCAGTAGTAAATCTATTCTCAGCCTGTATCCATGCAAAGCACTTCGTAGCTGATCCTCCAAAAATAGCCAATGTGTGTTGTGCAAGTCTTTAACTGGTTTGTGTGCTCCACACGCCATCTCCAAAAATAGATCCTCATCGTGAAAAATGGCTAAGTCCTGAATCTGTCTCTGTCCTCAGTGCGTGATTCCTTTCCAATCCTCTTGTGCTTTTGAATGTGCTCTACTCTTCTGCATGAACCTTCTGTATGTTCTTTGCTAAGTGCCATACTTTAACTGATCAACATTACTACACACTAATATTTCTGCTCGGAAATGGTTGTCTCCAAAATGAATCAAAGAATATGAATAGAAGAATAGAAAGAATTTTGATGAATAAAAGAATGTCTTTACCCTGCAGTATCTTCTGCTTCAACCTGAAGAATCAATTCTGGATATTCTTCTTTTATTTCCACCTCTAAAGTCTACCAATCATTGAGTGTGGCCTCTACCTTTTCTGGGATATCCACTGCAATTGACTCTAACTCATCTTTTGCAATCTCTCCTTTCTCATTCTGCAAGACCAACACAATGTTGGACATGGCAGTCATTCTTCCTTCTAATAAGTCCATCTTTTGTGCGATGAGTTTCCCAAGCTCATCCAGCCTTTCCTTGTGTGGTTCTTGAGCTGTTGTAAGGGCCTCACACTTCTACTTGACAAGTGCTAATCATTTCTGCAGCCCAAGGTCTCATCTTTCATGGCCTTCAGGACTTCATTGTCTTCCAAAATGGTCTTGGTTCTTATAACGGCTTCTGGGGTTGTACAAATATTCAGCGCTTGATCTACTTTCTTCAGTTCCTCCTGCAAGCTCTGAAGCAACCCCTCATATGATGCAATCTTTCTCATCACTGAAGCCTTTTCCCACTCTGCTTCCTGTGTTGGATCCTTTGGTTCTGGCATGCGCAGAGGTTCATCTTCAAGCACTAAGTCCACCAAGGTACTTACATAATGCATTGCTGAAGGAAATGTTTTGGGTACCTTTGGCTCTAAGTGTGGCTTTGCTTTCATGATATTGTCCCCAACTTCCTCTGCCATGCTGATGAAAACAACGTTCTTCTTCTGTGCCAAGTCTTTTTCTTGCTTTAGGCACGCTATTTCTGCATCCTTAGTTTTGATCTCCTCTCTTAGCACCCTAATTTTTGCAGCCTTATCCATATTTCATCATGCCACCTCTATCGAGAGCTTCACCAAAGCATTGCTCACTTGTTCATCTGACATAACAGTAGGCTTTATTGTTATGTGTCTGGCCTGAGGTGTCTTCTTCAACCTCCTTGATACACATGACTCTTCACATACATCAAATTCTAGTTCATCCATGTGTGTGTGCATCGACCATGACAGTTGCTTCCTTGTGTGCATGGTTTCCATATCTTCATCCATCAGCTCCCAGCCATACAACTCCTTTTGTGTCACTGTGCTCTGAAAATGGGTGTGGACAATTTTACCTGTGTCCTCGGCATAGCCCATGACTGGTGGAACATATTCTCCACTTGTTCTCTTTGATCTTGGCCCCTTAGGAACTTGGGCTTCAAGATTTGGAGCTTGTTTCTACTGTACCCTGAGCAGTCTCAGTCATTGTCTCATCTGCCTCCTTTTCTCCCTCTTCTCCATCCTTCATTTCTTCATCCTTTGGTTCTTCCACATTCTCTGGAGGTGTAGGGGAATTGGGTGTGCTTTCCTCAGACTCTTCCACCTCCTCATTCAGCTTCAACTTCCTTCTTCTTTTCTCAGTTGTCTCCTTCTGTGGAGAGATTCGAGGTGATCTGCACTGATTGTGGAGTAGCACCTTGGGTCCTTGTTCTCCTGAATACTCTTTTTAAGTGGCACTCTCCTTGTACTACATCTAGGTCCTCATCATCTCCTTCTTGTGGTTGGGGTGGAGTAGTCATGCACTCAACTTCTTCCCTATTTGGAGGTTTCCTCCTTCCTCTATGCTCCAAACCACCACTATCTTCATGCTCCTCTTCTTCATCATCTACTTGTATTGTCTCTGTGGGCTTAGGCACTGGAACATTTTCCATTGTATGCTTACCTTTTGGTGGCCCTGGGAGTGTGAACTCATTCTCCACATACTTAGTGTTCTCCAGCTTGGGCTTGAGTTGAAGGTACACAAGCACTACTCTGGTGTCCCCAACTACCAAGCTTATAGGCTTCATGCTTATAATATCTGAGATAAGCCTCTCAATGTAGGCATTCCACCCTGGATATACATATTTCTTTCTCAGAGTGTGGTAGTCACAATCTACCTTGTCTGCATTGAAGGTTAGGTGGTGTGCATCTAAAAACTAGTGAACTGATGCCTAGAAATATCTTGTTGTGAAGGCATATGGTAATTTTGCACCATGGGCTCCAAGCCCCATCCTTCATCACAAATCGTGCATGATGCAAAAATGTTGGTAGACTACAAACTGTACTGCCTTACCCACCACCAAAGGAAACTCCTTGGGTATGTGCCACTCTTCTTCAAATGTTACATGGAGTCTATCATACCACTTCTCCACCCTCTACTTGAATGGTCCACTCATTGATCCTTCACACAAGTATTTTTGAAATCTTTCTGCAGGTGACTTGTGTTCCGTGGGGTACTCCCAAATCTTCTCCTTTGGCCCATCAGGCACTCCAATCTCCATAAACACCAAAGACAATAAAATAGTGCCAAAAATTATTCTATCGCCTATCCATGCTTCTTCAATGATTGTATTTGCTATGTGATCCATGATATTGTAGACCACTCCTTGAGACATCTTCTTTGCAAATGTGCAGCCACATTGTGTTTACCTGTGACCACCTTTCTTGGTCATTCAACTTTGTTACAAGATGTGCAGCTACCTGCACTACTGGGTACTTCTTCAATTTTTTGATGTCCATGCCACGCAGACCTTTGGTATACCCCAGCTCCTTCCTTGTCTCCAGGATTGTGGCCTTATCAGTTAAATCACTCTCCAGATCTGCTCCTGAGGCCCTTAGTCCTGTCACTATTGAAATCAAGGCAACTGTGATTCTAACCCTCCATCTGGTGAAGTAGAAGAAGTCCTCATGGACTCTACTCATCAACCATCGATACAATGGTTCATACTTCCCAAAGTATGGCAGCTCATACAACTGGTAGACTCCAATCTACTTTAGTAACTTCTCACCAGTGTCATCGTACACTGGCATATCTTCTGTTGTGCACTTGTTCATTTTTGTGCTCAACAATGCATCGAGCTCCTTCTTATTATCTAATGTATGATTTACATTGATAGACATGGGAATCCCATTCTTGTCCCACAATCATGCCCTCTGGATACTGCATTTCTGAGAAATTACTCTCGGGGAGCAATTTCTTCTTCCACTTCGACCTTATTCTTCCCTTTTACTCCTGTTGTGGGTGCTTTCTTTGGTGCCATCTGAAAAATATCTCTTTTCTTCCCTCTGTAATCGAGCAAGTTGAAACCCTAGTTCAAATCTCCATGCCCTAGTGGAAATCACATGCCCTAGCTCATTTGTAATGTGTCTGCTTCACTCAAACCCTTCACCTATGGGAACGCAAGCTTCTCCTATGCACAAACCTTCTCTCCATGTCTGGTTTCACACTCTTCACACCTCAACATGATTTCTTGGCTCATTTCACACTTAGCTCTTTTCAAATTCTCTCAATTGCAATGGTAAAAATGAACTCGCATCTCATCTTATATAGATTTTCAAAAATTTAGTGCATTTATTGCTCCTCCACCTACCAACAATCCTCTCATTAATCGACCATTTTCATTCCTTCCATGTGGTACATCTTCACGCCCAAGCTATAACCTTCTAGTGCCTTCCTACCTTCTAGCACATAGACTTCTCTTCAGCGTGCCTCCATGTGCCTGAGTACCTCGCCACTGTGCCTTCTTTTGGTAGTTCCCATGGCCTCTGCTTACCTCACGTTATACTTGTTTCTTCATTTACCTCCACCTATGGTCCTCATTTCCAGAAGCAATATCTTTTTTTTTTTCTTTCAATTTTCCAACTTGAATAACACCCGTAGCAGTTAGTTCCTTTCATGTGTACTTATTTTCATCAGTCATGTACCTGGATATCAATAACCACCCCACACTAAGGGTATGTGCAGTCCTCTGCGCATAAAAATTCTCCAAATAGTAATTAGCTTCTGGCACGTAAACGCACTTATTACACAAACACACCAACTAAATTGACAAAGCATAGTGACAAAGAAGGAAACACATTAAGGAAATGCAGAATTGAAAACCTAATCTAAATGGCAACACTGCCTTATTACAAACACCAAGAAGACTTATTTATAGTAGGGCTTCAGCCTACTCCCGTTGAAGTATCTGGGTAACCGTATTCCATCAAGTGCCTCTAATTGACAAGCACCTGTTTCAAGTATGTGAGTGATAACATATGGCCCCAACCAATGTACTTTGAGTTTACCTGGATGGCACAAAAATTTAGAATCATAAAGGAGCACCATCTGTCCTATCTCAAGCTTTTTATCCCTGATGTGCCTGTCATGCCATGCTTTCTGCCTGGCCTTCTCTTGTTTTTGACTCCAATGTGCTATTGCTCATCGCTCATCCAACTTGATTAACTTTTCAATCCATTCTTCTAATGCTTTCTCATCAGCTAGACCTCCAGCGTGTGCAATACGCAAAGAAGGTAACATGAATTCCATAGGAAGAACTGCTTCTGTGCCAAACACTAACTGAAATGGTGTGGCTTTGTTCAACCTTTTATATGTTGTTCGATATGCCCAAAGTACTGCAGATACTTTATCATCCCAATCCTTTCTTCCAACATCACATATTTTTGTCAATGTCTGGCTCAAAATTTTGTTGAAAGCCTCAGCAGTCCCATTTTCCTGAGGATGATATGGTATAGTCTTATGGTGTGCAATCATGAATTCATCCAATAAAATTCTGATTGTCTCATTCAGAAAGTGTGTGCCCCTATCACTGGTCAAACTTAAAGGACATCCATACCATGTAATAACATTTTCCCATAGAAACCTAGCTATTGTAGCTGTTGTACAATCCTTTGTAGGTGTTGCTTCTACCCACCTTGTCAGATAATATGTGCAAGTTATGATATAGCACGATCCAGTTCTGCACGCAGCTGGTGAAATAGGACCCACAAAATCTATAGCCCATTTCTCAAATGGATCTTTTCACTAGTAATAGGTCTTAATGGCATTTCATCTCGTTGTCCTAGTTTCCCAAGATGCTGACATTGATCACAAGCCTTGCAATAATCCTTAAAATCTTTATACAGGGTCTCCTACCATAATCTAGCGATTAAAATCTTGTGCGCAGTGGTGTCACCTGCATAGTGGCCACCTGCAATACCACCATGAGCTTCCTCCATGATATCTGTGCGCTCATGTTCCAGTACACAATGCATGCAATACTTCATCCCGACCTAACTTGTACAGGTCACCACTAATTAACATATAGGGTGTCACGTGTATAGCAAGTTGTTTCTTCTCTAAGGATTTCATTCCTTCTGGTGCCATGCCTGTTCATAGAAAGACAACAATGTCCTCTAATTCTGATGGCACTCATTGTAACCTATATAACTGTGCATCTGGCATGGTATCTTCAATTGCCTGTGCTTCTTCTCCTGACTGTATTCTGGATAAATGGTCTGGTCCAGAATTACTTTTCCCTGGTTTTACCACAACTGTGAAATCAAATTCTTGAAATAAGAGTACCCATCTGCATATGTGCCCCTGTAAAATGGGTTTGTTTACCAAATACTTCAATGCCATGTGATCTGTATAAAAGAAAAATGGTGTAGCTAGCAGGTACTGTCAGAATTTATGTAGCACATAGATCATTGACAAAGCTTTGCGCTCTGTAGTTGTGTAGTTCTATTCTGCAGGAGTCAACTTTCTACTAGCAAAATAGATAGGATGATCTATAATACCTTCTCTAGGCTGAGCCAATACTATGCCAATGGTCATGCCAGAGGCATCCACATGTACATGAAATGGTTGGTCCCATGAAGGAAAATGTAGAATAGGCATGGTAGTAAGTTTCTCCTTTAATGTCTCGAATGCACATTGTTGTGGTTCTCCCCAATAGAATGTACCTTTCCCTTTCAGTAACTCCTCCAATGGTGTGGAAACTTTGGCATATCCTTTAATAAACTTCCTGTAATATCCTGTATGACCCAAAAATCCATGCACCTCACTCTGACTGGTAGGCTCTTTTAGGCCTATAATGACTGCAACCTTAGCTGGATCAACCAACAAACCTTCCTTGCAGATTATGTGTCCTAACAGTATCCCAAATGGTGTAGAAAATATGCACTTCTTGATGTTCAAAGAGATACTCAACTATCTACATCTTTCAAACATTAAGCACAGATTGTCACAATGATCCTTAACTAATCCATACACCATCCAATCATCCAAATAAACCTGTAAGAAGTTGTGAATAAACTCCTTGAATGCTTGAACAACTATGCGTGAAAATACAACATGCACATTTTTTAGATCAAAAGGCATCACAGTATAGCTACCCCATTCAGTAGTAAAAGTAGTCTTTTCCTGATCCTCCTGGGAAATCCTAACCTGATGATACCCAGAGAACCCATCTGTAAATGAATAGATTTCATGCCCTGCAATGCCTTCTAGTATTTCCTCAGTGAATGGTGTAGGAAAGGGATCAGTCACACATGCAGCATTCAACTCCCTGTAGTCCACACAGATCCTAATCCATCCATCCTTCTTGATACTGATCACCATTGGACTAACCCATTCTGACTCATCGAGGGGCTTGATAATCCCAGACTTCAACATTTTGTCAATCTCTTCTTTGACCTTTTCACGCAAGTTGGGGTTCATCCTGTAGGGTCTCTTTCTAACTGGGTGTGCACCCTCTTTAAGCTTTATCTTCATCTCCCCTAATGATTCATGCATGCCTTTAAGTTCATGGTACCCTCGAGGGAATAAGTCCTGATAATCCCATAGTAGCTCTATGATTTTTTCCACTTCAGAGTCTGACCAATAGTCTCCAATTATGGCTTCCTTAGGCTCAACATCTGATCCAATATTCACCTTCTTTGTCTTCATAGGTTCATGATAGGTGTGTGTGGTCTTATCTGCACTGTCCAACACCTCACGCCTACCTGTTGAATGGTTTATATCCAGATTTTCTACTTCTTCGTCATCCACTAAGTAGACCATTTTTCCTTTTTCTTTCTCAAGGAAAGCATGCTGAAGTAGTGTGGCATCAGCCTCTGTCTCTTCAACAAAATGTGCTCCTAAGTTTCCTTCATCCAATAACTCCTGAAGGAGTTCTTCAGCCTTGGCACTATCTCCCATAGTTAAGTGCTTTATGACTTTTAATGCTTCTTCCACCAGAGGCTTGGTAGAGAAGAAGTCAAACATCTGGGCCATTCCTACAATTAAATCCTGCCAATTTCTAGTCTCTCTATGGAGTTCTGCATATACATACCAAGCACGTGTGCAACCTTGTAAAGTGGAATAAAACTTGTGCACCCAGAGTGAAGGTGGTAAAGCTTCCTGCCCCTCTGTCCAGAGTCTCTCACACTTCTGAACGTGGTGTTGAATAGGTTGATTACCATGATAAGTACATATTTGAGTAGGTGCATTTCTCCTGTAGAACCTAGTGGCAAGAGCAATCCTAATTTCATTCCATCCTACAAGATTATCCTTGTGGACCACCCACCAGCGTGTTGTTGTCCCGCGTAGTGTATATGCTAGCATATTTCTTCTTTCCAGTGGGTCTATCCACTATTCCTCCATGGCGCACAGGAACACCATAGGATCTCCTTCTCCAGTGTAACAAGGTACCGAGTTGTTGCCTATTCTCCTGACATAACATGGTTTGTTCCCTTAGGAAATATGCTCTTTACTTCGTGCCCTACCAACTCATAAGTGCTATGAGCCCAATTATCACAAGCAACACTTGTAGTATCACTAATAGATTGTGCATCCTCCCACTGAAGGATTCCTTCTTTACATGGCTCAAGCACCTCTAGATCCCGGATGGCATGTACATAAATCCTATTCAGGTCTTCTTCACTCAAGGGCTCAACATAGGGTGCATATTTTCCATCTGTTAAAGGGATAATAACTCTTTCCTCCTTGTTTTCAAAACTGATATAACCCTTGTTGAACCAAAGATCAACATTATTTGCATAGCACCAAGGATGCCCCAATAGAGCTGGGAAGCTATCTGACTCTGCCAGTGCTAAAACCTCAAAGTCTCCAGTGAACTTGGCTCCTTGTATGGTAATGGATGCATCTTTTAAAACTCTGATGGGAGTGGCCTTAGTCTGATTAGCCATGAACAATACATTAGAGGATGGCTGCAATGGGGGTCTCCCCATTTGTTCCCATGCATCTAAGGTAAGAACATTGACTTCCACGCGCAGTATCAATCAGTATATTACTCAATAGCCACCCATCCACAACAACATTCAGAGTTATTTCCTTGTCATAATCTAGGCTATGAGGGGGAAGATTTACATGCAGGATCTGTCATCCAGTCTCAGTACTTACGCATGGAGTATTTCCTTTTAACCAATTCCCCAATAGTGGAATGATATTCTCCTGGCGCAACAATTTACACACTTCTCTCAAGTCATCTATATCAGTTTGGACCATCTCTGATGCTTTCTTTTGCTCCATCTTCTGTGATTTCTCTTTTAAATATTGTATCTCACCTTGAAGATTCCTGAGTACCTCCATGGTTTCCTGGTAAACCTCCTTCTGATGGGCAGGATCTGGGTACCGTGCATGTAGAACCTCCTCCTTAGTGATGGTAGGCTTCTACTGTAATGCTTCTCTGGCGTGTGCTGCTTCAGCGTGGGTCGTGATCTTTACCTGCAATGCCTCAGATTCTGGTTCCAACTTGGGCATCCACTGATTTTCCACAGTGCGTTGTATCCTAACCATCCCTGTGCCTTTGTTTTCTTGTTTATGTTGCTTGCTAAGATGCTCATACAAGTCAGGGCATTCCTCATAGCTATGATTCTTTCCACATAAAGAACATGTAATATTCTGAGGACATTCACACCTGTAGTGGTCAGGAGATCCACATGTATAACATGTTCCATGAGGGAACTCACTTCTTCCACCACCACGGCCTCATCCTCCAAATCCACCATGGTATCCTCGACCTCGGCCATGACTACCTTCAAAACACCCCTCATTCCGATCATAGCACACCTGATTGTGATCCCAATCCTGATGCTCATTCTTTCCTTTAGAGTTATCTGAAACTCCTGTCTATCATACACCAATATCTATAGCATCATGGATCTGACCAATCAGCTGGTAGTCTTCTGTGTCATGAGTCATGGACCTATAGATTTTACAGTAGCATGAAATGTTCTTCCTTATCACGTGTTGTAGTAATGGGCAGTGGCTAGCATCATGGTTTAAATGGCATATCTCACAGTCTAACAACAATGAGCACACTGATCTGTGGGGACAACTATCCTTTGTGTGACCTTCCACTTCACAATCTGTGCACCAAATCCCTGTGCATGTCTCATGTGCTGAATTTTCTGATAGTTTCTCCAACTACTTTGCCATAGCTGTGATCTGTGCTTCTAAAAATGGGCTCACCCCAGTGTCTATACTTCCAACTGCCTCAGTGCGTAAGGCTGCTTCAAGTGCTTCACATGGATCAGTGTATGTTTTATGTGATAGTGCCCTCCTAAAAGGTGTAATCAGGCCTCCAACAAACCATTGTGCATGTTGGCTTGCATGAATATCATAAAAGAGCTTAGATAACAACATTTTAAAATGGGCATCATACTCTCTGACACTTTCAGTAGTGCCTTGCTTAATATCCTTGAGTGCACTTATACTCTTCTTGCTCAAACTCAGGGATGTGAAACTCTTTAAGGAATGCATCTTTTAAAGCTGATAGTCTACGCAAGTCTGATCAGGGTCAAACTTTTTGTACCAACTTTGTGTGTGCCCTTGTAACGTTGTAGCAAACTGACTTACCCTACGCTTAGAAGTCATGATTCTTTTTACGCGCCACAGTATTTCACACATATGTACATGTTCAGTAGCACATTCTATGCCCCTATACTCTAGAAGATGAAGAGACATCTCCATGTAAATATTCTGGGGTTGGTGCGGACCTTGCCCACCTGATCCAGAACCTCCTGTGTTTCCTCTGCCTCTAGAACCACCAGATCCACCAGAGCTAGAGCCACCTATACCTCCTGATCCCAAACCTGTAGCTGGGGTCAGACCAGAAGATGTACTTCCCTGTGTCCCAACAGTAGTACTGAACTGTACCCCAACAGTCTGCGAAGTGTTACTACTCCCAGAAGATAGTCCAAAAATATGCACGCCTAAATTCTGTGTAGATGATACACCTGAAAAGGTACTCCCATATAACAATGAAGTCATTTGCGTTGCCATCGTTGTGCCTCTTATAAGACTCACTCCTACTCTCCCACTACTTGAATTAGCTTGTTGACTATTTGTTGTACTAGATGCTGGAAAACCAAGTGCAAGGGCAAGGTTGCCAGGTGGATTCAGATGTGTGCCCATGGCCCAGGTCATCTCTACTGGCGTGCTTCTACATGAGGCTGAGGAGGGTTCCCTGTCATGCTTTCCCAAATGGGGGAGTTCCTGATGCTCGGGTTCCATGTCTTCTGCGTGAACTTCAACTCCTTCCCAAACTATCTTTCTCCACAACACCATTTTCTCTGCAACCTCCTACTTCTTCTCTACCTCCCTCTCATGTGCCTCATTATACTTAAGCCACCTTTCCTCTCTCTTCCTTTCTACCGCTAGGTCTTCCATCTTTCACCAAACCTACTCCTACCCCCATGCATGGTGGGGTTTAGTTAGCCATCAGTTTTCTCTCCAAATTCAAAGTTACCATCAGGATCTTGATCGCCAGTGGAATGCCTTGCAGGTAAGTTCCCCTTGGATATCGTAAAAACTAGAATTCAGCTACCTCTGGGCATGAATAAGTGGAAATTGAGTACTCCAAGATATAACTATTCAGAACACCATGGAACCATGTATCCACAATGTGAGTCCAAATTAGATCAGCATCATAAAGGGTCTGAAATTCTTCCTGTGTCCAGACAAGTGTGTGATACCTCCAATTCCATTTAGATGCATAAGCAATCAGCCACTCGTACAATTCTACTGGAAAGATAGTGAAGAAGCTCTCATATAAACTATCATATAGATTCTGTTCCACCCACGTGCATGTGTTAAACTCAGATCCAGTGTTGAACCTCCATGTGTATTCTTCTTCTAGATCATGTATCCACTCCTCAACACTTGCTAGGGTCAACCGGTATGTCTTCATCATGAACCATCCTGAAAACAACTGAAAAAGAGGTCCCGAAATGGAACCAATGATGCAGCCTAGAATTCACCAATAAAATCCCAGGCGCGCTGGCACATCACTCAGCCTAGACCGAGTGCTCACCCAAAGTGCGCAAAGGTACCAGGCCCCTCTTTAGGGTTGCTGTTACAGGATGTTAGCATGATGAAGACTTAAAGAATTCATATCTATGACTAATATATCATTCTACAGTACATATTCAGATCTAGATCTAGAATAACAGACTTAAGAGATAACAATGATGAAATCAAGCATGCACGAACCAATTATACTCAGGATTTGACACTTTGATTCAGCCAACACATTCCATTGCATTAAACATGATAAATACACAGAAGCTTATTACAATAGATAATACCATAGTCTATGTGTGCATCAGATTTGGTAGCATAACCTCACAATAATTCATTTCTCACATGCCACACTATGCTACACAGTTCATTACATATTTATAAGGGTGGGGACTTTCCCTTCACCACTTATCTAATCCCAAAATAGGTCACATGCTATTATTAGCCACACGTCGTTACAATAATAGCCACACATGCAAGTGTGCTAACAATAGACTTCTTCTAGTTAACTTTCAGTAGTAAATCTATTCTCAGCATGTATCCATGCAAAGTGCTTCGTAGCCGATCCTCCAAAAATAGCCAATGCGTGTCGCGCAAGTTTTTAACTGGTTTGTGTGCTCCACACGCCATCTTCCAAAAATAGATCCTCATCGTGAAAATGGCTAAGTCCCGAATCTATCTCTGTCCTTAGTGCGTGATTCCTTTCCGATCCTTATTTGAGCCTAAAGTGTTTCTTAACTTTGAGAAAAGGTGTGATGTAAGTTGTAATATATGCAAAGTTGATCTAATGTTTTATGATTAAATAGTTCATTTCATCAAGGTACTGTGGATTATTGGAGCAATGAAATGGTGAACCACAGGTATGTGGAGAATCACCAAACTATGGGAGCAAGAATTTGATCTCATAAAGAGGGTGCAAGGTGTTAATGCGATGAAAACTGAAATGTTGCAGGGTGTATGATTGAAGAGGTGCACCTTGGATCTTGCACAAAGGGTATTGAAGGAAACTCATGTCTACAGGTCTGAGAATGAATTGCTCAGTTGAGGGATAATACACATAGTCTCTGCAAGGTCAAGAAGATTAGTATGTAAGTGATAAGATGGTTTACAAATGAAGACTAGAGATTATTTGAAAGACCAAGTATGGTGGATATCATAACTAGGTACAGATGCTATGAAGACTATGATGATGACCTACATGTCTGTGTAGACCTATTGAGAAAAGGGGAGCTAGGTATGTGCTTAATCAGCTGGTCTAAGCATAAAGGAGTCATAATAAGATGAATGAATATACTTACAAGGTAATTTTATGTTTCCTTACACCTTGAATGGACCAGTGTATCATGTCAAGGTTTTGTAGGTATCTATTGTGCATCTAAATATGGTGTTATAGGTTTGAGAAGGTATTCTAAGGCAAGGGAAGATTGAATTACTCCTTAATTAGGTGTGAAAATTGTTTAGGAGGCTTGTAAGGTAGATTTTTTTATGAATGCAAGTATAATAGAAAATTAAATAAGTCAAATGATCAAGAAAACTTCTTTAGCTCAAAAATAAGACTAAGAACATGGAAAAGTTGTTTTAGGACATTGATGAAGTGTTTGATCTATTCCAAAGGCATGATAACAAGGTAGGTGGTCTTAATTTTTTGGTTTCACTTAGAAAAGGATAGTGTACTTCCATTGGGAGCTATAAGGGATTATATTATACTATGTATATACTTTTATGGTTAGTAAAAGTTGGCCTAAATTACACTGAAGAAGTTGTTTAGGGATTTTAGTCCTAAGAGAATGTGAAGTCAAGATATTGATGTGTCAAGTCAAGTATGAGCCTTATCAAGTTGAGATAAGTAAATAATAATATAAGATGGTGTTCTAATCCTAGATTAATTATTTTTGGCATGTATGATTCCATGTATGTTTCTACCTAGGGGGATTTCAGTGGTTTCAAGCTATGCAAAGTGGTCAAAATAGAGTCTAGTGAGACATGACAGGTCTGTATGCTAATTTGATGACTTTGGTTGATGTTTCAAACCAATAGGTGATTCCAATAATCTACAAAATATGAATAACATGAACTTATAGGTATACTTTGTCATTAATGTAAAAAGGGCGAGAAGATCTAGGTGGTTTTCCATCAATGACAAAGGGGGAGATTGTTGGCATGTTGAGTCTAGGTGTTTTTGTTGATGTAAATCCCATTAATTAAAAATAAGAGGATGGAGGATTGCTAGAAGGTGCTTGAAATTATTGTTACATGGAGAATCTGGTGGTTTCATGATTGCACGAGTGGATTCAGTAAGATTGGCTTTGTCTAGCAAGCCTAACTAGGTGACCTATCTAGACTAGGTGATAGAGCATGGTGGATGGAGCTATATGGTGACTTAAGAATCATGGTAGAGGAAGGGAGAGCATGTTAGGAGAGTTTTAAGGTAATCACATGAGTTTTAGAGTGCATGTACAGGTGGAAGACTCAGTTGTAGGTGTACCTCTAGACCTAGTCTAGATGTTTGGAGGCCAAATGATGCATGAGGATGAGTTACAGAGCCATGTGAGCTCATGGAGACATTTATTTGTGTGAATCATTATTTCTTAAGGTTTTTGGGGCCTTTTAAAGTGATGTCATGATGAGGTATGAGGTTCTTCTACTGTGACCTAGTTTAAACTATGCAAAACCTTAAGGTCTAGTCATGCAAATGAGATGGGATTTGAAGATTCAGACATGTTTTAGATACCCTGATGATTGGAGATGGTGAAAATTGATGTCCTAGAGGTTTTAGAAAATTTTAAAGTCATTATGAAGATGAATTTTCAATTTATGAGGATTTAGGCAAAACATGGTACTTGAGAGTGTGATTTCTAGCTCGAATTGCAACTTCAAACGCTCATTATGGATTGTGTGATTTTTGTGGGACCTTTGGATTTCAGGAATTTTTTTACATTGATGTAATATAATTTCACAAAAATAATGAGTTCGTTTCATTCTCACATTTTTATGAACAAATGTTAAGAAGTCAAACTGTTTTTTATGAGTTTGAAACCCTAGGTCAAAATATATGGAGAAGATCTTCTTGGTAGGTGCCTAGAATTGATTTATCCTACTAGTGTGATGATTGGATATTTTATAGGACTACTCCATATTTCCAAAAAGGTATGGTAGAGCATGTGATGGTTTGTGGACCCCACTCAAACAAGAAAGTTTATGAAGATGTTTAGTTTGAGGCAAAGTTGTCCAAAGGATGTATGAAATAAATTGACATTGTTTTTTATCTTGGGAGTTTTACTTGATTTCCTTTATGGTTTCAAATCATGGTTGAGGTATTAGAGGGAAAAGTGTGTCCTATTTATGAAGATTGGTCTTTGAGTCCTAAAATAACAGTTTTGAGCAGTTTTAGAGATTGACCTAGTTGAAGTCCTTCTACTTGGAGTTGGAAGGAAATGTAAGATGTTATGGAAAGAGGATTCAAAGGTATTTATATTGGTATATGGTTTGTCTCTTGATGATGGGTTTTAATAGGTGAATAAAGTCATTTTATGAAGACCAAGTTTGTTTGTTTTTAGGACAGGATTTCTCTGGCTGGAAGATAGAGGTAGAAGTATCTAGTTTTGGATTAGTTGATGATTTCTATCCATTTGAGAGTGGTGAGAGATGAATCTTGTTCTTATTGAAGTATTTTAGAGGTCTTAAAAGTGGCAAAAAGGGTGCAAACCAATTGAGTTTACAAAACTACTTTCTGGGAAGCTCAGTTTGGTGAACAAGATAATATGTGTGTTTTGCATGGATGGATGTTTCAAGAGGCATAGAAAGAATGGATGTGATATATAGGTTATTGGATTTAAAATGAGTGGTTACATTCCATATTTGAGGTGTTGTGGTGTGATTTTGAGGTCCATAGGTGAAGACTAGTTCTTGGAAACAACTATTTTGAGAAGGATATGAGCCTTCTCATGAGTGTTATGAAGAGTTTGATTTGTGAAAGTTAATATGTGACTATGGATAATTTTTTTATTCCATTTTTTACATGTGTGAGGAATTTTAAGGCTTGAATAATGATGGTGATGAGTTTTGAGGTATTTGATGAATGAGGTGATGGGGTTTTGAGCTATTTTTGGGCTTGTTTGGTGTCTTAAAGCATGGTCGGCCTATGTGGGTCCATGATATGAATTTTAATAAGTGTAATGTTATGTTTTTATGTTGTTTTAGTAGAGATATTATTGTAGGACCGACTTTTCTTATGTGTTTGAGTTGAGAAGGGTATAAAACAAGTGTTTTGGTTCAAATTTGAACAAGCTAAGTGAGAGGGGAAAAGTGTGACCCAAGTGTGAGTGTGAAATATTTATGAAGGAATAAATACAGAGCTAAGGATGTGTAAAAAAATTTGAGGAGTGTTATATATCTTATGTACAACGGTTTGAAGCCAAATCAGGTCATGTAAGTGTGAGATAGAGTGAGTTGAAGAAGAAAGGGTTCGAAGGTGTGTGAGATGAATTTGTGATCTCTATCATTTATGACTGAAACAAGACATCAAATATATTTTGAAAATGTGGTTGAGTGAGTGTTTTATCATATTATGGTGTTGTATCCTCTTTTTGGAGTTGGTGCTTCACTAAACTAGGGGTTGATGCTCCTTGTAGGGTTGGTGCTCTACTAAAAATGGATTGGTACTCCTTGTGAAGTTGGTGCTTCACTAAATACTTTTTATTTGAGTAATATAATCAGAATTTTTAGTGGTTTTTCTTCCCCTTGAGGGTTTCCCACTTATATCTTGTGTTCTTGTGTCTTTTTCATGGTTATGCTCATTTGAATGAATGTTAAGCACACATTGATATATGGTTGAATGGTTTATTGTTTAAATAATTAAATATGAATTGGTTAAAGTTTTTTAAGGACTGATTCACCCCCCCCCTTAGTCCGTTGTGCTTCCAAAATTTAACACTTTCCCTTCTTATGCAGTGTATGCAGCCCAAAATGTAGTTCATTTTTATAGTAGTGATAATATGTAGATGTGATAGCCCCTATGAATTTCCAGCCAAAATAATAGTGTGTATGTTGTGTATATATATGAGTATCTTGTTTGAATTTTGACACTAGTGACACAAAATTCCAACTAGGAACACAGGATAAAGATAAGAAAGGTGATGAGGCTAATTCCCTTGTGAAAGTGCACTTGATAGTGGGTTGTAGCTATATGTAGCAATGTAATAGAATGTGTGGGTGGAATAAAGAAACGTCCCCTTCTTATGCTATGTATGCAGAAAATGGAATCCCTTGTCCCTTGAATGAGTGTTAGATGGAGGATTTAGAGTGATTTAGGTGCCTTTGGATGTAATCTTAGGTGATGATAGTAATTTTTTAGTACTTGGTCTTTGATTTTGGTCACATAACTATGTATTTATATGATTCCCTTGTTTGAATTTTGTAATTGACAACTGGAAATCTAAACCAGAAGTGGAAAAGGTGCCCAGAAGATAAAAGAGACCCAAAAGAAGTGAGTAAGGTGGAAAAGAGTCGAGGGTGCTTAGGCGCTCCTGTCCTAGTTGGGCGCTAGTGTCTGGAGCCATAAATAATAAATAAGTAAAATATCAATTGGGTTGTAGGGTGTGTAAGACCAAATAGAAAACAAGAAAGACATAGAAGAGGCCAAAGACAGACATCAGTTACTAGTTTTCTTTCTTAGTAATCATATGAATGCTAGTATGTGTTTATGGACCTAGAAATGTACCCAAGTGGGTGATTTTGTGTCTACAATATCTAAGAAATTTCTTTAATATATTAAGAAAAATCACTCTAATTGAAAATTCACTCCCACACAAATTAGAGTGAATTTAAGTTTTCCACACACAAACTATTACAATATACCCTTACACACATGTATGATAAGTGTGAATGTTTAGTAGATGATCAAAAAGTGTTTTACCAAATGAACAAACATGTATCTCAGAAGCTAACAGCAAGTGTATGTTGAATTGTTCTCAATCTCCCATTATGGTATAGGCTAGGAGTATGTTAAGAAAGGTTAGTGTAAAGAACCACCAATAAATGATTTCTCCACAATCTACAAGTGTTGGATTGACTGTAAGCCCTTTTCTCTCACACCAAGAAAACACATACATGCAATAACTAAAGGTTTAGTTGGAATTTTAATGATAAAGTTTAGATTTTCCTCGAGATAGCCAACATGAACAAGAATGTTAATCTCATAGATATAATAATCGTTTTTTAGAATTTTATTGAAGTGTTTCCATCCCTCATCCACTAAACATGTATGATTTTCATGCTAATAAAATGAAAATGAGTCTTACATGGTTAGGGTACCTTCCAGAGTGTTACATTAAAACAAAGAGTTTGAAAGTTTCCTTACAAAATCAATAATTTACATACCCTAGAATTATGGCATTTCATGAGACCACATCTCTTTGTGTTATTTTTCCAAATAGCCCACATGCCTTGTGTATGATTCCAAATTATATGTCCATGTTCATTAGATAATTTTCAACTACAAATTTTGAAAAACCACCAATTTTTATTATGATTTGATGGGCGTCCATATGTTGTTCTAAATATCCCTTTCTAGTACAGGTTATGAGTATTCTAATAAGCAAACACATCCATGTTGAAAAAGGTTGGTGTAACAAACCATAAGATATGGTCTCTACATAATCTACAAGCATTATAATGATTGTAATACATTATCTCACATGCCAAAAAACACATACATGCAATAACCACATGTTAAATTTGTATTTTGATGATAAATTTTAGATTTTCCTCAAGATAGCCAACAAATATTGATCAATTATAGGCATAATATCATTACAATATTTATAACCTCCATCCATTAACCAATATAGTTGCACGTTAGTAAAAAAATGAATCTTACATGGCTAGGGGCACTCCATAGTTCTTCATTACTTTATATATTTTTAGAGAAATTATAGGAAAAACTATCCATACAAAAACCATGGGTTTAATTAGAATTTTGATGATAAAGTTTAGAGTTTCTGCAAGATACCTAGCATGGCCAAAAATGTCAATTATAAAGACCTAGTAAACAATTATAAGTATAATTCACTCTTAAATCAATTAAAAACTTCAATCACATATCGTTCAGAGGGAATTTAATTTTTCCACACACAAACTATTATAAAGTACCCTTATACACATGTATGAGAAGTGCATATGTCTAGTGGATGATTACCAAGAGTTTGACTAAATGAATGAACATAAATTTTGAAAACTAGCAACAAGAACACATTCTCATTTAAATTTCTATATTATATGAAAATTTTCTTTTTAACATGTATCTCGTAAACCAACAGCACAAACTCCATTTCCATTTCACCTTATATATTATATAAAATCATTTCTAAACTCGCTTACTATAGATTAGGTTGTTTCAGTAGTGAAATGATGCCTCTAGTAGTGTGTAATGTCCCCTTTTCCTGTGCCAAAAGCCTAAGGGCCAGGTCGAGTCCAAGCCGTGGTCAGACCCAAGGAGTTGTGGACACTGGGAGCTATGGGGAGGGGGCCACGTGGTTCTTATAGTCTAATTTTGCGTTGAGGGTCACTTTTGGACCTTGGCGACTTAAAGGGGAAAAGTAACTTAAGTCACTTTATTTTATTAGCCCCTCTATAGAATGAAATGCGTATAGGGTCTGTTGGGGCTCTTTTGCCTTGGGGAAGTATATAAGCTGTTGGGAGAGAAAGGAAAAGAAACCTTTGGTCATATACATTTTATTGTCCCCTTCACGTGCAGTTGTTGTTGCGCATTTATAGCTTGTGGTGTTAAATATCACAGGGACCCTAGCTTCAGTGGTAAGAGAGCCATCCCTAGCTAGCAGGGCATTCTTCGGTAGTGAGATATCTACCCTAGTCTGTCATTTTAGAGCCGCTTTCAGGGTTGTGTGGAAGAGACATTATTAGAGGTTTCAGAGGAAGGATTTTGGGGGTTTTGGGGGCATTTGGGGAAGATAATCAGAGGGGCTCCAAATCAAATTCATAGCAGCCATTTGGGCTGGGTGTGGCAGCATGTTGAAGGTGCCTCCATCATTTTTTGACCCCATTCCAAGCGAGGTGACTTACAACCTTTATTTTGGGGTTTTCCAATTGGTCAATTTTAGATCCAAAGGTACAACCTCTATTTGGAGGGTTTTCCAGTTGGCCATTCCCAGATCTGAAGGTGGAAATATTATTTCCTTTATCTGTTAATGTTATTACCAAAGACCCTTAATTTCTGCTCCAGTATTTGGAGAGTTACGAGCCTCTGAAGTTTCCAACCACCTAGGGCATTCTGTAATTTTTCTGGCAGCAATATATTATTCCAAAAATGTTTTCATAGTGTTTATTATTACTGTTGCAAGCTTCCCTCAAATTTCATGCACTGTAGGCAAATATTTTGTGTGATACCAATTTACTACCATTCGTTGTCCTAGCTGGACATTTTTAGTAAAAATCATAGTTTTACTTTGCTGCAATTTTCCCATATTTTGTGCATTTTTAAAGTGGTATCCCATAAGGCATATTTCACTGGTATCAGAGTTGTTGTTCCTCCAGCCTGTGTGGGTTAAATATGGTAGTTTGGAAAGATATCAGTGTCAGTTTTATGAAGGAAATGTTCACCAACATGGTGAAACAATAGGAAACCACTAACCTATATTTGAGTCATCTCACTCAAAATTTGAATCAAAGCAAATCTTGGGACAATAAGGAAGAAGGTGAGAACAATAATAAAGGGCACCCAATAGAGGTGATGGATGAGGATTCTTGTTAGAGGAAATACCAATATTTGAGTAAGGGTTTCAAAGATAATATGTCATTTCCAGATTATTACATGATGAAGATTGATAGCAAGCCCAAGCGAGATCATCATATGCCAGTACCTAAATTACAAAAGAACTCATTTGTAGAAGAAGCTTCTAGAAAAAAGGGTATGATTTCCATTGAGAAAAATAATTACATTAGTGAAACTTTGCTTGTTAGAGAAATTATTCCAGCTCAAGAGAAGAAACTTGTTTATGCAAGCAAGGAGGATGTAATGAAAACTCTTAAAAAGTGTGAGGAATGGAATAGTAGAGATAGAGTTGCTAGGTTGATAGCGACTCCAGCAAGACAACACATACAAGAGTTTAAGGAAACAATGAGGGAAATTGATGCAAGGAATTCTACACCCATGAAAGAATACTCTATGGAGCAGCTGGCACATGAAGAGGAGCCTCACATGGACACTTGTGTAAAATTGTAGCCTAATGTAATTTCCAAACCAACAACTTTTGATCAGCTTTCAGATACTTTCAACAGGAACTCAGGCAACAATGTTGGGGGTGGCTCAACATATGTCTTTCTTGAACACACGGAGGAAATTGATGGCCTTGAAAGGTATGAAGAGCACACTAATGTGTCTTATTTATTGTTTCCTATTCCAATTTATTTCCATCATGAGATGCATGGTATGGTAGATGATGAAGTCTTCATCATGGAGTTTGTTGGACCATTGCTCCAATTATGTGTATATGAGAATCTTGTGGATGATATATGGTGGCAAGTTTTATCTCACTTAAAAAATACAAGGGCTCAGAAGCATTATAAGCTATGGGATCCTGGTAATATGTTGTAATTATCCAAAACTATCAATTCTGATTTTGAAAACTTTGTGACTGATTTCATAAACAAAAGAATGAATTCAAATGTGTCTTTTGGGATTACAAGTTTTGACAAGCATGATTTCTTCATTGGAGACTCCGGTGCAAGAAGGGAGAGTACCTATCAAGGTAATAGCATTGGTTATATGATTGCTAAAAAGGGCAAGAGGATAATTTTTAATCACCTTCAGCCTATTGGACTGTGTATAACAGTAGTCATAATGAGAGGAGGAAATAGCAATATGGGACAATAGGGTCAAAGAGGTGAGAGTGGACATGCAGGGAATTGGCCTCCCCATTATTTTTTCAGGCCTTTGGGGATTCACGAATCTTCTTTCTTGAAGGATCTAGAAGTTTCATAGGTACAACAGCCAGTAGATATTTAGGATGAGGAGTCTTGTTGGGAGAGGAACTAGACCTTGAGTGAGGGCGTTCATAACAACATGTCATTCCAGGAATATGGAAAAATGAAGGTTGGCAGTAGACCCAAGGGAGATCATCAGAAACAGGTACTAGAGTTACAAAGGAGATTGGGATAGATTTCCATTCCACACTTTGTTGGTTCTAAGAAGTGTACGCATAGTCTTGGGTTCAGAAGTTGAAGACATACTCCAACTTGAATCCTATGTGTGAGGAAGATGCAATTAAGTTTGCAATCTTACATCTTGAGGGATACGCTCATGATTGGTGGCATCATGGGTTGATTACACAGGGACACATACACATTACTACTTATGCAGAGTTTGCGTAGAGGCTGGGGAGCAGATTTGTTAGGAGGGACCCTGATAGGTATTTCAGGGAGTTGACTCATTTGAGACAAACCGGTCCCCTGGATTAGTATATCACATATTTTTAGAGATTATCAGTCATGGTACCAGATATGAGGCTGATTTCACTGTTCACAGTAAGTTTGACATGTGCTTTCGCCGGGTTTGTGAAGGCATTTGAACCTTCTTCTTTGCTTGAGGCTGTTAGGAGTGCTCGGGATTTGGATTTATCCACTCCAAAGTCAAGGGTTCCACCTCACGTACAGCAAAGGGAACCTCCATCTGGATCAGACAAACTTCAGCAGAGGGATCCTCCACCAAGGCAGGAGGTGGCTAAGAAGCCAATCATTTCCTGAGAGGATAGAGATGAGTTAAGGTGAAAGAAACTATGTTTATATTGCCACACACCTTAGATTCCAGGACATGATTGTAGAGGTATAGGGAAGGCCCAATTCATTGAGGTCTTCGAGGAGAGAAAGGGTGATAGAGGTGAGGAGTTAGAGACTCACGAGATGGGTGATGGAGATGGGGTTGCGTTGGATATTGCTAATGTGGGGTAGGAGGAGGAGACTTTTCCTTGGGAGATTATAGCCACATTGTCTAATACTCTGATGTACAAGGCATTTAGGATTAGAGGAGTTATGTAGGGTCAGCGAGTTGGGGTATTCATTGATAGTGGGGTAACCCACAACTGTATTGATGACTCATTGGTTGAGAGGTGAGGATTACAGATAGAGAATTTTGAGGGAATCAATGGGGTTATAGCCAATGGAGAGTCTATGAGGGGCACACGGCAGGTTCCCCAAGTGAGAATCATGATGGGTAACTATACAGTTACAAATGATCTCCACATCGTTAGTATGGGAGTGACCAACATAGTGTTGGGAGTGTAATGGCTTCACTCTCTTGGTGAGTTTCGGACTAACTTTCAGATGATGGAGCTGAAATTTAAATCTGAGGGCAGGAATGTGATTTTGAGGGGACTATCTACAGGAGAACCTAGGGTGGTTACAGCTGAGGGGATGGAGAGGACATTCTAGCACGATGAGGAGTTTAATTATTGTGGATCAATGTGGAGAATGATGGATGTGGATGTGACCAGCAATGTTGCACATGAGACAGTTACAAAGATTGGGACTACAGGTTCAAATCATCCAAGTTTATCATTATGTTGGTCATTGGAAGTTTTGGTAGACTGGAGATCTCATTTACTTGTTGAGTACTCCGAGAACCAACATATTTGTGATATTCTAGATGGCCACATACATGATGACAGCTACAGATTGGAGGATGAGATGATCTTCTCTCAGGGAAGATGGAGCCTTGTGTCAGATTCATGGTTGAGGATGGAGATATTACAACATGTGCATTGTTCTTCTGTGACTGGGCACTTGAGCTTCGATGAGACCTACAGGATCATGTCAGAGAGGTTCATATGGCATAGGTTGAGGGAGGATATCCTCAAATGTATACAGACATATATGGTTTGTCACTATGACAAGTCAGAGCTTACGGGTTCATCATTTTTTGAATCAACATGGAATAACACTCTTATGCATTTTGTTGCTTCTATGCTCGATGAGAACTTCACCCACGTATTATTTAGTGGAGAAATGAAATTGAATCATGGTTATTCTATAGGTTCACATTTAACACAGGAGGTGGACTATGTGGAGCTGATATTATTGGTTGACTATCTACTGGAGTCTCGGGACTTTTCCTCTATGAGACACATCGAGATATAGTATAAGGAGCCTTGCTCTCACATGAGTGCAGGTCAAGTGAGAGAGTTAGCACCATTTATGCATAAACAGGTTGTTTCACAGGCTGATTCAGGGGACTATAAAGGATTCGGAGTGAACTTTCATACCCAGAAGTTGATTGGAGAGGCCATGAGTGATTCCATGATGACAACCTTGCATTGGCAAGGATTGGACCAATTGGAAATTTTGGTGCAGATAGCAGTGGAGAGTCATTTTGGGTATCATTCTACTTCACAAACAACATTGCTCTCGATACCATATGGAGGTCATGATGATGGCATGGGGTTTCTTGGTTACTTCGGATTACACTGATCCTTGGTGGACGGCAGGGTGAGGTGGAGAAACTTGCGGCGTGGTATTCAGCTTCTACAGCAGGACAGGATAATGCTTGGGGTCAAGGATTTCTCAGGAAGGGAGGACTGTAATGTCCCCTTTTCCTGTGCCAAAGGCCTAAGGGCCAGGTTGAGTCCAAGTCGTGGTCAGACCCAAGGAGTTGTGGACACTGGGAGCTATGGGGAGGGGGCCACGTGGTTCTTATAGTCTAATTTTACGTTGAGGGTCACTTTTGGACCTTGGCCACTTAAAGGGGAAAAGTAACTTAAGTCACTTTATTTTATTGGCCCCTCCATATAATGAAATGTGTATAGGGTCTATTGGGGCTCTTTTGCCTTGGGGAAGTATATAAGCTGCTGGGAGAGAAAGGAAAAGAAACCTTTGGTCATATACATTTTATTGTCCCCTTCATGTGCATCTGTTGTTGTTGTTCATCTACAGCTTGTGGAGTTAAATCCCACAAGGACCCTAGCTTTGGTGGTGAGAGACCCATCCCTAGCTAGCAGGGCATTCTTCAGTAGTGAGAGATCTACCCTAGTCTGTCATTTTAGAACCACTTTCAGGGATGTGTGGCAAAGACATTATTAGAGGTTTCAGAGGAAGGATTTCGGGGGTTTTAGGGGCATTTGGGGAAGATAATCAGAGGGGCTCCAGATCAAATTCATAGCAGCCATTTGGGCTGTGCATGGCAGCATGTTGAAGGTGCCTCCATCATTTTCTGACCCCATTCCAAGAGAGACAACTTGCAACCTTTATTTTTGGGTTTTCCAGCCGGTCGTTTTCAGATCCACAGGTGCAGCCTTTATTTGGAGGGTTTTCTAGTCGGCCCTTCCCAGATCTGAAGGTGGAAATATTATTTCTTTTATCTGTTAATGTTATTACCAAAGTCCCTTAATTCTACTCCGATATTTGGAGAGTTACGAGCCTTTGAAGTTTCCAACCGCCTAGGGCATTCTATAATTTTTTTGGCAGCAATATATTATTCCAAAAATGTTTTCATAGTGTTTATTATTGCTGTTGCAAGCTGCCCTCAAATTTCATGCACTGTGAGCAAATATTTTATGTGATATCAGTTTAATACCATTCGTTTTCCTAGCTAGACATTTTCAGTAAAAATTAGTGTTTTACTTTGCTACAATTTTCCCATATTTTGTGCATTTTTTAAGTGGTATCCCATAAGGGATATTTCATAGTGTATATTAACCCACCTATATGTGTTTATGCATTTGATTTGGTATCATGATGTGTGGAATGTAAAGTAACACCCTTGACACCCTAACACTGAATAAAATTCATGCTTTTTGCAACATTGAATTCATTACCACCACCAAAAAACCACCTAGAGTTTAGAAAAACTAGGAGAGGTTTTTGTAGATTGACCTAATTCCCAATTGTATGTTAATATGGGACATTCGTATGTGCCACAAATTGTGAACTTTCTCATCAATAATTTGACATTTATTTGATCTCGTGGCTTTTAAGAAACATCATCGAACTAATATATATGGGAAGGATTGGGATGCCTGGAAAGTGAAATTACACCTCCAGTAGCATCTACCAATCCACCTATATATGTGTGTATATTCCTTTTGGTGCCACAAGGTGTGGAATGTAAAATATAACCTTTGACACCCTAAAACTAAATAAAATTGATAGTGTTTGTAATGATGTGTTCACTTCCACCATGAGAAAAGCAACTTGGTGTTAGGAGAAACTGGGAGAGAGTTTAGTATATTGCCCTAATTCCTTGTTGTAATTTTAGATGATACATTCATAAGTGTCGTGGAATGCAAGAATTTTCTTGTCAAATTTTGACAAGGTTTTGCTCCCTGTGATCTAAGAGATAAAATCCATGCCTTCAATGAAGAATCATGTGTGAAACTTGAGAGAAAGTACAAATAAAATTAAAGGAAAGTTAAAGGATAACGTCTTAATCAAATAGATTAAAACCAAAGTTCATAAACTAAAGGAAAAAATGATTATTTTTAGAGGATTTAAATATTCTCTTCACTTCATCTTTACTAACAACACCAACCACGTGAAGGTGGAATCTTATTTATCACTACGAACCCACATTAATAACATTATTAGAAATATAAATAAATAAAATAAAGGGAAATTTTCCTCAAAACACAAAACTTAAGAATTCAACAATATACTTATAAACTATAAAACCTACATGTCATTGTACCAATTAAATCCAGTGAACCATAAAAGTCATATCTAGTCTGTAGGGTGTCAAGTATTGCTTTATGATCAAACTCACAAAATTTCTACAAGTTCTTATTATGCAGTCTACCCATATATTTACTCAATTGAATGTTAAATGCAACAAAAAGACGAAAATAATGAACAATATTACATTGTGTGTCATAGTGCTCAAAAAACAACACATCGGAATTATTCGTTGGGTATCTTCTAATCCATGTTCTAGTAATAACCACAAACCTCATAGTATACATTTTTCTTTTCCATCTATGATCCATGTTGTCGATTTATTTTTTGGACTCTTTTCTTTTTTGAATGGAACTTTATAATCATTAAAGACATGTATTCCACATAATATACCATGTAAATTTTGGGTGCATATAAGCACCAATATTGGATCGGACTAGATATGAACGCACACTTACATCTAAACTATGACAACTACATGAAGATTGCTCCTACTTGAGGGGATGTTGTTTAAAACTTGGATTTCTTTATCATTGGTTATCCACCATGGGTAGTCTATCCTCACCCACACATTTATTTCTGCTTTTAGTTATCAATGCTTTTGTGAAGTTCGCTACAAATATTTATTGCTTCTACATGTTACGGGTTATTATAGGTGATGTCAAAGTTGTGCAAGCCCTAGTGAAAGATAATTAAAATTGATTATAAGTAATTGAAGGTTAGTGAAAGTTACATAAACCCACTATGAATATGTTTAAGACCATATAAAAGAAGTTATGACTATACAAGAAGTTATACGGTCCTGCATAGGAGTAGATTCCAGTTCTAGTTTTAGAGACAAATCATCTCCATATCCAAAACAAATATTTATCCTAGTCTACACACCCATATCATCTGTGTATCACTCTATATAGCTAATTTCTTATCCTTTTGTGTGGTTAATGTGTTAATTAGTTTAAAATAATCAAGTTGTAACAAACCCTTACATCCTATATATTAATATACTCATTATTTTTTTAGGGTGTAAACATTTAGTGAACTGGAATCTTAATCGAACACACAACCTTTTTGCAAACCATAGTCTCTTTAAGGTTTCATTTACATATGCACGTATACCTTTCTTTTATGCCTTTTTAGCATAATAATAGGCTTAACCATCAACCTATTGATCTTATTGAGATTTCTCCTCATACTCATAAGTATTAAGTCTTTATGGCTTCATCATCTCAAATGTCCACAAAATTCCTCTTTTCATTGACCTCAATGCCCATGAGGTCCCTTGTGACACTAGTGAAACACATAGAGAACACTACTCTAATTATGAAAAAGATGAGGATGATGATGTGGATTCCAAACAAGTTATAATTATATCTTTTTTGTTATCACAACTTCATGATAACCCTCATCATATTAAGCATATTATCAATCTATTTATTGTTGTTAATTTATCTCATGATTAACCCTCCAATAAAATGACCCTTTTTTAGGGTGCCTTATCCCACCTATTATACTATGGATACATCTATTATTCCTACATATGTGGTGCCTCCATATTTGGGGGAAACTAGTGCACCATCTCACATTGCCACTATGTCTATGATTATGTCCACTTTTATTACTACATATCCTCTCTACACCCGCAGTGGTTTTCACACTTCTTATTCTATCACATAATCTCTAGAAACCCTCATTCATATTTTAAAATCTAAAAAAATTTAATTACAACAAGGTTCCTCTACATATATTCATAGGATATATTCTACTCAATTGTTTCATAACCCACTCGTACCTTAAGTGACTTCATATCCCTTACCTATGGGTTTTGTTACACCTAGTATTATTATATGTTATGGAAAGGGTGATCACCATAAACACCTTAAATATTTTTATGTCACTTATTTGGACTATGATTACAAATAAATGTTAATTACCAAGATATTTCCAATAAGTCTCAAGGAATCTATATTACAATGGTTCAATGATCTTCCCATTCATTTAATTCAATATTTTACCCCTTTAGCTAATCAATTCCTAGCACTATTCTCTATCACTTTTGGGCATAAAATTTCTTATGCTCAAATGTCTAAGAAATAATAAGGTTCTAATGAACACATCAATATTGGGGGAAAATTTTCTTATGCTCAAATGTCTAAGACATAATAAGGTTCTAATGAACACATTAATTATTATGTCATATGTTACAAGAATATGCTTATCAAGATGAATAATGTTCTAACAAATAATGATCTTCAAGATATAATCATACAAATCCTTCTTTTCCATTTGTAAGAACCAATTATATTTGAAAAATTCCACTCATTTGATCATTTATGTCATACACTAAAAGAGTTTGAAACTAAGATCCTTCTCATGAACAAGATAAACAATATCACCAATGATTCCAACACATCCAATTCTAAGTTTCAAGGAAAACCTAATTACAATAATATTGATGTCAAAGCTAATGTTAATGTTGTGTCTCCAACCACAAATCTTCAAGTATAAGGTCCTTAATGAATATTCACATTATTTCCTTGCACACCTCACTTATTGTTGACACTAAAATTTGGTAACTTTTATTTATGCAATTTCAGGTTTGACCATGCTCCCTTGCTAAGAAAAATGCTAGCATTCATAATCCAATCACTTCATCTCTCTATCTCTTCTACAGCTCACTTATCTTTACACTCTTCTCTATCATCAATTCTAATAATATTATTTTATTAAAGCAATATAAACCATTTGTTATTCATGATACGAATTTCAATTTTGGTTTTCATCTCTTTGGTCTGAAAATGTAATGAAGGGTTGGAATGTGAGGTCCAGTCTTTTCCAAAATATACAATATTTCCCATTCACATTTTTTAACTCATATTTCAATTTCAAAATCTTATTAGGGTCATTTCATCTTCTTATGGTTAGCCTTGCAAAAATATTTCACATGCAAAGGGATATAAAAGTAAGCCATTATCACTTTATGACTCACCTATAACTCTTATAATATCTTATTGAAAATATCATTTTAAAATCACTCAAAGTGTTCCTAATGTAGATACTCATTTTGATAATTCATGTTTTGTAACAAGACAAATTGTACAACACTATTGCATTAGCCCACACTTTCTCAATTTGGCCAATCATGTTATCCCTTTCTATATCTCACTTGAATTATTTTTTCATACACAACATATTGTTTGTGTAACGATCATATTAATCCATCAAATCAAGCCATACCCTCACACATTTCAATTCCAATACCTAGATTATTTGTACATGCATCTAGTACCAAAGTGCCTAGAAAGGGCCATAACATCCATACACTATGGGCCCACCTATCCATTTTGGTCCCTTTCCCTCCAATGGTAAATTTATGATTTGAATCTCTTTTGTACACTTTCAGTCGGCCTTTCCTAAGTTTTCCAGATCCAGAGCACATATATAAGAAAGGTATTCATCTCACATTAAAGGAGGGCATTCATTCTACTCGGCACCTAGCATCCTAATGAGAAAATACTAAGAGAAATCATAAGAAAATCTACTCTAAGAATCCCTTGAGCTTCATATACTCTGCATACTCATTCGAGGGAATTCATCTACTTAGTTATGTAAGTACAAAAGGAACATTACCAAATTCAAGTCAATTTAGGGAAATTATCAAGTACAATCACATTGTTGCAAGGTCATGGTTATCAATTTGGTTGCATACATTCTATATATCATGTGTTAGGCGATAACGACATGTAGTTTGATCCCTCTTCGAAGCAGTGGTTATGATAATAGTATATAAGGGTGCTTACAACCCACCTAACATTTTTTTTGTACTCTTTCACCATATAGGTTTTTAAAGATTGGATTAGTTATACAACAAGCATCACATGGTATCAAAGGTCCAAATTCCAAAAAACAATATAACAGGAAGGAATGTACAGACATAAAAAATTATAGAAGTTGAAATTACAGAGGGACAAGGGAATATATAAAGGGCCATAATGGGGTATCCTTTTGTCCATACCATATGTTTTGGTCAAAGTAGTTATTCAGGACACAGTCATACTGGAAAAGCTCTGTCAGATCATTTCGATACTTTTTAAATCATCAGACCGGCCCAGATCATAACACATTTTAGGATATCAACTAAGTCCTCTTCTCCTCCTCCTTACTAGTACTTCATTTCATTTATTTATCATTATTTATATTTTTTCATGTATTATCATGATATTGCTGCAAGTAGCTTTAGAAACTAGTTAATTAGGATAATATTCCATCATTTACTACCCCCTAAAGAATTAACCATTCAAGTTAAATCATTTAGTGAACCCGAGTATTTTATGATGTGTATCGAATCTATATTTATTTCTCTTGATCCATTTTTCCAAACCCTAGTGGCCCTAGGTTTTACATATCATGTCTAATACGCATAGTGGTTGGTTTAGTTCTCAAGCGTTATACTCGCAAGCATTCCAAATCCACGGCATCCTCTATGCCTATGAATGACAACCCTATACCCAATTTTACTAAAGTACCTTTAGAAGACATAGAAGCTTTTAATAGTGAGCATTCCTATGATGACAATATTAATGTTGATCAAGAACTACTTAATGGCTTATCTTATTTATGTACTCAATTGTGTGATAATTTAAGTCGTGCACATCTAGTCCTTAATGTCCTCTTAGTTTTAAAAATTTCTCATGATAGGGATTTTATGAGAGCATGCTTTAAAGATTAGGGTCTTCTGCTATTACTACATATTCCATTCCAACTTCTTCTCCCCCCACCTCCATGGGAGCATCTAGTCTTAATGTCTACATTCCTATGTCTACCAATCATTTTTCTTCTCCTCTTATCTCTCATATTCAACCAAATTATTCTTCATGTACCCATGCCATAGAATCATTTATGCGTGATCTACAATCCCAAGTTATTCAATTACAATAGGGTATTACTACCTCCTCTTCTTCTACGGATTCCTCACTTCTTCTACACATTCATCTCACACATAAGGTGGCATCGTATCCCCTTCCTCCTAGTTTTATTTCACCTAAAATTATAAATTTCAATGGAAAGGAAGATCCACAAGAGCATCTTAGATCATTTCATGTTTTTTGCTTAGATTATGCTTTTGATGATACATCATTAACAAAATTATTTCCTAGAATTTTACAAGATTATGCATTGCAACGATTCTATGATTTTCCATTTCATTCTATATGGTATTTTACTTTGTTAGCTAATCTATTTTTAGCACACTTTTCTATTAACATTTGTAATAAAATCTCTTATGCATAAATGGCTAAAATGAAACAAGGATCTAATGAGCACCTTAGTAATTATGTTTTGTGTTATAAAACTAATCTTACTAAAATAAAAAATGTCCTAGTTGATTTTGAGTTACAAGACCTATTTTTACAAAGCCTCTTGCCTCTTATCCAAGAGTTCGTCATATTAGAATCCTTTTGTTGCTTTGATCGCTTATGTCATATCCTTAAATACCATGAGGCCAAGCTAATTTCCATGGGCAAGATCAAATATGGTGATCAATATTTTACCCAGTCTAATGCTAAGTTCTAAACAAATCTACTTTCAAGAGTAAAGCTAATGAGCCCTGAGTTGAGGCTAAGGCCATTATTAATGCAGTTTCCCAACCAACGAAGCTCTAACTTCAAGCTCCTCAATGACATATTACTAAATTTCCTACACCACCTCAGACAGTGTTGTAAAATATCCTTTCCACTAACCTTATCTCTTTTCCTCCACCACTCGAGTTGGATTTTAGTCATCCTCAAGGCAAGAACTTTGATGAAGAAGCATATTGTGACTATCACCGATGCAATGGGCACTCTACATACAAATGATTTAAACTTAAACATGTAGTTTAAGATCTAATTGATTATCAAGCAATTTAATGAGATGAGATTGATGTATCAAAACCTTCCAATGATAATTCTAAGATTAAAATATTCAATGGCCCACTTCCTAAACATATAAAAATTGCACCTAAGGAAACTTTTAATAATGCTTACAACATGGTTCATGTTCTTCAATTTAACAATGATCCTTTAGATTTTCTTGCTAGTGTTACTACTGCTTCAACATTGGTCATCACTTTACTGATGTGGACTTCCATGCTTCTTTTACATCCTCTAAGATTCATATTCCTACTTCTATTTCCACTCATGCTCTCAAAAATGTAATTATCAATCCAAATTTTAAGCATAACACATGTTCACTTCCTCTTCTATGTTTTATTTACTTTCTATTGTCCCAAATCAAGCATGAGTCACCTACTTCATATAGTTGTATAACTCTTTCCATCATAGTTGGGCCTCTCACTATCTACATGCTATTTATTGTAACATCTAAAGCCAAGCATTGTGACATGGTCTTAGGTCTTTCTTGGCTCGGGCCTATTAGGATTGTTCCATCTATTATGCACCAATGTATAAAATTAATCCATGAATTTTAGGTCATAAAGATCCAAGTTATATAACCTAGAACCCCTCTACCTATTTCTCCTTAAGCTTTGTAATTCCCTCCCACTAGATCACCCTCCACTCTAGTTAGCATTGTCCCTAGTACATCTACCACTTCAATCACTCCTATAGCTAACAATGTTAGTCTTACGGTTTTACCACACACTCATAATGCTAGTCACATACTCTCATCTTTAGCTATTATCTTGCATAGATATCCTCATCTTTCATTGTTTATTTCTCACTCTCAACATATCTCTAGGTCTCATAATCCACCACATAGGAGTAGGTTGTCATACAATGTTCGTGATACACACTACACATTTATATTTCCTCATAGGTATATTTCACCTTCTTCATCACATAACTTGACGCAGCCTTCCTACACACATTATCCAACACACAGTCTCACATGACACTCATATCTTGACTCATGGTCACATGTTTTCCTAATTCACAATAGAAGATATTGGAGCCTCTCCTAACATACTCATTAGATAATTCATATGCTAGTCATACCATTGGTGGGAATCATATTCCCCCTTATTTTCTGATGACACACTTTGTTTCTAGGTTCAACTTGACTTTTGAGGGAGCAACTACATACATGAACCTCACTTTTCAATCACTCACTGGGGGGAACCTTTCTTTCCATCTCTAGCTACATATTTTCTATTAATAAAAAATCCTAAAAATGTAATATATTTCCCCATGGGGGAATTCTTGGATCACCCTTCCTTATCTTTGGAGAATAGGTTTCTATGTATGCCCTCAAAGGGGCCTAAAAATCCAAAAACATTCAAATATATACAAACATCTAAAAATATTTTCATTACTCTTATTTGGTTGAATCTATTGCACGCTTATATTATTCATGTTGAATTTTACTTATCATGTTCACTTGATACATAATATGTTATATATTATTTCATGTGTGTGTGTGTGTGTGTGTGTGTGTGTGTGTGTGTGTGTTCACATGTTACATTGAGTTGAATGCAGGATACATACAAATTGTTACATGATGTAGGATGTTTGACAATGTTCTTTACCAATTCTTCCATAACTACTGGGGGCATCTACTTTACACTTTCTCATAGACATGTGTTATTATTCCAATCTTTCTTACTTAAATTATTACCTCATTCACTTGGTACATATATTGTGTCATATTATTTATTACTTATTGGCCACTAAATTATCCCCTTAGATTACTGGACAACCCTATTCAAATTTTTACCTCTTTCAGTCAAATTTTTCAAAATTGGTTCAAAATGTCAAATTTCCTCTTTCAAAAGGTCAACTTCTAGGAAATTTTTTGAGAGACTCGGAGAGTTTCAGGAGCCTATAATGTATTCAATGGAAAGTTATTGGATTTTTTCCATGGCGGTTTGGTTTAGAAGAGATTATGCGAGCTTTGGAAAGGTTTCTCTCAAAGCACTTTTTGGGGGAAATGAACATGTGTGCATTATTAAAGGATAAAATTCTAGGTTCAAATCACTATCATCAAAAATCTTACAAGATCTACTACATGATGGAATATGTAAGACAAGGTTTTAAAAGCATGAAAAGAAGCAACCTTCCAAACACTTAATCATGGTAGCCTTTCTGGATAAGGAATTTGCACTAAAGGCTTCAGGAACCTAAAGCATATTTGGGATCCTAAAAAATTTCCAATTTTAAGTACATTAAATATTTATCCATGGCCTAAGTTATGGTTTGGCTCATACTTGTTCCAAACTCTTTCGGTAGTTTAGTTCATTGGCACACCTTCCTAGGCTAAAATGGAGATATAAGCACAAATTCATGAATAACTCATTTATAGAGTTTATAAGTGATCTTATTGGATTGTTTCTCCCATTTCCAATCAAAATCATATATTATCTGGCCAAAAATGGTTAATTTTGGACCCTGGGACAAAAAGTGCACTCATTGTTATAATTTTATGTTGTGTTGATGATGACATCATCTCCACTTCTACACTTTGAGATGTTGGATGAATTTTGGAGGTGCAATGCACTTTTCATTCTCCACTTTTCAAAGTGTGGCCCCTTATTATTGGTTGCGGAAAATACAAGCAAAAATCATGAAAAAAGAGGAAATGAGGAGCTTGTTTGCATGTAGGCCCCACATTCTCCACCAAGGGTTCATTTTTGCTCCCCATCTTCCCTCGACACACTTTTTAGGTGAAATTTCACCACAAAAGTGTGCCCTATGCCATCGAGGGAAATTTTTAGAGGATTGGAAAGTAAACAAGGTGGAGAATTCACTTTGTATTTGTAAAGTTCATTTTCTACCTCCATGTCCACATAACTTTCAAACTTCTACTTTCCCCCCAAAACCAAATCCTCCATGAAAGCATACAAGGAAGCACCAAACCCACCAAAAACACATGCTTTTACACCAGGAAAAATTTTAGTGGTGAATCTTCGTTCATTCACGAATATTCTGGATTTTGAAATTTGGTTTTGGCAATTTTTTAGGGGTCGACAATTTACTATTTCACCTAAATTTTATGGGTATAAGTTATTTCTTGGGTCATTTTTCCAAACATTAAACCTAATAGTTGATTTTTTATTTTAAGTTTCCCTTTACCACAAAAGATAAATTTTCCACATTCGCATGTGTGTGTGTGTGTGATCCCAATATTAGACATAAACTTGCAATTCTAATTTTAGTGTGGGCATTGATGTTCGACAAAAAATTGTATACAAGACCCCAGGTAATCCTTTCCTGTAAGTATGTAGGTAGCGTATATGCTTTCATCTGGTATCATAAATATATGCTACTGATCAGTAGCATATAATCAGGTTACTAGTCAGTAACATATATTAATGCTATCAACTGGTACCATATATTCATGTTACCGATCGGTACCATATATTTATGCTTCTATCTGGTAGCATCTGGTACAGATTTGTAACTAGTTTTATTGTTTACTTAAATTACATTTGGATTGTCATTGGTCTTAGGTAAAATGGCCTCTGGTAATAATGAAAAAAAAAGAAATCAATTAAAAAAGGAAATATAACATATTTAATTTCTAACTGCATCCTTTCGTGTAAGGTTGCAGGTAGTGTACATATGATATCAGTCGATAGCATGAATATATGTTACCATCCGGTAGCATAAATATATGTTATCATTTGATAACATAAAGTCATGCTTCCGGCTGGTAGTATGAATATATGTTACCAACCGGTAGCATGAATATATACTATCGGTTGGTAGCATGAATGTATGCTACCTACTAGTAGCATATATTCATGTTACTAGCTTGTAGCACATTTTTTATGCTACCAACTAGTAGCATGATGTACTGTAAGCAATGAAAAATATAGTAAATGAAAGATAAAGTAAAACATTATAGTATAACTCTCTTGTAAATATCTTTTCAAACCTCAAAGAAGATCGTAGGAGCTCTCAAACCTGTATGATCTTGTTGATGTTTGAATTGTGGGTGCTTTTGATTAATTGTGCAAAGGATGAATGCAAATGCTATGAGCTTCTAAACACAATGATGGGATGTAAAATTGGTAGAAGTTGGATATAATTTTCTCAAATCTTCCAGGGACAGAGGAAATCCAAATAGCTTTATAAAGGATATGGCCTAATTTGTATAGCTAAGTGAGATGTCATGAAAATTGGATCAGAGTTTGAATGAGCTCCATGATAATAATTGTAATTACCTAAAATAACAAGTAGACTTAGTCTTTGTAATTATAGATTTTAATGGGCAATGATTATCTAAATTTAATTCAAGGAAGGTGGTTGTACGTGCAATTTCATTTCCCCCACCTTTCTAAGATTCTAGAAGTGGAGTTGATTGGAATAGGGAAGTGGAATCCAAGTGGATTCCAAGTGGCAGTTGACTAGGAAAATAAGTGTCTTTTCCCAATTAAGTAACTAATTTAATTATCTACAAAGTGCAAGATAATTAATTAACCATTTATTTAATAAATGATAATTAATTTAGCTAAAATGTGTTGGGAAATAATTTAATTGATCCCAAAAGGTGAATATACATGAATTAATTAATTTAATTAATTAATCACACAAGAATAAATAACAGGACGTGAACTGGGATAAACTGGAAACAAGTATGTGAATTTGGGGTGTCTACATTTTCCCTTCTTTAAAGTGTTATTATGAAGTAATAACATTTTAAAGATAGCATACATATGCAGATCAGTGAACAGGAGACAGGAAAAATGGTAGATGTTTAGATTTTACCCGGTGAAGCATTTAGATGCCCCAATGAGTAAGATAGGAAGGGAATGCCCCCTCAAGTCGGTGGGTGACACAACAAAGTGGTGGAAATCCACTTGATTGGAAGAAGACAAGAGATTTGAATAAGGATGGGAAGGATTGTGGTCGTAACATGAGCATCATTTAGAGAGTGAAATTTAGAGAAACCTTATTTTGTTGTTGCACAATAGAGTTGTCACCATGATTATAAAAGAATTATGATGGGTAACCCATATGTGTGTAAACAAACACACACTACCAAGAAAATATAAAAAGGAAAACAAACTTAATGTATGTTGTAAAGTATGCATCGTGGCTATGAAGAAGCCAAGATGATAACATAATACGTGTAATTGGTCCAAAGAGAAAACACCAACAATGCAACACAACTTTGAAAAAGAAGAAGATTATCTATGCCCCTAATGTGTGCCACAATGATGATTAAGCAGATACAAATACCCCCAAGCACTAAACTAATGAAATTCATTGGGATAGGATCAGACTAAAGAGTGGAGTGATGCTTAGATACTCCTAATGAAACTCTTGTTGGATATGCATTGAAGAGTGATCTGAATGTTGAAAAAGGATCATTGCCTCCATGTAAAAAAATTGTGAATGTAGGAGAGGTAGAATGAGAGCTAATATTTCCCTAGGCAAAGTTATATCGCGAAGGAAAAAAAATTGATTGCCTCGAGCATAGATATACACCATGGGCAAGAAAAGTAGTAGTCGTAAGATTAGAACGATCACTAGGGTAATAGGGTAAGGTATGACTTTATCAATATTGTCTTGAAATGTTGAAATATTAACTTCATGGGTTTTCCAACTATAGGAAATATGTGATAAGTGAATGTTTGTTCGATTTTTTATAATTTTTGCAAGTTTTTTTGAATATATGAATTTTTTGAATTTTTGAATATATGATTTTTTATGGTTTTACAAAGTTTTAGAAAAATTTAATGCAAAGAAATAGAAGTGATGTTTTTGTTACACTTGATTTATTATGGATAAATGATTTTGTTGAAAGCATAAAACAAGCATGTCAAACAAACCCAATATGAATAGGAAGGAACTACACCAAAGTTATATGTGAACTAAGATGTTAAGAATTTTCCTGTAATTGGTCTACAATAACAAAGTACAAAAAATAAACAAACTAACGTACAAACAAAAGCATCGTCATAATGTTGAAAAATCGCAATAGTACAACACAATTTGCAATAACGACATCTAATGACACTCCTAATGTGTTCCACATTGAAGAATTAGACACATAGGAATGCCCCCAAGTGATAGCTTAAAACATAAGAGGATTGGATCGAGTTGAAGAGTGGAGTGATGCTTGGATACTCCAAAAATATTCTTTTCGAATCCCATTGAAGTGTGGTCTATATTGAATTAAAATGTGAAATCCAAGTGTGCCCCAAGAAAAGTTATATTGCAAAAGGATAAACAATTGATTGCCTTGAGCATAGATATACACCACGGGAAAGAAAAATGATTAGCGAAAGATGATCTGGAACAATCATGAGGAGCGTCGTCAAATGGTGAAATTGTTGAACTATGTTATTTAGTTGTTGAAATTTGGTCAAACATTTTTGAATGTTTTTGTTTTTGCCAGTTTTATATTGTTTTTTATTTTTTGAAACATTTTTTAATGTTTTTGTATTTTGAAACATATTAGAATTTTTTTGGAGTTTTTGAAACATATTTGAATTGTTTTTGGTTTTGAAACATTTCAATGTTTTTGCATTTTTGAAACATATTTGAATGTTTTTTATTTTGAAACATATTTCAATGTTTTTTTAGTTTTTTAAAAATATTTGAATTTTTTTGAGTTTTGAAACATATTTGAATTTTTTTGAGTTTTTGAAACATATTTGAATGTTTTTGACTTTTGAAACTCGGTAAACGGGTGCAATGTTTGAAATTATGTTCATACAATTGTAAGTATTTCATTCCATTGATAGAATGTAGATGATATAGTGATAGGATGTCTCACTGCACTTGTGACTCCACGCAACTAGGAAGATCTGAGGGCTCATCACCGAGACCCAAGAAGGACATGAGAACTAGGAAAATAGTGATATGAAAATGAAGGTGATGGATGCTAAGACACGATATGTAACAATGATCCATGTGAGAATAATGTAAATCATCTCCAGTCAAGATTATCTAACCAATTCCAAGATGATTTCACTTTATAGGTTTTGACTCAACTTATATCCGTTGATGGCCTACTGATTGACAAGATTTGGTTGAAGGGGTTGTTTTCTCTCTTAACATAAACAAATTCTTGGGATGTTTTTGACTAAGTAATTTTTGATTCATATTTTCTAAAGGATTTATTTCATTTCTTTTTTTAAGGGCCCCCTACATCTTACCGCATTCCACTAGTAAGAGGCAAGGGCTCAACACCAAAGACAAAATGTAAGTGAGTAAGGACACCTACCTCCATTCCCAATCTCATACTACAAGTAAGAAGTATGGGCTCATCACTAAAGACTGTAAAGGATGGAAGGTATAATGATTGTGTGTGTGTGTGTGTGTATTTTATATTGATGTTGCCTTGTATATTGATATTGTGCATGTTGGGAAGGAACATTCTACCCTCAAATCTCAGTCGCATGTAACTAGTAAGACGCAAGGGTTCAACACCGTGGACTAAGATGGATGGTAAAAAAGATCCAGGTTAATAATCTTGTGGTTTCTATTAAAGAGGGAGATTATTTGAAAGGATAAGTTATCATCAGTAAGATTCTAGATTTTAAAAAGTAGGTAAAAAGATCTGAAATGGTAGATCCCATAACAGGGATGAGACACAAAATGCCCAATAGGAGCAAGACTAACCTATGTCGTAGAAGATGAAGAGTGCAAATAGATATGATAATGGTATTATTAAGATATATGTCAATGTATAAAACAATTAAAATTGTTTTTTAAATTATTTAAACTATGTAAACAACCTCCCTTAGTGTGGAGAGTACGTGTGAAAGAAGTGCATGTTTATTAAAGTTGCATGGTCTTGATTTACAAGAATTAGGTGGATGAGATCAAAACCAATGTAGTATATAAAAATGATTTCAATGTATCCATGATTTGATGGTTCTTGATTTATAAGACTTGGGAGGAAAAGATCCAAGTCAATGGAGGGAATCCAAATATTCAAAGATTCCAAATTTATGAGACTTGGACGGATGAGGTCCAAGTTAACGAAGAGAATCGAAAGATTTTATAGGTTCTGAAGTACAATACTTAGGTAGGCGGGTTTTAATTCATATGAGAGAATTGAAATATTTGATAGGTCCTAAAGTATGAGACTTGGGCGGATGGGTTCCAAGTCAAAGGAGAGCATTGAAATATTTGATAGGTCCTAAAGTACGAGACTTGGGAAAAAAATATCCAAGTCAATGAATGTATGATTGCATAATTCTTCGATGAGATCGAAAGAGCTATGTGGTGGTATACGAGGATTGTTGAGGTGAATAATATGTTGAAATTTATATTCATGTGTGAGTGGATTAATATGAGGAAATAAGGATTGATCTCTAGGTGTATATCCAAGGTTCCTTATAGGTCGTAGAGAGAAGATATTCAATTTTTCTCCTTTGAGGTTGTGGATTAATTGGTTTGATAAAAAAAATTCAATTAAAGCTTGAAAATGTGGCGTAAGGATATTCCTGGGTATACAATCCTTGTAGAGTGTACGCATGTAGATGTCTTGACATGTAAGAACCATCGTTGATGAGATGCTTGCAAGATTGATCACTTGAGGCATAATGGACACGCAAGGTTGTGTTGTTGCAAGTGTCCAAACTCTTAGGTTGTGGAGCCTTTTTTCATGTGAGAAAGTGTTGAAGATTGTACACTAAGAGTATTGTACACTTTCCACAGTTGTCTTGCTAGGGTTTGGGGCCGAGTTGGGGCCCGAGCGAGGATTCGGGGGCAGCAGCCCCCAGTAGCAGGGGTTCAGGTGCACAGCCCCCGAAAAAAAAATTGGCCTTAAAATGTGCCTGATATACCGAGAAACATGCTTTTCTCAAATGGGCAGAATTTTTGACCCATATGTTTATGGGACAGTTTTGGCCCATGGTTTTGATACCCACGGTTTTGTAAAACTGCTTAAGCAGTTGTCTACTTATATGGTTTTATGCATATGGTAGGGATTATGTATCATTACAGATGTGTTTTGAATTCGGGTGTGAATTCTGTAGAGTTTGTTGAGCATAGCTCCAAACAAATCTAGGTATTGTATTGAGAGAGCAGTGGTTTGTAATAAAATATGAGCAAGTGATTCTTGGTGGACGTAGCCCAAATTGGTGAACCACGTTAAATATTGTCTCTTTGTATTATGTTATTTTATTTTGCACTTTTATTTGATATTTGTAATATTTTCTGCATATTAGTTTCTACTGTTGCGATTCTGTGAGGGATTATTCTGCACATTTTATTCCTTATTTCTTAACACAAACTTGTTGTGGTTGTGTTTCTACAACAAGGCTAGAGATGTCAGACATAGGAGCCAACATTAAAAGAATAGAATCAAGCTAAATGGTGTTTGAGGATGGACCCTTTTCCTTAGTATTCATTAATATCATTGGTTGTAAAGGATTCTTGAAGTTGTAAAGGATTCTTGTATTTTTTTTTATTTCTGGTGGACTAAAGTACTCAAATTCCTCACCAAAGTAAGCAGAGGCATCAAGGGTTATATCGAAACCCTTCTTATGGTATGATAAGGGAATAAGGTCCTAAGTCCCAAGAAATTCTTATTTGGCCTCATCATTCTAAAAGAGGTCCATGGAGATGTGACATTGTTGATCCTGACGTATGGGAGATTGATAGACAATATCAAGGGTTGAAAAGGGAGTCTTAAAACAAGTTCAAGCTCTGATTTGATGTTTAAAGGTTGTTTTCCAAAACAAGTTCAATGTTTGATTGAACTAACGGAAGAAAATTCATAGAAGAGATTGATTGGTTCTGATTTTGAGATACTTGACCTTTGTCTTCTTGATCTTATTGAGTTTTATTATGTATAAGATATAGGACAACGTTCAAAAATTCATTAGAAGTTGTGGTAGTTGATGTGTCTTCATTTTTTATAGCTTTGTCATCAATTTCTATTTTAATGATTCCATCGTCAATTAAATCTTGTATGTAATTCTTAAATTACATGCATCTATTTATTTAATGACCATCAATGTGATGAAATTCACAGTATGTTTTAGGTTTGTACCAGTATGGATTAGGTTCCCCTTCGACAAAAGGTTTTTTAATTGGATACTTTATCATTTTAACCTTTTCTAATTGATGAAAGACACTAGAGAGACTTTATCCAAGGTGTGTACATTTATGTTTGACTTTGTGTGGAGTATTTCCTTCGTTAGGTTGTATGATTGGATTTTTGGTTGGTCGTCATAAGTTTTTCAAAGTGATATCGTCAAAAACCGGAGGTAGTTTCACTCCCATTTAAAAGAGATGAAGCGAAAATTGGTCTTTATTCTGTCATTAAAGGTTTTCGACTTCTTCTTATTCTTTGAAGGAAATATTTTCTAGTTGGTTTTCATCCTCTTCATCGAAAGTAAGATGGAAATGATGTTTGTCTTGTCTTAAAAAGGGATTATAATCGCAATGTCTTGTTCCCACCATGTTGGAAGAGGGGGGGAATGAAAATAGGTGTGATAGAAAACTCAACCCTTAGCAAAGTGAATGCTAAGATGGAAGAGGGGAAAATTTTTGAAAGCTTGACCATAGAAAAATGAGTGTGAAGAGGGAGGAGGAAAAAAGATTGTTTTATTGCCTAACTCTTAACAAAATGAGTGCTAAGATAAAAGGAACTAAAAGGGGTTATATGTGCTCTACTCTTTAACAAAAAGGAATGTTAAAAGAGAAGAGACTTAATAAGGTGAGGTGATCAACTCTTAACAAAATGAGTGTTGAGAGAGGCTAAAAGGTTTGAAATGTCCACTCTTAACCATATGCATGTTAATAGAAATGAAAGGGTGTGACTTCTCAAACCTTAAAAAAATTAGTAGTGTTAAGATATAAGAGGTTAATTGAAAGGTTAGATTAGAGGACTCTTAACAAAATGAGTGATAAGAGAGATGAAAAGGTTTGAAAATTTCCTCGACCCTTTACAAGATGAATGTAAAGATGGAAGAGGTGAAAGAGGTTGGCTTACTTAACTTGTAACAAAATGGGTGTTAAAAGAGAAGATACTTAAAAGTGTGATGAATGTGCTCACAATCTTAACAAGATTAACATTAAGAAGGAAGAGACTTAGAAAGACAGTGAGGGTGATCAACTCTTATTACACCCTTAACCTATTGCTTGTATTAGGATATGAATAGACGACTTGTGGCTTACCATATCATTTTACTATATCATTTATACTTTTTCATGCTTAGTAGGTCGGCCTTGGTGATGGTCATATCATATGAACAGTATATATAGGGGATGGTAGGTAGTAGTTCATCATCATTGGAGCATTTGAGTCTTATTGTATGGTTTGGAGGTTGACCCCTTGAAGTGGCGAAGCTATTTAATTACATATTAAGATCATTTATCTTCAATATTGTGTTCTTTGGTGTTCTATTTATGCTCATAATCTGAATTATACAAGTAATTTCATTACAAGTGGTATCAGGGCTGCAATCTAGGCCAAAATTAAGGCAAAAACCCTAATTTTTTGTTTCCAATATATCTTGCGAACCAGAGATAATTTGTCAGATATTTTTTTACCAGAATTGCAAATAATTCCAAGTAAGATTCCCTAAAAATTTCAGAACTTTTTAATTTATTTTATAAAATTTATTGTAAATTTAGATTTTTTTCATAACATAGCTCCCTAGGCTGCAATTTGTGGAATTTTTCCAAGTTCTTTACATTTTCGGAAAGCCCTCAAAAAAATATTAGTATTATCTTCTTTGTGTTTTTTCCTATTCAGTCGAATTTGTATCGAAACCCTAAACCCTAGGGTTTGAGATCATGGCGGGGCCTTCCACAAGAGCCAAAAAGAATCTGGTCACTCTGGGTAAAACCCTAGATAAATATGGGGTAGTGATAGAAGAGTTGGAGTCATAAGGGGTAAATACAAATTCCTCAGCACTAGGGTTTACCTCAGTTGATCATAAGGTGAGCCAACTCGAGTAAGAACTACAAAATGTACAATCTGAGATGGCATGTAAAGGAGACATAGACCAAATTAATCAGTGGTTGGATGATATCATGCAACATATAAAGGGTAAAAAGTAAGTCCTAACTTAACCAAGGAGGATCTTCAGTTCGTAATAATGGGAAAAATAACCATGTTGGATCACTTTTCCAGCCCAATCAGAATCCAACTTATTCGCAACCACAGAACATGATGCCGAAAGTGGAGATGCACAAATTTTATGGGAAGGATCCATTGAATTAGATAAATCAAATGGATAACTTCTTTGAGTTACATCAAACCCCATCAGGAAAAAAGGTGACCTTGGCATCCCTATATCTTGAAACAGACAAATTCGTATGGTATCGATGGTTATGTGCTCAGAGGTAGAAGAGCAGTCTCAGTGTCACTCAGACAATTTTTACTGAGGAGTTACAATTGCACTATAGTTCCAGTGTTTCAAATAACTACTTTAGTCAATTGGCAAAGTTAAGACAAACAGGATCAGTCAAAGATTATGTGCATCAATTCCAGAACCTATCCTTAAGGGTGGAGAATATTACAGAAGAGAACCTGAATGACCTATTTCTTAGGGGTCTTAAGGACCAGATTTAGCATGAGGTACGTATGTTTAATCCACTCAAGCTTTCTGATTCTATTATCATGGCAAGTAGAGCAGAGGAAAAAATTCTTTACAATAGGAGGTAACCTTTCACTAACACAGAAGACCGTAGTAACTCTTCCCCACATTCACCTAATTAGACTGACTCCTCAACAAATGGAAGAAAAAATGGAAAAAGGATTATGTTTTAACTGTGACAACAAATATGGACCTGGACACAAATGTGCTGAGAAGAATTTGTTCTATATTGAAGGAGGAAATGAGGATGAAGAGGAAGCTGAAATTATAGGAGAGGCTGAGGAACCAATAGAAGATGAAGTAGAGGATCACCAACCTACGATTTCTTGCCATGTGTTGTCAGGTATTAGTACTCCTCAAACACTCAAGGTTATTGGCTATCTCAAAAAATAGAAGGTGACAGTGTTGATTGACTCAAGGAGTACTCATAACTTCATAAATAGTAAGTTAGCCACCCACCTCAATTGTTTTATTTACCCAACTCCAAAAATGCAAGTTATGATTGCAGATGGTGGGATAGTCAAGTGCACAGGAAATTTCCATAGTATCAAGCTTTCCATGGGAGACTACATGTTAGACTCGCCTATGATTAATATTTCTATGGGAGGGGCAGATATTGTTTTGGGTGTCCAATATCTCACAACCTTGGGTACTATAGAAATGAATTTCTAAGAATTGTTCATGCGATTTCATTCAGAAGGAAGGAAAATACAATTGAAAAGGATGGTAGCTAAGTCTCCACAAATTATTAGCTCTCATCAGATGCAGAAGGTTCTCAAAAAAGGAGTAGATGGATTTGTAGCAAATTTATTTTCCATAGAGGTACAAAATACAAAGTCTTCAATGCCACCCAATCTTCAGAAGATTGTTGATGCTCACTCGTCTATTTTTTATGCAATTCCAAAGGGACTACCACCAGTTAGGGATCATGATCATGCCATTCATTTGATTCCAGGGAGCCAACCACCTAACATCAGACCATACAGATACCCATATTCCCATAAAAGTGAGATTGAGAAAATGGTGCAGGAAATGTTGAAGGCAGGTATCATTAGGCATAGCCAGAGTGCATATTCTTCACTAGTGGTCATGGTATGTAAGAAGGATGAAACATGGAGGATGTGTCCAGATTACCGAGAACTCAACAAGTACACCATCAAAGATAAGTTTCCTATTCCAGTAATTGATGATTTACTTGATGAATTACATGGTGCTATTTATTTCACAAAATTAGATCTTCGTTTGGGGTACCATCAAATTAGAATAAGAGAGGAAGATGTTCATAAAATGGCTTTCAGGACTCATGAGGGCCATTATGAGTTTTTTGGTAATGCCTTTTGGTCTTACAAATGCTCCCTCAACATTTCAAAGCTTGATGAACATTGTTTTTAGGCCATTTTTAAGGAAATTTGTATTAGTTTTCTTTGATGACATATTGATTTACAGTAAGACATGGGAAGAACACTTGCAACATGTAAATAAAGTGTTGGAAGTTTTGGAGAAACATAATCTCTATGCAAAGCCATCCAAATGTTTTTTTAGTGTACAAGAGGTAGAGTAGTTGGGTCACATTGTATCCCATGAAGGTGTCAAAGTTTATCCTCAGAAGATCAAAGCTATGGTGGAATGGCCAAGGCCCAAAACTCTCAAAAATCTCTGAGGGTTCCTAGGACTAACAGGGTACTACAGAATATTTGTGAGGGGATATGGTAGAATCACAACTCCACTCACTGCATTGCTAAAGAAGGATGCCTTCCATTGGACATGACACAGCCACTAAATCCTTTGAGCAGTTGAAGGAAGCCATGTGCACCACCCCAGTTTTGGCTACTCCCAACTTCTCAAAAACCTTCATTGTTGAGTGTGACGCTTCAGGATCAGGATTGGGAGTAGTTCTAATGCAGGAAGGAAGACCAATTTCATTTGAGAGTTACCAATTCAAAGGAAAATATCTGCTCAAACCAGTCTATGAGAAAGAAATAATGGCTATTCTTCATGCAGTCAAGCAATGGAGGCCTTATCTAATGGGTAGACACTTCAAGGTAAAAATTGTTCATGATAGTCTCAAATACTTTTTGTAGCAAAGGTTATCATCTGAGGAACAAAAAAAGTGGGTAACAAAAATTTTGGGTTATGATTTTGAAATCATATACAAAAAGGGTAAAGAAAATGTAGTAGCCGATGCACTGTCCAAAAGGGATACATCTACAGATGCACATTACTATGTGAAATGTTCATGTTGAAGGTCAAATTGGGTAGATGAAGCAAGATTGGAATGAGACCTGGACAAGGATACACAATCTATTATATAGAATATCAAGCAAGGCTCTTTAACATATGACAAATTTGAGTGAAAAGGTAACGCCCTATGGTATAAAGACAACTTATACTTGTGCAAAGATTATGAGTTGAAGCATAATGATTATTGCAGAGCTACATGCATCGCCTATTGGAGGACACTTTGGGTTTTTAAAGACATATCATAAAATAAAAAGATAATTATTTTGGGAAGGACTCAAGGGTGATGTACAAAAGTTTGTATCATAGTGTTTGGTGTGGCTAACAGAACAAAGGTGAAACCATTAAGACACTAGGTCTATTGTAACCATTGCCAATTCCTAGCTAGAGATGGGAGGAGGTCTCCATGGATTTCATCACATGATTGCCTTGTTTAGAGGGTAAGAATGTTATTTTGGTGATTGTGGATAGGTTCACAAAATATGCCCATTTTTGTGCCCATGTCACACCCATTTGCAGCGAGTACAGTCGCACAACTATTTTTTTGGAGGCAATTCAAAAGCTACATGGAACCTCGAAGATAATTGTAAGTGATCGTGATCCTATTTTCACAAGTAATTTTTGGACATAATTATTTACATGTTTGGGTACTCAGTTAGCTCATAGTTCATATTACCATCCTCAAACTGATGGGAAAAAGGAAGTGGCTAACAAATTTTTCTAGGTGTATCTACGTTGTTTTGTATCAGATAAGCAGGAACATTGGGTTAAATGGCTACCACTTTGCATAATGGTGGTATAACACATCTTTTTACACCTCTTCTCAAATGTAACCCATTTTTAGCATTATATGGTTACCATACACCATATGTCACATCTTCCTTGAGGGTACAAACTAAGGTCAAATATGTTGAGGAACACATTCAGCATCATCAACAAGTTTTGGTTGGTTTGAAGGAGAATTTGGCATTGGTGCAAAACAAGATGAAACAACAAGCAGATCAACACCGCATATTGAAAGACATTTTGAAATTGGTGACTAGGTTTTTGTACAGTTTGTAGCCATATAAGAAAATGTCCTTTGATGGAACAGAAAAAGGACAAAAAACTTGCTCCAAAATATTATGGTCCTTATTAGGTTCTACAGAAAATTGGAAGCATTGCTTATAAACTATATTTGCCTCAATCTTCACGCATACACCCAATATACCATGTTTCCTGCTTGAAGAAGGTTATTGGACATAGAATTTGCATCCCAGAAAGAGATACCAAAACTTGATGAGGAAGGAATAACCATTTTGGAGCCAAAGAAGATTATATAAACATGTACTAAGAGGCTGAGAACCAGAGATATTAAGGAATATCTGATCAAGTGGAAGAATATGAGCATAGAGGATGTGACTTGGGAGGATGAAGGTTTTCTGCAGCAACATCCAAGATTATTCAACATTGAGGACAACGTTGGTTTCAAGGGGAAGGGCATGCTACTGCCCTTAACCTTTTACTTGTATTAGGATATGAGTAGCTAACATGAGGCTTACCATATCATTTTATTATGTCATTTATACTTTCTCATGCTTAGTAGGTCAGGCTTGGTGATGGCCATAACATATGAATAGTATATATAGGGGATTGTAGGTAGTAGTTGATGATGATTCGAGCATTTGAGTCTTATTGTATGGTTTGGAGGTTTCCCCCTCAAAGTGGTGAAGCTATTTTAATTACATATTGAGATCATTTATCTGCAATATTGTGTTCTTTGGTGTTATATTTATGCTCATAATCTGAATTATACAAGTAATTTCATTACAACTCTTAACAAAATGAGTGTTAATAGAGGAGACTAAATAATGGAAGTGCAACACTCAAATAACGAAAATGTGAATGTCGAAACAAGAATTGAATAAATGATGATGAAAAGGTCCAAATCTCACAAAAGTGAAGATAAGAGACGAAGGAAAAGTGGTTGATTAAGGATCTCAAATTATTACGAAGGGAATGCTTTAAAAGGGAGGAGGGAAGAAAAATGAGGATGTTAGAAATTCAACAAAGTGAATGTTAAATTTGATGACGTAAGATGGTGGAATGCTCAAAGTTCTATAATGTAAATATTAAAATTAAGATTTCAATGAAAGAACTTACATTCTATAACTCCCTTACCTAGAACCCTCTTGGATGGCATGTAAAGAATTCTCAACTACATCCTAATAAAATAGATTCAATCCAAATATGAGTTCATATGGACCAAGTCTTTTAATGGTGAATACTTAGTTAAAACTGGATATCAATTATTCACAGGTGAAACTCCTAGTCAATTTGATTAGAGAAAATTTTGGTTCAAGGAGATTACCCCTAAAATCAATCATTTCCTCTAGTTGATGTTGAACAAAAGTATCCTCACCATTGATAATCTTATCAAAATAGGCTCAACTATCCCTAACAGATGATGTCAGTGTAAGAAGGAGGCTAAGACAATTCACCACCTATTTTTATAATGCCCTGCTGCCACTAGTCTATGGAAACTTATTTTTGCAAGATTCAATATAGACTAATCTTTCCCAAAAGATATTGTTCAGGCCTGGGAGCAATAGAAACCTCCTTTCAAGCACAACATGCTTAGAAGACTTTGGAGACTCATCTTTCCTTGAGTCATTTGGAGAATCGAGAAGGCTAGAAACTCCATAATTTTCAAAAATCTTAAGAAATCCAGCAAGAGACTTGTAAGTGAAATTACTATTGAAGCCAAGGAGAACATTCTAAAATTCAAGCCCTCCAAGAACTCAAAATTCACTAAGGATGAGGAGAAATTTCTGATTAAATGGAATATTAACATTGAGAAGGTGCAACTCAAAACTCCCTGCATTGATAGATCCCTTGTCCCATGGATCCCTCCCCCTGAAGTTTGGTGTAAAATAAATTTTTATGGAGCCTCTAAGGGAATCACAGGTGCCACGAGAGGAGGAGGCCTAATCAGAAACCATCTTGGACAGGTTCTTGTGGCCTATGTTGGGCCAATGGGCACCCAATCAAATCATTATGTTAAGGCTCTAACAACTCTTTGAGGCATCAAGAATGTTAAATATCATAAGGTTAATAATTTAATTATCATGGGGGACTCCCTTAATATTATTAACAACCTCAAATGTACCCATTCCCTAAGATGGACCATAAAAAAAATTATCATTAAAGCCATGAATATTTGTAAAGGTCTTTAAAATGTAAACAGTAATCACACGTGTTAGGAGGGGAATTATGTTGTTGATGCCTTAGCTAATGAGGGGGTCATTAACAATCATTTCAAATTATGGAAGGGTTGTAATGAAATCTCACAAACTATAAAAAAATCATTTTGCAAGATGTTCATGCCAGTTGTCCACACAATCAATACATGTTGGCGGAAAAGGCAAAGGAGAAGTAATAATTTACAGTACCTCGCACGAAGGATATGTTGGTATCCAAATTTGTTCTCCCTTTAAAGTTGAGCAGCATCATAGATTTGGCACGGAGCTTGGAGATAGATAGATGATTCATGATGTATGTTGTTTTGTAGCCAGGGATGAGATCTAACTGGCCCTTTGTCACTCAGATTTGTGGAGAGATGGATAGCACCTTCAAGAGGATTTGACCTATCCTCACTACTTTAGGTCATGCCTTTTGACTAGGGTGAGAGGACCCGTAGTGTAACCTCTGTTTGATGAAGGAGATGGAGATATCCTTCTTTTGCACAAATTTTATGAAGAAAACCTTGGGAAAATACAGTCAATACTCCATAATTTAACTCTTAAGAGTTGTCACTTCTAAAAGATGGAGATACTTTCAAAACAAGGCTAAGGTTACTGAAGACATTATGAGATCCTGACTGTTCTACATATTTTAGTAAATAGATTTTGTTCCTTTGTTGATATACAGGGAAAACAGGGGTAGTTCAGGATGGATTCATGGTTTTTGAATAATTTTGGTGGGAGATTAAGCAGGATAAAGTTGATTATACCAGATCTCTGAGAAATTTCACAACAATGGACAACTCAACAACATAAAACTTCAGAATAGTTAAGACATTCCTTCAACCAGAAGGTGTGCTTCAATGGAGGCCTAGATCAGCATGTTTTCACACAATCTTTGAGAATCTAGCACAAAGGCTCAATCTAAAAAACTCAATTAGACACCAAAATCTTTGATCAATCACGCCTAAGGTACACCCAAAGACTTACAAACAATCTTTATCAACAAATGACAGTGGAATGATTTTAAATTTGTTTATCTCATCATAGGATGAAGGCTCTTCCTGAAATGAAATTGCAAATGCCACTAAACTATCACAGGGATGAGATCTTGTGTGATTTCACAAATATTTCAATGTAAGATTGCAATAGGAACAATAAAAACTACTTGCAGACATTCTGAAACAAAGCAGACACTAATTGCTCCAAGATTGACACAAATTAATTTCAAAATTGCTTAAATTCATCAGCAAGGGAAAGCTTCCAAAGCAATCTCAGTGCTCGTCAATGGCTATACATCTGTAACCAACTTGACATGATAGAAAATCTAACACAAAGGAAATTAACCAGGTATCTCAGATGGGTTTCTCAGAATACGGATTTTCTCAAATTTTTCTTATGAAATTTAATCCCTGACCCTTTGCAAGAGTATTCTCATTGCATTTATACATTTTTACTCACTCAATTTTCCCCCCAAAAGATAATAATATTTGAGGGACCTTTGCTTGTTACCAATTTTCCTCGGAAAGTGACGTTTAACAAATTTGCATCCGAAAGCTGTCAGGTGGACCAATTGTGAATTGATCATGTTTCTCAAACCCTCGACTAATGACTAGGATGCCATGCCATAACCTTTTTTATAGTCCTTCTAATCATTTTGATTCTGTCATGCGATAAATCCCCATTTTAATCATTTTCTGGAGGCTCTTTACAGTTGGATCTGACAGGTAATCCTTTTCACTCTCGAGGCAACACCTTTTTCATCTTTTGCACCTGCAACTTTCATCATTTCATTCATTTCCCTCTCCTTCCTCTGCAACTTTGTCCCGCATCCATCTTCTCTGGTAATTCCCATTTTTACAAGTGCCTGAGCAATTCCAACTTCAAAATATCAACCTTAACAATCCTTAGAATCACAAATTAAATTCTAAATCCATTCAATGGCACTTTGCAGACAAAGACGACAAGGAATTTCATCAAAAATGATGAAAAACAGTGCGTATTCGCATCTCCAGGAGTCTTGGAGTAAAAATGGTGGAAAAAATAGGTAAAATACATAACAACCATTAATTTTTCCCTTCTCTACTTTATATTATAGTCGTCCACGTGTTTCCTTGGTGCAACCACAAAGGGGAAGTGCAAGGGCAAGTTTCCAAACAAGCGCGGGCCTTCCACGTGCCCTGGGCCCAAGAAAAATGCCTTTTGGCCTTTGAAAAAGTCTCAACAAAAAGGAGCCAGCGGAAGCCTCCACGTGTTGGCTTGGTACACCTTTGGTATGGTCCTCAAAAGAGGAGACCCTGAACAAGCAAGGGCTCACCATGTGTCTCAGTCTGGTAGAGTTGTTAAAAAAATTGAAGGATCAACGGAAGGCGCCATGTGTCTAGGGTCTGCGACAGTTTTCCTTAGCCATTGAAAAGTCCAAGCAAAGGCAGAGTGAGTGGAAGCCTCCAAGTGTCCTCCTAGCGCTTCTTCAAAATAAAAATTAGGGTTTGGTCCCCAAACAGGCATGGTCCCTCCATGTGTCCCAAACCTTAGAAAATTTCTTTGAAAATTTTAATTATAGAGCAGAGTCGGCGAAAGCCTCCACATGTCTCCCTATCGCAATTGTTAAGGTGGGACCCTGAGGCTAATCCTCAAATGAGCGTTTGCCCTCAACATGTCCATGATCCACCAAAGCTACACCAGCCACATGAAAAATTTGTCTAAGTCCAGGCAAGGTAGCGAAAACCTCCACGTGTCTCCTCGGCGCAACTCCAAGGCCAAACCAAAAGGTGAATTTTCAGATGAGTGTCGGCCCTCCACGTGGACAAATTTTGAGTTGAAGTGGGCCTTAGAGTTTTCAAAGTGCCTCGCCAAGCTACATCCAACCAGAAAGGGCCATGTTTCCACAGATGTTGAGATGTAAATTTGACCGGGAAAAATACATTCGTCAAATCGTAAAATGCAGGAAAATCACCATTTGCTCCCGGAAATGAATCCTTCTTCAAGGATAGAGAATTTGGAAATTATATAAGGCCTAAATATGATCCTCTTAGTTGTATCTAATCATGTTTCCACAGATATTTGGGACAAAAATGACAGGGAAAACAAAATGTGACTGTAGAAAACGGAAGGAAGGGGAAAACCTAAGTTTTCACCCAAGTTATAGATTCTTTCTCATGGATAAAGGAACGAAAAACAAATTCTGGACTTTTAAGTGATCCTCGACCAAGGAAGGGAATGATCATGGCAACCAAATGGGGGACATAGTTTTTACGCATCAATACGGGGAGATAGAGAAGACTACAGAGCCCTCAAACTGAAGAACTTTAAGGATAAATGGGGTGAGATCAATTTGAGCACCAACAAGATAAATATTACCCTCAATCGGCTCAATTGTTTTTTATATTCTTCATTTTCATTTTGGTAGACATGTTGTTGTGAAGCTTGTGTGTGTTGCCATTTCGAGCTCTATTCATCATGGGTGGCCCTCATTACTGCATAGAGCATGTTTTTGATCCCTCATGGTGCCATAACGATGCCTTATGGAGATCTCTCGATGTGGAAGGTTTTACTACCTTTGTGGAGCGGATTAAAGGGCATGACAGGCATGTTTCCATTACCTTTACTCCACAATGGAAGGACTATGTCATCTTATACAAAGGTAAGGAATTCACAATAACTGAGGATCTTATTTCCATTATCACTAGGTTAGGAATGAATGGGATAAAATTTTATATAAATAAATTTGACAAGGATGTAGAGAAAAAAATTATTGAAGGGGAAGAAACCCTTAAGATTGGAAAAACAATTTTGGTTTACTCTTCAATTCCCTCTCCATTCGATGAACTTGCAAAAATGGTGGCGAGCTACATTACTTTGGAGGGTCACTTCTCTAATTTACCCCTCCACCACCTAGTCCTCTTGAACCACTTCTGTCATACCCCTAAGGTTAGCCTAGCCTACTACATCCTCCATTCTCTATAAAAATCTATTATTGATGTACATGATCATCACAAAGGCCTCCCTCTCCATCAAGGGGTCATTTTTATTCTAAAATAGTACTTTAATGGTATGGCCACCACCCCCCCCTCATCCCTTATCCCCTCCTCCCTCCCCTTCACCTTTATAGCATTGTGCTAGAACCAAGAACCTGAGCTTTCATTCTCCCCCTTCTACTGCTCCACCAGCTAAAAGACTGTTAACCAGCAAAGAGAAGGGGAAAGATATAACAGTTGTGGAGAGCATTCTCAGTATTAGCTAAACCATTCAATAACCCCATGCTAATATTGAGTTAAGGGCATAACTCAAGCTACAGGTTGCCTCTCTCAAGGGGCTTAAAGAGGATATTGAATTCCTACCCAATGAAGGTTGTAAATAAGACACTGACCTTGCTTCCTACACTGAACTGGTGGAAAAAGTGGAGGATCTTTAAAGAAGCAGATGGTCATAGAAGACAAAATGTAATAAATAGTTAACAAGAAAATTTACCAGTACTCCATGCATAATGCCTTTCTAAGCTTCCAGTTGCAGGTTAAGTAAATATGTGATGTTAGTGGCATCAATGAAGATGTTTGGAAGGGAGGAAAGGCTAAGAAGAAAGCTTTGGTTTTAAGCAGTCATGACCCTTCACAAAATAAAACCATTAATCTCTCCAAGGCCTTGGAAGAATATCATAAGGTCTTCGAAAAATTCCTTAAGTAGATGTATGGAGGCCCCTATTTTTGTTTTTGTTTTGTCTCAGTTCTATTTTGATGCGGTAATGTTGTTGTTGTATTTTTGTTCTTGAGATATTTTTTGTCTATCTATTTGTTTCTTGTGGGTGTTTGTCCCTACCCCATTCTTTAGCATTTTATCTAGCTTGCTTAGGCCTTTTGTTAAGGTGTGGTCCCCATCTGTAAAAAACCATTGTTCTTTCCTTTTTTATTTGGATTTTAGGCCTTTTTTATACTTTGGGGTATGGTCCCCTCAAAACCATTTACCATTAATAAAAAAATATTAAACTTATGAATTTAAGGAAAATATAGAACAAGGTGATCATGATGGTGCTTGATCATGATAAAGCAAATATCATGATGTCAAGACTTAGATGGAGAAGTTATTGTGCTTAAGCTTCAGATACAAATGTACGCAACTCAAGACTTAGCTTCAATTGCAATGTGATAAGGTGGAGAGAAAGAAAGTGTGGATGACAAGAGTGGAACAAAAACTTGTTAAAATGAAAAGAAGAAAACAAAAATGAATGAAATGCAAGTAAGTCCCACTGGGTGTGCAAGAATGTAAGCAATGAAAAACACAATAAATAAAAGATTAAAAAATACTACAGTATACCTCTCTTATAAATCTCTTTGTAAAACTCAAAGAAGATCGTAGAAGCTCTTAGACTTGTATGATCTTGTTAATGTTTGAATTTTAAGTCCTCTTGATTAATTATCCAAAGGATGAATGCAAATGCTACGAGCTTCAAAACACAAGGATGTGGATGTCAAATGACAAAAGTTGGCTATAATTTTCTCAAATCTTCCACTGATCCTCCAAGGAGAGGGATTCCAATCATATTTGTAAAGGCTATGGCCTATTTTTTATAGTTGAGGGAGAGGCCATGAAAACTGGATCAGATTTTGAATGATCTCCAGGATAATAATTGCAATTACCTAAAATAACAAGTAGACTTAGTATGTGCAATTGTAACTTTGAAGGGGCAATGATTATTTGGTTACCAGAAGTTATATCTGGGAAGGTATTTATGCTTGCAATTTCATTGCACCCACCTTTTTAGGATTCTAGAAGTGGAGTTGACCAAGATTCTATAAGTGTAGTCCAAGTGGGGTCCAAATGGAGTTTAAGTGGCAGTTTGAATAGGAAAATAGGTGTATTTTCCAATTAAGTAACTACTTTAATTAGCTATAAAGTGTGAGACAATTAATTAATCATTTATTTAATAAATTTTAATTAACTTAGCTAAGATGGTGTTAGGAACTAATTTAATTAATCCCAAAAGGTGTATGTGCATGAATTAATTAATTAAATTAATCAATCATACGAGAATGAATAATAGGATGTGAACTGGGATAAACTGGAAAAAAGTCTGGGATTTTGGGGTGTCTATAATGTGTAATCTTGTAGACACAAAATTACACACTTGGGTAAATTTCTAGGACCAACTAGTGGTTGATAACTATATTTGGCCTCTTTTCTTTGTCTCTTTCTTTCTCTTTGGTCTTACACACCCTACAACCCAGTCGGAACTTAACTTATTTATCTTTAATGGCTTCAGACACACAAGTTCCCAACCAGGACAATAACAGCGCCTAAGCACTCCTATCCTCCTGGGAACCCCTAACCCTTTCTTACCTTACTCACTCTTTTTGGGTCTCTTTTATCTTTTGGCATATTTTTCATTATGGGTCGGCCTTCCAGTTGTCAATTACGAAATTCAAACAAGGGAATCATATAAATACATAGTTATGTTTTCAAAATGAAGGACCAAGCACTAAGCATTACTATCATCACCTATCTTGCATTCAAAGGCACTAAAGCACTTGAAAGGCATTCATCTAGCATCCATTCAAGGGACAAGGGTTGCATACTCTGCATACACTGCATAGGAGGGGGAGTCTATTCTATTCCATCCACACATACTATTACATTGCTACATTCTAGCTACAACCCACTATCAAGTGTAACTTGCACAAGGGCATCCTAGGGCATCATTTCTACACACACACCAGAACTACATGGAGTATGAGATGTAGTGTAGTGCTCAGTCGTAAGTTCACTCTTCGGGTGACCATTGGGGTCATTCTGACTCCCCATTCTACATTTTCCTTTTTATGTTTGATGTGGTTTATGGGTATGTGTAGGTGAACTTCTTTCTCAAAGGTTACAGATACCTTCGGTGATCAAGGAGTGAATATCAATTGATCAACAAGAATCAACAAGTGAAATACCTTTTGACACAAAAGAAAGTAGTTTTTGAGCATTTGCATGGTCACCAACGCCCAGCTCTAGTCACTAGTGCCCAGACACCTCTTCCCTACACTGGGTTCCCCTGTCCAGCTCTGTTCCTAAGTTCCAAAATTTACAGTGAGCAGTTATGACATTGTTTACAGTCTATTCAACACTTTACTTGCCTCAGATCACTTCCTGTTCACTTGGAAATCAGCTAAGTCTTCTTATCTCTCTCTTCTTTCTTAGCATTTCACATTTTACATGCTTATTTGCTTGTGTCATTACTATATTTTAGCATTTGTACATCATTTATTACAATAGTTACTCTACAATATAGATTTAATTAATTCAAATTAAATTAAATCATTTGGTGAACCCGCTTACTCCAACCCTACCTTATGAGAATGCATAGAAATATATCCCCTTCTTATGAATTCATGGATCAATCTTCTTATTTCTCTTATACTCCAACTAAGGTTTCTGACATGGCAACCACTTCTACTAATTTTATGCGGGTCTATACTCAACACCCTCCCCACTTCATTACTCCAATGCCTGATCCAACCATCAATGTAGTCACCACTCGCCACACTCATCCCCCTACAGCTCCATCCATCTTTGTCCCACCACCTATTACTTCTACAGTTCCTACCACCACCTCTAAAGGTTATGACATCATTGAGTAGCTTAAGAATACACCAGCCAAAATCTCTCTCTATGATCTCTTATCCAGTGCACCTGATTGTCATCATGCCTTAGAGGACCCTTCGCTCCATCCACATTGAAAGTAATAATTTCCTATATTTTCCTTTTCTCATCTCATTCAATCCTTCAAAAATCTACCACATGCCAAATCTTTCAGTGATGAGGATATCCCTCCTTCAGCTACTAGCGATCCTTTTGCACCTTTGCTTATCACCGCTACTATTGGCTCCATTTGTATCAAGCGTGTACTCATTGACAATGGATCCACTATAAATCTATGTGCTCTATCTCTCCTTAGGAAAATGAACATTTATGATAATTTAATTAATAAATCCTCTACTCTCATTCACAGCTATGATTCCACTACTCACACATGCATGGGAACTATCACCTTACCTCTACAAGTTGGGCCTAAAATCAGTTCCTAATATATTCTTTTGTCATTGATGCATCATTTCAGTTCAATTTCTTACTCGGTAGACCATGGATTCATGTCATGCATGTGTTCCTTCTATAGTTCATAAGAGTGTTAAATTCCTACATGATGGTTATGAACATACTATTTTTGTTGATCCTGGCCCATTCAAGTTTTTCCTCAAAGATCTCATCACCACCATGCCCATACCTCCATTGCAACCTATTCCATATCATACTATCAGTACATATGATGTGGGTCAATCTAGTGCTTCACATTTTTCTTCTACCTCCACATGCATTCCGTCCATCCCTACACATACTACTGATCTCCTATCACCCACCATGTCTACCTCTCTAGCTACCACTTCCCCACCTATCATGGCTCCTCTCAATCCTACATCTGGCTCCACCCCTACCAATATCCTTGATAATGCTATCCAACAAGATAATGCTAGCACTGATGATTCTGATGATGAGGTCGATGCCGTAGAGCTTAATGATGATACATTACGCAATCTCAACTTTACTCCTCTTGAAATAGATGAATCCTATTTTTCAAGATACTTTTATTGCTACTAGCCATGGTGAATACCAATTCAAAAAGCCTCCTCCTTCCACTAATGTCATGATACCTTTCTAGGGGACTGTCCATACATTGGACATCTTACCACCTACTACATCTCTCCAAGCTCATTTTGTGCCTTACCTTGATCCCTTCACATGCACTCTCTTCATACATGACTCTTATTGGCCTCATATTCCATTCGACCCCACTTGCTCTGAAACTCTTACACACATGATGGCTTAAGCATGCCTAGGATTCACAATTGTTAATCTCCTTCCCCCACCTCACTCTCCTCACCTATATCATGGATGTATATTTATTACCGCTACCTATGGCCTCTGCGTCTTCCATTTATTGGTCTTCCTTGCACGTACTCCTTGCTCCTCTCCACTCACACTTGGACAATCTTGGCTTGACTACATTGGTGGCATTCTGGATCCCAATCATACTGATATCTCATTTTTCCCATACCTTTTAGTCACATGTTTCTATATGAAATGATTCATTCCTTAGCTATACTCAAAATATAACTCACTGGTATACACATGATTTTCCTCAACCTCCTTTTATTGTTGAAGAATATGCTATGAGAATGTACAATTTATGTCACACATGCTCTTTATATGATCAACCCCATACCATTTTTTACCAAGTTCTCTAATCCAAATCAATCGGTTACGATCCCGACACTGATGATCTTCTAGATGAGTTTACTTGATACTTCCAATTACACACTTGGGGGAATCTCACTTTTCTCCCCTTCCATTACTATCAATTGTCTCTAATATCTACTACTACACTTTACTTTGGATTCAACATGTCTAATATTTATAAGCACTTTCAAACCCTTTGATACACACATTGTATCGTCATTACCCTATGATGCACTCTAGTTCCATGGTTCATACTCAACTATTGAGGGTCTAATTCTGAAATGAACCTCACATCATCTACATTTTACACTCTTTGCTTCATGATACATCTTTCTAGCACCTATTTGCACAACACAACACATTACCCGATGACACACTCTTGTTCTATGGTTCATTCTTGACTGTTGAGGGTTCCTATAAATGAACCTCATCTCATACACATCCACTAGGGGGCACATTGCTCCTATCATCTTCACATTTTGCATACCATACCATCACACTCATACACAACATTTGCATATCTTGGTTGCATTTATTCTTGCTAGCTTATTCTATTTACATGTTACACTTTGTTTTCCATGTTAGATGGATTCTTAGTATGTCATCATCTTTCTATATATACACATGCACATTCACTTGGTATTTTGAGGTGAATGTAGATCTCTTACAGGTTCTTACATGCTATAATGATGCTTGGCACTATACCTTTTACCAGTCCCACTGAGGCTCTTGGGGGCATCTACTTTTACTACTATCACATACTACACTTTAGGTTCTATTGCTACATTATTCACTATTTCTCATTGCATGTTACTCTACTTTTTTGTTGCTATATACACACTCTTGACATACTATTTATCTTTATAACATGCTAATGGGTGAGTCATGTGTAGCATTTTCCTTACAGGATATATGACAACCATGGTTATCTGTCACTTTTACTTTGATATTGTTTTCTATTGTATGTTATTGTTTGATGGGCTATGCCCTATGTCTTGTATGATCATTATATGATTTTGTTTGTCTTCGACCCTGATTGTCTTGTGACATTGTGAGCAATGTCCCATGTTTGAAACCCACTTTTCACAGTCTATCTTGTTTGCACACTTGATTGTTACATTGTCTTCTTTTGCATGCTAGCTACTTTTACTACTAACACATGTTACTAGCCTACTTTGTTTGCATGTGCCTTAGTTTCTACCATGCACATCCCCTACCCCCTGTAGGTATCCACTTCATATCAACATCAAGTCCTCTCCTTTGGACGCATTCTCCTACTATTATCACATGCACCCCAAAGGGGTATACATTGGGTGAATAAATCACCCCTACAACAACTCAAAGCTATACAATCAGCACAGTATAGGATCAACACAGGAACACAGTCACAAAATGGACACAAAATCATAAACTTGGGTCAGAATAAGAGTATAGAACACAATGCAAAGAGAAATCACCAATATTAGAATTGGGTCATAATTATAGAGTAGATAGTAACCTTGGGCGTTTGTGTCCTCCCCTAGGCACTAATGTCTTAGGGGAATAAACAATCAATTTCTCAGTACATACACATAGTCTACAGAAGTTCACAGAGTAGTTCTACAGTTACATGCACAAACCTTCAGTTACAAAATGCATGTTATCTCCTTCAATCAGTATAATCATAAAACTAATTCAGGACAAATTGAAAAACGAAACAAATTGGGATGCACCATCTTTAGTGGTGCTTATTGGGAAAAGTCATGGAAGGAGAGTAAAACTAGACCTCTCTCCCCAACACTTCTCTTTAGTGTGAGATCGCCTAAAAAACTCGCACTTGGCGTGAGATCGCCCAAAAAAGAGATCACCCAAAAAACTCACTCTTGGTGTGAGATCGCCCAAAAACCTCACCTTCAACATTCAAATCAACAACTTCAAGCAACAAGACACTTTTTCTATCCTTTTACTCTCTTACATATCAGGTGCACACTTTCCTTTTTACACACTTTTACAATTTTAACATACTTTTCATATTTTTCATATACAAAACTTTGACTACTCTTTTTCTCTTCTTTTGTAGGTTTCCTTCCTTATAAGAAAGTAACACACACAAGTTACAACAACATGCTACAAATGCATACACTTCACCCCTAGGGTCCAACTTCCCTTTCCTAGTCTCCACGCTTCACTTTGCAATCACTCCACGCTTCACTTGTCCACTCGACACGTTATTCACCACACTCTACAGGATCATAAGGTACACATCTCTTATCTACTTTATGTTATCAAGTATTCACTCAACAACATAAAGTGGGGGAAAATGTAGACACAAAATCACACACTTGGGTACATTTCTAGGTCCTAAAAGCATGCTAGCATTTACATGATTCCTAAGCAAGAAAACTAGTGGTTGACAACTATCTTTGGCCTCTTTTCTTTGTCTCTTGATTTCTATTTGGTCTTACACACCCTACAACCCAATCGTAACTTAACTCATTTATCTTTTATGGCTTCAGACACAAGTACCTAGCTAGGACAACAGCGCCCAGGCATTTCTTATCCCTCCTGGGTGCCCCTGACCCTTTCTTACCTTACTCACTCTTTTTGGGTCTCTTTTATCTTTTGGGAATATTTTTCACTTATGGTTCATCCTTCCAGTTGTCAATTACGAAATTCAAACAAGGGAATCATATAAATACATAGTTATGTTTTCAAAATGAAGGACCAAACACTAAGCATTACTATCATCACCTAAGCTTGCATTCTAAAGGCACTAATACACTTCAAAGGAATCCATCTAGCATCCATTCAAGGGAAAAGGGTTGCATACATCTACATACATTGCATAAGAGGGTAAATTCTATTTTATTCCATCCACATATGTTATACATTGTATACATTCTAGCTCTAACCCACTATTAAGTGCAACTTCACAAGGGTATCTTAGGGCATCATTTCTATAGAGACACTAGAAACTACATGGAGTCTGAGATGTAGTGGCAGTGATCAGTTGTAAGTTCACTCCTTGGTTGATCATGTCAGGGTCAGTACGGCTCCCCCTTCTTCATTTTACTTTATAGGTTTGATGTGGTTTGTGGGTCCATCATCATTTTTGACCCTTAGATGATCAAGAGATCACAAGAATACACAATTCAAGGGATAGATAATGACAACTAGGTGGAGAAGGTTTTGGAAAAGGAAAAGGCATTATTTCCAGAAGTTCTCTTGTTGTTTGGATTTTCCTGCTCCACTACTTCCAAAGTGAAAGTGACCAAGGAGGAGATCAAGAAATAAAAATCCCACTGTGACAGTGTGTTCCCAATGGTATCCAAAATGAGCAATCTTGATTCTCACTCCTTAGTGAGCCAAAATGTATTCACCTTCATCTCTAATAACTTTTCTCCCATGTGGTCTCACACAACAAGTGTTAGATATGACATGATAAATGATGTTATCTCTAATCTTGATTATTGTGGAGAGCATTCATCCCAAATCTTGCAAGGTGTTAGCAATAATGTACAAAATTTGAGTCACCTCTGATCAATGAACATTCATTGGTGGAAGAGATTTTTAAGTCCTTCCAAGATTTAGTCAAGAAAGAGGCAGGATATTCCTTCTCATTCTATGAGAATACCAAAGGCAAGGAAATAATTCAAGGAGTTTATCTTGAATGTTCTCCAACAGCTGGATCTTCATCGACAGAAGCTTCATCTTCATCTTCAAAATGATCACCCTATCCCTCTCCTTCCTTATCTCTCTATGTTCTAATTCTTTGTTGGGGGATCTACTTTGTCACTATTTGTCTTATTCACTTAAGTGACCTTTAATTGTACATTGTAAGAGTTTTTTTCATTAATAAGAAAAAGGCCCACTTTCATTCCCTACGAATATGAAAGGTCACAAGTGATAAGAAGGTGAAAGGTCATGTGGGGGAGAGATTAAAAGCCATATTGTAAATCTATAAATTAGAACGGATTCTCCATTCCAAGGGGTTGTCAATTGTGAGTTGCTAGTGAATAGTTTTTGGTCTACTAGATACAAGTAAAAAATTACTTTCTTTTATTCCCTCTTGTATATGTTTCCTCTACTTCTTGCATACTCCACTTTGTAAACATGGTGATCTTGAAAACCCAATAAAGGACTTTGTACGTGTTATCCAATTTTACCCTTGGGAAAAAATTAGAAAACACCCTGACATGGCCCACTCCTGGTCAACATGAGCAAAAATGGTCAAAATCAATAAATCGTGTTTTACGGATCTTATCGTGTTTCTATTGCCCTCTGGTTTTGTGAGAAATCCTAATACAGTTAAAATCCAGATCAAAATCAGCCATTAAAATGTCAAGTGGGTATGAACTTAGAACAACTCGCTGAGCTGCTCGAAAAGCTAAGGTTCATAGAGGGCTCAAAGTGTTGAGTTTGATGTTGAGCCCTCCATCCATTCTACGGAACCATGCAGTGAGTTTCACGAGAATTGAAGCCAAGTCAACATGGAGAATCTGACATTGGTGGAGAATGAATTATGAGTGAGTTTCGGTGGTTCAAGCTCACATGGGTATTCATAGGATGCAAGGTATATGACTCGGCAAATAATGCATTGTCAAGGGAGTTAGCCCAGATTGGTTGGTGGAATCATAGGGATCTGAGTTATAGAGTGACGTTGAAAAGATATATGTGGAGCTTGCCATATTCACAAGGGAGAACTTGGGCTCAGTCGAAGCCGACTATAGAATGATGGTGTAATGGATTATATGGCAATGTGACTCGGGATGAGATTAGAAAGGGAAGTGAGTTCGAGACCAAGTCATCTTGACAAACTGGTGATATCATGGGATTGTTAGCTCGTATAGGAAGTAACTCGAGTGAATCATCGAAAGCATTGAACTCAGGAGTTTAAATGCAATATTGACTCGTCCCATTGAGTCATGATAAAGGACCAACTCAATAGTGAGCTTGCAAGACACAAAATCTAAGGTGAAAACAATGACATGAAGGACTGAGCTTAGTCTTGAGAAGATAACTCGCAGAGAGTTAGCATGGCAAGTTCACAGTGTTACACAATGGAAAGAATGAATAAGTCAGGGAGCCCGAATTCGACATCATTGAGCTAACTGAGGGAGATATGGTCGGGTTGAGCCATAGTTGCATTAGTGTGAAATTTGAATGCTTACCAAGTGATCACAAGGAAGAACGATGGAGGCTTAGAAATATTATGGATCATTTCTATGTGAGAATTGGGATGGCAAGCCCATGTGATTAAGCTTGGAGATCTATAGGATTAGTTTATCTCAGTACCAAAAAGATATGGTTCAGACCATGTCACCATGGAGCCATGTCGAAGCTCAGCACAACATTGCAGAGATAAGCTAAGCTGGTATTTTTGTATAGCTTTACATGGATAACCTGAGTAGGGAGGATGAGGAGCTCATTTCACTCAGATGTAAGTTATCTCATGAAGAGCTTGGTGTTCATAGAGAGCAATGGAGTTGAATGCCTTGAGCTATGACAAGAGCATGAATAGATGGATCAGTGGTGCAAGTAAGTGAGAATTGAGAATGCATAACACACAGAGATTAAAGCAAGTTGGGAGCTTGGTAAAGAAAAATCGAAGAGCTCGCCCATAGATGAGATAGGGCTCACGAGCTAGATTAATGATCGAGTTAGAGATGTTGTGAATGACTCGGCATTGGTCGTGGTGAAACTATTGGTGCTTGGAAGAGAGCTCGTAGATAGAGATGGCCCAAATGAGTTTGTGGGTATGTGGTGAGGTATTCATAGCAAGTCATGGACAAGCTCATAGGGTACATATCATGGCGTGAATGGATCAGAAAAGGTTGGTAGCTCTAGAAATTGGAGTAGCAGATCAACTCACAAGGTGTTCAAACAAAGCCAACTCGGGGTCAGATCAATGGGTCATGAACAAGGTTATGTATCATTCAGATGAGCTCAAAATAATTGAATGTGAGTTAACTCAGTCATGACATAGGCAAGCAAGTCATTTGGGAGTTTAAGCATTGAGGATCAAGCAACTAGCTTGAATACAGTGAAGAGAGGCACAAAAGTTGAGATAATTCACGAGGAGAGTCAGGTTTGATAGCATGGAACTCGCCTAGAAGAGCTCGGCAGTCAAGAGTATGGATGCAGGCATTAACTCATGGCAAGGTGATGAGCTCAGCGTGTGAGATGCACAGGAATTCTAACTCGGTGCATAGAGCTAAAAGAAAGGTGTGTCGTGGGAAGAGAGCAAGAGCCAATCCGGCTCAACTTGGTAGAAGGACAAGACTCATGGTGATATCACACACTGTGGAGATGCAGAGATCGGGAACCAACTCATCGAGTTGTGACAAGGGAAAATTGATCTCAAAATCCCAACAGTGGGAGTTTGGGAGATTTTTGGTCATTCGTCCGGGAGAAGCGAGTAATACGACATAACTTGCTAGGTGAGTCATTTTGGATCTCCGAGGGGGAAAGTCTGAGTTGGAATTATGGGGATTGAGATCCAACTTGCCAAGATTGATGTGTTGTCAAAATGATGTTTGGATTCCCCACCCCGAGTTGGCATGTCAAAATTATGGTCGGTTTTCAAGGGCTTGAGGAGACAATACACAAAGATATGCATGGAAAATAATGAGTTGACCCTCTAGTTGGTCGATCCAATGTATTGGGTCTGCCCAGGAGCTTTGCCAACAAGCAGGTAATATGATGGACCTCTCCTGGTGAGCTGTCTCGGGGAGAAGGAAATGGTTGGGGTGGTTGTCGAGTTAAATACCAAGGAGCTTGGGGTATGAAGTTGAAGAAATTTTTGTGGGCACTCGAATGAAATTGCTAAGTATGGTTGCTATGTCAAAATCAGCTCCAATGTGGAGCCTTGAAGGATTTAACAAACAAATCGGCTAGTTAAAATGTGGATCCATAAAAGGGGAGAGTTGGTGACAAAAGTTGAGAAGTCAGCTCAAATGTGGACCTACCCGAGATAAACACGTGGTCGTTGAACCATGAAATCCACGATCAACCAATGAAAAGAGGCACCAAGTTAATGTCTGAGTTAACCGATTGGTTGGCAAAGGGTGAATGACCCTCCAATGTGAGTTAAGTGGGTGTTGTGTGGGAACGAGTTAATATTTGAGCTGGCAAGGTTTTGTGTAGTGGAGTGTTCAGGCCCACGTTATGTGGTGAGTTCCAAAGAATCCCAAATGGTAAAGAACTGAGTCGTTAGGGAGGTTAGTGGAGTAAATGGAGCATGTGGGGTGAATGTGTGTTATGACAAGGTAAGCGTGGTAGTTTTAATGACAAACGGGGAGCGGTCAAGTTATGTGCAAGGCCATTATCAAAGTCATCTGATTCAATGAAGAACCCACCATTTGATGCAATGAAGGAGCTCGTCAGTCAGCTTGGTAAGCTAGCTGGCGAGCCATATGACAATATAACCTTAAAGACCCTTTCTGAGCACAAATCAAACCTTAGAAGGTCTTGCTAAAGAAATTTTATATTTTACTAAAAATATTATTATTTTTAAAAATATTTTATTAAAAATATTATTTTTAATTAATGATGGTGTGACGGATGGATGTCTTCAATGTGTAATTAATGACGTAATCAATCATGGAGACCAAATGCCCAAAATTTAGTGATTTCTCCTCTATTCTCTCACAAGGATTTTTCTATAAATGTAAATGAGGAAGCTCATTCCAAGGGGTTAGACAAGTTAGACATCTTAGACAAGTGTATGTTTTTCAAGAATCCTCTCTCTTCTGCAAGTTAGCTTTATGGATTGGGGAACTTTCAAACCTCCTTTCTAAGACTGTAATGGCAACCATTGCCTCTTTTAAATGTAATGATGCATTTTACACATTGTTGAAGTAATAAAGTGTGTGTTTTGTGACTACTCTTAGTCCTTTCATCATTCTATACTTCTTTGTGCCTTTTTCGTGTTTGTTCTTGGATTTCTGTGCTTATCAAGTGGTGGAGTATTGCATGTAATTGAGTTGTGGTGCTTGTTCACCCTTCTCAAGTTCATCCTTCTTCACTGGAGGAATGATAGATTGTTTGTCTGATTGAGTTTAACAAAGGAAATGCATGCTTCTTAGTCTGTGGTATTATGTTACCCTCTCTAAGTTTCAGTAGGTGAAGTTGACTTGTGGTGCACAACACCCTCTTCAAATCAACCCTTCCCAAGTCTAGCAACACCCTTCACTTGGTGCATCACCATCCCTAGTATAGTTTTATTTGTTGCAAATCTCTTTCCCTAAAGCCCATGAAAATGTTAGTATAGGTCTAGATAACCATTTTATTCCACTAGGAGTAGTATAGCACTTAGTTTAGGAAGAGTAAGTCGGCCTTCTCTGGAGGTTCACCTCAAGCCCAAGTCCCACAGCTTGAGAGGTGATCCCATATTACCCAATCACACCGAACGTCCTGTTCACATTCTGGCCATTCGGAGGGTGCACTGATTTGGCGATAACAGTACCTTTGATGAATGAATCAATAGAACTTTGTGTCTTTATTTTGTTAGTCTCATTGTTGTTTGCATGGTTGAATTCTTCTAGTTGAGTGTGGATCTACTTCGGTTAATGTTGTGAAATATGCAAGTTCCTATTCACAAAATTAACCTTCCCTTTATTATATTCTTACTCCCCTCTACCTCATTTTCTAAACAAATTCCTCCCTTGTACTAAGTACATGAAATTTGTCATAGGTTTAGTGGAGTATTCATGTGTGATCATTGGTTTTATGGCCACTCGCTGATTTTTTTTGCATTCAATAAATGGGATTCTCCCCATTATCAAGAAGAGGGACTTAGTCCCAAAGTGTTGGTAAAAAATCACTAATTTGTCCTCGTGATGAATTATTTTTCCAACAATACCTAAACCTCACTTTGCACGCGCGCGCGCGCGCACACACACACACACACAAGGTGGTAACCTTCTTTTCCATCTCTATTTACATAGTCTATATTCACAAAAGCCCTAAAAAAATATAAAATATTTCCCCCTGGGGGCATTCTTGGATCACCCTTCCTTATTTTCGAAGAACAGGTTTTCATTTATGACCTTAAGGGGCCTAAAAATCCAAAAACATTCATATATGCTCAAAATCTAAAAAAACATTAAAATAGATATATAAACCTCCAAAAATATTGGAGTTACTATTGCTCTTACTTAGTTGTTTCTCTTACATGCTTATATTATTCATCTTGCACTTTACTTATCATGTTCGCTCGATACATAGTATGTTATATCCTTTTTCTATACACATGTGTCTTCACGTGGTACATTGAGTTGAATGCAAGATATACATAGATTATTACACGATGCATGATGCTTGACAGTGCTCTTTACTAGTTCTTTCATAGCTATTGGGGGCATCCATATTTACATTTTCTCGCATACATGTGCTATTATTCTAATATTTGCTATTTTACTTTCTCTTACCTCAATCTCTTAGTACATACATCATGTCAAACTATTTATTACTCTAACATGTTAATGGGTGCTTCATGTGTAGTATTTATTTTATATGTCACTTCCAAACTGAGCTCATCTTTGTCCTATTGTTTTTTTATTGCTTTACATGCTTGCTCTATGTTGTCACTTGTTTGTGGGAAATGCCCTATGCTACTTTATTGTTGTTTATTGGCCTTGAGCACCTCGATTGTCTTATGACATCTTAAGTGGTGTCCTATGTATGTGGCATATTGTTTTCCATGTTGTTTTGTTTGTGTGTCCTTGCATGCTTTTTCTTACATCTATTGTGTTGTTTTCATATTGCTTGTTACTAACACTTTGCTAGTTTTTCTATTATATTACTACATATGCACCAGGGTATACACCATGCACACTCCCATTTTCCCCCTACAATAATCCTACAACACATGTACACATCAGCTATAAGTCCTCTTGTTTGGGATGCGCTCACATTGCTCCATCTCATGTGCCCCAAACAGAGGGGCAACCATCAAGTGATATCTCACCCTCACAATAGTACATAATCATGAAACAACATAACAAGTACAAAATCAGACATTTCAAATGTTCAAAAAATGGCCCAGAAATAGACTTGGGTTAGAAAACATTTATGAAATAAATAGCACATAAAGGACCATAACGTATGGATGTTATGGATTATTCCATACGCTTCCGTCTTGGGGGCAGATTCAATAATTTTATCATTTGGTACAATTTCTCGGGGACATTTAAAGGGTTTTTTACCCAATTTCAATCACATAATGCATGGCACAGTTCAGGTTATGGTGGCACCAAGGGTACATGCAAGCTTGCATTTCCCCAATACATTATGTCATCATTTACAAATCAATTGGGTTCATGTTCATCTGCAGTGGCACTTATCTGTGGGTCTTGGGAAGTGTCAAGGTGACTGTTATCCTCGTAGGATTGAATTCCCATTGCTCATATTTTTGTGGAGGGATGTAGAGCAATTAAAATTCCCCCCTTATAGTTCTCTTCACCATGTGGGGTGCATTTACACTTCTTTCTATTCTCTTTGGCACATTCCACTTGGGGAATGATCACCCCCAAGTCCTTCCAACCAGCTCCAACACAAAGCACAACAAATCTCCATAGAAATGGTAGGGGGAGTACTCTCTCCCCCTCTCTTGAAAAACAATAAGGTGTACTTTTTCCTTTTTTTGCTTTTACACCTTACATATTTCTATTTTCACACTGAATTCAAAAATTTTAAGTTAAAGTTTGATCTCATATATTGTGGACATTGACTACACTCTTTTCTCCACATGTACTCATCTTGGAAAAACAAATACCGCTAGAAACAAAGAAAAATTCCTAACACAAGCACAAGGCACTCTGAGAAAAGACAAAGTGTGTGTACACACTCAAGTAACTTTTCCTTTAAGTACATAATTTTCAATTCCATACTTAAAAGGGGGGAAATGTAGACACTCATTTTGGTAATTCATGTCTTGCAAAAACATAAATTGTATACAACTCTCTTACACTAGCCCGCACTTGTTCAATTTGACCAATTAGGTTATCCCTAGTTATATCTCACTCATTCTTTCTTGCATACATAACCTACTTGTTTGCATAACGGTCTTATCAATCCATAAAATTAGGCTATACCCTGCATATCACATTATAATTCCAATTCAGATTACTCACAATACATCTGGGACCATACATCTAGAAAGGACCATAACGTCCATACACTATGGACTGACCTAGCCGCTTTGATCCCTCTCCCTCCAACGGTACTTTTATTAATTTGAAATATTTTTGGTACACTTTTAGTCAACCTTTTCCAAGTTTTTTAAGATCCAAAACACACATATAAGCAAGTTATTGATCTCCCATTAAGGAGGGCATTAATTATACTTAGCACCTAACATCCTAATGAGAAAATACTAAGAGCAATCACAAAAAAATCTACTTCAAGACTCCCTTAACCTTCATATACTATACATATCATTCTAGGGCAGTCATCCACTCAGGTATGAAAGTATAAAACCCACACTATTAAAGTAAATTCAAGCTAGGGAAAGTATCAAGTGCAATCCTATCGTTGTAAGGTCATGATTATCAATATGGTTGCATACATTCTAGATATCACATATTAGGTGAGAACAGACATACGGTTTGAGTCCTCTTCAAAGTAGTGGCGACATCAGTGATGCATAGGGGTTCCCATAACCCACATACATTTGTTTTGTAAGACTCTCTCACCATCTAGGGTTTTGAAGACTCAATTAGTTGCATAACAAGCATCACACAATATCACAGGTCTAGATTCTAGGCATAAGCAGAACAAGAAGCAATGAACATGCACAAAAAGTTACAAAAGCTGAAAGTGCAAAGGGATAAAGGCATACAAAAAGGGTCATAGTGGGGTTATGCTTTTGACCCTACCATACGCTTTGATCTAGGTAGTTTTTCAGGACACAATTTCAGTAGCGAGGCTCTGTCAGATCATTTCTAGCCACTTCTAGTCATCAGGTTAGCTCATATTAGCATAGAAACTAGAATATCAAATAAGTCTTATTCTCCTTCTCATTGCTAGTACTTCATTTCATTTATCTATCATCATCTATCTTATTTCATGTATTATCCTAATATTGTTGCAATTATCCTAGGAAGCTATTTGATTAGGATAATATTCAATCAATTTCTTCCCATAAGATATTAAAAATTTATATTAAATCAACATTTATAAGTGGAAAATATTGAAAACCATCATCATGGTTGGCTCCTAATCTTATGTTTGTTTATTTTTAATTTTTTAATTTTTATTTCAAATTTGAAGCAAAACTAAGGATAAATGAGTGAGAGAGGAATAAAAGAGGATTGGTAAATAGATAATTATGTGCAATGTATTCATGAATTCTTTAAGGTTATTATCACACCAAAGGGGATACGTGGCATATTTGTGATAAAAATTTGACTTGATTTATATTTTCCACATCTGCTCGACAATATATTTGCCACATTATTTCCAATGCTAAAATGGCGAATACATAGTCTATTTAATGGTCTCAATCAAAAAAATCTAAAGGTTGTGTTTTTTTATCGAGGGAAACTTTAACATTGCTATGCTAATAACATATATTAGATCTCAGACAATCTAATAAATTATTAAAAAAATATGATAAATTATGCTTCAAGATTATCCAAGTTCAAAATATGGTAATTGTTTATCTATTTACTCCTCGCTAGTTATTATATTAGGGAGGGTTTTTGCATATGTGGAGAAAAATAGGGCATGTAATAAAAATTTAGATAATAGGTTCAAACCATGAGCCTCTTTATCACTAAAAAAATCTATCAAATATTTGAACAATAAACCTCTCTAATATATTCATAAATCTAACAAGAACAATGCCAATATTATTTTTCAATGAAGCCAACAATGACCACTATTATGCCTCCTAGGTATTTTATTTAAATCAATCACTCAAAACAAAAATTTAAATAATTTTCTTTCACAAATATATGCACATATGATGTTGACACAAAATATGATCATGTGAGGAGATCTAGAAAGAAAGCTTCAACTCCATAAAGTTAATGATAATGAATATGAAGAGATCAACACTAAAATTTTGCCTCCTTAATGATTAATTTTCTAATGGATAAATTGGTTTTGTTTTCAGAATCACAAGGTTGAACTCAATTTCAGAAAAAACAAATGTTCCTAATGCATCTTGTTGGAATAAAGATCATTCTTTACAATATCTTTCATTTCATTTTCATATTTCACTAACCATATAAATTATTTGAATATGAACGAGTTTAAGGTGTTCAAAAGGAAAAATTGTTGCCTGGGATGAGGAAATGTTTCTCTAAATCTAAAAGTGGATTTTAAAACTAGTAGTTGCACTAATTTTTGCAAAGACATCCTAATAGAGAATAAAGTTTAAAACAATAAATGTGTTGGTAAAGAATGAGTAAATCAAATCTTAAATTTGTTACAACCTTAATTCTAGGTGGAGCCAATACAATATTTTGCAATGATGTATGCACTCTCATTCATCCTCGAATATAAATCAAACATAAAGATTCCAAGTCATTGAAATTCCTTTATCAATTCAATCATAAATATTCCAAATAATTGCTACACGTTATTAAAATTCCTCTAATCAGATCAGAATGTGTGACCTTATTCTCTTCACCTTTAAAAAATTCTAGTGTTGTCCCAACAACATTTTTTAGAATATAAACATTAAAAAAGGTAGCCTTTTTAATGTCGTTGAGCTCTAGCTCATCCTTTGAAGTATATTACTCCTTTGAAAATCTAGTATTGGATTCCACAAGCTGAAAGATTGAACCCTTCAATTTGTTAACCCAACCTTTCAATAGTTGCCCTTTTGGATCCTCTTTGGCATTCCAACCCACCATGGGAACCTCTTACATGCATAAGGTGGAAACAATATTTTAGGAATCCAATATTTATCAAATTATAGAATCGTGCGTGAATGGTAAATTTTTCTAATTCATAAAAAAAAGATGAATATGTAATATAATCTAAGTTTTTAGAAAAATAAATTAGTAGTAGAAAATGACTTCTAAAAAAGGTCTATGATTAATTGTAAACATTTAGCTCTGCCAATAATGGAGTGACCAATTAATTGACTTCAAAGAAACATCAGAAATAAGCCCTTCCCCTATTGATTAATTATGTAGATTGTGAATTTGAGTAAGATTTAATGGTTTTGTCAAAGATATCTATTCTCTACGTGTCACAACTATAAAAATGTTTGCAAGGGGTTAGGAAGGCTTACCAAAAAATAAAACATACTAGATTTGCAGATAATGAAAGTATATAAAAACAACTACATAGATCTAAACAATCCAGCCTTATAGGATAGTACAAAGCAAAACATAATGTTGAATATCATTCACATTGAAACAGGAGACTCAAAGTGGGTCATAAGAAAAGAGGAAGACCATAAGAACAATGAAACAAAATGTTAGATGCTTCTAATACAATATTTTTCATAAATTATGAAAGTGTTTGTATAAACATTTCATTTCTATATCATATCATTGATTTTGTAAAATCTTGGAAACTAATTAATTTGATCATTACATCTCATTAGATAATTTCTCATTTGTCTACAAACTTTAGAGGAAATGATACTCTTTGCTAACCATTTTTTTGGGGGGCAATACATATCGCAGTTGATGTAGATGACCCTATACTGTCTCCATTGTAATTTACTCTATTTTTTGGGATCTTTAGACATTTATTTTAATCAAAAGTCGATGTTATCCAATTTTGCACACATGACAAAATTAGACAACAAGGTCCTATTATGATCAAATTATGACATTGGTCCCAAGGACCCACTTCCGGTCATCACAGAGATAACATGATTAAAGTAATTACTAAGTTGATAAGTGAGCTTACCTAGCCTTAAACAAGGTCAAATTGAGCTCATCTCAATGCCAACTCAAGCTCAACTCGGTGCAGATCTCAATGGGGAGCTCGGTCAATGGTCAACTTGGAACAGAGCTCATAAGTGAGTCGCAATGGAAAGCTTGGAACATAGCTCGGGAGAGTCGAGGTCTCAACTCAGTTTGTAGTTTGGTCTATGTTGTGAAGCTCTATGTGGATCTCACTCGGCAAAGGGGCAAATGTAGATGGTCACAACCATCCACTTAGATGGAGAGATTATTTCAAAAGCTCAGTGTGAGTGACTTGGGATCCAAAGACTCGGCGATTCATAGTGGCACTCAGTCCATGCATAGAGAGATCGGTTACAGAGATATGTCAAAAATCAGAGATCCTTGGATAACTCACCAAGTGGGGAGAACATAATGACAAACAAACGCAAGCCTTCCACTTCACAAGGATCAGGAGAAGCATCACCAAGTGGGGATAATCATTTGGCGAACAAAGGGAAAAACTCCACGGACCAACGTGCTACGTCAAAGCCGAGTCAATGTCAATAAATTTGTGAGTCACCGAGTTACTCTCCAGATTAACAGGACAGTTGTGAATTTGAGCGATTCATGGGGAACCATTGCGAAAGTGGGAGCCAAAGTCAGGCTCATGGAATGTCATGTCGATCTAAGTATTAATAGCAAAGAGCTCATGCTAAAATCCCAGACAGATGAATCACCAAAGCGTCACATTCGGCAGAGTCAGGTGATAGCCTGAAGAGTCACTTGTTAGCTCGGTTCACCGCCATGAGGAACAGAAGTGGCTCCATATCTCATCGCAAGACCTGACCAGGTCGACACATTAGTGGCTCATTCGTTAAGGAGGCTATGATGGCTCATGTGTGAAGAAATTGATGGGCGAGCATGAGAGCTTGACGGGCGGGTGATGCCAAGAACCCAGCCTGATGTGAGGCGATGCATCGGTGGTGAGCCAGTCTGAGAGGCCAAGAAAGTGGAAGGATCTCGGAGGGAAGCTCTGCAAAGAGTGGCTTGACCATGAATATTTTGAAGAGATAGTTTGACATGGCTTGACATTGTAGTGGAGCTTGGTTGCGATGTGATGAGGAAATCGTTCAGATTGTGGTTTGATGCGACATGACGAGGAGCTAGTTTCGGGCCTATAAATACGAAGCGTGAGGAAGTTATCTCAATATGCAAAGGAGGGAAATATTCATAGAGGCGGGACAAAGTTTTGTCATCGGAGGCAGAGCTTGGTGTTCTGTCACCATGACTAGAACTCATTGATCCACAGGAAGGAGCTCGTCTCTCCCAGAGTGTGATTCAAGGAACCAAGGGAGGAGTAAGTATGGTCATCATTAGGGTGAGCTCAATGTTATGATGGCTCAGTCATGCTCATGGGAGTTGCGATGAACTTGTACTGAAAGCTTAGATAGATAAGCGGTAAAAAGCACTTCGAGTTGCAGGGAGCTTGTCACATGATAACAATTGGAGGTAGCTTGATGCCATAGAGGAGTTCAGTTGCAAGAGGAGTGGCTCATTTTAGGCAAGCCCATTGCAATGGCTTAGTCTTGGAATTAGATTCAAAGAAAGATGGCAGAGCTCACTCGACATCAAATCTCGAGATGGCGAACTTGCATAGCGAGGGGTGAATGTCGAGGAGCATCAAAATAGGTGATCAACTCATTTTGGAGGGAGCTCAGGTATGCCAACGTGAGAACGAGCTAAGATCGAGGGATAAGTGAGTTGATTCTAGTGAGTTGACAGATGGGAAATTGATCTCAACTCGGGCATTAAGTCATGAACGAGGTGAGCTAGGCAAGCTCATGATAGAGTTGTCTTACCTATGCGATAATCCGTAGAATAGGTGAGCCATGATGGATAACGCGGCGAGCTAGGTCATGGTAGATAAGTTACTCGGAGGTGAACACATAGAACAAAGCCAAGTTAGGAGCTTAACATGGTACGACTCTTTCCAAGAAACAAAGATGTTCGACATGGCAGAATAATATGGTGAAGAATGCTTGCATGCCGATTCAGTTGAAGAGCTCGTGGGGAAATAGTTGGCGGAGAGATTGATTCATGGCCAACTCAATATATTTTGTGCAGAGCTCAGTGAGTCAGAGAGAATGAAACGTGGCATGTATGGAGGACGGGTCAAGCAGAGTCGTGGAGACAAAGTTTGGCGATGAGCTCAAAGGAGGTTCATGGGAAATGTTCATAGTGATGGCAAGCTCATCAAACAAGAAGAGCTCGATTTTTACATGTGATCTCGGTTACACGTAAGGATGGAAGATCTCAAGCCCAACTAGGTGAGTTGGCTTGATGAGCCAACCACCGAGTGGGGCTATGTGTGACCCTTTTTTCATGGCCCCCCCACTTTCTTCAAGTCAAACTAGTCAACGGGGGGTCCCACCATTATTTTTTAATTAAATTAATATTTTTATTTTAAATGTTTTATTAATAATATTTATTATTATTATTAAAATATTTTATTTAAATATTCCTTTAATTAATTGAGAGGATTAGGCCAACACGAAATTGATGGCACATGATGGAACCTTCTCAAGTGGTTCAACCAACTGTAATAAATGAACAATCATGTGCCTTCAATTTAGGAAGGAAATTTATAACTTCTTCTCTCTCTCACGCAACTTCTTCTATAAATGTAAGTTGGAAGCTCATTCCAACAAGTTGGATAAGTTAGACTTCTGAGACAAGTGTATATTTTTTAAGAATCCTTCTTCTCCTGCAAGTTGTTCTTGTATGTTGAGGGAATTTTCAAGCCTCCTTTCAAGTCTATAATGACAATTATTGCCTCTTCTGAATGTTTGATGCATTGTGCATGTTGTTAAATTAATAAAAGTGTGTGTTTTATGAATAATCTTGGTCCTTTCATCATTCTATACTTCTTTGTGCCTTTCTTATGCTTGCAGGTACACTATGCAAGTTTAAGTTTCTATTACAGGTTCTATTTCAAATCTCAGTGTGTTAACTTATGTGAAGAATTTATATAAGAGCTTCTTCAAATCAAGGAAATTATCAGCATATTGAATTGTCCTTGTCTCTTGCGAGGAGAAGGAGAAGAGGCATCTCAATATCACCCATTGCAACATCACCTCGTAGGGGTCATTCAACTTTTCCTTATGGAAGGTTTCCTCCACCTAGGAACAATCAACCTCTCGTTATTATGGTGAGGAACCAAGTTTTTCCCCCTTTCAATGCAGGAAATCCTCTTCTATTGGCTCAACATGACCCTATACCTATTGCGGCACTCAAAAGTTTACCCTTCTACACAAGGGAAACTCACGTTACTCCTATGGAACATATTCTTGATGTAGCCAGCATTTGTGCAGTACATAATATCACAGAGGATAACGTTGCAATCAAACTTCTTACTACCTCTTTCAAGGGAAAAGCACTTCAATGGTTTTGAGGGTTAATTATTGGTACTATAACCACTTAGGATGACTTAGGAGAAAAGATTTGTAAACAATTTGAAGACAAGAGTGATCCCCTATCACTCTTGGAATAACTCACTACCATAAATATAGCTCCCCAAGAATACATGAGTGATTTCAACTTCTGATTCCACATGACCTATAATAGGATTTCAACACTCATAAAGCCTTCTCCAAATAATGTATTCTTGTATTATTTTCTAGCCTTGAATAACGATGTAGCAATTATGATCTAGTCCATGGGAGGGACTACACTACATGATGCCTACGAAGTTGCCATAAGAGAGAATAATTCCTTGATTCAAGCTAGAAAGTAGCTTCACGACTACCAATGTTGTTATCTCCAGATCTTACGAACAATCAGCCTACCATTGCTCTTATTCTAGCAGCCTCCAAAAAACTAGCTCAGTCTACCCCTTCCTCTTCAAATGATCTATTTGAAGTCAAGTCACTGCTGTAAACTTTTGGGAACTAGCTCGTTGCACTCAAAAGGCAACAATTTCAATATAATCATCCATACCAACCATAAAATTAGTAGTATCAGGCTAACCATCCTCCTTTTCAAGGGAACAATTAACTACAAATCAAGTTACGAATGTCACACCTTTGAAATTTTGGAACCCTCTTACTGCTAACTCATCTAGAGCCATAGTACCTATCCATAATAATCTAGTTCAAGACTATGAATGGTGTTATCCTTGTTCTCAGCCCCATAATCAAAATCTTTGCCCTAATGGAGTTCTTAGCTAGGCCCTTATGGTTCAAAGTGTATACGCCCCTTCAAATCCAATAGAAAATTTATCCATGCAGGAAATAACAAATCAACCACAAGCACCTGAAGAAACCACTTTGCTAAATTGGCAAGCAAAATATTTTTGCGGGCTGAATATAGATCCCTCATAAGTGGCAGCAAACACTCATTCTAAAAAGAGAGCAATGGAATCTCAACCTTCCAAGGTTGATCAAGCGTCCACTTCACAACCTTAGCCACAAGTGGTAGTTGATAAAGATGTGGGAAAGAAGTCACCAGAAACACCTGCTAGCCAAGCTGCAGGGAAAGAAGGTTCTTCAGGCATCGCGGTACCCAACAAACACTTTCCAAAAGAATATTTTAACACCCAAAGGAATGTCAACAAAGTAGGAGAAATTCCCTTCAGTATTATGGAACAAATGAAGAAGACCAACTTGAGCATTACTATGTGGGATGCACTCTCAATTCCTTCTCAAAGAAATTTATTGTGAGAGGCTCTTAACAGTTTTGGTACAACTGACGGATCATCGGGTCGTGGAACAACAATCGCTATAAGTTTGTGTCAACCAAAAGGGAAAAGTATTCCTAAGGCAAACAAACCACCACCATTCTATATTTCCCTGATCATTGGCAACCACCTGATACATAAATGCATGATCGATTCTGGTGTCAGTAGCTCGGTCATGCCCAAGCAAATTATAGACATGTTAGGCATACAATATACACCAGTATTTAGAGGAGTTGTTTAGTTGGATAGTACAATAGTTCAAACCGTTGGAGTCATCAAAGGATTCCAACTTACTATCCATGAATGTCCCATTTTTTCATTCACCCAAGACATACCAGGCATTGATCTCCCTCTTTTCTTTGTCATTTGCCTATCATGAGATTTCACTGCCAAGATGGGCGGTTATCTATCATTTGATTGGTCACATATGATTCTCAGGACTCGATATGGAACCAAAGTGATAATAAGGGTGGAACCAATCTTCCATAATCATGTAGAACCCTACACTACTAGTCCTATAAAAGGGAATTATACCATCAGTGATCCAGAAGAAGAAGATGTTGATCATGAACCGACTACTCTTGTTGAAGAAGTCCCCGATATTGTGTTAGATGAAGTAAGTGGAGATCATCAATATGATCCCTACAATGATGTGTTGGCAGAGGAAGAAGTTGATTTTTTGTTGTTGTAAGAGATGGGATTGGGTACATACTGCATTCACAAGAAGGTACGATCATACCACAACTTGTTAAAACACAAAACAATTATGAAGGAATGAGGAAATTATTCTTCAATGGTTTGAGGAGTAAGAATGGATCCAGTGTTGGTGTCATGATAATTTCTTCTGAGGGAGATAAGTACTTCTCATCTTTCTGGTTGCAATTCATTTGCACTAACAATGTTGCTGAATACAAGGCCCTTGTGCAAGGAATCTAGCTAGCTCAAAAGAAGGGAATCAAAGCCTTGAATATTTTCAAAGACACTGAGTTAGTTGTTCATCAGGTGACAGCATGCAGTGCATCCAAAAATGATCTTTTAATATCATACAAGAACTGAATCTAGGATTTGATTGAGGATTTTGAAGCTTTTGGGATCCATGTAATTCCTAGAAATCAAAATCAAGATGTTGATAGGCTTGCTAAAATTGGCTCACAATATGACATACTTGTTGATATCATGAAAGAAGGGTGGTAATCCATCAAAATGGTGGTTCGACCTGTAATTCCTGATAATGTGAGTAGTTGGCAAGTGTTTAAAAGTGACAAACAAATTATTCTTTTCCTACAAGAAGAGGCGAAGTTTGCTATGAAAAATCAAAATAAGTTGCAAGAATCATATGGTGATTGAATCATATGGTGATCAAATCATACAATTGGAAAGCAACAAGCCACCAAAAGGCTTAGTTACCCTAGAATCAATTTTCAATTTAGATGACCAAGCCAAAAGACAAAGCTCTAACATGGTGGTCAAAGAAGAAGATTTTGAGGAAGTCAAGGTAGTAAATGAAAAGTTTATGAAGATCAGCAAAGTGTGTACTTCCGAAGAGAAAGAAGCTTTCATTAAACTTTGTCAAGAGTATCACAACATTTTTGTATGGAGCTATAAAGACCTATGTGGTTTTGATCCAGGTCTAGCACAACATACCATTGAACTAGATCCTAATTCCAAGCCAGTTTGTTAGAAACAGAGGCCAATTAATCCCAAAATTGAGCCACTAATGAGAAAGGAGCTAACCAAACTCATAGAGTCCTATATAATTTTTCCCATCAAGCATTCCTCTTAGGTAGCCAATCTGGTGCCCGTAAGGAAGAAGAACAGAGAGATTCAACTGTGCGTGTATTTCAAGGACTTGAACCGTGCCTCATTGAAAGATCATTATCTTCTTCCGTCAATGGAGCAAATCCTTCAAATGGTGGCAAGAGCTCAAATATTTTCTTTTCTCGATGGATATTCAGGTGCAATCAAATTCTGGTCCAAGAATCTGATCAATTCAAAATGGCTTTCACTACCAAGTGGGGCACGTATGCTTACAACAAAATGTCATTCAAATTGTCCAATGTTGGGGCTACTTTCCAAAGAGCCATGGACATGACATTTAAGGGACTAATCAATGATATAATTTTGGTTTACCTTGATGATATAATGTTATACTTTAAGCATGCAAAATATCACATCAGGCATCTAAGGAAGGTTTTCCAAAGGTGTAGGGAATTTGGGGTTTCACTTAACCCCAAGAAAGGTATTTTTGCAGTACACGAGGGAAAGTTGTTAGGGCATGTTGTTTTAGCAGAAGGACTTTCTATTGATCTATCCAGGATCCGTTTGATTGTGTCCTTATCTCTCCTAAGTCACAAGAAGGGTCTCCAGAGTTTTCTGGGAACCATAAATTTTGTGCAAAGATTCATCCCTCAATTCGCGATATTGGCTAAACCACTGACAACCATGGTGAAGAAAAACATGTCATTCTCATTGAAAAAGGAAGGAAGGGAGAGATTTGAAGCCATCAAAATGGCCATTTCTCAAGCTCCCACACTGGTGAACCCCGGGTTTGATAAATACTTTATCCTTTATGCTTTTGCAGGTCAAGAGAGCATTTCAGGCTTCCTCACCCAGTAAAACGACGACCTGATGGAGAAACCAATTGCTTTCTTCAGTCAATCCCTCAAAGAATATGATCTCAAATATTCATTCATTGAAAAACAAGTCTTTGTGGTTATTCGAGCTTTGAAGAAATTCAAGCACATGTTGTCCAACAACAAAATTAATCTAATGGTGTCTCATCTAGGTGTCAAGGACTTTTTGCTGAACAAAGAGATGAACAAAAAGTGTGTTTGATGGATCATGAAGCTAGTGGAGTATGACATACATATCAAAGTTACCAAGCTTGTCAGAGGTAAAGGTTTGTGTCAAAAACTTGCTACAAACATGGAATCAAAAGGTGATGAGAACGTGACTCTCCTAAACACTGATGAAGGTGATGATCAAGTTGAATGGTTATTCAAAATGAAGAATTTCTTTTTCTCAGGATTATATCCTGTAAACATGGACAAAAATTAGAGACAGACCTTCCTTCTTAGGTTTATTCCATATGTTCTGGTAGATAATGTTCTCTTTTGAAAAGATTTTAACGGTGTTCTCCTTCGGTGCGTGGGACCGGAATAGGTAAGTAAGATACTAGCAGAGTTTCACAATGGCCTATCTGGAGGACATTATTCTACATGAACAACTGCTACCAAGATCATGTGAGTTAGCTATTATTGGTTAGATTTGTTCAAAGATGCCCATCTTTAGGTAAGGAAGTGTAAGGAACGTGCCTTTGTCACTTATAAGTAGAAGGTTGCAGCTCTCCCACTACATCCAATTCAAGTGGATCAACCCTTTGTTCAATGGGGTTTGGATTTCATTGAAATGATTAATCCTCCATCTAATAATGGACATAAATGGGTCCTTACTGCAACTGACTATTTTACTCGATGGACAGAGGCGGTAACATTGAAGGAGAACAATGAGAAGGCAGTTCTCAATTTCTTAGAAGGTATAATGACAAGGTTTGGTTTTCCATTCATAGTCATTTCAGACAATGTGATGGCTTTTCATGGTCTGAAGTTGAGTGAATGGGCTGTTAAGAATGGGGTCTACCTAAAAACTTTGTCCAATTACTATCCGCAAGGAAACAGATTGGCTGAGTCTAGCAATAAGAACCTCACAAGGATTATCAAGTGCACAATGGAGACTAACATGAAGACTTGGCATACACAACTTAAGACTGCCTTATGGGAAGATCAAATCACACCTAAAAGGGCCATCAGGAATGCTCCTTTCATGCTTATCTATGAAAGGTAAGCAAAACTTCCACTCTCCTTGGAGTTACCTTCTTTAGAGTTAGCTCATTAGCTTGAAGTTATGGAGAGTGATCCTTTGACAGTCAAGTTTTCTGAACTCGTGGAGTTGGAAGAAGTACATAACAAGGCTATGAAGACCGAACAAGGCTATGAAGACTTTGGAGCAACATTAGGCTCAAATTAAGAAATATTTTGACAAGAAAGCGTTCGACAGGCATTTTTAAGAGGGATATTTAGTTCTCAAATGGGATGAAGATAGAGCTAAACTAGGAAAACACACCAAGTTTGATGCTCTCTGGAGCGGGCCATACATCATCACGAGTTGCAAAGAGGTAAATTCATTTCATCTATCCAGGATCAATGGAGAAGAACTGTCCATTCATGTGAATGAGATACATCTTAAAGCTTGATTTTGAGATCATTCCACCCCTTGTACAATTTAGTTAGGTGTTTTCCTCCAAGTGCTTATGCACATTGTTGTGTGTTGTTATTATTTTGATTTCCTTTATGTTGTGTTTTGTGTTGTTCTGCACATTGTTTCATCATTGGAGGTTTTCAAGGAGAGGAAGGTTCAAAGTTTCCATAAGAGTTTCATACATCTGCTTCATTCAAAATTTTGCAGTGTTCATGATGCCAAGTATTCAATAGATTCAATATACCTCATGCCTAGCATTCCAGGGAGGTCCAAGATTGGATTTTCTCAAGGGGATTCCGGGATGTATCACAAAAGATCAAATTACTTTCAAGATTCTAACATTGACTCCATGAACAATGGATGACTTAAGGCTATTGGAACCATGCTTAGTAGGCAATCATCCCCAAGAGGTCACCAAAAATGTTATCCAATTTTGCACACATGACAAAATTGGACAACGGGGTGCTATTACGATCAAATTACGACATTGGCCCCAAGGACCCACTTCCGGTAATCACAAAGATAACACGCTTATAGTAATTAATAAGTTGATAAGTGAGCTTACCTAGCCTTAAACAAGGTCAAATTGAGCTCAGCTCAGTGCCAACTTGAGCTCAACTCGGTGTAAAGCTCAATGGGGAGCTTGATCAATGATTAGCTCGGAACAAAGCTCGTAATTGAGTCGTAGTGGAAAGCTCGGAACATAGCCCGGGAGAGTTGAGGTCGCAGCTCAGTTTGGAGTTTGGTCTATGTGGTGGAGCTCTATGTGGATCTCGCTTGGCAAAGGGGCCAATGCACACAGTCGCAACCATCCACTCAAATGGAGATATTATTTCAAAAGCTCAGTGTGAGTGACTTGGGGTCCAAGGACTCGTTGATTCATAATGGGGCTTAGTCCATGCATAGAGAGATCGGTTACAGAGCTAGGTCAAAAAGCGGAGATCTGTGGATAACTCGCCAAGTGAGGAGAACATAATGACAAACCAACGCGATCCTTCCACTTCGTGGGGATCGGGAGAAGCATCACCAAGTGGGGATAATTGTTTGGCAAACTAAGGGAAAAACTCCATGGACCAACGTGCTACGTCGAAGCCGAGTCAATGCCAAGAAATTTACAAGTCGCCGAGTTACTCTTCGAATTAATAGGATAGTTGTGAATTTGAGTGAGTCGTGGGGAACCACTGTGAAATTGGGAGCTAAGGTCGTGCTCATTGAATGACAGGTCAGTTTGGGTCTTGATAGTAAAGAGCTCGTGCTAGATTCCCAGACAGATGAATCACCAAAGTGTCACGTTCAATAGAGTCAGGTGATAGCTTGAAGAGTCACTTGTTAGCTCAGTTCACCTCCATGAGGAACAAAAGTGGCTCCATATCTCATCGTAGGACCCAACCAGGTCGACGTGTTAATGGCTCAATCGTCAAGGAAGCTACGATGGCTCGTGTGTAAAGAACTTGATGGGCAAGCATGGGAGCTTGATGGGCGGGCGATGCCGAGAACCCAGCCTCATGCGAGGCGATGCATCGATGGTGAGTCAGTCTGAGAGGCCAAGACAGTGGAAGGAGCTCAAAGGGAATCTCTGCAAAGAGTGGCTTGACCATGAAGGCGTCAAAGAGATAGTTCGGCGTGGCTTAACATTGTAGTGGAGCTTGGTTGTGATGTGATGAGGAACTCATTCAGATGGTGGTTCGATGCGACGTAATGAGGAGCTTTTTTTGGGCCTGTGAATATGAAGCGTGGTGAAGTTAGCTCACTATGCAAAGGAGGGAAATATTCGTAGAGGTGGGATAAAGTTTTGTCATCGGAGGCAGAGCTTGGTGTTCCGTCGCCATGACTAGAACTCATCAATCCACAGGAAGGAGCTCGTTTCTCCCAGAGGGTGTTTCAATGAACCAAGGAAGGAGTAAGTATGACTGTCATCAGGGTGAGCTCGATGTTATGATGGTTTAGTCGTGCTCATGGGAGTTACGAAAAACTTGTGTTGAAGCTTAGACAAACAAGTGGCAAAAGGAAAGCACTTCGAGTTGCAGGGAGCTCGTCACATGATAACAATTGGAGGTAGCTCGATGCCATAGAGGAGTTCGGTTGTGAGAGGAGTGGCTCATTTTAAGCAAGCCCATTGCAATGTCTCGGTCTTGGAATTAGATTCAAATAAAGATGGCGGACCTCGCTCGGTATCGAGTCTCGAGACGGCAAGCTCGCATGGCGAGGGATGAATGTCAAGGAGCATCAAGACAGGTGATCAACTCATTTCGAAGGGAGCTCAGATACATCAACGTGAGAATGAGCTAAGCTCGAGGGATAAGTGAGTTGATTCTAGTGAGTTGACATATGGGAAATTGATCTCAACTCGGGCATTAAGTCATGAACAAGGTGAGCCAGGCAAGCTCGTGACAGAGTTGTCTCGGCTATTCAAGAAGCTAGATGACGGTCGGGCTCAACGCGTAGAAGAGGTGAGCTGTGATGGATAATGGGATGAGCTAGGTCATGGGAGATAATTTGCTCGGCAGTGAACATGTAGAAAAAAGCCAAGTTAGGAGCTCAACATGGTACAACTCTTTCCAAGAAACAAAGATGTTCGACATGGCGGGATAATATGGTGAAGAATGCTTGCAGGACGATTCAGTTGAAGAGCTCATGGGGACATAGTTGGCCGTGAGATTGATGAGTGGACAACTTAGTAGATTTTTTGCGGAGCTCGCTGAGTCAGAGAGAATGAAACGTGGCAAGCATGGAGGATGGGTCAAGTAGAGCCGTGGAGATAGAGTTCGACGATGAGCTCAAAGGAGGTTCGTGGGCAATGTTCGTGGTGATGGTGAGCTCATCAAACAAGAGGAGCTCGATTCTTACATGTGAGATTGGTTACATGCAAGGATGGAAGAGCTTAAGCCCAATTGGGTGAGTTGGATCGGTGAGCCAACCACCAAGTTGGGCTATGTGTGACCCTATTTTCATGGACCCCCACTTTCTTCAAGTCAAACTAGTCAACGTGGGGTCCCACCATTATTTTTTAATTAAATTAATATTTTTATTTTAAATATTTTATTAATAATATTTATTATTATTATTAAAATATTTTATTTAAATATTCTTTTAATTAATTGAGAGGATTAGGTTAGCACGAAATTGATGACACATGATGGAACCTTCTCAAGTGGTTCAACCAATTGTAATAAATGAACAATCACGTGCCTTCAATTTAAAAAGGGAATTTATGACTTCTTCTCTCTCTCACACACACACAACTTCTTCTATACATGTAAGTTGGAAGCTCATTCCAACAGGTTGGATAAGTTAGATTTATGAGACAAGTGTATATTTTTTAAGAATCCTTCTTCTTCTGCAAGTTGTTCTTGTATATTGAAGGAACTTTCAAGCCTCCTTTCAAGACTGTAATGGCAACTATTGCCTCTTCTAAATGTATGATGCATTGTGCATGTTGTTGAAGTAATACAAATGTGTGTTTTGCGACTAATCTTAGTCCTTTCATCCTTCTATACTTCTTTGTGTCTTTCTCATGCTTGCAAGTACACTGTGCAAGTTTAAGTTTCTATTACAGGTTCTTGGAGTTTTGTGCTTATCAAGTGGTGGAGTATTGCATGCGGTTGAGTTGTGGTGCGTGTTCACCTTTCTCAAGTTCATCCTTCTTCACTGGAAGACTGATAGATTGTTTATCTAATCAAGTTTAACAAAGGGAACACATGCTTCCTATTTTGTGGTATTATGTACTCTCTAAGTTGCAGTAGGTAAAGTTGACTTGTGGTGCGCACACCCTCTTCAAATCAACCCTTCCTGAGTCTAGCAACACCCTTTATTTGGTGTATCACCATCCCTAATATAGTTTCATTTCTTGCAAATATCTATCCCTAAAACCCATGAAAAAGGTTAGCATAGGTCTAGATAATCATTTTATTGCACAGTGCACTAGGAGTAGTACAACACTTAGTTTAGGAAGAGGAAGTTGGCCTTCTTTGGAGGTTCACCTTGAGCCCAAGTCCCAAAAATTGAGAGGTGATCCCATGTTTCCCAATCACACCGAATGTCCTGTTCACATTCTAGCCATTCAGAGGGTGAAGTGATTTGGCGATAACAATCAACAACACATCAATAGGAAAAATGAGGTTTATACTCCTCGTAAACTATTAGATTGGGCCACTAATTATTAAATTGGGTCATGTATGAATGGTATAAAACTATATGTATGTCAACGTAAGAACTATGTTCTTGTATATTTTATATTACATTTAATTTCATATTTCACTAACCACATATTATTTAAATATGAAGAATTTTAAGTTGTTCAAGGGGAAACATTATTGCTCGAGATAAGGAAACACTGCCTTGAATCCAAGAGTGCCCTTTTTAATTTAATGGATTGCATGAGAAGTGTTATTTTAATTAAGATTTACATGCATTAAAGAATATTTTGAGGTTATGAAGTTTGTTTAGGTATTTGTATTTGTATTTTTATTTCATGCACATTAAAGTATATTGTATGTTAGCTTTCTAAAAACATGCAGTTTAATGAATGCAACTTATACCTAAAAGTTCATTCATGATTAAACAAGTTTAAGAATGCTAAAAACATCAAGATGCGACTCTCTATAAGGAATATATTTATGCAAAGCATTTGCAAACAAATGAAATCTCAAACTTCTCTCATGAAGGTTCGAATTTGTCTCAGACTTTATGGATGTCCTCGATAAACCGAATGCAAGCTAAGAGTAGTGGTTTAAAGGAGTGATTTTGGTGAAGCAAGAGGTTCATTCAAAATGATGTGAGCCATGTTTAGATCTCCTCTTTATTCTTCAACCAAAGGGTTGTTTTCTCACTTTTGCCTCCATCTTTCCACAAGTAAAAATGTTTAGCACGAGAAGTAGGTGTGTTTTGGAAAGGGGGTAGAGGATTGCTTCTATAACTTTCCACTTTGGGAAAAGTGCAACTCATAGTGAATGTGGGATAATGGAGATGTACAATTAAAACTAGTAAAGTAGGATTAAGAGTAAATAATTAAGATTAATACAGTATGGGAATTAGATGGGGAGAAAGAGAGCTAAATTTATCACTTAAGGATGAATTAATATGCCTAGATTAGCTTGTAAAAGCTATATGGAGATGAATTTATAGGAATTCAGTGAGATTTAGAGAGGATTGAGAGTGGTATTTAATTAATGAAGGGTCATCAATTAAATGATGGAGATGGAAAACTAATTTATTAATAACGAGTTATTAATTAATAAGCGAAGAGGATTTTAATCAACAAAATGACGTTAAATAGCATATGAGAGGAGAAAATTAGTTAATTAACAAAGGGTCATTCATTAATAGTTAAATATATGAATTATTTTAATTTGTGTAATTTATAGTTAAAATAACACGACATATTTTAGGTGTCTACATATATCACAAGTTATCAAATTTGTAAATAACCATTTCTAGTTGTATTTCAATTATGACATGTGATTTTATCTATGCATGGATTCAAGAAAAGATTTCAAGATTAAATATACCAACTCCATCTAACACCATAAGCTGTGGCAACCTATTAGTCCAGAAAAAAGAAAAGATTAAATTCCTTCTTCTTAGCTATATATGGAGTTTGAAACAATCGAAAACAATGGTTTTGAAGAGCGTAAAGCTTCTTGTGATGACCATTGTTGGATTTTGAGGCTTTAACAATTTCCATCATGACATACTAAATTTCTTTAATAGATCATGATTATTTCTCTCATTTAAAATTTTGTTTAGATTTATAACTCTTAAACATTTGCTAACTTTATTTCCCTATTATTTTCATGTTTTGTTGTATTTCGAGGTTTTAGTGGGACTCTAACCTCGAGCCTAGATAAGGAAAGACACATAAAGAGGTCTTCTCTCATGAAATAAAGGATTGGATGAAGCATGAAACAAATACCTTTAATGTTGCACAAGGTGTTTTGTTACCCTTGTGCATAGTAATGAAGGATAAGGAGCTATTGAAAATGATCTCCACCAAAACTACTTCATCCGTGTCGATGGGTATTATACAATTAATTAATACTCGATCTAGTGTATCCCTATTTTACTTGCAATATTGTTTTCATATATGTGATTTTATAAAATGCGTAGAGAAGCAAATTCCTTTGAAGTAAAGTAATGCAAAAAAGCTACTAAATCATCTAATGTAATAACAAAACATATCTTTATTTTCTCCAACATTGTATATTAAACTCTTTTATTAATTTATATTTTGCAATACACTTAAGAAGATGATTTTGGGAAGAAAATTTTAAGTTAGGAAGAGTTACTCATACAAGTTATAGTAAATTAAGTGGAATCTTGTATATGTAGCATTGACAAGAATTTCACGTTGAATTGTCTTTGTTACCTATGCACACAATGTGATTTTGCAATTAAGATCATCATCTATCAATACCTCTACAATAACGATATATAATGCCAACAAAAACAAAAATAGCTACATATATATTTAGTTAGCTTACTTTGATTGATGGGGATTTTGTTTTGTAAACAATAAATGAAGAGAAAACAAAAATAACTACATATATATTTGGTTAGCTTACTTCGATTGATGGAGATTTTGTTTCGTAAACAATAAATAAAGAGAAAACAAGAAAGATCACCAATTGTGACATATTTTTGCGAACTTATGCATTATAACTTTTTAACAAAACAATTATACTTTGAAAGTGCCTATCAACATTTCACAAACTGGATACTATTACTGATTGATCAATATTATAACCCACCAGGGATCAAATTTGAAGGGCTGGTATGAATTTTATTGTGAAGGGCAAATATTGGACCAACCCTTCGATGATGATAAGTAGTATGAAGATTTTACACTTTATATGACAAGAATAAATCAAGTATCCACGTCATAAAAATTAAGAATATTTTTTTAAAACTAGGAATTATTATTTTAAACTCAAGTAGAGTTGATTGACACCTTAAATAAAAGGAAAATTTTAGTAATCTAAACAAAATGACCCCTCAATCAAAATGGTGTAAAATTAAGATGCATTTAAACTGATAAAATAATCAAATTAAGATGTAATGAAAGCCCAAATTTGCAATATTCTAATTTTCTAAAAATCAATATAACTAAAATAAACATTAAATAAATACATAAACAAACAATTCAAATTAGTCGAGAAGACACGTAGATCAGTAAAAACATAAAAACCATCAAACTGTGAGTGGGACACTGGGATCTCTTATCAAAATCATTATGAAAAACTTGTAAAGAATAACAAAATTAACTTTAGCTTTTACTTGGATTTTAGTGCTAGAATTAAAACCCATTTGGATTCTTATCAGTTTAATAAAAAGAACTCATTTGGATTTTAACTACTAAAATTAAAACCCATGTAAATTTTAACTAGTAAATTGTATTAAATTAGATTTTTTCCAATAAAATAAAATAAAATGTGCTTCTATACATTGAAGCACCCACACTAATTATGTCACCGAAAAATACATCGAGATATTCTTGCTTAGTTTTTAGAGCCAAGAACTTGATCTCGTGTATAATATGTGTAAGCTATGAAAAATACACTACTAACAAGGAAGTAAAATACCAATAATCATACCTCCTCCTTCGCGTTCCGTAGCAAACCTCAGAATGGGCTAGGAAACTTGGATTGAGCCCTGATTTTGTGATATGTAGGTGCTTTTCTTCAAGATGGAGCAAGACCTTCCTGCAACAACGATCCTCTTACTTTGCACTGGATGGGGAAAAAGGATTATGAGGACTATTTTGGCATTAGGACTAGGCAAAAGGATGTTCTTTGCTCAAAGGATGCAAGAACTTAGATATGGCATGAAAGCTTATTCTCCGTGTCTTTAGAGGGGAGGGGTAAGGTTGTATTTATAGCCTGAGGGAGTGATTAGCTTAGATTAATTTAAGTAATCGTGGTTTGAAAATGTGGGCAAGATTAAGTGGGTGGTTTGAAAATGTGGGCAAGGTGGATAGTTTGAAAATGTGGGCAAGATTAGGTGGGTGGTTTGAAAATGTGGGCAATATTAGGTGAGTGGGGGCCACGGAAGAATGGGTGAGGATTTGAATTATATTTTTAATTCATAAGTGGAGGATTTTAGGTGAGTGGGGACCACGAATGGTGGGTGAGGATTTGAATTTGAATTTTTAATTCAATAGTGGAAAAACATGGAGAATAATGACATGTGGTGAGGATTAGATTATTTTTAGATTTTGAAATGGATAATTAATCAAATTATATTTGATTAATTCGAAGTGTATTTTTGTGGGAAATGAGGAAGGGAAATTAATTGATTTAGGATAGATGTGAAATTGGGGTGTCTACATTTTCCCCTCTTTGGAAGGGTACTATGAAAGTAGTGTCCTTTCAAAGAAAGTAGACGGTATGGGGGAAGAATTCAATCTACTTTTTAAAAGGTAGAGCGAATGTTTGTTGGGGAGAATAGAAAGTGGTGAGTGACGGATGTCATAGTATCCTCCAAGACAAAAATGTCATGAGAAGATGTGATTATGGGATAGAATGTGGTGATGCCCCCTCCAGAGGACTGATGAGAATGAAATATATGACAGAACTCTCAAAAAGAAAGGAAATGGATTCGGCGGAGAAGAGGATGATAATGGAGTGGAAGAGACTAGAATGACCGCACGACGCAAATGGAGGAAGGATTCAATCGACCTTGAATGCTAGGTGTGAGGGTTGTGTGGGAAAGAGAAAAGGGAATGGATAGGGTTGGGGATTGATTACGAGAAGAGTAAGGGAGATAGGGGAGGGGGAAAAAAAGGAATGAAAGAGGTAGAAATAAGAGAGAGGGATGATAGGGGAAGAAGGGAATGATGAAGGACAAACAAGGTAAAAAGAGGAAAATGACAGAGTAAAGGGTGAAGGGATGAAATAGAGAGATGTGCAAAATGAAGGAAGCAACAGAGATAGTAAAGAGGGATACGTGGAAGTGAAATAAATGAGTGAGTGAAGAAAAGTAGGAAATTGGAAAGGATAAATAAGAAGGAGAAAACGAGGTGGGAGTAGGGGGGGAAATGGAGGGAAATGGAAAGAGGACAAAAGAAGAAGTAGAACAGAGAAAAAAAAAGAAACTATGAGGGGCGAGGAAAGTGTGAAAAAGAGGAGAGAAAGGAAGAGAAACATATACAGAATGAACGAAAAGGTAGGGGGTGGTAGAGAAAAGGGGAAGTGGTAAGAAGAAACGTGAAAATTAGGGGAGAGGAAAGGAAGATAGAACGAATACAAGGAGAAGATTGAAGTAATCACGTCATTGCAAGGAAGACCAAGGCAAAGACTATGGAACAGACCGTATGGAGATGCATGTGGAGAGTGGGATGATAAAAAAGACAGGACAACGCTGAACAACCAGGTTATCGATGGGGATGTAAGGAGGAAACGTGATGGAAAAAGGGGAAGAAGATGATATAGGGGAAGTAAAATAAGACGAGGGGTGGGAGAGAGAAGAGGATAACAAAGAAAATGATGGAGAAGGAAGGGAATACAGAAAGGGGGTAATAAGTGGAAAGGAAATGGTATAAGGAATGTTGAAAGAAGAAAGAGGGGAGGAATGACATCGATTGGAAAAGATATGGAGATGCATGAAATGAGGATACTAGGATGATGGGAAAATAGAAAAAGGATGTATGATGAAGACAATAAAGATAGTGAAGAGGGCAAAGAGGAGATGGAGAGATGGGTAAGAAGCGACAAGAAAGGGTGGGAGTGAGGGAAAATAATAGGAGAGAAAAGAGAATGGGGGATAGAAGAGGCAATGCCAATGAAAGGATGTTAGGGAAATCCTCTTGACAATGAGTGGTGGGGAAGGGTGAAAGAAAAAATGAAGAAAAAGAGAAAGCGAACGAGGACTGGAAACGGTAACGCCAACAAAGGGACGTTAGGGAAAACCCGTTGCCAATGAGTGGTGGGCTTAGAAGAGGGAAGGAAATGAAGGGAAACTCTAGAAGGTCCAAGGGAGTGAATGAGGTCGTGCGGGAATGCGGATTGATAATTTTTAGGGAAAACCCGTTGACAATTATGAGTGCGGGAAGAGAAGATGATGATGAAAGAATGATATAGGAGTATTAACAGTAATGGTGAATATGTGTGTGGGTAGAAATGTAGGGGGAATGTGAGAAGATGAAGGGGAAAGAGTGAAGAAGATGGGAGGGAGGAGTTGGGACGAAGTGAAAGCGAGGAGAGGATGGGGGTGATGAGGATGAACGAGGTGAGGATGAAGAACCAAGACATGAAAAGAATGGGAAGAAATGGTATGAAGGATGATGGATCAAGGAGGGGAAAATGGGGGAAAAGAATGTGATTGTAGGTGGAAGAGATGAGGTGTATGTTGTAAGAAGATATGTGGAGAAAGGATAATAGTAGGAGGAAAAAGTGGGTAATAGGAGATACCAGGTGGAAGAAACGATCAATAAAGTGAAATAAGAATGAGGCGGGGGAGAAGTTCATGATGACAAGTTAAGTGTAGGGAGGACCCTAACATAAGATTGTCATGTGACGGAAGTGGTTAAGTAAGATTGCCATGTGAGCAAAACTGGAGATGACAAATGGTCAAGCGAGAAGTGGTGTTTGCGAGAATCGAAAAGGAGGTGAAAGGATGTGATAATGGGGAATGCCGAGAAAAAATGAAGGGTGAAGGGTGGGTAGTGATGGGGAAAGGCAAGGAGACAGATCATCCTTAAGAGGGACTCTTAAGTGAGATCGCCATGCTGGGTGAGTGGTTAAGTAAGATTGCCAAGCAGAGGAGGGTGATAGTGGTGGTAAAAAGATGTGATGATGGGGAATGAAGAGGAAATATGGTGGTGAGATTGGAGAGTGATGGGCGAGTGTAAGATGACATGTCATGCTTAAGAGAATCTCTTAAGTAAGATCGTCATACTGCTGGAGAAGTTTCGTAGGGTCACCCAACCGATAGGGATGATATGCAAAGATAAAGACAAAATGATATTGGGGATAGGGGTGGAATGGTAGGGTGAAGAAGATGATCGCAATGAGAGGTGGGAGAAATATGATGGGTGAAATATGATGGGATGGGGGAAGGCCACAGGGCAGATCAACCTTAAGTAGAAGTATTAAGTAAGATTGCCATGCGGCTGGAATGGTTAAGTAAGATCGCCAAGCTGAGGAAGAAGAAGGATGATGTTAGAGTTGGTGGGAATAGGGTATGACAAAATGGACTGAAGGGGAACCCTCAAGTGAATTTGCCATACTACGAGAGCGTGTAAGTAGGATGACCTAGGCATAAGGTGGATTTGGGGAAGGATGAGAAAAGAGTGAGTGAGGTATGCCTAAGTGGTATATGATATGAGATGAGGTGATAATAAGAAAGAAAGGACACAAAGGAGTATAACATGAATGGATGAAGGAATATATGTAGTGGAGGGTGGAGAGTGTGAGGGGAATCCTTAATTGGGATGCCCACGTGGTGAGAGTAATGATGCGGGAATGGGAAGTAGAAGAGGTGGAGTTGGAAGATGTGTTTGGTGGTGATGGTTATTTGATGAGAGGGCATGTGGTGAAGAAGCTTCTACAGCGGGAAGATCTTAGAGAGAGGGTAAACCTCCACTGAGGATTCCATATAGAAGGGGTTATTAAGTAAGATTGTCAAGCGGGAAGAAAACGGGTGAAAGGAAAGAATACCAATGGGTGAGAGGGGACAGGAATGGTGAGAAGGGTAATATGGGTATAAGCGGCGGAGGAGTAAAAATGAGAAGTGAGAATGAATGGATCAAATACATGGTGATCATGGTGGGGGAGAAGGAGCTGCTGGATAGTGAATGCTACTTGAGAAAGATCGTCAAGTAGGATTCGCAAACTGCAACGGTGATCAAGTAGGATTCGCAAACTGGAGAATGCATTAGTATGGGTGAATGGATGGGGTGCAAAGTAAGATGTTGATCATGCAGGAAGATACTCACGTGACGAAAAGCATCTTAATTTTAATATAGCACATAACAGGATGCATCGTGATATAAAAGATCAGGATGACTAGACTGTAATATGCGTGATAGCATAGACAGGGGCCATCAAAAAGGTTTGATGCCCCAGTACGATATGCAAATGGAAGAGAGCATAGACAGAGGCCATCAAGAAAGTATGATGCCCCAGTACGACATGCAATCAGATAACATAAGAATATTACAGAGAACACCAGGGATATATAAAATCAAGATGCCCCCTGTAATATATCAAGATACAAGAAAGCAATTAATAATTTGCCACTAATAATGCAACACAAGAACTAGTAAACATGTCCCTAACGTGTTCCACAGTGATGATTGATTAGATGTGCCCCCAAGCAGAGGTACAAAGGATTGGGTCAGTCTCCTCAAACAAGGAAACAATGAGAGCCGGATTTTCCCCAAGCGAGGATTCACGCGAGGAGAAGTGGTTTGAAATTGGTAGTCATAAGGTGGTTGGACCATTCGTTTGGGATAATAGTTCAAAGGATGAACTGTGTTACTTATTGAGTTTTTACAATTTTGTGGATGTTTTTGGTCTTTTGAAAATTTTACAAATGTTTTTGTATTTTGGATATTTTCTAATGTTTTTGTTTTTGGATTTTTTGATTTTCTAATGTTTGTTTTTGAATTTTATATTTTTTTTGGATTTTCTAATGTTTTTGAATTTTTATGATGTTTACACTGTGTTTGGATTTTTGACGATTTTCAAATGTTTTTGGATTTTTAGATTTTTACACTGTTTTTGGATTTTTGATGATTTTCAAATGTTTTTTGGATTTTGAGATTTTTACACTGTTTTTTGGATTTTTGACGATTTTCAAATGTTTTTGGATTTTTGACGATTTTCAAATGTTTTTAGATTTTTGACGATTATCAAATGTTTTTGGATTTTTGGATTTTTACATTGTTTTTGGATTTTTTTACGATTTTCAAATGTTTTTTTGATTTTTACATTGTGATTGACAATTTATGGACCAGAGTGCAGACTTATTTTTGAGAGACGATGTACCGTGTTCCGCATTGTAACTTATGCTCAAAATAACATAAATTCACTTTCCATTGGCATTGATATGGTGGTGATGATATGATGAAAATAATTCCAACTCCATTCTTGACTCCACACAACTAGTAAGATGTGTGGGCTCATCATCGAGAATCAAGAAGGATGCAGGAGGTAGATAATGAATATAGAGACAAATGCTAACAACAGTCCCTTTGGGAAATTGTGACTCCATTCTTCATAATGGTACTGAACCAGTTTCAAAAATGGCTTTCACTTTATGAGTCACATGCTAGACTTAGACAGTTATGTGGCCTGCTAATTGATAAGATATGAGGTTAAGGGATAGTTCTCTCTTCACTTAGGCATCTAAATTACGTGTTTGGGGATTCTATAATTTGTAAGCACTGTAAGATTTTATATTTTTGAAATGACTCCCTATGCCTTGCCCCATGCTACTAGTGAGAAGCAAGGGCTCATCACCAAAGGCAAAATATAGGCGAGTGAATTTCCTTTTTGTTTGTTTTTCTTGTTTTTGTTTTTTTGTTTTTTTTGGAATATTTTGCAATGTTTTTATGCTTGTATGAGAATGACCCTCTACGCTTTGCCCCATGCCACTTGTAAGAGGCAAGGGTTTATCACCGAAGACAAGACGTAGACGAGTAAGGGCACCTTCCTCCATTCCCAGTCTCACACTACTAGTAAGAAGTGTGGGCTCAACACCAAAGACTATGAAGGACGAAAGATGTGACAATGAATTATTCATAAGTTATTGAATTGATGGATTTTTTTACAATAGTGCTTTGTATTTGGGAAGAAACATCTGCCTCCAATCTCAGCCCCACACGACTAGTAGGACGCGAGGGTTCAACACCGAAGACTGAGATGGACGACCAAACGAACTGGGTAACGAAGTTTAGAGCTTTGTTATGAAAGAGAGAATGTATTAGAAGGGGATATATTACCATCAGTAAGCTTCTAGGTATGACCATAGAGGAAAGCGACTGAAAGTGGAAGAAGTATGATGCTCACAAACTTAATAGGATTTATATTAGCACTTGTCTCATGATGATAAATATGAAGATGTGATTTTGATAATGAAAATGTCTGCCAATGGAAATGAATAAATTTGAATTATTTGGAGATAAGCAAGACAGAAGGAACAATTTACACATTGTTGTTTCCCGGAATATAGAGTGCTTTCAAGAATAGAATTTCTTTAAATGGAATGCATTCATGGGTTTTTTAAGGACTTGGCCTGTGTCAATGGCCAATTTATAAGCTCCAAACCTAAAATTACCTATGATTTTGTTGGGCTCAAATTTGTCTTGTTTGTCTCGTTCCTTGGGTGTGTTCTTTCGAGTTTCTTTGAAAATGAAATGATTGACCTTAAATTTTCTAGGTTTGAATTTTTTATGGTGGTTATGTCGTAGCCAATTTTGATATACTTGAAGATGATCTAGGGAATTAAGTCGTTTTTCATCAAGAAGCTCGAGTTCATTAAGGCGTGACTGTTGATAATAATCTTTATTGATTACATCTTCGAAGGATATTATGAAGGATGAAAATTCAACCTTGACATGTAAAATAGCTTCCCAACTATAAATAAAGTAGAAGGGAGTGGCTCCAATAGGTGTGTGATAAGATGTGTGGTAAACCCAAAGAGTGGGATAGATTTGGTTAAGCCAATATCTTCCATGTGTGTTGACAATGATGGTTTGTGTTATTTGGTTTGTTGCTTCTATTTGTCCATTAATTGATTGTTTTGAGGATAGATTCATGATTAAAGATGGAAAAAGTGGCGTAAAGATATTCCTAGGTATACTTACCTCATAGAATGTATGCACATAGAAGTCTCTATAGGTGAGAATAATTAGTGATGAGATTCCTGCAAGATCGATTGTTGAAAGCATGATGGACACAATAGGTTGCATTGTCGCAAGTGGCCAAACTCGATGTAGTTGTGTTTCGACAACAAGGCTAGAGATGTTAGGCATAAGAGCCAATATTGGAAGAATAGAATCAAACTTAATGGTACCTGTTGATGGAACCTCATCTGTAGTGTCTACAGTAATATCAAGGTTTGAAAGGGAGTCTTGAAACGAGATCAAGGTCTCGTTAGATGTTGGAAGAATGTTGTCACCCAAAACAGGTTCAATATATGTTTGGGCTGAAAGAGAGTCTTGAAATAAGTTCAAGTGCTTGAAAGAGTGTTTTGAAATAAGTTCAAGTGCTCAGTAGATGTTGGAAGAATGTTGTTGTCTAAAACAGGTTCAATGTATGTTTGAACTAATGGAAGGAAATTTGAAGAAGATATGGATTGGTTTGGAATTAGAGAGTCTTGACTATTGTCGTCATGATCTCGTGGAATTTCAGTATATATAGGAGTTTCGACAGTAGTCAACTCTTCATGGAAAGTTGTGGTATTGGATGTGTCGTTGGTTGCAAGAGCATTGTCATCAAGTTCTACAGAGATGAGTTCGTCGTCAATTAAGTCTTGGACGTAATTCTTAAATCGTACACATTTATCTATGTGATGACCATCAATGCGATGAAATTCACAGTATGTGTTAGGTTTGTACCAGCATGGCTTAGCTTCCCCTTTGACAAAGGGTTTTGTAATTGGATATCTTATCAGTTTAGCCTCTTTTAGTTGATGAAAAACACTAGAGAGACTTTCTCCAAGGGGGGTAAACTGACGTTGGATTTTACTTGAAGTGATTTCTTCATGAGGTTGTATGATCGACTTTTTGGGTGATTGCTCGCTGATTTGGGTAGCCATATGAGAGAGTTGTGTTGTCATCTTATTAATTTGTTCTAATAGCTCATTGTGTGATGTTTTTCGTGAATTCATCATGTTTGAAAGAGAGGGAAAATGAAGAAATGTGCGATGAAGAAATCAACCTATTGATTGTGATCTTTTTTTTGGCTTAATTGAGTTTTAACAAGTAAGGCTATAAGAGAGTAAGCTCAAACAAGCTACTCGGGATACAAGTGGGATATAACTTAAACAAGCTATGACGAATATGTTGATTGGTTTGGATTAAACAAGCTTAGCAGACGAAAATGTAAGGAGTACACTCAAACAAGGTACTCGATACAAGTGGGATGTAGCTCAAACAAGCTATGATGAATATGTTGATTGGTTTGGCTTTAACAAGCTCTGGATTTTTGATAGGAAGAGTAACTCAAACAAGTGACTCAACACAGTTGTGAACTCAAAATGAGTTTTGAAGGGATTTGTGTCAGATGGGATTTTGTTAAACTTGACAACTGATGAAATAATGAGTGAACTCAAACAAGTCACCCAATGTAATTTTGATATAGCTTGAAACAAGCTATAAAGGATGTTCTGACAATTGATGAGATAAGGAGTGAACGCAAGTCACTCAATATCTATTGGATATAGCTGAAAATAAGTTATGGCAGATGTATTATTAGCTAAAGCAAGCTAATGAAATTGGTGCGATATTTTGGTCTGTGTGGTTGGATTGTTTGGATGTTTTCGCTTGGTATTGAATTGGTCGAGAACTGATTTTTTTTTGTGGAACACAACTAGGGTCTAAACTTTTACAATGAACACATTGATATCAGCCAAGTTTTATGATTAAAAAAAATAATAAAAATGCTAAACTATTGTGTTTTCAAACAACAAGCAATCATGTGGATTCAATTGTTTTGGCTTATGAGGTAACTTCTTCAGGAATTATCATTGTTTCATGCGATCATACAAGTATGCTGTGAAATGGTGGATGCAGGCTCTTATTACTCCAAGAAGATGCGTCCTCCGATATACCCTAGTCCTGATATACCTAATTCTGTACGGGGACAGAATTGGTACGGGGAACCCTTAGAGCACTGGAGGAGACTCACCAATTCTTACTTGCCTGTTTCGGAGTGAATCACCACGTCCAGAACAGGTTTTGTGAAAAGGTGGAAGGTGATGGAGGGATGAATGTGTATGGTGTCCTTATAACTCCCCGAAGATTTACAGGGACGATGCCCAGGCTTCGTTGTTACAGCTATTTAGGCGTGACTCGCATGCGCTGCACGACAGCATTACCTGTAAGTGAAGAGCAGCGGCGAGGTAAATACCGAACGCTGTGATGAGACTAGGTCTCAAAGTGCAATGCAGATGCAAATGCTGTTGGTGCGTGGTAGTCAAGTCCACGTCACCGGTGTAGCTTTGGTGGTGATGAAATCCACCTTGTCTACGTGCTAAAACAATATGATGAAGTGATTAAACGCAGGGTTCTTTCCAATTTGAAATAAATCACTAGCAGAAAATAATTGCGTACCTGAGCGTACTTTTTGTTTTTTTGGTTTCAGCAATTGTCTTTGAATGGTGGTATTTTTTGCGGGATTTTTTTGTTTTTGTTTTTAACAATATTCCAGCAACGCGGTTCTACAGAAAACAAATTAGTAGTTATCCTGCAAATGAAATGTTAGAAAAGTGATCGTGGTTGTTTTTGATTTGCCAGATCGCTCAAAGGCGCAGGAAAAGAGCATACACAACCAACGACCAAAAAAATATTAAGAATATGACAAAGGAAAATAATTATTCAAATGACAGTTGGAAAACAAAGCTAGAGGATCCTGCAATGTTAGAACAAGAAACTAAAAAAATGTGACCGTTTCTGATTTTCCAGATCGCTCGAAGGCGCAAGAAAAGAGCATACGCGGATACAATTGGAATAGTTTCTGATTTTCTGATTTTCGATTTTTTTTTAAATGTTAATAATTATTGCAATTTAATCATGATTGCGAAATAGCGATAATGATTATTTTCACAAAAAAGAAAAACGATGAAAGAAGAGGGTGAAAACGTTATCTAGAAGTGTTGTCGTGGAAAATTTAAATGTAAGGCAAAAAATTAAAAATAAAAATTGTTTTCTAGAGCTCGAGTGGCCTCACGTTTCTGATTTCCAAGATCACTTTTGAAGTGCGAGGAAAGAGCATACGTGTGAGGATGTTTCGTGAAATAAAAATTAAAAAATAAATAAATAAATAAAACTATAATTTTGTTGTTTTTTGTTAAAAAGATAGGTGTTAGAAGAAATGAAACCAAATTTTTTCTGTAAGTCTAAATCTAAAAATTATTTTTTCATTGCATAGATCTTTTCAATACCTTTCCGTTAAAAAAAAATGAAGTCATTCCGAGTTCGGGAGCAAAAGTTATGGCTTCCGGAAGATGGGCTACGAGAACGCTCTGAATGGAAATTTTAAACGTGAGAAAAACGTCCCGGGAGCTGGTTTTATTTATTTTCTAACTTCTATACTTCACCTGAGAAGCTAAAATTTTGTCAGCAAGGTTAAAAAATAAAAATAAACAGAAAGAAAGAGTTAGATCACAAAATGATTGATTAAAATAAAAGAAAATAAAAATGATTAACTTCCTACAAAGCAGTTATTTTAGCAAAAATAAATAAATAAATGCATTTTCCGGATTGGTTGTCCCATGACAGTAAGATAATAAACTAATGGCTAGTTCATGTGTTTCTACAGATGATGAGTAAATAACAAAATCAAAACTGGGAACTAAACACCAAGCGCCGAGGAGATCAAAGACAGAATGAGCTTCAGAGTTTCATTGTTGCTATAACCTGCAGATACACCACAAAACACCACACAACAAAAACACTATCCAAAGCGTGAAGGTTAACCAAAGAAGACCATAAGGAATAGAAAATGAAATAATAATGAACAATAATAAACAAAGAACAGATAAAACCACTAATTGGAAAATTAATGGTAATAGATCGAAAGTAACCGGGCGTGCCAGAATGTAAGCTATGAAAAATACACTACTAACAAGGAAGTAAAATACCAATAATCATACCTCCTCCTTCGCGTTCCGTAGCAAACCTCAGAATGGGCTAGGAAACTTGGATTGAGCCCTGATTTTGTGATATGTAGGTGCTTTTCTTCAAGACGGAGCAAGACCTTCCTGCAACAACGATCCTCTTACTTTGCACTGGATGGGAAAAAGGATTATGAGGCTATTTTGGCATTAGGACTAGGCAGAATGATGTTCTTTGCTCAAAGGATGCAAGAACTTAGATATGGCATGAAAGCTTATTCTCCGTGTGTTTAGAGGGGAGGGGTAAGGTTGTATTTATAGCCTGAGGGAGTGATTAGCTTAAATTAATTTAAGTAATCATGGTTTGAAAATGTGGGCAAGATTAAGTGGGTGGTTTGAAAATGTGGGCAAGATTAGGTGGATGGTTTGAAAATGTGGGCAAGATTAGGTGGATGGTTTGAAAATGTGGGCAATATTAGGTGAGTGGGGGCCACGAAGAATGGGTGAGGATTTGAATTATATTTTTAATTCATAAGTGGAGGATTTTAGGTGAGTGGGGACCACGAATGGTGGGTGAGGATTTGAATTTGAATTTTTAATTCAATAGTGGAAAAACATGGAGAATAATGACATGTTGTGAGGATTAGATTATTTTTAGATTTGGAAATGGATAATTAATCAAATTATATTTGATTAATTCGAAGTGTATTTTTGTGGGAAATGAGGAAGGGAAATTAATTGATTTAGGATAGATGTGAAATTGGGGTGTCTACAATATGCATTGAAATCTACTACACATAAATGGTGTATTACTAAATTAGATTACTCCATGAAACACACTCACCCTTCATGATCCTCCTTGAATATATCCACAACCCTCTTCCTTAACTCCTTAGGCATATAGTTGAACTGCATTATCTTGAGCACAACTATTCTTATTGGCCTCCACATCACTGCTATTGAACAATGGTTAGGGAAAAGATACCAATGATGATTTGGAGGGGTGTTTTAAATGGACAAAGAAGCTCATATCTTCCTGTTCTCCCCCTCTGCAAAGATTTCCTCTCCTCTTCCCTACATTCTGCCATTTTGGATAGGTCCAATCAACCTTTGCATTAAGCAACAACTCGACACTTAGCTCAACTCTTATTTGAAATGTTCATAATGGGTGAGTTCCTCAAGTGACTGGAGCTTTGTTTTGCATGAAAACAAGCCCTAACTACCTTTTCCCCATCCTCCTCTATTGCATAAAAACCAAGCTAATCTAATCATCTCAGCCCATAGCTTGTTTGCACATCGAGCTCGAATTGATCTAGGTGATCTAGATCAAGAACATTGCGAGCCCATCTCGCTCTTTGGCACCAACGTGGGTCCCATAGAGCCTGCTTAACACCCTACATTGTGAGTCACTAATTGAAATCACCCTTTGAGTTTAGTTAAACACTTTTCTCTAAGCTCTACCCCGACCTTAGATATCCATCTCATCCCATATCAATCTTATGGCCACTCTGCATGCTCGATCTATTCCAAATCATGTTGTGCAGGCTTCCAAGTGGTCAAATATATGTGTGAAAGTCAATCTTAGCTCTATTCTCTTCCTCTCAAAGTAACTCCTGCAACAAAAAAATAGGAAACTATATAAGGCAACAAATAAAATGTTTGAATGAATCCCAAGCAAAGACTAGAACCCTAAAAGTTAATATTGAATCTCTGGTTTTTAGGTATTTGTGCTCAAGTATTCATTGAGTTGGCATCACTTACTTACTATAAACTTGGGATTTGACCTTAATAGTATTATAAAAATAGTATATTCATTATTTCAAAACTTTTGATAATTGTTACTACGTCTTGTCTAATATATTTGTGAGTCACGCCAAAATCCTGGAAAGCTAGAGGTGATTGTTGTTTGTAGGAGTCATCAAAAATATTTGTAAGATTTAAAAATTTCACACAAATTATAGACTTCTGACAATTTTAAAAATAACTTGCACTTCTCTATTATCAAAAGTTTTTAACATTTTAATTTTTCTTTTGAGATGCAAATTTTTACCCACCCTTTTCTAACGAGTTTGAGGCCTTGCTGTGACGGGCTCAATTTTGAACCCTAACCCACCCAATCATATTTAAGAAGTGGCCGTTTTCCTCCGTTTAAAATGACCGCAGTGGAAAATAAAATAAAATAAAATGAGAAGGTAGGTACGCCGCCTAAGTATTTGCAAATTCAACCACTGAGAAGGTAAGTACTGTGCAGCTTGTGGGGCTACTACCTATTTGCTACTTTATCAGCGCGACTCGTCGATACTTAGGTGGTGCGGTAGGTGAGTTATCGCACATTCTCCACGCCAAACCAAATAATTAAATATGTCCAAATCACAGTACTCGACCATGGCCGCCATCTCTAATCGCTTCAAAACAACAAAATTACCTCAACAATTTGTGGCAGCAAAGTTTGTTCGAAAGGATTAATGGCCGCTGCATCGTGCTCTGCAGCTTCATCACTTCAATTCGCTTCGCATGTACATACTAATTCTAAGCTTTCTGTCTCTTGCAAGCCTAAAAATACCTGTTTCACTTCCTTCCTTGCGCCACGAAGGGTTTCAAATGTTAACAAATGGCTGCATTTGGAGAGGCATCCGACAAGTTTGAGAATTATTACGGCAAATGCTGCACAAGTAGCGGAAGAAGCGCGGCCATTCTCTACTCAGAAGGAAATGACAGTTGTAAATGTGGATTTGGGCGAGCGCAGTTATCCGATTTACGTCGGATCTGATTTGCTCAATCGGCCGGAACTTCTTCAGAGGTATTCTCTTTCAGGTTTTGTTTATTTACACGTATGGTGTCATTTTATTATCCAGATCTCTAAAAATAACCAGGCTCGCGGGACCGAAGATTATATATTTATTTATTAGGGCGGGATGTAAACACCAGGTGGCATTATATTCTTAGAAAGACAGCGAAAGCAAAAACACTGTGGCATTCCATCAATGCTAAAACACCGTCCACATCTCAAAGTCAAAGCTTTGCAAAACTTTAGAGCGGTTTAAACGCTTCTGTCTGCACAAACGAAAGTTTTCACCTACTCTTGAAATCCATTCATTGAACTTATCTTCTATATAACTGCTGCCAATTTCCATCTTAAGCCTGCTTCAATCCTCATCCTTGGCCCAATCTGAATGCATTCCGAAAGCTCTGGTTTCCACACAGTCCTCTTCTTATCTCTCTCTTCCTATCTGCTACGCAGTACCACTCTGTTTTTAAGTATAATCTTCTCCGAGATCTGCATTTTTTAACGCATTATAGCTTCAAAAAGGACCCAGACACATCTTGACAAGAATCAACCTAACCATTGTATGCAGTATGGATGCAGGAGGCTTTCTTTTCATCATTTGCATTTACATAATCTTGAATACAAACAGTTACTAAAAGAATGCCGAGCTAGAAATGAATTTCCAACTATGCAATACCTAAAGACATGCTCAGAACTAAACCATTAGTTTTACTGACACGGAACCATGTCTAAATTTCACTAGACACAAGAGGGAGGGGAGGAAAGCATAGTCCCTTCTCTCAAGTCTCACCCTTCAATTCTACTCTCTTCCCCATTCAGCAAACAGAACAAAGGTAAACCAAAAACCATAATGCCACTTAATCTCATCTCTCCCTGACTCTGTTTCAAGGTTATCAATTCACCCTCAAACAAGATCGATTATATAATTCATGCATCATTTCAAAGGATTCAGACATATCTTTAACTACTCTCATGTAACTATTATTCATGTGTATGGAATTCAACCTTCTTTCTTTTCATCAAGTCTCTCTCATCAATTGTTTTCATACACAGTTGATTACAAGCAGCCAATTAAGGAAGCATAGCTAGACATGTATTTCTTAATTCAAAATAGTAAGCTTAGAAAGAAACCATGACTCCCAATACTGGAGGACCATATCCAAAAATCACAGGACATAGGAGGGAAGATAAGCACAGACCTTATTTCCAAAAGTCACCCTCGGTTTCTTTTCACTATCCCAGAATATTTGACGGAAATGAAATACATCAAAAGACTTATCACCCTCTTACCTATCACGAATTTCATTCTACTCTGTTCCAAGGATACCATAATGAATAGGCATATAAAGCAATATAATCAACATGAAGCATCCTGAACTAACAGGGGAACCAGACAAACAGAAGAGAGAGTTTTAAGTAACAACTCACATTCCAACCCCCCATATCAATATTTCACACCACTTGCAATCAAGTAGAGCATCGACATGAAAGAAGCAAATCACCCTGTCCTACCGCTTCCCAGTTTTGAATCACTCATACACCATTGATAATCATAATCCAAAGATACATAAAGCTTTGTCCATCATAATTGGAAGCAAGTAAAGGTCCATTTAGAGAAGCTCACTCTGCTCTATAAAAGAGGTGCTGCAAAAATTATATAGCACAAGTTTGAGCTATACAGGTCTAAACTACTATCTTCATCATTTAGCTGAAAAAATTAAACTTTCTTCTCTAAAAACTCCACCTCACCATCAAGTTGAAAGGGGAAGAAACAATGAGGAATAGGATTTTAAGCATCCACAGGTAGCTCAAAATCCATCTTCTAAATTTTTTTGTGATCCCTGATCTGATAATGAGAAATTCAGATCTTAAATCTCAAAATCTGAAATGACTATTGTAGCCCTAGACCTGAAACTTAGATCAGAACTGAATGGAACCCGAAATTTCTGCAAATGTCAAACTGATTTTTGGGGAAATTGGGAAGGGAACATAACTTTTTTTGGATTGAATAACGTGGGGTACCACACCATGATGATTTTAGGTGTTCCCTGCTGTAGGTTGCTTGAGCACGAGTGTGATTTGAACCCGTGCTGCACATATACAAATGTTATGGTTTAATTACTGTTTAACCATTACACAACAAGCTGGGGGACTAGAAGGGAACATTATTTTAATATTGCTGAAAAGAAATAAAATAGTACTTACTTAACCGAAGGATATTTACTTTACTGACAGGGTATGAATGCCTACCCTGAATGCCTATTCAGGCATAACCCAGGGCAACATTGACCCTGGCTTGGCTGAACACATTCTTAAGACTTGTGCAGAAGAGCTTCTTTCTTTTAAAGGCATTGCCTTACTCCACTCCCTTAGAGTCTATTTATAAATTTTTCCCCAGTTTAGTTTGTTTGCCATTTGCATGTGGAATAATTAGTTATCTTTCAAACTAGTACATCTAATATACCAAAACCAAATGGACCCATAAGATTGGGCCCATTGACCAACAATCAAAAAAATTGAAAATAGTTTCTAGCCGACCCATACAACTGGTCCCATTAGACCCACATACCAAAAAGAGTCTAGCTATCAAAAGGAGCCCAGTTGCTTGAAAAGGTGGACTAAGCCCACTGCCATAGGATAAAAACGGTTTGTAACAGTGCACTCCCCTTGAATTGCTTTTCCATTATGATTAAAGTAAATGAAAAATGAATGCTCAAAATATTCTGAGCCCTTTCAACTTTTTGTTGAGATTCTTCTATTCTTGGTGAATGTTGCCTCCAGGATCAACATTTCAACAGCTCTATTAGCAGTCCCCATTTTACACTTAGCCACAAGATGAAATTGCTAAATGTAAGAAACCCATTTCAAGTGCGTTTGTTCTTGAATATTGGATTGTGAATTCAAAAACATAAGAAGCTGATTTTCAGTAGAAGGATTATTTCCTTATCAAGAATTTAGTGTTTCCATTGCTCGAGTGTTTGAATCAATGCATAGACTTCTCTGTCATATGTGTTGTATAAAGTGTCTCTGAATGATATGCAATTGGTTGGCCTTCCTTTTTAGAACAACACGCATGTCATAACTTGAGGCATTTGACTGTATCTTAAAGGGATTCTGCAAATCCAGAATAGCATCTACAGGAGGTGAGCAAAGGAAATTCTTGAGTTGTTGAATTGCTTTTGTGGTTGACACATTCCATACGCATTCCATGTGGAATGCTTCTGATTGGAGAGTTGATGAAGTGGCTTGACAATATGATAGAAATATTTGATGAATTTGTTGTATATTTAAAATTTTCATACCCCCAAGGAAGTTTTTTTCAAATCTGTAGTATTTGGAGGTCAATCCTTGAGGACCTTGAATTTTTGTGGAATCACATGGACATGATGATGATCAATATCAAAACCCGGATATTGAATGAAAGTTTTCCTAACGAAGGATTTTTTTCATTTTGCCTTGCAATTTATCTTTATTGCCGAAGATAAAGTGAAATGTGAATATGTTTGACCCGATCATGTAGATTACTACTATAGACCAATATGTCATCTAGATGGACTACCATGAATTCCCACAAATGTGGGAAGATATCATTGATGAGCCTTACGATCATGCAGATTGCTACTATAGACCAATATGTCATCCAAATGGACTACTACAAATTTCTCCAAATGTGGGAATATATCATCGACAAGCCTTTGGAATGTGGTTGGAGCATTAGTGAGATTAAAAGGCACTCATATAGATCATACCTAGTTTTGCAAGTTGTTTTCCATACATTTGACGGGTCCATATGTGCCTGATGGTATCCAATTGTTAGATCAATTTTGCTGAAGTACATATCCCCCTTTCATTAGTCCATAAGATCTATGTCTTGGGAAGTAGGTACTAATTTTTCATGGTAATCTTGTTCAATGTTCAATAGTCAGTACACAATGTCAATTCATTTGGCCCTTTCTTGGGCATAATCGATATGGGAGAACCACAAGGAGAAATGCTATGATGAATCTCATGATTCTTATCACCATCAAAGAGTTTCTGCAGCTGCTTCTCTAATTTTCAAATTTAGCATTCTAAGTAGGCATTGTATGACATGTAGGGATTTGGCAGTGAAGAATGTGGCACCAAATCAATGTGTGCTCAATGGTTCGAATAGAAGGCAATTTCCGAGGTTCTTCAAAAACATCAGATATGCATAATAATGACACAAATACCCAAATGAGGAAGCTTGCCTATGTTATTCACTTTTGCTTGTTGCTCACTACACATGGTTATGGACTTTTGGATATTAACTTGTGTCACTGTTGGCTATCCAAAAGGTAAAGAAGACCCAAACAAAGAAGAGGAGGTGAATTTTGTAACCTTTAACATCCTTCTAGAACTTACATGTATTGTGCCACCCATCATGAATGGTATGTCAATCAAACTACTAAGGATGCCCAAGGGTTTCTCTAAAACAGTCAATTGGAGTGACATCTCATTGAACTATATCTTTGTAGGGTCTAGTGGCAAAGTTGACAGCACATTGGTGTTGTTTCAATGTTGGATTTTCAATATATTTAACCCGACCCAAATGATAGGGCTAAGGGTGGGCTGTGGAGGAAAGATGTAGGTCTGCAATGAATTTTTGAGACATAAGGTGTTTTTTAATGCCTTTATCAATGATAAGAGATACTAGACTATCCATTATTTGACAATTTTGGGCAAAAAGTACTTCATGTGGGGGCTTTATGAATAATCTGTTATCATCAAGGTAAGTTGTGGATATGGAGCAACTAGATTCTCAACCACACCTTTGGTCACTCTTGGGGAGTCGGTGATAGAGACTGAGGAGTTCTTCTCCTCCAAGGGTTTGATTTGCCACTTTAATGGATTGTGGCCGGGTCTTCCTCTCCTTCACTCGTGGATTTCTTCGAATTGGTGTCCTCTTGTTTCAAGTAGGATTGATATTTACCCCTGTGCAAGGGGGTTTTTTATTGTGGCATTCTGCTCTGGGGAAGATAGGGACTCTATCCTCTCTAATATGTGGGTACTATAGAATCATCATCTGTTGATGAAACCGTTGTTCCTGACCTTTAATCTTCTAATCATAACTTTCAATGTTAAGTTGGTTTAAATCCGTTTACCTCATCTCTCGCTGTAATTTGGGGGGGGGGAGTTTGACTGCTATTGGCAATGCTTTGGGCAAGTTTTTATCCCATGACTGCAATACGGAGCTATATATGCACTTGGTGTCCTCTTGTTTTAGGTACGATTGATATTTACCCTTGTGCAAGGGGGTTTTTTATTGTGGCTTTCTGCTCTGGGGAAGATAGGGACTTTATCCTCTCTAATATTTGGGAACTACAGAATTATCATCTGTTGATGAAACCGTTGTTCCCGGCCTTTAATCCTCTAATCGGAACTTTCAATGTTAAGCTGGTTTAGATCCGTTTACCTCATCTCTCGCTGCAGTTTTGGGGGGTGGAAAGTTTGATTGCTATTGGCAATGCTTTGGGCAAGTTTTTATCCCTCGACCCCAATACGGAGCTATATATGCACACTAGTTTTGCTCGGATTTTGGTGGATCTAGACACCTCACTTGATCTACTCGCGTCTATTGACCTCAAAGTCTTTGATAGAGTTTGGTCACAACCTCTTGATTACGCAGGCTTGCCCTTTAGATCCAGAAAATGTTTCACCCTAGGACATCTTGCCTCAGATTGCCACAATGTCAAGTAGAAATTAAAAAAAGAAAAGGTCCCTTGGTGGAAGGATTCTCATCATGACCTTTTGTTTATAGAAGATAAATTTGATCCCCCAGCTTTAGAAGTTAAGAAGATCCATTCGTTGGCCAATACCCCTATGACGACTATTGTTGGGACTGTTGTGGATCAGGCAGTGACACTTCCTCTGGGAGCTGCGTCTGATTCTTCTAAAATCAGCTCTAAGATTGAGAAGCCCAATGATGGTATTTTGGCTTCCTCTGAGATTCGGCTTCCAATGCTTGTAGATGAAAATGCGGACCCGAATAGGAGTGACGACTAGACAATTGTCAAAAGAAAAAAGAATGCTCACTCTTTACCCATGATGAAACTTCGATCCCATGTTCGGGATCCTTCTTGGTAAACTGGTTTCGGTAGCGGCTGTGTGTAAACTGGTTATAGTTGAGGCAAAGACTATTGCAACCATTCTGTTCTCTCTTTCCTTTTTTGTTTCTTCTTTTGTTCCTTGATGGCCTTCTCTCTTGTTGTAGGTGGCTTTCTCTCTGTATCGCTTTATTGCTTTATCTTGCCATTTGAGGGCATATTGTACGAGGATGCGGGTCTTCTCAAAACCCCCAACTTTTGCCTATTTCCAAAAAAAAGGTGACTTATTATAAAGAGACAATGCATCAAATGAGAGTACACTCCACTCAAGACAAAATGCCATGGTGAGTCAAGACATCTTAAAATAGATAGGCTCTAGAATGGTTATCAAGTTGTGGTTTGACTATGTGTCTTGGCACTATCTACAGTTTTATCAGATGACTACAGAAAAGATGCAAATCAAGTGTCTTAACATTAGCTTTCAACCAACCTAGAGAACTGGTGGCAAGGAGTCTCAATCACCACCGACATTAAGAAGAAGCTATAGTCTTCACAAGGAAAGTTTTTTGAAACATAATCATGTCGAATCCAAGTTAATAAATAATGGTTCTCAAGGTCCTCAACAATGCCAAGCACAACCCAATAGGAGTTGATAGTACCGAGATCAAGGAACCAAAGTATATGAGAAAGGTTGTAGTCCTTCATGATGTTTATCAGGAGAGTATTGAGCCTCAAATCAGAGCTATCAAATGTTATAGTTGCAAGACATGTCTATCCATGCCTAGGTCTGTCTCGAAAGAGTTAAAATCCAACAGTCTATCAAGACATGTTCTAGGTGTTAGGGTTTTACCATCCCTAGGTTTCATTAAAGAATAACCAAACAACAATCAAGAACAATATTCTCCATTGATGAGTTCAAGGGCTTGAGATATTGGTTAATTACAAGTAGTTTGTAATCACCAAACCAAGTCCCATTCCCATTGAGCCCATTGGACACTTTCAATAAGTGGCCATGAGGACACCTTGAGGTAGGGGTCAAACTTCTCCTTGTGGACCAAGCAGAACATACCTAGGATATTCTGAACCCAAGCCCACTCCCATGTCCCACTTTGAGAAGGTGCTCCTCCATTAATTCATTCTAGTTCATAGCTTGGTGTAACAAAAGCATTTACCATCCAACATTTTAGCCTCCAGGGTTGGCCTCAATGGTACGACGTTGCGTTGGTGACTGCTAGGTCACAGGTTCAATTGTAATGCCCCCTTTTTTAAATTAATGGACATTAATAATATGTCTAAGTTGGGCCCGGTCAATTCATCATCTAGGGGCAACTAATTAATATTATTATAAGAATAAAATGTATTTTTAAATACTGGCAGGTAGAAGACCCCTTTTTAGCCTATTTTCCATTATATTCAGTTGGCTAAAAGGAGAATAAAGGAGAAATTAATAATTTAATTTTAGTACTAAAGTAATTCTTATTACTGGCACTATAATTAATTATTAAAGATGGGTGGCAAAAGTAAAGTAATATTAAAATAGAAAATAAAGTTACTTTACTAATCCCACATGGAATGCCCCACTTGAAAAATAGAGACAAAAAAGTATAAAAGGAGGTGAAGAGGGGGTTCATTTGGCATATTTGGTCATTTATCTAAGTTTACTTTGGAGAGTTGAATGCATTTGCTTTCACTTTCAGCCATAGAGGACGAAAACCGTCCTTAGTATCCTATTGGGGACGAAATACCTCAATAGAATTCAGATTTGAGAACGAAAACCCTCAATATCTATTGGGTGACTTCATTCAGAGGCCACATTTGGGAGCAAAGATCAGGTTTTCAGAGCTAGGGCACATTTTCTACATTTTCCGCTTCAGATATGCATTTCAAGTGAAGAAATTCAACCATTGGAGAGACATCATGTGGAGACTTCAAGCAGGGACAACTAGGGCATGATTTGCAGCCATATCTAGGGCTATCTACACCCTTGTGGGTGGAGTTTGGTGTATTTTAGGGCATGGTTGTTCCGGATCTCATCACCATTTGCTTTGTCATAATTTTGGAGGCCATATTCAACTTTGTTTTGGAGAATTTGGGCTTGGGATCACTTCTTTCTGGCCATTTTTGTAAGCTGTATTTCTGCAGACCTTAAATAAATTTCCAGCTCTTATTTTGGGTCCCTAAAATTTAGTATTTTGGTGTTTTTGCATTCATAATTTATTATAAATATTTTGGCATAAGATTTGGACATTTTGAGATCAGATTCAAGGTATTTTGTAACTCTTTTTCTCCATGACAGTTCGCCATACCTAGGGTTTGTTTCAGATTTTTTTTTTTTTTGTGAAAAAAATACATTGCTGTCCTAATATCTCTATTTCCAGCGTGCTGCAATATTACAGAATTCTCAGGTGTTCCCTTTCGGTTAAAAAACCTTCCATTGGGGACATTACATCAATCCTGATTTAAATTGTGGTACTTCGAGCTGGGACGTCGGTTGTGCTTCTCGAGGATTATTGCATTGGACTCACCTTGCAAATTGTGTGCCTCGGGTTGTGCCAGGTTACTGGGTCCTTCCAAGATTGGAAACATGGGAAAAATGCAATACCTCCGTTATCAAAAAAACATTCACCATTAACGAAAGGTAACCCCTAAAAGGAAACACCACCATCTCTATTTTATTTTCTAGATTATTAACAGTCTTTACGAAGACAATCAAGATACTACAACAACCAATCACAGTCACCTCTTTCACATACAAGGGAAGATACAGTTAGAAGTGAGATCCACATGCTTGTAGAGCGCAAGGATCCAAAAATGGATGAGTCACTAATTTATTTGGTCAAGAGTGCAAGTCTAAATTGAATCCATTTGAGTCCAGAGATCTCTCCTTCCCCCTTGCTTAGATTTCTTGATAGTCCCACTTCACATTGCAATGCCAAAGCCAATGTGGGTGCAAACAAGGATGGTCCCACCAAGCATTTATGCCCTAATTCTTCCAATATATTAGGAGTGAAAACAAAATGTTTAGACCCAAATCTCTTGGTGTTCCAATCTTCACATCCCCGTCCTTTTTCTTTCTCGAAAGTATTCACAATGATCAAATCTTGTCCCCTAGCTCCAGGTTTACCCCTACTTGTAAAGATTCTTTTTTTCATGTAGGCGAGAGTTTGCTTACCCCCTTTCTCTCATCAATGCCCGAGATATGGGCCATAATCATGGATTTGTCTTACTTCAAACTATAAGATGCAAAGGGAATTACCCAAAAGAAATCAACCACTCCAATGGAATCCCAAGCAACTGCTCTTGTGGGAGTGATCAACCAGCCCCACTATCTCTTTTCCTACCAAATTCATAGTTGAAAACCCTAATGAAAAGGAATTCCACAAATAAAAGACTAGAAGAGTATGACTAGGTTGCTAATTATTTCCTTAGTCAACTCCATCCAAAAGCTGAGGTAGTGTTCCACTTAAACGGGTTAATTTTACTCAATATGCCACCTTGCATAAGTCAAATATAAGTGCAAGCTAGGAGATCAAGCTAGGATTAAAGTCCTTTTAGATTTAGGCTATAACAATTTAGGCCTAGGATTTCATTTAAGGTATAGGGTATGCCAAATATCATCGGCCAAGAGATTATAGTCCAAGTAAAATGTTGCCACAAATAAAGTAGTGCTCGAGTCGCAAAGTAGTGTTCTGCAAGGAGGGGTCAGCATTACTAGGGATATTAGCCACTTAGAGTATCCCAAGTAATGAACATCACTACTTGCACTCGGAGGTGCAAATCTACTTGTAACAAGCTAAACAAGCGACACAAGGCTAAAGTAATAACATAAACTACAAGTAAGACCTCAAGCACACTAAAACAATCAAATCATAACAAGTGAGGACACACACACTAAATACCTCACAAGTGGCCTAATCAAGCGGTGTGTTTGAGGTTCTGTAAACCGTCCTGTTGCAGAAGTGCCCGTCACGATCCGCCTCCCTTTCCCCTATGATACCCTCCCTTTGGGTAAAACTGCTATGAGGGGGAAGCCCTATCTTGCATTCACCTCTAGCCAATGGTTGGAAGTTAGTCTGAATCCTGATACAATAGCCGAAGCAATATCAACAATAAGTAAGCTATTGCATACCACTACAAAACATATGATAATATCCATGCCACAATATTATTACCAAAGTGTTAACTGCATAAATAAATGCTAACAACTAATAAGTGAAAGTCAAAATTTCACTGACATCACATCTTTGTACATTCAAGCCAGAACTAAATCAATCACAACATTTTACTGCATTTATTTAATCAATAGATAAGCCATTTTTATTTAATTAATAATGTTTTCTAGGAGCAACTGGATTTGGGTTGTGAGTTTTGACAGTTTCCAATTTAGTGTCATTAGAAATAGCTAATTTATATTCTCTTTCCTTGAAATCCATTTCAAACATAGCTATTTCATCTCTAACGCTAGGAAATAAACCAAAAATAAGTTTGATCCTAAACAACTCTTTTGGATCAAAGATCTCCAACTTGACTTGGAGCTTGATGAAAAGCTCAATGGGATATGAGACAATCACACTGGTTATTGTATTTTATTACTTGCTTTTGTTAATTTATTAACAAAAATAATGTACACAGTTACATGGGTTAGTGCATATTCTTAAATGTTTATATCTTTATTTACATCTCTCTTCTCCTAGAATTTCTTTCTGATAGGATCTTCCTTATCCAAGTGGATTCTCCAATTAGGCTACCAACAATACCGCCGAGCCCATTTTCATGGCCTCTCCAAAGTTCCATGGTTTTGCATCATGGATCCATTTCCACTAGATGTCACACACATGTTTCTAGTGGTGCAGGGCGATTTGGGTAGATCAGACGTGGCACTGCCTAAGTGCGTGCCAAACCTTACAGGGTCTTCATCATTGGCTTTGTTAGGGTACACACACTTGCAGACGAAACCGTTAAGGCCTACAAACAATGTGTGGTGCTGCCAAAGTGCCAACAACATTGTTGCCTTCACTCCTAAAGGGTTACAGCCCCTGATATGGCTCGAGGGGTTCGTCTAATACATTTGGACTATATAGCCGATATGTTTCGGATGCAGGTATGGATACAGAGAATCCTATATGTGGATACAGCAAAAAATTCCCCCACACCTGCCTCGGATACAGCAACACAAAAATAAAAATAAAAATAAGAATTGTATAAAAATTAAAAATTAAATAAATTTTAGCTTGATAAATAAGAATCAACCACATGGTATGCATAGAAAAAACAAAATAACTGCAAAACACTACTGATAATCTATATAATGCCAACTGAATGCCAAATGAAATGTCACAAATGTTGTAATAAATATTAAATTTAATTATTACATAAATATGCAGCAGGTATGAATCTTCATGTAATCATTAAAACATAAGATGCATGCATATCAAGAGCTACTGATCTTATTTTCTGGTTTTATAGCAGCACAAAACTGAAAATCAGATTTGTGGTGGGATTTAGATTTACTGTCACAATTGTTCCTTGTCCAGAATTGTATCTGCCTGTAAGTGATCAGATAAAGAGTATTTGGGTTGATTGTGCTTGTTCCCTCCTGGTCAGATTTGGCCGAAAATCAGATTTGTGGCAGGATTGAGATTTTTTTACTGTCACAATCGTTCTTGTCCAGATTTGAATCTGCCTGTTAGTGATCCGATAAAGAGTTTTTGGGTCGATCGTGCTTGTTCCCTCCTGGTCAGATTTGTTCCCAAGATTCAGACCCTACTGGTTTTTCAGGGTTTCACAGTGTTTTTAAAAAAACTGGGCCATTTTATGTGTTAACGTTAAAAAAAAAATCATGTTTGGCCCTGGATATACCCTCGACGGTCTGGATACGGCTGTATATGTCTGGACCTATCCAGACTGTCTAGGCTGTATCTGTATCAGATATGTACTGTATCCGTATCAGATATGTACCATATCCGTATGTAGCCATGTTCACTACCATATCTGTATCCTAGCATTTGGATACCCTTCAACCAAACTGCCAGAAGATGAAGAGTCACGGGGAAGAGCAATCATTTCATCTTCCACATCTCAAGAATTTGCATTAGGAAGTCGAGATACAGTGTAGAGGATAGCAAGAGAAAACCTCAACCTTTTTATATTTCAATAATAGCTGGTAATCATCTAGTTCATAATTGTATGATTCTTTCTGGTGCCAGTAACACTAATAGCTGGTAAACATTTAGTTCATAATTGTATGATTAATTCTGGTGCTAGTAACACAGTAATGCCGAAGAAAGTGGCAGACGCCTCATGCATAACATATACCCCTTCTAAAAAAACTGTCACCCAATTTGATGGAATGCCTATTAAGACAATTGGGATGGTTAAAATTATTCTCTTAACTCACAAAGCTTGTCCTAGTATTAGTGTACCTCAAGTTATTGTTGTAATGGATCTCCCAACTATGTTTGGAATTTGCTTGTCAAGGGATTTTATGACTTAGATTGGTGGATACTTGTCTTTGGATTGGTCACATATGTTTGTAAGGACTTGGCATGGCACTAGTAGATCGCCATGGAACCAATTGCGGCATATCTTGCTGAGCCATACAAACAACCACCAGGAGAAGCTAATTTTGCTGTCATGGAAGACGAAGATCTTGAATGGTCAAGTCAAGAGGCAACTGAAAGTGCCCAAGATTGGATGGATGCCTGACATGACCAGCGTGCAGTAAATACGTATAGTGATTTTGAAGAGACTGGCACGGTTACATATTGTTTAAATGATGAAGATGTCTAGGCTCCTCAAATTACAAAGAAATACTTGATGAGACAAGAAATGTGGAAGCTCTACTTTGATGGAGTTAAATATGTAGCCAAAGCAGGCGTTGCTTTGTTTTCCTCGGAGGGAGGTAAGGTTATTCACTCTTACATGTCGCAGTTTGTTTGTACCAGCAATATAGCAGAATACAAAGCATTGAGTTTAAGATTTTAATTGGTCGAGAAGAAAGGGATTAAACTTCTACAGGTGCTTGGAGACACTGAGTTGGTTTTCAAATATGTAATGCATTTGGGTTACTAAGAATGGTTACTCAGATTTTACAAACATAGGATAGGGGATCTGCTTGAGTATTATAATGCCATTAACCTCCAGGATATTCCACGAAAGTAAAATATTGAGGCACACCACATGGCTGTCATTGGATCACAATTTTATCTTACCAAGGATCCTCTTGAAGGCAAAAGCCATGTAAAGCTCGTCACCACAGCTGCAGTGCCTGATAATGCTACTCATTGACAAGTCTTTGATGATGATGAGCAAATAGTAAGATTCATTCAACGAGAAGCTGAATTTTTCGCTGCACCTAATTAGCAACTTGACCAAATTTATGATCATCAAATCATCCAACTCAAATCTAACAAGATTTCAAAAGGGTCAGTCACTCTAAAAGCATGTTCAATGCTGGTGGTCAGATTAGAGGTGACAAGAGAAGTATGATAATCAAGACTGAAGATTATGAGTTGACGCAAATAACTACGGGTAAATCATTGAGGTTTGGTAGTGTTTGCACTCCTACTTAGGAGGAAGAGTTTATCAAGTTATGTCAAGAATATGATGACATGATAGCATGGAGCTATGATGATTTCAAGGGGCTTGATAAAGACTGTCTTGAGCATACCATAGATTTGGTGCTGAAGGCCAAGACTATCATGCAAAAACAAAGGGCAGTAAATTCCAAGATTGGGCCTCTTATGCAAAAGGATCTATCAAATCTCATAGAGGCCAATATAATTTTCTCTATCAAGGATTCTACTTGTGTAGCGAATCTGGTGCTAAGGAAGAGAAATGCAGATATTATACTTTCTGTTGATTTCAGAAACAAAGCTTGTCTCCAGGATCGTCATCCACTGCCATTGATGGATCAAATTCTACAAACAGTGGTGAAGTTAGAGAACATTCTCCTTGATGGATTCTTAGAGTATAATTAAATTTCAGTTAAAGAGGAAGATTATCACAAGACGATTTTCACAACAAATTGGTCTACCTTTGCCTATCAGCGAATGCCTTTTGGCCTATCAAAAACTGGGGCTGCTTTTCAAAGAGCAATGGATATAGCCTTTAAAGGCTTAATCAACAATATCCTAGTAGCTTATCTGGACGACATCACAATGTTTTCCCAAGAAGAAGTAGATGTTATGAAGCATCTAAAGAAGGTTTTTGAGAGATGTAGAGATTTTGGCATCTCTTTGATTCTCAAGAAGTCAATTTGCGGTGCATGAGGCAAATTTTTTAGGGCACATTATTTAAAAAGATGGTTTATCCATTGACATGGAAAGAGTGGAATCTATTTTACAGTTATCATTACCCATAAACAAGAAGACTCTACTGTCCGTTTTGAGAAAGATAAACTCTGTGTGAAAATTCATTAACAATTTTGCTGGTCTAATTAGATCTGTTATGTTAATGTTAAAAAAGACACTAAATAAAAATGACAGCTGAGAGGAAATAAGCTTTTGAGATTACAAAATAGTTTATTGCTAAGCCCCCAGTCTTAGTTAATCTAGACTTGAATACAAATTTCATTTTGTATGGTTTCAGAGAAAAGCAGCATGGTATTGCAGCAGTGTCGACACAAAAGAATGTTTAATTAGAGAAACTTATAGATAGAATTGGTCATAATAAATCCAGACTTCGATACAATTTTTATCTTGTTTGCTGTCAGAGCAAATCATAGTGTTGGAACAGTGTTGACACCAAAGAATGTTTAATAAGAGAGAATCTTCTAGATAAAATTGTGTAGGCTGTTTTTGATCGATGTTTCATATTTCACTCCATGATCATTCATTAGGAAGAGGGTAGTAAGTGTAGATTTTCGACTTAGGTTCTCTTTTTAAAGGATGAAAACCATGACAAGTCATGATGCCATTAAGTAGAACGTAAGACCTAAAATAAATAGGTAATTTTTATTGTGAACCTAGAATCAAATAAAAATAGAAATAGCGTTAATAAAAATATATAGGTAATTAAAAAATGAGAATAAATTTATTAATTTTACCTATAGCAATATTACCAGTAAACTAGTTAGTTAAATTGGAAAAAATAAGAAAATCCTGAGTGTTGTACCGTAATAATGGTTTTACATGAAATTGCTAAAGTGATGGACTAATTTGATGAAGGAGCATCCGGATCCACAAGCAATATTGCATCACCCAAAAACACGTGTAATAAGTCATGCACAAGCTCCCTAGATTCTTGGGTGCTTCTGTGCTGTGATAAATTTTCATGCACCTACTATGTTTTTCACGTGGTGCACAAGGTTCTGGCTCTCCATATTGGATCTCCACAACACTGCACATTTTACTTGGTGTTCTATGGGAGTTCTGTGCAATATATCGCAGACAACAAAGTTTTGTGAAGGGCTGCAGATCTACACGAGTATTCACTCTTTTGTGCACCTGTATATGTGCACACTTTTGCGCAAGGTTTCTTCTCCGCCAAATTTACCTAGCGAGCCTCCACACATTTCCACTGCTTTGCGCTAGAAGCAATTCCATGCATGCACATTTTTTGATCTTTGCATCTTCTCAGGTGTGTACATGTGCATTAATCCCTGTAACCATCAGCTAGCTGTCAGAGAATCTTATGGTTATAACAGTTGAGAATTGTCAAGAATGATGAAAGGCCCTCGTGGTAGAAATGGGTCAACTTCTGTAATGGTCTCTTGAATTTGGCCTTAATAAAGATTTTGATGCATCTTAGGAAGGGATTCAATTCCCCGAGAAAGAAGCAATTCAGAGGTGGCCATTAGAGAATGCTGCAAGTAGAGATCTAGGGGTGGGTAGGTTTGGAGAAGGGATTATACGGTTGAGTCATGTCCTTGAGAGGACTAGGGGTGCAACACTGTAAGTGGTTGTAAGAGTGTTGGGCCGAGTGTGTGTAAATTTCTCATTTTAAGCAATAAAGAATATTTGTTGTTTTCCATTTCTGCAAATCTGAGTGAATGTCTACTGTGCATGTGTAAAATTGTGGGCCGCATGGTCTAAGGCAATCCTTCATTGGATTCCCTAACCACGACTGCATCATATGGTATCAAAGCAAGTAGAAACTCTGGGCTGAGAGAGGGGTTTGTGTTCACCATTCCTGTTAGGGTGGGTAGAGTACAAAGAGGTGAGAGATCAATGTGTGCCCTGTGAAGGTTTGTGAGTGGTGCAGCAATGGGTTTGAGGTGAGAGGAGTTGAGATGCCACCAAGAAGAGTGGCGAGGGCTAGAGTAGTGGTTGCTAATGTAGCTGGAAGGCTAGATGAGATCGTGGAGATGTTGCGAGTCGTGCAAATAAGATTGACTGCTGTAGAAGAAGATAGAAGAAAAAGATTCACCTTAAGGGATGGTGTGAGCGATGTAGAGGTTGAAGAACTGGAAACAGAAGAAGCAAGACAAACACTTTAGTCACTGGAGGGAGGGGAAGAGAGGCTTATTAAAGCCATTTCCAAGATTGGAAGAGGAACAAGGATGGAGTTTTTGTGTTTCTAGGGAATGTTGAATGCGAAGGGGCTAATCGATTGGGTCATGGAGATAGAGGAGCACTTTGAATTTGTTGAAGTAAAAGATACGTGCAAGGCAAAAGTAGCACAAACCAAGTTGAATGGTCAGGTGGCCTTATGGTGGAAGGAGGTGTAATTGGAGCACAATAGAAAGGGTGAAGATAAGATTACCCATTGGGAGAGGATAGTTGGGAAGTTAAAGGGAAAGTTTGAGAGTTTAGGAAAAGTTAGTATTGAGGCGAGAGGGTACTGCAAGTGGTAAGAGGAAACTAGGTGATGGTAACGATCAACCATCGCATGGACAGGGAAGCGAGGAAGGCACAAGCACTATGTAAGTGTATCAAGCTAGAGAATAGTCCAACAGAGGAAGAGGAAGGTCGTTAGGAAGAACATGCTTCAAATGTTGGACACTGTGCATTTGAGTGCCCTCATGTGCATTGTGATGGCAAAAAGAGGGGAAGTAACGGTAGCGCACAAATCCTACAGGAGGACCCAGAGTCCACGGGTTCGTCTAAATGTGTTGATGTAGAGCATGAGGAGAGTGTGCTTGCGGTGAGGAGAGCAAGTCATAAGAAGGCATAGGTGAGTTAGAGGAGACACCTTTTTCGAGAAGTGCAAGACTAGAGTTAAATGTTGCGTTGTTGTGGTTGACAGTGGGAGCACAAACAACGTAGTGTTTGCAAAGATGGTGGTGAAGTTGCGTTTAGTGCACAAGCCGCACCCAAGGCCTTGTAGAATATCTTGCTTAGTGGAGGGGAGGTATAACATCATGTTGGAGCAATGCAAAGTGGAAATGCAGGCTGACACTTATGCGGACAAAGCTCTGCATCATGTCTTACTAATGGATGCATGCCATGTTTTGTTGGGGAGACTATGACAGTATGATCATGAGAAGTTGATTAATGGGAGAGTGAATACTGTGCATGTGAAGAAGAATGGATGAAGATACATTATAAGTCCATTAAAGGAGGAGGACAAGGTTGGACACCAAAGTCATTTGGTTGTGTGCAGAGACGAGAAGTGTAATGCCTAGAAAAACTCAAGTCAAAAGGGGTCGTTTTTTTAAATTAAAAGCCTATGATCAAACACATGCAAACCAAAACTAACACAAGTAATAAATGACTAGTTCAATTTCAGTTTCCTTGAAGAGATGTGTTCATATTAGTGTTTTAAAAACCGGTCAAACCGGAACCGGAACCGGCCGGTTTGACCGGTTTAACATTTTAAAGCACGAACCGTTTAGTAAACCGGATCGGTTGACCGGTTTTAGCCCAAACCGGTCAAACCGGTCCGGTTTCATCCTGAACCGGCCGAGTCAACACTTCTTTCCTTTTTTGGCATTTCTTTCCTTTTTTGGATTTTTGGTGAAAAAAACACAAGTACAGAATAAAATTTGCCATTTTTGGAAAGGTTCCAGGAAGATGTAGCAACAAAAACTTGCATGTGCCATAACTTTCATTCTGTGGCTCCGTTTCAGGTGTCGTTTTCTCTAAAAGTGCATATTTTCTCGAGCTCTACGCATTGATGGCAATATTTTTCTTATTTTCATAAAATCTATTTTTGCACCTTTTTGGACCAAGCAACTTCTTGCAATCTTCTGAAAGAATCATGAGCTTTGATTGCTTGTAGACAGATTAGTAATTAAAAATATTGGATAGCTTTCCAAAACTCGGCGAGTATTCTCCCTTGCTCGGACTAATCGTCCCACCTACCAATTTGGTCGCGACCTGCTTATTCAAATGTTGACTTCACATATCAAGTTATCAACAGATGCATAGGTTTTTTTTTTGCTATTTTAAGAGTCTTTTTTGTGTTTAAACTCCAATTTGCGCATCCTCAGACACAAGACTGAAGGCTATTGTAAAGGTCCCAACAAAAAGAAAGCATTAATAGCAATGAAAAAAAACGCTGCAAATACATGGTTTTGGCTGCAAATTTATGTTTTTTTAAAGAAATTTGAGTATTTTTTAAGTTGCCGAGTATTCCCGAGTATTGGCTGAATATTGCCGAGTTTTGTTTTTTTGGGGTCTGCCGAGTATTTGCCGAGTGCGAGTATTCCAACTATCACTATATACATGAGCAAACTTTGCGTATTTTGTGTGTAATTGTTGGCATCATGGTTTCTAATTTTTCAAATATATTTCTTTCTTTAAAAATGTAATTTTTATGTGTTTTTTAGTAAACCGGTTCATAGAGTTTGAACCGGTCCGGTTTCGGTTCCGGTCCGGTCCAACCCTCGACTGGTTCCGAGTCCGGTTCCGATTTTTAAAACATTGGTTCATATTTAAAGTTCATTTTGTTTTGAGTGAAGTTCGTTTTAAGAAACTTCTCTAGGGTTTTTAGGCCCATTGTCAAAAAGGCTCAACATAAGGTTTTGCAAGAAGGATCCCCTCCTAGATTGTGACCTCCCCAACCAAGCTCAGGCTCGTTCGCGCTTACGCACAAACCCCATAGTTTCTCCAAGGATCTCTACATAGGTTACTCTAGATATTGAGTTGCCTCAAAACTTGGACATCTGGTTTGATAACTTGTTAGGGTCTTGCTCGGCTTGCCTGGATGGACATACAAACTCTGCACAGAAACCCTCCTCATGCCTCATGCACTCTTGCCTCATGCAACCCTACCCAAAACACTGAAGGGAGTTGAAAAAGGCCATTTTTGGGAACTCTGAAGTAAACTTGGACATTTGGTTTGATAACTTGTTAGGGTCTTGCTCGGCTTGCCTGGATGGACATACAAACTCTGCACATAAACCCTCCTCATGCCTCATGCACTCTTGCCTCATGCAACCCTACCCAAAACACTGAAGGGAGTTGAAAAAGGCCATTTTTGGGAACTCTGAAGTAAACCCTAGATGGGTTTCATGTCCATTGACCTAACTCTGAGATTTTTAAATTTTCCCTAGACGCGCTCCTCTAGTCCTTTGTCGAGCTCGTTGAGATCCTCGACCATCTCATCCTTCACTCACAATCTGTCGACCTCCCTAAGCTCCTCCTTCGCCAACTCGACCTTCCCTTTATGTATCTCAAGAACCCCAATCTCTTCCTTGGCTTTTCCTTTAAGGTTTCAAAGCTTCTTGACTCTTTGTTACCCCCGAGCTCCCCACTCATCCCATAAAGCTCTTTGTCGAGCTTCTTGCTCAACTTTTCACCCAATTCCTTATCGATCTCCTTGCCTAACTTCTAGTCGAGCTCATTACCGAGCATCTTTTCCATTGTACGTTGAGTTTGCTAATGAACTCACTTGGCCTTTGTCCTACATTTCAAGACACTTCTGACGGTTTCCAACTTGAGCTTGGCTTAGTTTCACTCTCTCACACACCTGTCTCAATCGAGCTCCTCGAGCTTGAATCCACTGTGGCACTCAATTGGCCGCCCCACTTTGGCCATCCTATCCTAGGACCCAATCTTTGAGCTGCTTGCAGAATTTGTTGGCACCTCTTACTTTATCCACCTCCCCAAGCAACTTTGCGAGGTACTCATATCCAATCCTACAACTCGTGAATTAGTCAAGCTCCCCTAGCTTTATGAGCCTGGAAAGACCTACCTTAAGGCTTAAGAATCCACCCAACACGGAGTTGGAATCACTTTTCTGCCCGACTTCGAATCCTTGGGTGCTCAACATGCTTCCCAAGTTTGCCAGACTCGCCCCACCTGCGAGCCAACTTCACTAATTGTTGTCTTGGGGAGATCTTTTTAGAGCTCACCCCTTGCTTAAGCTTCCACCTTTGTTGGAGTTTGGAACCACAACCACTCCTCTACTTCCTCTCTCCCACGATCGTGCTACGAGCCTTGCCTATTGTAAAATGCCAATCCACGCCTTTCTTGAATTGATTCCCACTTCCGCACCAATGAGCTCACTGTCGAGCTTGTTGGCTACAAGGTCTTATGCCTCTTCCTAGGTTCAAATCCTTGGGCGTGTAAATGCAAATTTTCCCAGCGCCTATCGTGGAGTTACCTGGATGCATATCGAGTTTGCTTAGCATCCTACCACCCGAAACTTGATCCGTCACTCTGTGGCTTCTACTTATAGGTGGAGTTGAGCTCCCCGAAGTCGCCTTCTTGCCCATTTCTGTGTGCCACACCTCGTTCAACTTGCCAATCCGCCTACACAAGCTCCCCAACCATCCCTACCAACTAGTCGAGCTCCTAGACCAGCTTGCTAAACACTATGGCAATATTGCTACAATCCCGAGACTCAAAAGCTAGGAAGAGCCAAAATTAAAAAGTCAATAACTTATAATTCGTAGGGCCTAAGGATTGATCTAAAAGGAAAAATGCCTAGTTTCAAGAGCAATCTAAAGGAACTATCAAAATTGAATCTTGGCAACATTTAAGTACAAATTCGGAGCTGCAAAAGAAGGTACATTTTATAAGCATTTTACGAAAAATAAAAAAAACCCATTCGCCATTTCACATTCTACCTATAATTCTTTTCTCATTAAAATGTAAATATGAAATATATTTTCATTCCTTTGATCATTCCCATATATCTCAACCCATACCCATAAAACTTACATAAAATTAAATGAATTTAAATCAAGTTTTTCAATGCGAAACATCACAAAACTCACATGATCTCAAGGATCCATTATTACAATTTGGGCTCTTGGCCAATTCAATAAATAGGATAAAACTAACAAATGAAAGAAAATAAAAGGATTCACATGTCTTCAAAAGTCTCTTCAAGCCATTGTCCTCTTAAGTAGAAATTCTCCACATGCAAGAACCTCCAAAACCAACCAAGATATGGATGCTCACCTCTCAACTAAACTGGAATGGAAAGATCTACTAGTCAACACCCAAGCACAAGGGTCCAAACACAAAATTGCCATAGATTTCTTTGCATAAGTTTATGGGTATTCACACGGGTCTACTCAAAACTCTCCCCAAGGTGACATAGGTAAAATCCTAAGAGGAAAAATCTATCCATGGCCACAGAAACATACATATAACAAAGAGCACAAGAATGCCATAAGAGTAACACCAAGTTACTTCCAAAGGGATGAAGGGGTTACATCCATGTCCTTGAGAATTGAAGCCGTAAGAGTAACGCCAAGTTACTTGCAAAGGGATGAGGGGGTTACATCCATGCCCTTGAGAATGGAAGCCAAAACTCTCTGAGGGTTTTCAAAAATATAAGTCCTCTATCTTGAAGGTAGGCATGAAATGAAACCCTCCATTTTAAAGGTGGAAATGCAATATGTCTTCCACATCGAAGGTGGTGATGAAACGGGTGGAGGAATGTCTATGGCTTGCTCGCCAAGCTCATTCGTCCAACCCAAAGACTTGCCCTAAAAACTATGTAGAAACACGGAGCCTTGGCATGCCCTCATCCCATCCATGCCCGTTTTCTAGCCTAATTTTGGCAATATAACAATACACAAATTTTACACAATTAACCCATAAAAACTAATAAACTATAAAGTGATTAAAACGAGGCTCAAAAGGCCATAAAGCAAGTGCTCAAAGCTATCAAAAGCTCGGTAGAAAACCCATATAGTAAAGCTAAAAAACAATGCAAAAATAGACCAAAATTGTTTAAAACAACATGCAAACCATTTATTAATTCCATGAAAATTAGAAAAACTTCATATCATGATATAAAACCTCCCCCAATGGAAAAATACCTCAAGTCCTGTGCCTGACTCCAATCTCCTAAGCCCTTAGGCTCATTCCCAAAATTTGGCAAAAGGCCCCTAACATCTCTAAGGGAAACTACTTATAGAAAATTTCCCAAAAATCTTGCCAATCAACTCGACATGTGTTCCATGGGTCTCTCTTTAGTTGCTCCTCAAGGCATTCTCAAGCTTCTAACTCCTTCGTAGATCTTTCTAAGCTTTCTAAAGGGCCAAAAGACACTCACAAAATAAGTTGACATGTATGAGAGCGAGAGGGGGGACGACGCTCAGATCATTATAGATATAGATAGGGTCCCACTTAAGATTTTCATGCTTATTCTCTTTTACCAAATCTCCTAGTCACTTTAAAATACCATTTTCCCTCAAATTCGACCCCCAAGTTCTTGAAGAGTCTCATGGAGTCATCTAAAAAGCATATTCCACGACATATTTCACTTTGTCTTGTATCAAAGGGTTCAAATGTTTAAGATGAGGAAGGGAAAATGAATATTCTTAAGCATATCTTGTTTTGTCTTCTAGTGGAAAGGTCACGAGTCTAGGAAAAGCAAGGGGAAGTGTTATAAAGATTAACACATATTTATGAGTGAATTTGATTCAAGGTGTTCACTTTTAATTTTGGAGTGAAAATTTAATTAAAGGGGGCACAATTAATTTAATCAATCTGGTGTGCTTATGGCACTCTCTATTATTCCACATCTCTTGGCTGGATCTATTTCGTGGACACTCATTGCACCCATCAAAATGTACTGTACAAATGTTTGCATATAATCTAAATAATCAATATAAAAGGATACACTTATATTGTTCCAGCAAGGAACACCTGCACTCCATAGGCCTCATGGCTCAAAAACATCTTGTCAAGGGGTACAAATAATAATGCATTTCATAATGTTGCATCACATGTCAATCCCAATACCCAAGTGTCCATCAAGATCACATACTTAATTTGCATATATTTTCCAATTAATTCATGAGCATAAATGACTATTAAATCATCACATCCTCCTAGCATGATCTGCTAAGCACAACATTCCATTTATAAGCATAATCCATAAATTCCAGTAACCATAAGAAATATATATAAGAATGATAATCCAAGTAGGGTCTCATCCACACGTACATCATAATAAATCATAATCACAATGTCCATCAACTACTAATAAAGCATGTTAGAATACCTTCTGCTAGGTGGTTCAATACATAAAAATCCGGGCTCAAAGAGCCATTAAAGGGACTGCAAACAAAAATGGCCATTACAAGATGGCTATGCTAAGGGAAGCGGAAGTAGCGTGCACAAAGGAGAAAGAGGAAGTTTGCATTGATTGTAGAGAAGAGAGAAGTATGTGCAATAGTGCAGAAGAAGGCCGCACAAAGGGGAGCAATGGGGCAGACTGTGAACATCCAACTATGATCTTTGTGTGCAGTGACATAGTGTAGAGGAAGAAGGAGATACCACACACAAACAAAGGTGGTTGGCCCAAGGATAGTGGGGGTGTGAGTAGGAGCACGCAAGGAGATTCGGAGCAGACTGGTTTTGGACCCAGCTGAACCAAACTATTGGAAGATGGGGAGCACTCATTGTCACACAAGCACCCCAAGGCCTTACCAAGAGGTTGAAAGGGTGGTTCTACCACTTAGCTTGAGTGTGCGAGTTCCATGCCTACATAAATTTTTATCTGGGGTGCATGATGTAGGAGTATTCAGGTCTACAAGCAATCTTGCAGTGAGTTAGGCGCAAGTTCCCTAGATTCTTGGGCATTTCTATGCTGGGATAAATCTTCACACACCAAGTAGGCTTTTTGAAGATTGATGAGTCAACATTTTAGGATTGGCCAGAGACCTCTACTCGAGATAATGTCATCAATGTGATAGCTCCATTAATGGGTTTGGAAGTGCACATTCAACTTGCAGTTGTGAACGTCAAGAAATCCTCATATCAGAGGACCATTGAGCTTTCTCTAAGCTTTCACAAGTTATTGAAAATCCATCTCCCAACTCAGGTGGAGTGGGACGAGTGAAACAATGCATTAGCATCAATTCTTTTATCTCCCTAAGGATCAATTCTTTGCACTTCTCACTACATTTTTTCGTTCTTTTGAGTCCATGTCTACCAGATAAATCTGGATCTGGATTCATTAATTCTTTTGATCAAGAATTCCCGATGAAAGTTGCCATAGATGTAGAGTGTCAAAAGATTGCATTACAAAAGATGACTCATGGCTGTGAAGTTAATTTTTTAAAGGCTTTTCCTTGAAGACATTGCAATATGACCCATTGGGTCATAGTTGGCAATTTTTTTTATCAATTTACATGCAAGCATAATTTCCAGAATCAGTGGGGATTGTAGATCGCAGCTATTGGCGGATCCTGATGGCCATTGGATGTGAAGCACAATTTGCCAAAGACTTTAATGAGTAGCATTCAAATTTGGGCGGCCCATGCCATGTGTTTGCGGCTTTGGAAATAGACAGAGGTCTAACACTCAAAATAATGCCAAAGTGTTGATTGAAGACGATTGTGTGACAAATATTTGAAGACTAATGCTTGTGATATATTATAATGTAATGCCTTTAATGAAAGTAATGTTGGGATCGGTGCCTTTTAAAAGGAGAGACCTAAGTATCAAATAAAACAATGCCTGAAGGCAGCATGTTGCATACTTGTAATTTTGAAGAAAAAGTTGGAGAATCCCCTCACAAAGTTCAGATCACTGTTATTAACTTTTGAAGGCTGCTGGCCATTAGATCTTGAAGAGCATTTTCAAGGAAAAGAAAAGGATGAATACTTGCAAGTTTTCAGTTTGAGCACATAAAAGCATATTATGCAATAAGTAGATATAGCATGAAGATATGTGGAAGGCTACAACCATGATTCAAGGTTAGCTTTAATGCAAATGTGTTAAAAATTCCATGAAGGCAATTTCAAGGAAGAAAGCATGAAGTCAACTATCCAAGAAGAATTCAGATTGTTGATTTAAGACTAGGATGATCCGGACAAAGACTACAAAAGATTTTTGTATGTTTGCATACAGTGGGTCAAATTATATTATATATATTTTTAGCTGTTGGAACTTGGAATTGTGCATCTCTTATACATGTAGCTTATAAATAAAGATGAGCATCTCTCTTATAGGTGTTGCTCCCAGAGTCAAACTATATTAAATTTAATTTTAGTGGTTGGAAATGTGCATCTCATAGATATGTAGGCTATAAATAAGGACGTGCCTCTCTCTTGTAGGTGTCACTCCTGCTATGAACATTACCTTTTATTTTCTGCAATTTAACATGTCTTGCCTTCGAGGCTATATGCAACTGTGTATTTCTTGAAGCATCAAATAAAAGTTTTTGAGGCAAACTTTCTACTCTTGGCTTGAGTTTTATGTGGATGATGTAGCTTGTAAGTGTTACTTTCAGTGTTAGATTTCTTACCTTTTGCATAGAGTAAATTGTGCTTATTGATATTGAATAAGGATTAATATCTGCGTTGTGTTATTCATTCCTTTGGGAGAAGGTTAAATGTATCTTGACTTATCGCCTTTTCATGTTTTAATTCTTTTTTTCTCACCCTTTTCTCTGCAAATTAGTTAGATAGCGTTAAGATAAAAGAAGCCAGCCTTCTCCAGATGGCATTCTTGCAAAACTTGAACTTCCCATTTTATACTTTGAGTGGGGGTGCAATTACAGTTAGGCAATCGAAAGATACCACTGTCATGAGTCCAACCAAAACACCTGCTGTAACTGAATAGAGTAATCTGAAACTAACCAAAGAAATTCTCAAATTCTGAACAGAAACATCAGACTGCTGAAAATACTGAAAATTTGGTAGTGCTGAAATTGACACAAAAACAGAAATCTGATATGCGATTAACTAAGGACAACCCTGGAAATATAAATCTGATCTGAACTGAACAGCAGAAATAAAAATTACTGGCATTGCTGTACAGTGTAAACGCTAAAATTAGGAAATGGCTTTAACTGAAAAACTTATATGCCCAAATTGGAAACCTAGATTTGATAATAAAAAATCTGAACTTCTGGTTTATTTAATTATCTATTATTTATTTTAAAACTGAATAGAGAAATCAATTACAGTACAGGTGGAAATTAGATCAGACATTACACAAAAAGGAGAATATTTTTGAGAGGATATGGATGCTGATTCAGGTGAAATCCAAGACAGTATGGATGTTGGCCTGGCCAAAACACTCTTTTCTTAGGACAGTATGGGCGCTGGCTTGGTAGTGATTCCAACTCTATAATGTAGATTTGAATGTTGTTAAAGTGTGGATAGAAATTTGTGGAGCAGTGGAATGTAAATACCAATCACTTCTAAATCTTCATTTTAGAGTTCAACATATGAATTAAAACACTCAGATAATATTTCCTGCACCTTGGATCGATATTTCAATAAATAGGTGTGCCCATACTTTAAAATGGTAGCTGAGAACGGTTATATTTTTTTGTTGTTATCTTTTCTTATGGCTTGAGTTAATTTCAATGGTGGTTAAATAAGCGTAGCAGAGCACGCATAAGCAATCTCCATCTATTATCCATCGCTCTATTAAAAGCACAGATGGAAATGTCTTCAATTTTAAACAGCCACAGAAAAACTAGTCTTCTTTAACTATATATGAGAATCTTGTACTTCATTTCTTAGTAGTTTTGTTTTGCAAATAATGGTCTAGCTATTATTTTTGGAAAGACAATACAATTTACCTGACCAAGACCTGCTTAAGTTTCTGCAGGCATGTTAAAGGACAAAAGGTTCTTATAGTAACGAACACAACTGTTGGGCCATTGTACCTGGAAAAAGTTGTGGCTGCACTTACCAATGGCAGTTCAAAAATTTCAGTGGAGAGTGTTATTCTACCAGATGGAGAGAAGTATAAGGAAATGGTAACTAAAACATTTGTACTGCATTTATTAAGTTCTGTTACTTATTGAAATTGTGAATAAATGTCTTTATATCTGCAGGTGAGTCTTCCTAGCAGACTGACTGAGGTTTGGTAGTTAATAAACAGATGTCATTGTCAGTGTTATGTTCCTGATCAAGTAACAATCTATTAAATCAGCTAGAATCTGATGTCATAACCAAAAATGTACGTAGGAAATCTAAAACTGAAACATATATCTTTGTGTGAGATTTCTCATACTGAAAATACAGTATTTGGAAATATTTGAAAATGTAAGCTTTATTGATATTACATAATGATCCAGACAGTAAATGACGTGAAAATAACCTTTTGTATGAGGTTATGGGTACCTGCTGAGGCATAGGGTACTTCAAAAGTAGTATGCAGATTGCACCGAATTGAAGGATTTACTTTAGGAGAGTTGATATGGCAAAGAGTCTGAAAACTGCTTAATGTATCGGTTTCGTTTGGTCCCATAGACTCTTCAGTCTCATGGACGTCATTAAAATCTTTCATTTCATTTCATTTGCTTAAATTTCACTGCCCCAAAGCAGTTTGAGTGCTGGTTGTTGGAGTACTTTTAGACCTTCCTACATAGTGTCCTCTAGGGGAAAATCCATCCAAAAAATGGCCAATGAAATTTGGGTTTTGTTCATGAAGAATATTTTTTACTACCATTTTTTCTAAAGTATTCCAATTTATGTCCATTTAAAAGGCTTTGCTGATTGCTGCCTACGTGTTGCTTATAAGCTTTATTCTAGTAGGCATCTGTCAAACTTTCAACATCTCATGTCACCACGCAAGGATGGCAATTGAAGAACGGCTCTAGTATCTCCAGAAATGCTTAATTTTTATGCATTAAAAAAGATGATGTTGATTGGATTTGCTTCCATGCGCCTCCATCTATCCTAGTTTACTATCATACGCGCGAAGGTTTTCAATCTTCTCAAATAATGAAGGATTGGATGGATGCTTTGGTGAATGCAATGGTAAAGATAAAAGGTAGGTTCTTAGGAAACCTCCAAGTGACACACCAATTTGGGGTATATGAGAACCCCCTTATGGAAATCATCAAGGGGATTGTTTTTCCATCTACTCTATATATTGTTTAAATTTTGTACCCGTCGGTTCTGTTCTTATGACCAAGCTCAGTAGTAAACGTGAACTTTGTAATCCACCTACATATCCCATTCCTAGCGAAACCAAAAGTTAAAAGGAATGTTTTTAACATAACATAAATTGGTCTGCTATTTTTTGGGCAGGAGATACGTCTACTTCAAGAAATTTAAGGTCTGTAGTTTTAAGTTGTAGAAGATGACAATTTTAATGCAGGACCATCCGGGTTCAACTGCAATCTTGCATCACCAAAAAGAGTTAGAAGAATAAGGCTAGTGCAATCTTGCGTAGCTTTGCGCATTGTGTTACTTGGAATAATGTAAGGCATGAGAACTTGGGGGTTTTGCATAGTCTGTGGAGTTGTGTTTGGGGAGCTTTTTTGTGAGAATCGTGCGCAAAGTGTTCACGCACATCATGAAGTTTTGCGCCTTGCACATATTATTGAACTTTTGCACTCAGCAGATCCTGTGTTCTTGCATGAATGTCAATTTCAAGCAAGTTGTCACCTGAACATTGGGCCTTGATCTGTTATATTTGCTAACTAGATGACCGATCAACTTGGTGTGTTATGATTGGATGAAAACGCCCCATGAGTGATCACCTGCTAACTGAATTGATTGAATCAATATTGATATGATCAAGCTAAGTAAATTTTGCAAATGTGTTTTTATTTCTCTGCCCAGATTCTATAAATAAAGGGAACGATGAATGTGAGAAACATGTTGAAAAGAGCTACAGAAGTACAAAGTATGCTACGAGAAGCAAAAAATAACAAATAGAGCAAGAGAGAATTGAGAAGTAAGCAAGCGCCTGTACAAGAAAAATCTGAGTAGCTTAGGCAAATTGTAGTAAAGATCCATTGTTGGGAGTCAAGTTTGGGTCTGTGTAAGTCTTGAGAGTCGATATGCATAGCTAGGATCAAGTCCTGGGAGTTGAGTACCTTTTTGGGAATTTCTGCAAAGTCTTCATTGTAAGGCTAAGATTGTAATACTTGGGCTTGGGTCTATAATTTTTCTCGTTGATTAATAGAAGAAGTTTTAATTGTTTCCATACGTTTGAGTGTGGGTAGAAGGTAGTTGTAGGTGTCATCCAAAGTTTGGGTTGTTGGGTGGAAGGTGTAGGCTACAATTTTTTTGTTACTGTTGAGTGTGAAGAAATTTGAGATGACACATAAAGGTATTCCTATGAGTGGAAGAGGGATTAGACCACCTAGAGTGGTCGGGTCGGCTAAGAGGTCTGAATGATAGGCTTGAAGCCATGGAAACGACTCAAAGAAGACAGACTGGTGATGATGGAGACTCCAGTGATGATGAAGCATTGGAGGTTGGAGATGAAAAATTGGAAAAAGATCCCAAAAACATGTATCAACAAGCTATTCTAAGAATTGGAGGGAGAGCACGCATGGATGTCCCAAACTATTTAGGAAGCTTATGTTATGAGGATCTAATTGACTGAATTGCAGACTTGGAGAGGTGTTTTGACTATGAATCAATAGAGGACCCGAAGAAGGTTTGTTTTTCTTGTACAAAGATGAAGGGACATGCATCTTTAGGGTGGGATCATGTTCATAATGACAAAGAAAAGAAAGGATGGTATCCAAGTTGAAGGAAAAATTCTTGCTTGCGGAATTGAAGTTGTTCAAGAAGTTGCATAACGTGAGAAAAAAGGAGATGCACGTGAAAGATTACACCAAAGAATTATGTTGCTCGATGATTTGCACTGGTCATATTGAAGGTGACGTAGAGAAAATCTAAAGCTATGTAAATGGATTGTGGATTTCCATTCAAGATGAGTTTGGCATGGTTAGATTAAGGTTTGTAGAAGAAGCCTATCAACATGTGCTGAAGGTGGAAGAAAGGCTGTCCTGCAAACAAAAAAGGAGTGCATGGGGGAAAGGAAAGTTCCGGCATAGAGGTGGGAGATTGCATAGTGATAAGCTAGATCACGCACAAGAGAGTGAGGTGAGTTCCTTGCATGATCAAATTTGTGCAAATAGGCGGAGGTAGATCTTTTAGAGGAAGAGGATGTGTAAGAGGTAGAGGATTCTATGGAATTGTGTTTCCATTGTGGAGAATCCAGCCATCATGCATTCAAATGTTAACAAGCACAACAAAATGGTGGTGTGAGGAGGAATGATACTAGCAACCATGTTGCACATGCAGATATAAAGAGCATAGTTCTAAAAATTGCGATTTATCGGATGATAATTGCGATAAATTGTTTTTCCCATGCAAAACGATTTATCTTTCCATAAATCACGATTTATTTAATGGCAATAAATCGCGATTTTCGGTGCTGAAAAACCTGCAAAAATCGTGGAAAATCGGCAAATAAATCGTGGAAAATCGCGAACTTAGGTATAAATGAAAAAGAAACCCCAAATCTGACTCGTTTTTTCACTTATGTGGCTCGGTTTTCCTCCTCCTTTCTCCTGCGTGGGTCGTTTCTCCTTCTGCGACTCGTTTCGTGCCATTTCATGACAGTATTTGTGCATTTCGTGACAGCATTTGTGCATTTCGTGACGGGATTTGTGCATTTCGTGACAGTATTTGTGGATTTCGAGGTGGTTTTGTGCATTTCGTGGCAGTGACAAAGCATTTTGTGGCAGTTTTTGTTCATTTCGTAGTGTTTTTTGTGCATTTCGTGGTGGTTTGTGGCCCTAACCTTGCAGGTAAGACTCTATTTTTTTTTTTTTTTAAATATTTTAAATATTAACAATATAGATTTAAAAACGAATTTACATATTAATTCGTAATATGTAAATGAGTTTACATTTAAATGAATAATATAGTTTACATTTAAATGAGTTTAATATATATACTTATAGTTTACATTTAAAACATTTCTAGCTCATTCTAGTTTACATTTTATTTCTCTAAGGCTTGTAAATCTAAGACAATTATTTTTTTTTGTTTTGTAGAATGGTATTGGGATCCGGTTCAGCTGCTCGTAATAAGCCTAACTCAAATGACCCAGGGTGGAAGCATTGTGAATGAGCAGAAGGCAATTCTGTTATATGCAATTATTGTGGCATGAAGATGAGTGGCGGTGTTTATCGCCTTAAGTTCCACATTGCCCGGATACTAGGGAATGAAGTGACAGTGTGCAATTAAGCACCACCTGAGGCTCAACGAGAATTGTTTGCTTTCTTTGCGGCTTATGCAGAGAAAAAAGAAGAAAAGAAGAGGAAAGTTGATGCACTTGCAACCCTTGCAAATAGGAGGGCAGCAAGGGAAGATTTTGACATTGGGGCATCTTCTATTGCCCAAACTCCACGAGGTCAGACATTGAGATGAGGCTCATCCACTGATAGTAGTTCAACGATGTTTTTTGTTCCTCGAAGTAGTCCTGGTTCACAACCTTCACTCGAAGGTACCGCTTGGAATAAAGAAATGCACAACGAAGCTAGAATAGCTGCGGCAAACTTTTGGTACTACAACAACATTCCTTTCAATGTGGCAAAAAGTCCATATTGGGAGAATTTGGTCACTGCATTGACTGTTGCCGGGAAGGGTTTCAAAGCTCCTACTCCCCATGATTTGAGTGGCCCATTGTTGGAGGATTCCGTCTCACATACCAAAGCTCTTGTAGAAGAGAAAAAAAGGTATGGCAAAAAAGAGGATGCACCATTTTGTCTGATGGGTGGATAGATGGGAAAAACCGCACATTGATTAACTTCCTAGTGGCATCAAGTGGGTAGTTGGTCTTCTTGAAATCAATTGATGCCTCCCACCAAATGAAAACTGCAAACACTTTGTGTGATATGTTAGATGAGGTGGTGAAGGAGGTGGGTGTGGAGAATGTCGTCCAAGTTGTGACAAACAATGCGGCAGCATATGTAGCAACAGGGAGACTTCTTGAGGAGAGGCACCCTACACTGTTTTGGACCCCTTGTGCAGCCCATTGTTTGGATCTCCTATTAGAGGACATAGGAAAACTCTCATGGGTGAAAAATGTGGTTGAAGACGCAAGAAATATTACAAAGTTCATCTACAATCACACTTGGGTGCTAAACTTGATGAGAGAGCACACCAATGGAAAAGAGCTTGTGCGATCAGGGGTCACACGATTTGCCACAAACTTCATTACATTGCAAAGCATTGCAGCCTCATTAACATCCCTTAAGCAGATGTTTGTGAACACGCGATGGATGGAGTCTCCCTATGCCAAGAAGACCGAAGGGGAAAGGGTCGTGAAGACCATTTTTGATAATATGTTTGCAAAGCAAATGGAAGAAAGCATGAAGGTAAACTAAACTTGAATATTTGTTTATTTATCATTTGTTTGTTATATATATTTTTTATTTATTTTGATTTTAAATTTATATGTTATTTTGTTTTAGGTGTCAGAGCCTTTGGTTCGAGTTCTACGGATGGTGGATGGGGAGAAAAACCCAATGGGTTATTTGTATGAGGCTATGGATGTGGCCAAGGAGGCTATAGCTAAATATTATGGGCACAATCAGTGAAAATATGAACCCATTTGGTGCATAATCGATCGGAGATGGAACAAGACACTCCATCGACATATACATGCAGCGGCGTACTACCTAAACCCAAAGTTTTTCTTTTCCCCATCATTTAAGGCTGATGAGGAGGTTATGGATGGCATTAATACATGCATAGAGAGGATGGTACCTGACGAAGATATTAGAGATGCAATTGTTGACGAGCTGTAGATTTACAAGACTGCTGAGGGGAGGCTCTTTTCTTCGGCTCTATGTGTGAAAAGAAGAAACACTTCTTAGCCAGGTAAAAACAAAGTGAGTCATCTGTATTTAGTCTCTTTACACATAGAACTAGATACTAGAAGTTTAGAATTCTTTTATTTATTCAAGCCTAGTCAACTTACAATTTTATAAATGTTTTATTTGCAGATTTGTGGTGGGAAGATTATAGTGCAAAAACACCAAATCTTCAAAAGCTAGCCATCCGCATTTTGTGTCAGCCATGTAGTGCTTCTGGATGCGAACGTAATTGGAACATGTTTGAAGTTGTTCACACAAAGAAGCACATTAGATTGACAACACAACGCCTCAATGACCTTGTCTTTGTGCGATACAATCTTCGTCTTCGTGTGAGACAAGTGGAGGGGGCACAGAGTTATGATGCAACTGACTTGGTTGACATTGATACATATGATGACTGTATTGTTGACCTTGATGATGCGGAGCCTATGTTTATTACAGAGGAGATAGTTGCTTTGGAGAGGGAGACTGAAGAAGCAATACCATCAGGGACATTAGAAGTTGGTGATGATCTAGATGATATGTTTGTAGAAGACAATGTTGGTGTTACAAAGGAGGAATGTTTACCTTCCACTTCCACGAGGCAGCCGCAAGTGCAACAGACTTATTTTAGGCATGCTTGATGAAATAGAATATTATTGATATTTGATAGTGATACTTCAAAAGTCACATGTGACATGACTCTATGAGCATTTTTGTTTGCATACTTCGTAGTTTGTACTCTTTTTTTTGGTCAAAACGTAATAAAAAATATGCATATGGGCCTATGACATTCTATAGAGTCATTTCTCGCATCATTTAACATTGTTTTTACATTTAATTTAAGTTTATTTTATGAATTTAAATGTTTTTTTAAAGTAGCGATAAAGTTGCCGATTAATGCCGATAAATTGCCGATTCCTGATTTCCGAGTCAAAATTTGGTCCTGTCGATAAATTGCCGATAACGGTTTTTTGAACTATGGGCAATATTATTATGAGTATACAAGAATATACTGATTTATTTTGAGCCAGAGTGTATATTGTAACATCTTAGGCCCAATGTAGAGTGTTGTTGAAGTTCAATTAAAGTGAATATCATGACATTTGGCATTGATGTATCAGTAAGTTTTATGGTTCACTTATTTTGTTTTCTTTATGCATAGTTATGGATGGCTAATTTTTCTTATTTGGCTATAATTTTCTATATATATATATAGTACAGCCGAACCTGGACACCCATAAACAAAATTGCCGTACTGAACCCCCATACCCATATTGGCTACGGAATCTGGAAATGATGGACTTGTGCACACCGAGTTAAAAAAAAATGTGGTGCTTAAGGGTAAATCAGTGAGATGTCCATTAGTGAGTGAGATATTAATACCAAGAAACACAACTTGCTGAAGTCTTGAAACAGTTCTATTGAAGGTTCATGGATCTATGCTGTGTGTTAGACCTTGAAAGGTCGGCTTCCAAAATGAATATGAATAGGAATGAACAAACGATGGCCTCATTGCCATCATTTCTATTTGATCTCTGAAATTGAATCTGTTGTATATATTTGTAATACACTTTAGGACCAATAACTAGTCCCAGCATGCAGAAGTATGGAAAAGATTGAGATAAGCAAAAAACCTCATATATGTTTTATCATGAGACATATACATATCCCAGTAGAATGATATAAAGAATATAGCTGTGAATGTCATCTTAAACAATTGAACACTCCTTCCCATCTTGACCATAAAAGAAAGAAGGAATGGATTCACATACTTAATGCAAGATAAAGAAAGAAATGCGTGACAATAGAAGGCCCATGCTAGGTGAAGAATCCACACGAGATATCATGTCTTTTTGTGATGCCCTAGATAACGATGTACCATGGTCATGCACAGTGAGGAGAGCCTTATCATATAAAGGATGTGTGAATATGGACTCATCAGTTCTGCATGAAGCTATGGCAATGCTTATGATTTGACATCTACGGGGAATGAGTAAATGAAGAAGCAAGTTGCAAAGATTCCATTGATAAGGAAAGGGGAATCGTTGTACAGCAGTATTCTCATGCTTGATGCATAGTAGACATTGGGGCCAAACCCATTCTTGCATTAGTCCAAGAATTGTGAGTGGAAAGCTGTGCATAGGGAATTTTGAGGATATAGGCCTTCAATGTGCACAGATGCTACCATCAAGTATAGGTTTCCATTACTGTGTATGGATGATTTAATGGATTGTTAGTGTGGTACCTCACAAAGTTTGATTTATAAGAGTGGATATTATCGAATTAGGTTAAGAGAGGGTGATGAATGGAAAATTGTTTTTAGGATGCAAGATGGATTATATGAGTGGTTAGTCTTGATATTTGGGCCAGCTAATGGACTGAGCATGTTCATGCGACTCATTAATGAAGCGTAGAAGCCTTTTTTGGGCAAGCTTGTCATTGTGTGTCTGGATGACATTTTTGAATTTTAACAAGACATAAAAAGAGCACTTAGTTTATTTGTGGAAAGTGTTACACCATTCGCTTGAAGAGAAGTTGCCTGTAAACTTGAAGAAGTCCAATTTCATGGAGGAGTTGGTATACTTGAGGTTTTTGATATCTCAAGTAGGGTTAAAGATGGATCTCGAGAAGGTGTAAGTTGTAGTTGAATGGCTGTCACACAAGAGTACATTTGAGGTTGAAATTTCTATGGTTTGGCAAGCTTTTACATAAAATTCATACAAGAACTCAACAGTAATTGTGCATTGATCACAAAGGTGATGTGGGAAGACAAGAAAAAGTTTGTGTGGATAGTGGATGCATAGTATGGAGTTTAGAAGTTGAAGAAGGTCACAAAGTAGCTAGTGTTGGCTTTTCTTGATTTCTGTAAGATATATCAAGTTGATTGTGATGTAAGAAGAATAGACATTGGAGTTGCGATGAGTCAAGATGGTTGGGCCCATTGCCTATTCTAATTAAAAATTGAATGACCCAAGAAGAAATTATTCGGCTTATGATCAAGAGTTTTATGCCATAGTGCAAGTTTTAGAGGTACTACCTATTGCCTAAGGAGTTTCTGTTGTACATAGACTGCCAAGCACTTGAATTCGCTAATAGTCAAGGTAAGTTGAATCAAAGGCACATGAAATGAGTTGAATTCCTGTAGAGTCACTCATTTGTCTTGAAGCATAGAAGTGGGAAGTCAAATAGAGTTGTCTTGTTGATTGAGATGCATGTGGAAGTTGTGGGGTTTGATGCTATGAAGGAACTTTGCGGAGAAGATGGAGATTTCAAAGAGGCATGGAGACATGCATAGAATCAACGAGCATTGATCACACATCCTGGTTAGGCTAATTCTTATAGGAAGGGTTGTGGTTTAAAGGAATGTAATGTCCCTTTTTCAGAATTAATTGATTTTGGATACCCAAAGCCTATTCTTTTTATTTTCCGTAGGCTAATGGGAATTAAAGAGGAAAATAAAATAATTTTATTTGGAAAGAACACTTGAATTATATCTAGATTGTTTCGATACGAGTACGGTACACTGATAGATTTTTTTTTGTAAAACTTCGGGTACAGTATGCTATTGGGTACATTATATATCTATCTATATATATAAATATATAAATATGTATATAAAATTATAAATTTAAAGAAGCATTTGCATACTTATTGAAATTTAATACTCATACAATCATTCATAGAACATGAAAACAAATTTTCAATATGAGAACTGAGACTTGAGTTTGATTTGCTTCATAATGTTCAAAACTTAATACATTCAAGTTCTCAACTTGCTTCACTTTAAATTCAAACAATAATTATAATAAAAATAAAAATAATTATATATAACTTAAAATTAAATAGAATATAAATAAAAAAGATTAGATTAAAATTTGAAATTATATAGAACTTACAAAATTAATTATTTTTTATAAAAAATAAAATATTAATAAATATTATAGATTAATTTTAAAAGGTAAATAGAAGAAATCAAATAATAACAATACTTTAAAAGATCGTAACTATTTTATAAAATAAAATAAGAATAAAATGAAACTAAAAAACGAAACAAAATACAAACATAAAAAATTACACAAATCAAACATTATTAAAAAATAAAAAGCCCTACATGCAATCTCACATATTCTTTGAAACATAAGGCAATATGCAATGTCATAGATTTTTATTTTGCGATGAGTTCTTTGCCTAGTGAGGAAACAAAAATAAATCAAACAATGTTTGCGTCATTTTAACCCCGCTCACATATGCATTTTTTGGTGTTAGTCTTAGTATTTTGCAGGTGGATTTAGGGTTTGAAGTTTTGAATGCTCAGCGCCACAGCCATGGCAAAGCATAGATGCTGCCATTCCATAACCTAGACGAATTCACTCAGCACAAACTCCATATGAACTGCGACGTTTTTCAATGATTTTTTTATCATTGTATGTTAAAAATACTTTTTTTGGGCTAGTACGTTGCGGGTATGCACCCACAGGTCTAAGGTATGTGTTGGGTACATAAATCCGTACTCGGATCGTACTCGAGTCATGTGGGTACGTACCCACAGCGTACCGGTATCGTACATGTACCTATACTTGTACCCATACCTGTACCAGTTACGTATCAGGCCTGGTACGAAAGGGGCAGGGGTGTTTCATGGCAGTCTAGAATTATATTTTAATCCAAAAAGAAAAAGTGGAATAAAATAAAGAACTATTTTTGATAGTGCCAAAGATAGAATTAACAATTAAATAAAGCTTTGTATTATGGGCCTTCAAAGATAGAATGGGTTGCATGAGCATCAAAATCCTATTTTTAGGATGGAGAGAGGATAAAACAATTTAATATTGTTTATTCCTATCTTTCGGACGGGGTGCCAACATAGGAGAGATGATAAAGCAATTTTATATTGTTTTTCCAATTTTTAGGAGGGGGCGCCAACTTTGGGGAGGGCCTTGGAAGTTATAAAGGCAGATTTGGGGTTTATTATTCATTCATCTTGGAAATTTATCAACGACTTCATTGTCTGCAAGTAGCTTTTGCTTCTGCATCAACAATAGAGGACGAAAACCCTCATTTGCACATAGATTTGAGGGCGAAAACCCTCATATCTAAGCTTGGCAATTCCATTTAGGGTGGCAGTCAGGGGTTAAATTTGACGGTCACCTATGCCTATCACATATTTTTCGGTTGACGATAATTTTTTAATACTACCCTTCAAAAAATACAAAACAATATTATTTATACCAATTATTCTATGTATATTTAATTATTTAAAAATATATGTATACATATCCATATAATTTACATATAAATGTATGTAAAATATGATGGTAAAATTTTAAATATGCAAATTACATATGACGGTTATTACAAATATTTGCAAGTATTTTACGGCTAAAATCACAAAAAACGTCTAAACGGCCGTCAAATTTAACCCCTGGTGGCAGTGGTCATTCAGGTTACAAGTGTTCATCCAATTCAACTAGGGTATCATATTCAGGGCTGTTTTAGCATCTAGAACAAGTACAACTAGGATGCCCCCTCTGGGAATGAATTTAAGTACTGGCGCCATATCTAGAAGCAATTTTCAGTCAAAACAGTTTGCATGTTCTTATCTTTTGTGAGAAAAATTGTATTCATACATTCTAGTGTTTTTATTAAAGCTGATTTGAAATAAATAAATAAAGTTTGTTTTCCTACATATTGCAATTTATGTTTTTTTTAATAAAAATCAGTTTGTTGCTGCTGTCATAAAAGTTAAATTTTATATTACTGCCCTAGGGTTTGACAAAATATCTAGATTTGTTAGCAAGTATTTTTTTAGGGGTATTACACTGGTATCAGAGAAAATTTCCTCCCAGCCCGTGGAAGTGAAATAAATTTTTTTTGTAGCTTTGAGCTTCATGCAGGGTAGTGACAAAGAAGTCAGGTACCAACAAAGGGAGAAAAAGAAAACTTTAAAATACCTAGAGGAAGGATAAAGGAAGCAAGATCCAAAGGTTGTTTTTGAGGAAAAGGCAGACAATATTCTCGCCAGCTTGTGGATTAGATGGAAGAGGAATCCATGACCATGTTTATTCAAGCAAAGTTCTTACAACGAGAAGAAAATATAGATCCCATTTAAGAGGTATTGATAAAAATAGAAAAGTACAAACTTGAGGCCCCCAATATCCCATTAAAGATAGGGATGCCTGATTATCTTAAATGTGAAGTTTCCTTTGATGATTACTTGGAGTTACTCAAAATGAGGATTCCAAATAAAAGAGGGCCGTGTGAATACATAAGAGGGTTGAAGAAGAAAGAAGAACAATTAGTGCTACAAGAAATTGAGAGGAAGCAACCCATGAAGGAATCCACCTTACAAGAGGAAGTTGAAAAAGATGTTCCTATTCAAGAAGCACCCATCAATCTCCCAAAGATTGCGTTCGTGCCATATGAAGGGGATTTGCAGAATAATTATAAAAATAAAAGTGAGGAAGTCAGGGGCAAAAAGACATCACTTGTTGGATGCAACGAGCTAAAGATTGAAGAAGATGCACAAAATCATGAACGATCCTTCGAACTTCCAAAGGGTAAGCCATTGATTGATTTTCAAAGTAGCATTATGGATGGATATGCATTGGGGGAGAACATTTTGATTAGCAGTAATTTAGGAGTCTTGAGTGCCAAAGATGGAGGTGTTGAGGGTATCTCAACAATTCCTATTCCGACGCAAGAAGGTGATAACTTTGATTACAACCTAAGGTATAAGAATATTTCAGATCTATTGCTCCCTATTATGTCATTTCAAGATATGGTGAAGGATACAACTTGCAACAGAAAGCATGCACTTGAGGAAAATGACTCAGCAGATACTAATGTTGGCATTGAGCTTGCTGAAATTTTCAGATCAACAACTAATGATAAGCAATTTGGGCAACAATTTTTTGGACAGTGGCACTTTGCACAGTCATTTATGCCGACATCACATGAAGCATTGAGTGTTGAGAATTGCAAATTTCCAAGGTGGATTTGGGATCCTGGCTTGCAATTGCTTGAGGGCAAGCAATTCTGAAAACAATTATGGGAAGGGCATTATAATGTCCCCTTTTCAAAATTAATTAATTCTGGATACCCGAAGCCAATTTTTTTTATTTTTTGTAGGCCAAGGGGAATTAAGGAGGAAAATAATATAATTTAAGTGGTCCAAGGGTATTTATATATTTTATTTGGAAAAAAGGACACTTGAATTATATTTTAATCCAAAAAGCAAAAGTGGAATAAAATAGTAATAAAATAAAAAACTATTTTTGGGGGCGCCAAAGCTAGAATAATAATTAAATAAAACATTCTATTATGGGGCGCCAAAGATAGATTGGGTTGCATGAGCATCAAGATCCTATTTTTAGGATGGAGAGAGGATAAAACAATTTTATATTGTTATTCCTATTTTTAGGATGGGGTGCCAACATGGGAGAGAGGATAAAACAATTTTATATTGTTATTCCTATTTTTAGGAGGGGGTGCCAACTTTGGAGAGGGCCTTGGAAGTTATAAAGGCAGATTTGGGGTTTATTATTCATTCATCTTGGAAAGTTATCAACTACTTCATTGTCTGCAAGTAACTTTTACTTCTACATCAACAATAGAGGACGAAAACTGTCATTTGCATACGGATCTGAGAACGGAAACCCTCATATCTAAGCTTGGCAATTCCATTCAGGGGTTGCAGTGGTCATTCAGGGTATAGGTGTTCATCCAGTTCAACTAGGGCATCATATTCAGGGCTGTTTTAACATCCAGAACAACAAGTACAACTAAGACATCTCCCTCTGGGAACGAATTTCAGTATTGGCGCCATATCTGGAAGCAGTTTTCAGTCAAAGTAGTTTGCATGTTCTTATTTTTGTGAGAAAAATTGTATTCATACATTCTAGTGTTTTTATTGCAGCTGATTTGAAATAAATAAATAAAGTTTGTTTTCCTACATATTGCGGTTGCTGTTTTTTTAATAAAAATCTGTTTGATGCTGCTTTCATAAAAGTTCAAATTTTTATATTGCTGCCCTAGGGTTTGACAAAATATCCAAATTTGTTAGAAAGTATTTTTTCAAGGATATTACAAGGAACGCAGCTGTGCCTTACCAGGATCATTTAGAGAGAATTTGATCCAAGAGAATCATTGTGGAGAATTAGTTGGTCACTTGGGTATAAACACGACCTTGGTGCAACTAAGTGAGATATCATTGGCCACACATGGCTACAAATGTGCATAGTTACAGACAAAGTCGAAATACAAGTTTATACTAGCTGGTGCTAAAACTTAAGAAACAATGGGACAATTGAGTGTGGATTTTGTTCCGGGCTTGTCTAGGACACAAAAGGGTCACGATTCTATCTTTCTTGTAGTTTTTGGATTTTGTAAGATGGCTTATTTTATTGTTTGTAGCAAGGCTAGTGATGCTACGCATATAACACACTTGTTTTTTAGGGAAGTTGTGAGGTTGCACGGATTGCTGCACAATATTGTGTTAGACAAAAGCACCAAGTTTGTGGGTCATTCTTGGTAAACATTTTGGAATAAACTAAACACTAAATTGCAGTTTAGTTTTGTCTATAACTTGCACATGGATGGCTAAATTAAAGTTGTCAATAAAAGCCTTGGCATTTTTTTGAGGTGTTTGGTTGAAGAGAAGGCACGAACATGGGATTTAGTCTTTGTGCATGCAGAGTTTACGTGCAATAACTTTGTGAACTAAGTCTAATGGGTGTTGCGGAATTTCTTGACATCAAGGAAAATCAAGGGAGAAGCGCAAAAGCAAAAGATTGTGCACAATTAATGGAAGATGTGCACTAGCAAGTGCACATGCTGTTGGAGAAGTGCAACACACACTTCAAATAGTGTGCAGATTTGAAGATGAGAGAGGAGTTAAAGGAAGAGGACATGGTTCTTACACACCTATGGCAAGAGAGGTTCCCCCAAGAGGAACATTTGATTAGTCGATGTGGAAGAAGAATAAACCACACAAAGTCCCAAGGAAATTTGTTGCGAACGCTTATGAGATAGAGCTAATGGATGGGATAGACATTTTACCCATGTTTAATGGTGTGGATTTATATCCATAGTTTGAGGGGCAGACAAGTAATGAAGTAGACCATGCCGAGGTAGATTGGAGGCACCAACTACTAAGCAAGTATGCAAAGAAATTGAATACATTTTGGATATTCGTGTAGCGAAGACAACACATAAAAAGAAATATAAAGAATGTTTGGTAAAATGGAAAGGCATGTTGGATGTGATAGACATTTTACCCATGTTCAATGGTGTGGATTTATATCCATAGTTTGAGGGGCAGACAAGTAATGAAGTAGACCATGCCGAGGTAGATTGGAGGCACCAACTACTAAGCAAGTGTGCGAAGAAATTGAATACATTTTGGATATTCGTGTAGCGAAGACAACACATAAAAAGGAATATAAAGAATGTTTGGTAAAATGGAAAGGCAAAGAAGTTGTGGATGCATCACGACTTAACACAACTGAAGTTTCTAAACTTTGCCAATTTGTTGAAGACCTCGTGAAGCGTGCATGAGCAGAGGCTCATGTTTCTTCTTACCTAGGGTGCATGTTGTAGGAACCATTTGGGTTCACTTGCAATCTTGCATCAGTAGAAAGAATTAAAAGAATAAAAGTTGATGTAATCTCGTGTAGCTTTACATGACCTTGCACAATCTTGTGCATTGTGTTACTTGGAATAATTAAGAAAACCGAGGAGTTATGTGTAGCCCGAGGAGTTGTGCTTGGGGAGCTTTTGCATGATGACCGTGCACAAATTGTGCATACACACTATGAAGTTTTGTGCCTTGCCATTTTATTGTGCTTTTGTGCTATGTGGATGTTGTGTTCTTGTGTGAATGCCAACGTCAAGCAAGTTGTCGCCTAAACACATGGCACTTGATATGTTTTGTTTGCTACCTGGATGACCAATCAACTTGGTGTGTTTTGATCATAGTTACCTAAGTCGCAGGGATAGGGGACAACGAGATTTCAAATTTTTCCCAAATTTTGGGGACAGTAAGGGGACAACTATTAAAATAATATATAAAAATTAATATTTAAATATTTTAACTTTATTCAATGAAATTTAGGTATTTAAACTGTAATTCATGTTGGTGTAAATTTTTGTGCTTTAACTGCGTAGTTAATGTGTTTCAGGTACTTTCAAGATTAGAGTACATTTTTTTTGGTAAAAAATAACAATTTTTAAAAAGTAAAAACATAAGAAAACTTTTTAGAAAATTAAAAAAATTGGGGACATCCCCTTCACGTCCCCAAAACGTTCACGATGTCCGAGATGTCACCAAAATCTAGGGGACGTGTCCTTGCATAACACTGGTTTTGATCAGATGAAAACACCTCATGAGTGAATACTTGCTAATTGAATTGATTGAATCAACAATGATTTGATCGAGTTCATGAATCTTTTTTTTGAAAGAGATGTCATATTGATACAAAATATTTACAAAGAGCTTTATAGAGCAAAGATGGGTATATAAAATGATGATCAAAACTTCATCCTAAAGGCAACATGAGCAAAATACAAAACATAATAGAGCCTAGGATCCAAGGACCAAACATCATTGATCAACAACCTGCCTTTGGCAAGAAGCTAAAGGCGAGCTTCATCCTTCCACATGGAGCTAAAGGCAGACAAAGAACTGTCCTCTTGGGAAAAAACATTCTTGCATCAAATTTTCCAAATGCCAAATAGGACTAAGACCCGTAAAGCAGTGCCATAGCCCAGTAAACACATAATGGACCTGAGAGCAACTATCCCCAAGCAAAGGCAAAACACCATTGAAGTTCGTTTTGAAGCAACACTGAACATTGATTCTCAAAGAATCTCCATCATTGTCTAGTAAACTGGCACTCCCAAAGGATATGCTTCACAGCCTTGGGACATTGGCAAATAGGGAAAAGACTATTGGTAAAACCACTCTCGGCCAGCCTGGCCTTGGAAGGAAGCCCTTGATAATTGACTAGCTAAGCATACACTCTCAGCTTGTAGGAAAGCCAAAATGACTAAACACTATAGAGACGACGAATCCATCTTTTGGGTCAGTAGAGAGCCAACGAGCATTAAGGACTAGGGACAAAGGGTGTCTTTGGTGAAGAATCAAGTACATATGACGGGAGTCAAATTGCAACAATGAACAACCGAACCTCCACCTCCGATCCCTTCAAATCGAACCTTCCATCCCAATATTCATTTTGGAAAGCTCCAGTTTAGGAATAAGACCTCTTTAGCTCTAGGATTGAGGGCCGGTTAGAGCCCAGAAGGTCATACTCGTGTGCAAGAGCGCACCACTCCTTTGCAAAAGTATCTTTATTTCTTCCGCCGAATTTTACTAGACTGTTTAGATACATGTACGGTACGTTGATACGACAAATTTTTAAAAACTTTGGGTATGGTACGCTGTTGGGTACGTTATATATATATATATATGTATATAAAATTATAAATTTAAAGAAACATTTGCATACTTATTGAAATTTAATACTCATACATTGCATACTTATTGAAATTTAATACTTATACAATCATTCATAGAACATGAAAACAAATTTCCAATACTTTGAGAATTGAGACTTGAGTTTGTATTGATTCATAATGTTCAAAACATAATAGTTAATAACATAATACATTCAAGTTCTCAACTTGCTTCACTTTTAGTTTCTTAGGCCTAAAAGCCTAGAACATATCATCTAGATGATCCTCAAAATCATCTTCATGGATGGCACTTGCAGCTCCACTCCCACTAGTTCCATTGTCGAACCCTTGTGAAGGGCTCCCTGGAAGTTTGTCATCAATGCCAAGTAGTGAAACATTGGACAAACAAGCAGCAAAAGCTTCAAAGTCAGTGGTTTCAAGTTGGATGTCCCAAAGCTTGTTAAGACCTCTAATATACTCTTCCGTCTTATGCATTAAGAGGCGCAAGTTGGAATGTACATATACCAGATCCTCAGCCTTCTTGGATGCCAACATAGTGCGTTTGGCTAAGTGGATGAAGCCATAAGTACTCCAATTTCGCTCTGCCGAAAAATTATTAGCCACCTATCACAAAAACAAAGTATTATTAATATACAAAAAAAGTGATATCAATTTAAATTTTATTTCTTAATTGGTAATTAAAATATCAAATAACAAGTTACAAACTTCATACTTGTGAGAGCAATTTGATCGCAACAGGTCACAGATACTTGGCATCATGGCCATGTACAATCCACCACTTGATTGGATTCAAGGTGGTTTTGTCACAAAGAGCCTCTACCTCTCCCATGCTACCTTCTTTAGATACAAACATTCCCATCTCATTGTGGACTGCACTAGATATAACTGGATCAAGAAACAACCTCCTGAATGCTGCCCTCGTCCCATTTGCAACCCCTTGGTCATCATATGGTCGCTACCTACCAAGTAACCCAACTATTTCACTGTTGTAATATTTGGGATTTAAGGCATAAGCAAGGCGATGTAATGGGGTGGTCATTTTGTTCCACCTTTTCATGACCACACTTTTAACTTCATTATAAAACTTTTCCTCAGGGTCCTGCTCTTTGGCTTGTATGATATCTTTGATTTTCTCAAGCATGGAGTCAATGCCATCATATATTTCTCCAATGCCAGCACTATCTTTGTCTACAAATCTGATCATACTTAGAATAGGCTCTGTGAAACTCAACAAATATTCAACTTTTGCCCACCAATCATCATCAAGGATCCTTGTATTTATCCTTTGGGCTCTCTCTGTATTTGCTTGCCTCCAGACAGTCCAAACATTGTCAATCGCCATGCTACTTAAAACATGTTTCACCTTCACAAGTCGTCTCAAGACAAGTGTGTGAGAGACAAACCTAGTCTCAACAACCTATTAAAAAGGAATGGAAACAATTCAATAACAACTCAAATTGAAATTGATTTAAAATTAAATATTAAAATGAAAAACTTAAAAAGTAAAACTTATAAGTTATGACTCGTGAGTTGTTCCCTTACCTTCAACAACTCTTAACTTTGAGAATCTTCTGAAAATGGCTTGAGACATGTGATGGTTGGTGACAAACATCTAAATCTCGTTTGCCTCCATGTAGATTTTCTCAATCCATGTGATTTTCCCAATCTTCTGTAGCATCAAATTCAGGGAGTGTATTGCACATGGTGTCCAAAATATGTGCTCATACCTACCCTCTACTATCAACCTTGCTGTCTTGCAATTTTTGGCATTGTCCATGATGACTTGGACAACGTCCCGAGGGCCCATTGATTCAATAGCCTCAATGAGAACATTTGCAATGAGTTAGGCATCTTTTATCTCCCCCTCACAATCATAGCCTCCAAAAACATTGCCCCTTTAGGGCTTACTGCAATAATGTTGATGAGAGGTCTGTTTCGGGAGTCTTTCCATCCATATGAGATAACAAACACTCTTGAATCCTTCGAGGAATCTCTAATTGGTTGTAAAGATGTTTGTATGTGTTGCACTTCTTTTGCCAAAAGAGAAGTGCAAACCTTATTATAGTTGGGGCTTGTATACCCCTGTGGTGCCTCATTAATGCCTCTCACCATTTGCTGCCAATATGGTGACCTCAAGACATTGAATGGTAGCCCACATGCATATATACACCGAGCCACCAATTCATCTGCAATTTCTCTCTTCTCAATGTTAAATGCTTTTTCTAAAGGCCCTTTTGTTTTCTTTCTTGATGGGGTATGTTCATCAAAAGGTGAATCGACTGGAACAATTTCAGCTTTACTCTCAATGAAAGGATGAAATGATGGTGGTGGTGTTGGTGGTTTTCCCATAGTCCTTTGCTACAAAGAAATGATTTTAGAGTGAGCTTTTGCTATTTCAAAGTTTGCATCCTCTTGCTCTTTTAAGTACATGGCTATTGTATTCTTCTCCACTTTCTTGCATGCTCTAATGCCTGTCCTCGATACCGCAAATAGATGAGCTTTCAAACGGGTATACAAGGATTTAAATGTGGTGCCACAAAGGGGGCACGTCCAAACATGGACACCACCACCGGCAATGAGCTCTATCACTTCCACATGCCCCCATAAAGGAGAACGAGGATCCATTTTCACTATCGGGCCACTCAGAACATTTCCTCCCTCATTGCTTGCTCCCCCATGCCCCCCTGAAGTTGAACTGGATGCCATGACTGTAGGTTTAATTTGTTTTAACCTACAATAAGAGATATTTTTTAAAACATTGCTAAATAATTTAATTAAAAACAACAAATACAAATTAGACAATTAATTTGTTAACCCATACACGTCAATCTCTGATTCTGATCACCAAGTTTGTCATAAATGGTGCAAGGTGAGAGCATACACAGAGGGTAGACGTTTAAATTTTTAATGAATTCAATTTAGAACTTTAAAATTAAAAAACCGTACACGAACACATTACTAATTAAAAAACCAGTTAAACCCTAGGGCCTACACGTCAATCTCTGATTCTGATCACCAAGTTCGCCATAAATGGTGCGAGGTGAGAGCATACACAAAGGGTAAACGTTTAAATTTATGATGAATTCAATTTAAAACTATAAAATAAAAAAAATGAATACATAACTAATTAAAAAAATTAAACAGTTAGCCCTACATGCCAATCTCTAATTCTGATCACCAAGTTCGCCATAAATGGTGCGAGGTGAGAGCATACACAGAGGGTAGACGTTTAATTAAATAGAACTTCAATACTAAACTTTAAATACGAAAAAATTAATTAATATTTTAAAAAAACGTAAAATAAATAAATATTAAAAACAAAATAGATCATGAATGATGTGTTTGAAACACATCATTCATGATCATTCATCATTGATCGCATACAAAACGTTGATCAAAAGATCAAAAAAAAGAATGTCCGAATGCATGAAAAATATGTGTTTGAAAATAATCACATCGTTGTTTGTAGACTTGTAAGATCTTTCTTCTGTTCTCCTTCAAGCTCTCTCTCTCCTTCAAGCTCTCTTTCTCTCCTTCAAACTCCAAATTAGCAAAAATAACTTACTATGAGTGTGTGAATAAACAAGAGGGGCTGGGTGTATAAATAGGTTTTTGGGGGGGTCTTTTAGGGTTAAATTAGGTTTAGGTTACTTTAGTTTTAAGTTAAAAAGTTTAGTTTTTAAATTTTTTTGAGTTCCATATCAAAAAAGACTTTTATGAAGGTTATGCTACGGGTACGTACCCATAGGTCTCGGGTACGTCCTGGGTATGGAAATCCGTACCCGGACCGTACTTGGGACCTGTGGGTACGTACCCAGTGCCCATAACGTTTCCATACCTGTACCCATACCAAGTATGTTTCAACCCTGGTATGGTAGGGCCTGGGACGTTTCGGTGCAGTCTAGGAATTCTATAAATAGAGCGACTGACATACATGAGAAGCATGTTGAAGAAGGCTATAGAAGAGCAAAGTATGCTATCATAAGTAAAAAGTAGCAAATAGAGCCAGAGAGAGAATTGAGAAGTAAGCAAGCACTTGTAGAAGTGAAGTTTGAGTAAGTTCTTTGTACCGTCATGATCCTCAAACACTAACCCATCATGACCCTATAAGATGTTTTTTAGCCTTTCAAATTGGGTTTCCAGATCCTTCAAACTGCGGTAGGCAAAGTATAAACAACAATTTTTTAGATTCCTCAAATCCCTTTGGTCAGGGTGTGTCTCCTTGGAAATGTGAGCACTTTAAGTGTAGGTAGATTGGCAGAGTTTGGCTCACTCAAAGCTAGGTCATGGTGTTGAAGCTTGGGAGTACAAAATTTGAACAATATTAAGGTAAATGGAAAGAAATCCTCTTGTTGGTTCCAAAAAAGGGGTCTTGAATGACAAATTGGTCTTTGGCTTGGCTGTGATCTAAAAAACAATTTGTACCTTACATTATTAATTTTTGTGGGTTTTTACTTGTGTTTTTAAGTTATTTACAGATGACTCCATGAGTAGTCATTATCCTAATGACATTTTCCTTTTGTATTTTTAGCAGCAATCACAAGGCAAGGGGACCCAATTAACACACAAACACCGTAAGCATTTGTTTGTAGTGGGGAGGAATGGTGAATCTATTCCAACACTTTGGGCTTCTCACCCTCTAGCTTTTGTCCCTCTTGACAACTATTTGTTGAGAGTACGAGACAATGGGGAGGTTATTGGCAGTTGTGTTTTGGAGGTATAATAAGTATTGCGTAAGTGATGCTATCACCAAACTGCAATACATTACTCTAAAGAAGCAAGGGCCTTGTGGCTTGTAGAATGCTCCAAAAATACTCTTCAATGTCTTTGGTCTCTGTAAGGAAGATCTCACTTCCGATGTTTGTCGGAAGCTCAAGTGGTTCATTTTCTATATCCGATGCAACTATTGACTGCTTATAAGTTTCCTGATTCTTCAGAGTCCATAATCTTCATATTCTGGCCTCTCCTTGGATTGTTCTGATTTCAAACTCATGCTTCTTTGTTGTGGGTCATATATTCAAAGGTATCTGGAGTTATATTCATTCGTTGAGAAATCATTGCTACTGTTAGATCTTCTTTCCATGCACAGAATGCTTCCTCTCAACATAAAACTCTGTTACTGTATATTGACTGCTTATAAGTTTCCTGATTCTTCAGAGTCCATAATCTTCATATTCTGGCCTCTCCTTGGATTGTTCTGATTCAAACTCATGCTTCTTTGTGGTGGGTCATATATTCAAAGGTATCTGGAGTTATATTCATTCGTTGAGAAATCATTGCTACTGTTAAATCTTCTTTCCATGCACAGAATGCTTCCTCTCAAACATAAAACTCTGTTACTGTATATAGATCTGTCTCTCTTACTCATGTATAGCTCTGTAGGAAGGTTCATAGTGGAACCATCAAGAACCATTTTGTGTCTCCACATCAAGATCTCTCCTTTGCATTTCTGCACTATAAAATGTGCATGAGATTGCACTTACAACAACCCAAGCTCCTCAATTATAAATATGAGAAGACAAACATGCAGGGATTGTGCGCCATGAAGCTGTACAGTCGCCTGATATAGACCAAAGGAATAAAACATGGGTGGCTTGCAAGGCAGGAGAAAAGCACTTAAATAGCTGGATAGGTAGTTGCAAGTAGATAATAGGATAAAGTCTAGAAGAAATGACCAGTCGAAGCAAAAAGAGAAACGATTGTAATAGAAATCTTGAGAGCATTGATTGGAATGTTCCAGACATGCTAAAATATTAAGTATTAAGCATTCTTTTCACTACTAGGTTGTCATGGTGTCATAAATAAGTTATGGCGTTTAGGTGGTTGTGTATGGTAAATTTGATGAAATGTACTAAGGCATCGAGTTATTCATTGTTACAAACCAAAGTTTCAAAACAAGTATTGTACCTGAGTTCAGTGGAAAGTCAAGAGTCGGTTAGTAGGCTTATGAGAGAAATGAATGGTCATTTGAGTATGAAGTCATGGAATAATTGTAAATACACTGGAATATGAGTAAAGAGTCTGAGGAGGAGGAGAGCGCCTGTTGTATCATTCATCCTGCAGGAGTTAGTATGGCATTGATTTTTTCTTCCTGATCATTTTCCCTCATATGGTGCTCATTCTTGTTCATGCTGGTTGCGCATTTTGTATTGTTAAAAGTGGATAGATCATTTGAATTTGTATTGAATAAAGTAGCATGTCTCTTGGATTAGACATGGTATCAGAGCTTAAATAGGTTCGGTCGTTCTATGGTTTGGAGGTTGATGCCCAGGAAGTAGTCGTTATTCTGTAAATGGTGTGTAATAAAGACAGATTCTATGACATGAACCCAGTGGAACAATGACGATAAAGACATTGTAGAAAGATCTTTTTCCTGAAGTTTCAGATGGTGCCGGTGACGAAAGAGAATATAACAACATCAAGTGCGATTGACAAAATATGTATTGCCAGAGGGTTCTGGATTAATCCACATGTAGAATTTTTTACTGACTCCACCCATCATTAGAGAAGAAAGTGGTGTGAAATTGTATATCTTGATATTGTTTTAAATCTATTAACTTCGGGTAGGAAATGGATTCGAGTTTGTAAGATGGCTGAAAGGAATTAAATAGAAGGATGAGGTACTTCATGTTTTTGTTTTTATTAGTAATAGGTTTCAAGTTGAGTAAGAATGGGGTTTATTAAGAATTTGTTATCTATTAATTACGTACGTCCATGTTTGACTAAGAATGAGGTTATCTTATATTTCGATATTATAAGGTTTGTCATTGTTTTTCAATGCTTCTCTAACTAACGTGTTTTGAAAATGTTGGAGTTTGGAAAGCATCTTATTTTGATCAAATCAAATGTGACGTTTGGTGAGATTGGAGTATTTTGCCAGGCTCACTTTCAATACAATTGTTATATTAATCAGCAATATGTTCCTCAAGTCTTATTTGACAGGAGGACTAGTTTATCCAATAGAGGTAGCTTCCCACGAACAATGTATTTCATTGATGTGCTGGAATTGCAACAGGTTAAGTTTATCTTTAATATGTTCAACTGAGGAGTCAATGGTATGAGGAGGGATGAATACAGTTTTAATGATTTTCTATTGTACGATTTTGTCTATTTTGTCTTTGATACCCTTGAGAAAAGGACGGATCACATAGGGTTTCTTTTGAGTTGGGTTGGCAGGTTAAATATGGAGCTTATGGAGATTGTTTGGAAGAATATCCATTACTTTTATTTGCTCTACATGCCCTTATATCTATATGGCTCCTGGTTCGATTCCTTCATTAGTTAATTCTTCCTATATTGGAATAATGCTTTGGTGTCCCTAGATTTCATCCTGAAATCTGGGACTACCCTATCCAAAAAAAATTCGTTCTTTTAAAATAATGGGTCGTTTTGTGTTTTATTGCCAGAAAGTTCTTGTATTGTGTCAAGATATTCCCAAAGAGCCATATTAGCCATTTTCGCCAAATACCCAGATGCCCAAAATTGTTCATATTCTGTCGTCGGGATTTGTCTGCGGGAAATTTGTATTTAATTATTTTAAGCCCCGTTTGAGGCAATTAGCGCTCCGTTTTAACTCTGTTGTGATCGTACATATTGTTATTCCCATATACTAGATAGGGTTTTAACTAGGAATGAGTTCTGCACTTTATTTGTGACTTTTGGCAAGCGTTTTGTGTTTTTGTGTTTTTCCCGTTTCGTTTTCTGTGAAATTTCTCTAGATCAATTCTTTTGCCGGTTTGGCTTGATTCTTGGCCTAGAGTCGCTGGAGATCACATACGCACGTTGTGCCGGAAGGAAGTCGCCATTGGAGGTCTGGTTCACTGGGAAAAGGCGAAGTCATGCACCAAAAAGCCCCTGCGGGGTTAGGCTAGCCGCATGTTTGGAAAACAGAAGAATTTAAGTGGATCATGGGAAAAATAGAAGCAGCAGGCAGGTGGAAATTTTGTACCTGCTTAGCAGGGTACTTTTTCCCATGAAAGCAACGCCGCTTGCAATGGGAAAATTAGAGGCAGTAGGCGGGAATTTCTTATTGCCTTGTAGGGTAAAAATTCCCATTGTGGAATAAAAGAAAGTCACTTAAGTGAAATCACGGGATTTTATTGCCTGCCATGCAGGGTAAATAATCCCATTCTGAAAGTCAAATGACTTAAGTGAATCATGTGATTTTCAGGGCTGCCTTGCAGGGTAAAAAATTCCATTGTCATGTGTTTCTTAAAAATAGAATTCTATTATGTCAGAAAAAGTGCGACCCACTTTTGGAGAATAATAGGCATGCCATTAAATAAATGATTAATGTTAATTAGACTATTCACCCAAAATAGATGCACCCAAGCTTGTGGAAAAGTCAACTAAAGTTAAAGGACAAAAGGAATGGTTTAAAATACAGTCTCTAAAATTAAATAAATTTAATTTATTTAATGGCAGCCCCTTTATGCAAAAAGTGCGCCCCTTTGGAAGGAAATAATACTTTTTAAAGTATTAAATGATTAAATTAAATTCCTATTTTCAGTGGCTATGGTCAAAGCACACTGTGAAGCTTGAGTTAAGCTGAAGTAGCAGATGTCTAAAATTGAATAAATTTATTTTAATTAATGGCAGTCCTTAAACATGCAAAAATAGGCGTATCAGTTGAAGAGTGAAGCATCATTTTTAATTAATTAATTGCTCAGTAATAGGAAGGGCAATTAATTAATTATAGAATCACAAGGGTTATATAAGTATGAGACTGCCATAAGGATGAGATTATTTAATTCACAGGTAAAGAAGTACAACCCATTGAGGAAAAGTGCGCCCCATTTGAAGAGGATTTTTGCTCAGAAAAAGGGTGAAATTAATGCTAAAAGCTTCCAATTTTGGCGCATAGCTTTGAAGGAAGGTTGATTTGTGTCTGGATAATTGTTTGTAGAAGTGATACAGTTGCTCAGATGAAGTTAGTAGAAATTCATGCTTGCTTTGCATGCAAACAAAATGTCAATTTTTGGGGCAGCAGGCTTGAATTATGCAGATTTTTATGATTAAAATCCACTGTTCATGGTCCGGTTGCCATCTTTGTCTGAATTAATTGCAGAGAGTTTGATACAGGTGCTTTTACAAAAGAAAAGGAGCTTAAATCAATGTCCAATACATTGAATATATCCTTCGAATTTTGAAGGATTATCAAGATCTGCATCAGTTTTGAAGAATTCCAGCCGAGTAAGAAGAAAAGAGAATTGTTCAGACAAAGATAGACAGAATCCATGGCGAAGAAAGATGAAAAAGAAAGCACAACGGAGTCATGCATCACTTCTAAATTTGTTGGTATTGGAGACTCGGATCTATGGAACCACTTACAACTGATAAAAATGATGAAAGACTCCACTTTACATGCAGAAACACTTGCACTGATGCGTGCAGATTAAAAGCAGAGAATTATTCGAGCTGCAGCTTTTCCATCCACAGCCCAGTTTTAAGGTTAACAGGTGCAGATCCATATCTAGCTCGCAGAAGATGCAATGCAAATCCATAGCCCAGATCTAGAGCTCATGGAAAGTGCAAACTAGCTTCCAAAGGCTTCATCCTCTTGCTTCGAAGCAGGTCCAGTCAGTTGTTGAAAATTTTCCAAGATCTTGTGTATGCTCCCATCTTCCAGTTGAAGCCTTCATTGAATTTTCATTCATTCGGAGTGCTTTCCAGAGTTTTAATTGCTCATAGCAATTAAAAATAAGGATGATGTATCTACGACAAACCAGATGCATGTACTGGAGAAAAACTGCAAAGGCTTCAAGGATAAAAGAGAAGACAAGGCGAAGGCAAATCCAGCTGTTTCCAATTCTAGCTTGTTTCCAAATCCAGCTACTCCCAGATCCAGTTTGGTGAGAATCAAAGGCAAAAGAATCAGCTGCATACAGACATGAAAAAAGACAAGACTGCAACTTTCCTCTTCCTTCTTCTTTCCTCTGACAAAGTAATTGAGCAATCAATTAAATTATACAACTTAAGTGATTGGTTTAAAAGCCATTAGTTGAAGAAGTCAACTATTTGGAGATAGGTGGCTGACGTGCAAAATAGAAGGTTCTATTTTCAGTTGTAAATCATACATGTCATGCAAACAGGAATTTCGGAAGATGGAGATTGCCAATTGTTTCTTTTCCCACTTCCACATGTGCCAGGTCAACTAAAAGCTTCCGACTTGTAATTGCTCCTCTACATTCTATAAGTAGAGGAAGAACCTTCGGGTTAAGGATCAAAATTTGTAAGCAGCAACCTTGTGTTCCAGACTTTGTGCTGAAACCCTTGAGAGCTTCTTGAAGCAAATGAATATAATAGACTTAAAAGGTTCGGTTCATGAAAGGTCTCTTCTGGAATGAACCTTGTTCAAGTTTAGCTACACTTGGTAACGATGATTAATACTATCCGTACATATATTCTATCAAATTTCTCTTGTATGGTTTGTTGTCATAGCCATACTTTGTGATTTGTTAGCTTGGAACACTTGCAGTTCTATCGAGTTTCTGAATTCAAAGTGCATCTCATAGACTCATACACAGAAGTCTGACCTAGAGGAGGAGTACTTGTTAAAGGCTGGTTACCAAGATGGTCTGGTGTACTGCACTTCTTCAGTGCAGACTGGAGTATGATGGAGCAACAGAAGCATTGTTTAGTTCGATAATGTTTTGAGTGGCCTCAAAGATATTTGACAGAGACAAAGACAGACATTGTGCTGAGATAGAGATTTGTTCATGGCAGAATCAGTGTGTGGTGATGATTTGGTTGCAGTCCAATAGAGTGATAGAGTCTGTTCTTGTCTATTTTTAGTTGGTCCAAATTTGTTATAGATGATGGTAACTGTTCTGAATTATGAAGCAGCTGGAGTGACTTTGTAATGTTTGGATAAACCACCAGTGAATATTATAATATTATGGGGATATGCTATAATATAATACTCATTATAGTATTATGGGGAGATGTAGTGATCTACGCTGTCATACATAAGTTGTAGTATTTGGTTGTGTATTGAAAAGCTAATGCAATGTACTATAGTTATAACCATTTTGGTGGTGTCCCAGTAATGTTGTCATGAGTTGAAGTGTCCAAACAAGTTTATACTTGGATTCAGCAAAAGATCAAGAGTCAACTGATGTGTTATGAGAGAAAGGAAGGGCCCATTCAAATATGCCAATATGTAGAGTCATGCAGAGATTTATAAATATATGAGACTGTATGTAAAAGAGTTTTAGGAAGAGAGCAGTTGTCATTCATCATGCAAGACTTAAGAAAACATTGTTTTATTTGTCTCAAACATTATTCCTCAAATTATTTTCATACTTGCATGCTTCTTGTTATGCATTTTATATTGTTGATTTGTTAATAATGAATTGGGTATTTGAAAATTAATTGAATATAAAATGCACCTCCTGGATTTCAACTTTGGAGATTTTTCCCACATAATGTTGCAAAATGTTTCCCAAATACTCCAGTATTTTAAAAAGTATTTCAAGCCATTGAAAATAATGTTTTTCTCTTGGAACACGTTTTGGGGTGTTTTGCGTTTCATATGCTTATAAAATGTGACTTATCATACTTAAGAGATGCCTCTGATAATTAAGATTTTTATTACCAGTACGATGTTTCACATATGTTTGTTATCTGTTCTTTGGTGTTATGTTGACTTGTACAATTTTCTGGTTTGTAATGCTACTTCTTTTCTGCATGCTTTGTAACTATTTTATCATATTTTCAAAATGTTAAGTATCTAACTAGCGTGGCAACTATATGCACAATTTGCTGCTTCTGTCGAAGGTCAAATATTAAGCTACAATTTTGTTGACTTCTTTTGACCATTATTCATTTCAAAAATATAATGGTACACCACCTTTATGGTTATATCTAGAATTGAAGATTTCCCACCATACACTGCAGACAACATATAGAATTAAGAGCACAAGTTTAAAACTCCATTATATATATTTTTCTTTTTTCTTTTTCTTTTTGATGATCTGTATAATACCGCGTCGAACAAATTTGCTTGCTAATATATTCATGTATTAGTCAACGAAAGGTCAAATTGACTACAACTATCTGTTTTCCATTTCTTAAATTTTAATACTCCGCTATCTGAAATGCCAATTTCTGGAGGACTTGTATATTTTTATTTATTTTCTCGCAGAGACTTTAGATATATGTGCTCACCGTAGATTGATTCTGCATATAAAATTTTCCGGTCTCTTGCATTCTCCTTTTTCATCTGAGCAGTGACACCATTTCAGTAGCTCCAACTTTTTTATATAGCAAGTTTGTTTTGTATCTTACATTGTGCTAGTAGACAATAATGCCTTGTTGGGTGGGTATATACAGGGGACTTTAATGAAGGTTTTTGATAAAGCTATTGAGACACGAATGGATCGATGCTGTACATTTGTTGCTGTTGGAGGGGGTGTGATTGGGGATATGTGTGGTTTTGCTGCTGCTGCATTCCTGCGTGGAGTAAATTTCATTCAGATTCCAACAACACTGATGTCTCAGGTTTGATCATTTTGTTGCTTCTGATTTTACCAATCTCGTTTTAAGTTAGATTCACTTCTCCATCTCTTGATATATCATGTGCAATGCCCTCTTACTTATGGGTACAGGTTGATTCTTCAGTTGGTGGAAAAACAGGAATAAATCATCCTCTGGGAAAGAACTTGATTGGCGCATTTTTCCAACCCCAGTGTGTACTAATAGATACAGACACACTTAGTACGTTACCGGATAGAGAATTAGCTTCTGGTATTGCTGAAATTGTGAAATATGGTCTGATCAGAGATGCTAAATTCTTCGAGTGGCAAGAAAATAACATGAATGCTTTACTGGCAAGGTATTTGTTAGCTTCATCCCAAGGAAACTGTTCATTTGATTTAAGCTTAGATTCTGAATAGAGCACATGTTTTACTCTATGAGATGTGCAGGGATCCAAATGCTCTGGCGTATGCAATTAAGCGGTCGTGTGAAAACAAAGCAGAAGTTGTGGCCTTGGATGAAAAAGAAGGTGGCCTAAGAGCCACATTAAATCTGGGACATACATTTGGCCATGTAAGTTTTCAATTTTCTTTTTGCTTTTAATTGTTACGCTGCCAGTGTGAATGTAGAATTTCATTGTTTCCTTTTTGGAATCCTCTTCCAATGGATTGTAGCTTTATAGAGACATTTCCAGGATGGTTGTAAGCTATGTCACAAGGTACGACAAATATTATTGAAAATTATCGAATTTCACTGAACTTTATTCTTGTAGAACATGAACTCGAACTTTATTAATTATTTTTGCATGGGATTTTTTTGACATGATTTAGCTTTATTTTATAAATGTGTGTATATATACATATACTGACTGAAAGCAGAGGACAGAAAGCTCTCTCCAATCTGTCCCTCTGACATATTTATGCATTTTTCAGAAATTAAAAACGATAGAAAAAATTATTTGTTTGAACTTAAAGACAGTTTTTTTTCTTGAACTTTATCCCTTGGCGATCTTGAACCGAACTTTATCCTCGTCGAACATGAACTCAAACTCAAACCTTGTGACTTAGGTTGCAAGTTAGTGATACTCATTTGCTGGAATCATTAGATGTGTGTCAGATGCTAATTATAAAGCAGTTCCATTTTTACTTGAATATCATGATGTGCGTTTGTTGCAGATAACTGTGTTATTCTAAGTTACAGCTTTGAATTTGATATTTAAACCTATGTTCCACCAAGTTTCCGGGACGGGGACGGCAGGGGATGTGTATCTGGGACGGATTTTTTTTAGGCCTTTTTTTAGGGGACGGCAGGGGATGGCTATTAAAAAATAAGGGAAAATTTAAAAAATATAGGAAATTTCAGATATTCATATGATAACATTGCTAAAAGCAAACCTTAATACATAAAATTAGAGTTGAATTGAGATTTCACATAAGTTTTATCATTTAACCTTAAAAATATAGGAAATTTCAAATATTCATATGATAAGTATAACACATTGATAAACTTAAAGCATTCCTCACTGTCTTCTTGCATGAAAACTCCCCATTCGTGTAGGAAAAAATTGGTTTGTAACAAGAATATGATATACCAAGATCAAAGACCAAAAAGTCTGGCATTTTGTGGCATATTTCTATGGAAAGAAAAGTGCTACAATATATTTTCTTGTAGACATCCATAAAGTAAATGTTGATAGAACTGTTTGAATTGTGTGGTGGCATATAAATTTATTAAGGATGGATGATAAACAACATGCAGGCTTCAAAATTCAAAATTGAAATCACACGATAAGAATCCTATCAATGTCATGTAATCTAAAGAGACTACAAGTATAAGCTCCATACTTTATGATAGAACTATTTTATTCATTTCTCTCACAACTTATAGATTATACCAATGGATGATAACTAAGACTAACCACACATGACTTCTTAAAGGTCTGTTGTTGACCATTTGAACAAAGCCAGCATGCAGCTTTGATTGAAGATATCCAAAACAAAGGGGTGACATTTAATAGCATATAAAGTATCTCTCAATTATAATAGCGGAATATACCAGCCCATTTCATCTTCAATCTCCTCAATTATCTAATCAATGCAGACCATTGATTTAAATATAAACATTGTTTTGGTAACCAACTATTTTCTGTTATTGTTAATCTCTTGTTGGATTTTAGTAGTGTCTTATCGACTCTTTTGTTATGTTTAGTTGTAGTTGACAGTTGTGTTTTAACCGAAAATCATTGGTTCTTTGATTCTTTTGTCATATAAACAGAATGATTCATTTAAGGGGAAGGGCACTGATGTGACAGTTCCTCCCTGTACCAAGTGATTGTATTGAAGTTTGAACACTACCTTATGCAATAAATTTGTTATTCAGAAATGAGCTTCTTTTTTGTTTTGATGTTTGTTTTAGGTTTAGGGCACTTAGAAATGAAAGTGGGGGTCCTTGTGGGCCCCCGCATTGCTTTACTTTTAATTAAAAGTGTGTTTTTTTTAAATGTGTTTTTTTAAGCCTGTTTGCTTAGGGGACGGCAGGGGACGGCTGGACGTCCCCGGTATGTTTAGGGGACGGCTAGAAGTCTCCTAAACGTACCAGGGACGTCCAGCCGTCCCCTGCCGTCCCCTGTTTTTTTTTGACGTCCCCAGGACAATTCTTAAAATTTGCAAAGTTTGGGGACAGGAAGGGGACGTTTCCTACCCATCCCCGAGGTTCCGAAATGTCCCCGGTACAGGGACGAGCTAAAAAACATAGGGGACGCGTACCCGTGGAACATAGATTTAAACTCATTAGGATGTGGTATGCCATTAGATTATTTGTTTTCTGTCAACTTTACACTATGCATGAAACGGGCATAATTTGTAGGCAAGGAAAATTACCATTCACTTATGTAACTTTTGCTGATTTGCAAGTTTTGCTGTTCTGCCATGGCATCCTGTTTGGAATTTCATCCCCTCATTCTTTTGGTCCTAGTTGATAAAATTAAAGTATTGGAATGCCTTTCATATAGGGCTGTTATCCAAGGCTGTACTTGTTCCTTGCTTCTAGTGTGATGCTAGCTACCTAATAGTAATAAGTATGTACTGTTTTTGTGCCTTTTCTGATATCTTTGTTCCCATTTTTCAGAATATCTTATTCTAGGCAATTAAACTTAGTTAGTCGAACCTCTAGATCTTGTTCCTTTTAGGATCTTATTTTCATTTGTGTTTCTTTTGATTTATTATTTTTGAAGGCATCTTACTTTGCATTATAACACAGTTAAGTGCATGGAAAGTAAATTAAATGTCAAATTAACGTTGATAGTGGAGCGCTGTCTCAACAAAGGCAAGGGTCTATATGAGCTTTAGCTCTTGCATCTAGAGAAATAACATGTTCTGAATACAGCCCTTCTGGCTATAGTATAAACTACTGATTCAGCTTTGAAGGTTTCAAACTTTCCCAGGTGTAACTTAGAATCCACAAAAAGATGTGCAGCATGTAATGCCCCCTTTTCAGAATTAATTAATTCTGGATACCCGAAGCCTATTCTTATTATTTTCTGTAGGCTAAGAGGAAATTAAAGAGGGAAATAAATTAATTTAAGTGGTCCAAGGGTACTTTTATATTTTAATTGGAAAAAGGACACTTAAATTATATTATTAATCCAAAAAAACAGAAATAGAATAAAATAATAATAGAATGATGAACTTCTATTATGGGGTGCTAAAGATAGAATAATAATTAAATAAAACATTCTATTATAGGGTACCAAAGATAGAGTGGGCTGCATGAGCATCAAGATCCTATTTTTAGGATGGAGAGAGGATAAAACAATTTTATATTTGTTTATTCCCATTTTTAGGATGGAGCACCTACATGGAAGAGATGATAAAGCAATTTTATATTGTTTATTCTCATTTTTAGTAGGGGCCACCAACTTTGGAGAAGGCCTTGGAAGTTATAAAGGTAGATTCGAGGTTTATTATTACATTCATCTTGAAAATTTATCAACTAGTTCTTTGTCTTCAAGTAGCTTCGACTTCTGCAACAACAATAGAGGACGAAATCTTTCATTTGCATACAAATGTGACGATGGAATCCCTTACATCTAAGCTTGGCAATTCCATTCAGGGGTTGCAGTGACCACTCAAGGTAGAGGTGTTCATCCAGTCTAGCTAGGGCACACTTTTTAGGCTTGATTCTACATCCAAAACAAGTACAACTAGGGTTTCAGTATCTAAGGGCAGATTTCAGTCAAATCAACTTGCATGCTCTTATCTTTCTATTTAGATCATCAATTGTGAGAAAATAATTGTATTTAGACACTTGTATTCTTTATTGTAGCTGATTTGAAATTCAATAAATAAAAGTTTGTTTTTTGGCACGATGGGGTTTGCTGTTTTTTAATTAAAAATTAGATTGTCACTGCTGTCATAAAAGTCAATTTTTTATATTGTTGGCCAAGGGTTTTGACAAAAATATTTAGATTTATCTAAAATATGTTTTAGGGATATTACAGTGGTATCAGAGCAAATTTCCTCCCAGCTTGTGGAAGGGAATTTAAAATTTCGGAAATTTGTAAAAAATGACAAAATGAAATAAAATAAATAAATTGAAGCGTTGAACTTCATGTAGGGTAGTGACAGAGAAGTCAGGTACCAAACAAAGGGAGAAAAAGAAAGCTTTAGAATAGCCAGAGGAAGGTTTAAGGCATCAAGATCGAGAGGCTGTTTTTGAGGAAAAGACGGAAGCTATGGATAACAATAACATGGATTCAAATGAGGCTCGTTTGAAATGCTATATGCGGATTCAGTCAGTACGAAAATGGTTACACTGACATGCTTATCCAAGGCTAGGAACGGTTAGCTGACATGATGCTCAGTTAGTCCACACCATGCAAAACACAAATGTGCAAAGAGTTCCAAATGGTGAGGAGAGTTCTTTAGGGGTGAACAATGACCATTACATCACTCAGAGGACAATGACTGGTTCTATTGCCAGGTCCCTCCAACTTGATTTCATTTGTAGGGAGGAAGCAGTTTCAGAGGTGGAAATTCAGCCATTTATAGCGGATGATATTGCTGCCAGTTATGAGGAGTACATGGTGCTTCCAGGTGAGATTAGAGAGGCTAGATCACTCACCAATTTCATAAATTTGAAGAAAAGTAGGGGTGGACCGAGAGTTGAACCTAAGCCTCAAACTAATCAGAGGGACCTCTTGTAGGCATTAGGAAAGTTGTCACTCCCTACTTTTAATGGCTCTAGTAAGAGTACAACTCGTGCATGAATACAAAAGCTAGATACCTTACTATCACTCAGGCCAATGACGGAGGAGGAAGCCATAAAATTTGCAACCCTTCATCTGGAAGGTATAACACATGAGTGGTGGCACCATGGGTTAGTCACACAAGGACACAATCACATCCTCTCATATGTTGAGTTCAGTGACAGGTTGATAGGGAGATTTGACAAAGTTGATCTTGAAATTCATTTCCGGAAATTAGCTCAACTCAAACAATTGCATTTAGTAAGTGATTATGTAGCTGAATTTTAGAAGCTTTTTGTGATGGTACCATTTATGGATGTGACTAAAGCAGATCAAGATTGAAATTGTTTTATTCATGGAAGGTTTAACTGAATCTCTTAGGGGTTTAGTGAAAGCTTTCAGCTCTACATCTTTTCAAGAAGTCATCAAAAAGACTTTGGATTTGGAAATAGTAGCCCCTAAATGGAAATTTCTGCCCATGGGACAACAAAGAACTACAGTTTTTGAGTAGTAAAAAACAACACCTTTGGGGCAACCAAGGACAATACCTTCCGAGCAGCCAAAAAAAATGCATTGAATTTTTGTGGGGCAGCCAAAGACAACACTTGTTGAGCATGGATAAGGACAAAAGGGGTGACATGAGACCTGCAGGTTTCTTTGTGAACTAAAGGTGGACAGAGTTTGTGCTTCACTTGTAGGGAACCATGGGGACCAAGTCATAGGTGTCTTCCAAAAGTATAGGTGCTATAGAAGTGATATCGGATGAAGATTTATAAGAACCGGAGGTTGTAGGAAGCACTCTTGCCACACTTATAGGTACACTACAATATCAGCCCTTTAGGGTTAGTGGAGTCCTTCTTGGGCAGAACATTATAGTGTTGGTTGATAGTGGAGCAACCCACTTGGTTCAAGATCCCACCAGAGAGGTTTGGTGACAAATGATGTAACGGGTTTCAACAGTCATTATAGTTGATGGTTTTACCATACCCTGCCAAAAGTCCAGCAAAGTTGAACAACTTAGCTGGACATTGGCATGACTATAAAGGTGAGTGATGATTTTTATGTTATTGTTTTGAAAGAGACTAACTTGGTGTTAGGAGTGCAATGGTTGCATTCGTTGGGAGAATTCATCCAAAACTTTCATATGGAGATGACAGGATTAAGTAGATGGGATAGAGGTGGTAATCCACATGATCATTGACACAATTACAATGATTAGTTTCAGCGAGCAGAATGGAGGGTATTACTGCTGCTAGTACTCTTTCTAGATCTCGGTTGATGCATGATTTCATTACTTTGGTCCCTCTTATTGAGGTGTTATTAAAGAGCTTCACCTAGTGCATGGTTTCCTAATCATATTAGAGAGGTGCAGCAGAAGCCAACAACTTCAAGGGTTGGGAATTGTGAATTCCCAAGATGGATTTGGGATCTCCCGGTATTTACAGGGAGGTTGAGAATGAGAGAATTGGAAGGACATTGCTTGAGGGCAAGCAATTTTGGGAAGGGCGGACTGTAATGACCCATTTTCAAAATTAATTTATTTTGGATACCCATAGCATATTCTTATTATTTACTATAGGCTAAGAAGAAATTAAAGAGCGAAATAAATTAATTTAAGTGGTCCAAGGTTACTTTTATATTGTAATTGAAAAAATGACATTTAAATTGTATTATTAAATCCAAAAAGGCAGAAATAGAATAAAATAATAATAGAATGATGAACGTCTATTATGGGGAGCTAAAGATAGAATAATTAATTAAATAAAAAATTCTATCATGGGGCGCCAAAGATAGAATGGGCTGCATGAGCATCAAGATCCTATTTTTAGGATGGAGAGGAAAAGCAATTTTATATTGTTTATACTATTTTTAGGATGGAGCGCCAACATGGGAGGGAGGATAAAACAATTTTATATTGTTTATTCTTATTTTTAGGAGGGGGCGCCAACTTTGGTGAAGGCCTTGGAAGTTATAAAGGCAGATTTGGGGTTTATTATTACATTCATCTTGAAAATTTATCAACTACTTCTTTGTCTGCAAGTAGCTTCAGCTTTTGCAATAGCAATAGAGGACGAAATCCCTCATTTGCATACAGATTTGAAGACGGAATCCCTCACATCTAAACATGGCAATTCCATTCAGGGGTTGCAGTGACCATTCAGGGTACATGTGTTCATCCAATTCAATTAGGGCACACTTTTCAGGCTTGATTCTACATCCAGAACAAGTACAACTAGGGCTTCAATATCTGGGGGGCAGATTTCAGTCAAATCAGTTTGCATGCTCTTATCTTTCATCTATCTTTCCATTTAGATCATCAATTGTGAGAAAATAATTGTGTTCAGACACTCTGATATTCTTTATTGTAGCTGATTTGAAATCAATAAATAAAAGTCTGTTTTTGGCGCGTTGGGAGTTGCTGTTTTTTAATAAAAATCAGATTTTCGCTGCTGTCATAAAAGTCAATTTTTTATAATGCTGCCCTAGGATTTTAACAAAGATATCCAGATTTATCTAAAGTATTTTTCATGGGTATCACACTGCACCTGTGTTTCCAAAGGAAAAAAGCGTGAGATAGATAAATTGTAAATAGTAAATAGCATTCTAGTATGTCTTTACCTTGATGCTCCACCATCCACATGTGGCTATGGATTACTTCTTTGCAATAAAGGGGTTCAACAAAGAGAGCGATGTATTGTGAGTCATGACATCATCTAGATTTCTAATTCAATAATTCCAGATGATCTGTTATGTTACTGTCCCATTAGGCTTATCACAGTAGCATTGTTGATCAATTTGAGCTTGCCCAATCCAGCTTTCATAGCTAGATTCTGATGGATGGCCAGCCAATCAAGGATTCATTCATAGAATAACACTCTTTATTTTAAGATGGCATGACATTTTTTCATTGAACAATCCTCAATATCCTGCAATCATCAAGTCCTTTTCAATTTTAGGGAAATAAGAAGATGGGTTTCATTCTGATCCTCCCATACAAGGGCCAAGTTTCATTAAATAATGCCTACAGGTCTGGGGCCTTAACTGTTAAACCTGCAACACATTCCTGTCACACTGGCAAATTTCAGACCCTTAACAAAGAGAGATTCTGCCTCTACATTCCATTTGTAGCTCAATAATTACGTATAAATAGCCTATCTGTGAGTTACCTGGTTAGAATCTCCTCCCAATTTCATATCACTCAAGTGTATTCATTACTAGAACACTTATCTTCAATGTAGAATAGACTTATCACTCTGTGCATATTAACCTCAACCGTGGCATGAGGTTTCCTTCCGGCCAGCTACACTACTCACATCAGCTTAATATAGAGACTGACCATTATCTTCTCTGAGTCCCTTGCGATTCAGAACTTTGTTGTTTGGAGTTCGAGACAGGAGATGATGAAATGTCTGAAATTGGATGCCTTTTTTAGAGATTCAGAGTTGTCACTTTCATCTTTGATCCATAACAAAGGCGAGAGATGTGTAGTCCTCTTCATGTTATTATACAAGATGAACTTAATTAGCAAAGTAAACATGGGATCTAATATGATACTCATCACCTTGCGATTATGCACCAGTGACCACTTGATCTTGGAAATTATCGCTCAGCACTCCACTGAACTGTTCTGTGTGATCAGCACAGCACAGCTTCCCTGATTCCCCTTTTCTTTTGGCCATGGATGGTTAAGAGTGATTGAGTAGTACCTTAAAATTATTCCACCACCCTGCATCTTCATTGTTTTATGAAGCCCTCAGTCGCTTTTACTTTTATTTTTTCTTTATGCTGATAGGCATTCTACAATGGGAGCAAGGGGTGGGATCTAATGGTGTGACCATACACATTTTTATCCTCTACATAAAATTTGAGGTCCATTTGACTGTCAATTTTTTCTTAAAACTTTGAGAAGTCAATCAAAATATAGTATTATCTTCACCATATGGTAAAGTATGGGCCCTTTTTCAGAAAGATTATTTTGTCACAGAAAATTTAATAAAATTATTAATCAATGGAATATGCTTAAAATCCAAAAATAAGAGCCTTGAAGTTGAGATTGATATCAATCGACATTTTTCAAATAGATTTATTTAAGATATTTGTACTAGTATACTAGAGCTGCATCATGCACTCCCTTGTACTTGGCTGTACTTGCATTTATCTATAGTTCCATTGATCATTTTTGTTTGTAGTGGATATCAATAATATTTCTATTTTCATTACAATTTTCTCATTCACAGATGCATTCATATATTTATCATGCTGCTTAATGATATTGATCAATACATAGATGTTAAGACAATCATAGAAGCAGGATTTGGTTGCTGTCAAGTTGCACTTTGAATTCTTTATACAGCAAAGTCAACTAATTTTGCTCTTCGGCCAAAAATGGACAACAAAGCTTTGTTAGCAAGTGCGATAAAATCTTTATTACTAACATGTCATACATTTTAAATTTTATTTTATCTTTAGAAACTAGATTTTTCCTTAGCGGGTATATTCATTTGTCAAGGTCTCCTGTGTTGTATGTGTGGAATAACCTCCGCATGTTGTATCAAAAGTATTTCTTGTTCTGCTGTGGCATAGTTATAAATTTTTTATTTGCCTTACTTTTTACAGGCCATAGAAAATGGTATTGGTTATGGAGGATGGCTACATGGAGAAGCAGTTGCTGCAGGAATGGTAAAATCAACATAGCTTCATTTGATTTATTTTCAGTTAAGTGCAAATAAAGTTGTGTTTCCAAACAATTAATGATGATGCAATTCTTTCTCAGGCTATGGCAGCAGATATGTCATATCGCCTTGGGTGGATTGATGACACAATACCAAACCGATTGCTCAAGTTGCTTAAGCAAGCTAACCTTCCTTCCACTCCACCTGAGGAAATGACAATGGAAAAATTCAAAAATATAATGGCGGTAATGACTCTTTGAGAGGACTGAGGCTGATGCCTCTTATGCAATTATCTTTGAGCTCTGTTAGGTAGGCAATTAAAATCTAGCTTATAAAGATTTTATAAATGCCTTTTTATTTGGTTGTAGGTGGATAAAAAGGTGGCTGATGGAGTGCTACGACTCATTCTCCTCAAGGGGCCCCTCGGTAACTGTGTCTTTACAGGAGAGTATGAATTGAAGGCCCTTGATGGTACCCTTAATGCTTTCTGCCGTTCATGACATTAGATTAAGCTTAGTATTGCTGCATAGAAAATTGGGTAACTTAATTTTCATTCGACGAAGTTGGTGTGCTTTAGCAGCAAGTTTTCTACAGAGATTCACCTCTTAAAATTTAGGCATTTGGCACTCCCAAATATAGGTCCACTTTTCAACTAATTGGAAAGTTAACCCTGCAATCAGAAGAGTTGCAGGGAGAACATTGTTAAATGTTCAAAATATCTCAAATCCACAAGTCTTTCAACAGTGCAAATTTATTTCAATTTTAAGTATTGTAGAGTGGATATATCACCATCCTTGAAGATGGTTTAGTTCAAAAAATACTTCTTTAGGTATGTTTATTATATATTGAAGACAAAGTATCCGGTCATACTAATAATGTAAATTTATATCATATCGACCGTTTTGATGATTGAATCCTCAATGGAAGAAGCATATGAATTAATGGTTAAGGCAATTGATGAAATTAATGTGGTGATTTGTTTTTGCATGCACATTCATTAAATAGCCCTGGGAAGTGTGTCATTTTACAAAAGCGTGTCTTTGGAATGAAATTCAATTGATGTTTTTTTTTAAAATTTGTTTGGTTTTTAGTTTGTTCTTTCTTTCTTAACACACAAAGTCAAAGCGACTTTTAATAGAGTAATAAAAGTGCAATAGCAGCAGAAACTAGAGTTGTAGAGGTTTCAATTTTTCATGTATGTAAACATTTCTCCTAATTAGATCTGCATGAAATGGGGTCACAGAAATTTGCTGGAACTGCCTCTTATTCTTAATGACACAAGAAAGCATATTCTCTTCAATATTCTCCAAAAACTGTAGAAACTGCCCTATTTAAGCGTCTTCTTTCTTTCAAACATGTTGACTTTCGGAACAATTCTCCCACAAATTTCACCATACTATAGTAATGCCTAATACAAATTTAATTTTGTTATTAGCTTTGGAACAATTATTAATAGATGTCATCATGTGTCCCTACTGCTCTATAACTTGAAACAGTCGAGAAATAATGTTTCTTTTAAGAGTCCAAAGTTGGATCACATTTTCTCATTTCTCTATAGTTGATTGCTGTGAAATAATCAATCAAAGACACTATTAATGTAGAAAAAACTATTTATTTGTGCAATAACCATACTGTAAATTTTACAAAATTTACTCAAAAACATCCAAATAAAAAGAGATGAAATAAATAGCTTTGCAGGAGTGTATCAACCTTAGAGATAAAAATAAATAGTTTTGCAGGAGTTTATCAACAGGGGCATTTCAATCAAAATTGGGTCAATAAATGTAAAATTTACACAGCATGTCCATAATAATACAAATGGAATTCAACTGCATTGAATGGTCTGATAAAGATAAAATTTATAGAGCGTGTCCTTAAAATTACAAATGGTTGCCCGTGCCTTGCACCCCATGCATTCTGATTTTATTTCTGCCCTTGTTTCTCTTTGACGAGGTTATGATTCTCTGTTGTATATACGCATCCTTTACAGCTCTGTAAATGTTCTTTAGTATTAGTATGGCGTATCTTTTAAAAAGAAATAAAATAGAAATGGAATTTTAGTTGTTTAGGAGACTATTAGTCCTATGTGTCAACCCCGTGGAATGTGGCCACATTGGATGCTCAAGTTTAAACCTTGAAGAAAGAGAGCTCAACATGTATTTATAGGAGTTTAACCTCATAACTATATATAGATGAACTAGCAGCACAGAATAGCTTTACAAGGGGAGTTCGACCTCAAGTATTTATGAAGTAGCCAAAAAAAAACAAAAACCCTCTCTAGGTTACTCATTAATATCCAAAGTTGATAAATTATCAATGAATTGATATGTTACTTGGAATGTTCTTAGAGACGAACTTTGGAACAAGATGGAGGAACTTGGGATTCTAGACGAGTTTAGAGCAGCAGTGCATAGGCTTTATGAGTAGGTCAGAGTTAAAATTCGAACTAGAGAGGGTATGTCAGAATGTTTTGATAGTGACATTGGTGTTAAACAAGGGTCTTCTCTCTCTCCCACCTTGTTTGGCTTATACATTGACATGCTTAAAGAATGGTCGAGTAAAATTGAGGGAGGGAGCATATAGTTGGCAGGTTATATGGTGAAGTTACTCTTATATGCCGATGATCTTATTCTAATTTCAAAAAGAACTCAAGGATTGAGGGATCATTTGAAAGCCTTAGAACTTTTTTGCCAGGAAGTCGGGATAAATGAATATTAGCAAAATCAAAGGCATGATTTTTTCTTTAAAAAGGGAAGAGAAACAAATTAACTTTCTTTTTTAGGGGAGCCCATTGGAAATTGAAATGGAATACAAATATTTTGGGATTGATTTGCACAAGCAGCTTAGTTGGGAGGCTTGTAGAGCAAAAAGGATACAGGGAGTTGGAAAACATGTTACCTTACTCAAAATAGGTGTAGGACAGTTGAACTTTGGGATTGAAAAACTAAGAAAACCATTTTTGGATTACTAGTCACCTAGGTTGCCCTTTATGGTTGCGAAGTATGGGGAAGTAGCATGCCAAATCATGGGTGGAGACGATTACAAAGAATCCAAAAACATCTTATCACAAACACTCTTAAAGTCAAATCGAAAGCCCCTTATGAGATCATGTTGGCTGAAGTGGGTACTTTCACGATGGAAGCATCAACAATAACTTGGTTACTAAGTTATTTGAAAATGGTTGAAAGCATGGATAATTATTGTTGGCCCAAAATGGTTGTGGAGAAAAAATTAGAGCGTAGAAAGAAAACTTAGATGAAGCAGATCAACAAATGGATGAACAAATGGGGCATCAACTTTTAGGAGTGTCCTAACAATAGGGAAATAAAAAACTATGTGATAGAAAAATTTAGGACTGTTACATGGACAAAGAAGATTGGTTGAAAGAAAGCATATTACATCAAAGAATTGAACCCCACTTGGGAGTATGATGAAAAAACTTACCTATGGGGTAGCTATCAAGGGTAAAGCAAGGATTTTAGTGGCTCAACTAAGGACCGGACCGCATCACCTTTGATGTGAAACCGGTAGATGGACTATACCCAAGGAGGATTGGGAAATGAGAACTTGACTTGCAGCAAAGGGGTGGTAGAGACATAATGACACTTCATCATGGAGTGTTCAACTTATAATGTTATTCGTATCTAGTACGAAAACAATTTGAAGGTGGACAAATTAAATGATTTATTCGAAGAAACAAGACTTAAAAAGATTGTAGGTTTTGTCCTCAAGATTCACAGCAGAATATTTGATATTGAAAAGAGTCTGAAGTCATCTTGAAGTCTCAATTCTTGGTCTCATAGGCTCTTTAGTCTCGTGGACGTCATTAAAATATTTCATTTCATTAGCTGTTTAACAATATGAAATCCACTTGCTCAAGGTGTCGAGTGTTAGTTTAAAAAAAAGTAAAATGAATTACATTCAATGTGAACGGATTATGTGTAGTTTTGAAAATACAATGTAATACAAACTTATATTTGTTATAAAACAAATGCAACTCTATATTTAAACTACAAATGCGAGTCAAGTCTATCTAATAATTGCAACAATACTTAAAGCTATTGAATATTGCAACATTTTGTAGTGGTTTTGTTTTTGCTGAAGGCAACTAGGGCTATGGGAACCTAGACTTGGAAAAATTGTTGACAAGGCGTAAACTCTTAGTTGATGTTGATGTGAATTTCAACAATCAAATTTAAGCATCTACTCTTCTGGTTACAAAACACGTACATTCTTTACTTGCAAACATATAGCATACCCCCTTCTCATGGCTTATTGCTTAGAAATATTTTACTATATGTGAACATTGGTTAAGTTATTGTGAGGTTGATTATTGATATAAAGACATATATGTTACATTTGATTCTATAAGTAGTGTGATTTAGTTGTTGGTACTTTACAAGTCATTAATTATATCTCTGATTTATTTGATTGTTCACAACCTTCTATGAAAATAACGAGGATTCAAGCAAACATATTAGTAAGATGTTGATTGATTAAACTTAGAGTCAATTATTGTGTAAATTATAGTTTTTTATACTTGTTGTCCATAATATGCTAGCAATGTACTATTATGGGCGCATATAGAAGACAAGGATAACAAATTGGTTACGTAAACAACTACACCTTAACGACATACATAGTCCATTCATCATTGAGTACCATGACTATATATTCTAATAAGCAACCCATCCTTTAACCTTGATTAAGCCCTTCACCTAAACGATCTATGAAATTCAACTTGATGCTAGACTTTGATTGTTTTTAATTATTACAATGATTTGGTAAACTTATTTATGATTTACATTAAATGGATATCTTCTTAATATAAACATATGGTGAAATTTGGTCTAAAAAGAAGCCATGTTAAGAAGGCTTTATAGCCTTGCATGTGCCTAAACCAAAGATAAATAACAATGCATATTTGGCAAAGGCGTGTATTGCCGATTTAAAAACATAGTTATGACGGTAGGTTCAAATCGCATAATTCACCACTATATGCAACCCTTAAAATAAATGGAAAGGTGGGGGTTGACTAAATAATCGATTTGCAACGTCGAGTGGAGCAAGAATATATGTGAACTAGTGAAAAATACTCAATAAAGAAAACAAACCATAAATAAATAAATTCAAACCTTCCCAAACAACTCCTTGTCACCTTAGATTGAATTAGACTGAAGAGTGGGGTCAAGTGACACTCTTTTTGAATCCTCTACGAAGTTGAATCTTTTGATTTGTACCTGCTCCAAAATGCTCCGAATGGAAGTATGCTAAGTTACGATAAATGCAAATTGAATGGTTGAATGATTGAATGATTGGATGATTAGGTGATCAAATGGACAACATAATGATATGCATGATTGATTTAATGGCAATTTGGCGTAGTAATAATGCAAATTTCTAGAGCTTCCAATTGATGATTAGAGATGAATGAAGCTTCTTATTTATAGATGAAGGAGAAGTCATGGATTGAGGAAGGTGGAATTGAATAAGTTTCAGGCTATTGATTTCACTTTCCTTATTTAACATGGTTCATTTATTCTTGTGCAAGAATGAGAAATTGATTATGCTAAAATGGGAAATCATATCCTAATCTAATGCTATGCAAAGCAGTAATAACAACTAAATAAATAAAAGAAATGACCCAAGCAAGCTAAGTAAAATAGAAATGTGAAACCCTAATGAGAAAAGAGGGTTAAGAAGAGTTTAGCTGATTTGAGGAAGGTGCTAGAATGTGTTGCAGTGTAAACCAAGTATCAAGAGGAGGAAATGACCACACAGAAGCCCAAGAAAGTGTAGATCTGATCTCTCTAACTTAACTAGGGTGCCTTGAAAGGGATGGGGTCTCGTGGGCACCATGGTTTGAGATCTGGGTGCCTTGGTCTGTGAAAATGGCCTAAAAACCTCATTTGAGGTTTCAATGGATATTTTTTTGTATTTTCTTCCTGTCACACTGATGTCGTTGAACTTCATTGAATGTCACTTTAAGACCTACAATAAGGATTCATATGTAAAACCCCAAACAAAGCATCAAAAACCTAAAAAAGAAAGATGCATATGAAGGGCTCAGAATTTCCTCAGTGGCCACAATGTTGGAATTACTAACCGAGTGTTGCACCATATCTTAGACACAATGTATTTCTAGGTTTGTGTGTAAATCGTGCCCTAGGTTGCTCTTGTGTCAGTAACACTTTGTGATGTAGTGATAAAATAACTAGATGTAGAATTTAGTAAATGTGTGCATGGAAACAATAACCTCCCCTCCTATGAAGTGTGATGCAGATAAACTAGCCTTGTGTGCCTTATGATAGGGCTAGATGGATGTAAATGTAGCTTTAAGTGCATTTAATGGATGTGACTCTAGATGGTCATAGTAGATGTTTAGTGCGTAGTCCCTCATTATGGTCATATAACTTTATGTTTATATGGTTCTCTTGATCTAATTTCGTAATTAAACCCAAAAAGGATGACCACTAAAAATATAGAAAGCTCAAATGGATAGAAATATCCCAAAAGGTGAGAGTAAAGTGCAAAGAGGATCTGGGCGCCCTAGAGGGGACTAGGGTTCCTGGGGTTCCCCAATCCTTGGCTGGGTTCCCCATTCAGAAATATGAAGAATGTACAATGAAAATACAAAATGGGAAAGTATAGGTAAAAGACCAAAAGTAATGGCAGAAAGCAAAGTAAAGAGGCCAAAAAAAATGGGTTAATTATTACTCTTTTCACTCAAGAACCCTATGAATACTAGTATGATACCGAGACTAAATAATGACTCCAAGTGCATGATTTAGTGACTACACTTATACGCATACCATTCACCCCTAGGGTCTACCTCCCTTTCCTAGTTTCTGCACTTCACATTACAATCACTTCACGCTTCATATGGCTACTTTTCCACTAAGAATTTTATCAGCTACATTCCTTTCTGTATTACAAGGTACGCATCTTCTATCTACTTTATGCTATCGATTTTTCACTCAATAGTATAAAGTGGGAGAAAATGTAGACACAAAATCTATGCACTTGGGTACATATAAAACATACTAATGTACATATATGATTCCTAAGTAAGAAAACTAGTGGTTGACAACTATTTTTGGCCATTTGGTTGTCTTATCTCTTGTAATTTACTTTACACATCTTACAATTCCGTCAACACTTGACTGCTTTACCTTTTGATAGCCTCAAACATTAACATCTAGCTAGGGTAGAAATACCCAAGAACCCCTGTCCCTCCTAGGCACTCCTATCCCTGTATTTATTGAGTTCTTCTTCTTACGATTTTGGGTCCATTGCACTTCTTGGTCACTTTTTAACACTTTGGATCAATATTTCAATTGTCAAGTATGAAATTCAAACAGGGGAATCATATATCTAAATATTTAGTAACTTCTTCTAAATGAGGTGCCAAACACTATAAGCATTATTTATCACCACCTAATCTTGCACAAAGGCACAAGAGCACTACAAAACATACATCTATACAATGGGACAAGGGATGTATTGGTCTGCATACATTGCATAGGAGGGGATTTCATTCTATTCCATCACACACATTTTGCATATTTGGAACTATTATCCAAACTTCACCTAGGTCATTTTGATAACTTGCATGATTATCTTGAACTTGGAAAAGTACAAATTTATTGAAAATGGAAAAGTTCAGTGTTCTAAGGCTTCCCCTTCCTTTGTATAACTCCTCAATTTCATACTTAGTAAAAAATAAAAAAGTGTCTTCTACAGTCTATTACGGATTTTTTGGGCCTAGGAGGAATGTACATAAAAAGTTCCTCAGAGCATTTGGTTCTCCGCATGAGCATTATGGCCATAGGACAAAAACATATAGTGTATTTCAGCAAAGACAAGACTTATAGGAACAAAGGGGCTGGGTGAAACAATTCCACCAAAACATGAGTTCCCCACATAAGTGTTAAATTCAACCAAGCAAAGTGAAGGAAGAGTGTTGCAAGGATGTAGATGAAAAACGGAACTCAGGAATCATAAGGCAAGGAGACAATGTTATAGAGGGACATAACGATGCGGGAATAGCAAAGTGGGTCCGAACTCTGATTATCCGCCACCCATACCAATTAGCAAACCTTGAAGATATTGTGGTTTTAACAGGGAATAAAAGAAATCATTCATCAATGTCATGAGTTCCCTAATCATTGGATCCACCTGCAACACAATAACAAAATAACTATTGCAGATTGTAGAATCCTGCATGGAACTCCTCGACCCCCTGAACTTCAAATGGCCATAACTTTCACTAAGTTACTTCAAATTTCATAAACTTTGAATTTTTGGAAAGGTCTCATCATCCTCTACACCACATAAATTTTATTTCTAAATTTAGATGAGGGTAAGTCTGTGAAAAATAGGAAATACTCTTTAGGATTAAAGATGGAGTTCTAGGTAGATCAACTACCACATTTGAGGAAGTATGGTGCCCATTTTTTCTCCTACAAGTAGAGTATCATGGGGGCATGGTATTTTAAAGGTTTTCATACTTATTTTTAGACATTTAATTAATTTTGTTGGTTGTTAAAGGTAGAAATCCAAGTCTCATCTATTTTCCCTCCTCTCTCTATCCCATATTCTATAAATTGTAAAATGAATGCTCATTTGTAATGTTGGATACTCTTAGAATGGAAGGGAATCATTTCAAAGTATTGCAAAAATGTTCTTGAGATGTAGACCTCAAATTTGGATATCTACATGGTGATCCTTATCTTTCTCCTTCATTGTAATGGATTTTACATCTATTTGAAGAACCAAAATTCATGTTTTGTTGTTATTATCTGCCCTAGCTTGTATTCAATTGCATTTTATTGCCTTTCATTGTATCTCTAGGTACATTTTGCATGTTTTATTCTCCTTGTAGGGTTTTAATCTGTTTTGTTCCATGGAAATGGTGTTGGGGTTAGCACACTGGATGTGTAAATATATTTACCAGATCAAAGCATAAAAGCAATCAATATGGAAATAAACAAGAAGAAACAATACAAAAGATTTCATGTGGTTCACCCACTATGGGCTTTCCACTAAGAAATGAAAAATTTATCATCATAGAGGAAATAAAATGAATATTTGTAATCTTCCACACCTTCTTGAATGTCCTACACTTTCTTCTCTCTACAAATTTCTCTTTTTCTCTCTAAAAGAAACTTCTCTTAATTCTCAATGAATTATTTCTTCTAAAACCCTAGCTTTATGATTATATATGCATCTACAATCTTAGGGAACTTTAGTTATACAATTACAACCATTATATTCACTTTACAACTAAAGATACATCTAATTCTTGTAACTTAACTATACTAGTCACACATAGATAATCAATGCCGGTTAGCCTCAACCGATGCCGGTTATCCCTAATCGATGTTGGTTTCTCCTTTTCTGACTGATACCAATCCATGGGTGACTGACAGAAGTTCATCAAATGATGTCGGTTACTGTGTATTCTAGCAAGTCTATAAATGTATGCCAGTGAAGCAATTAAGCTCCACAACTCAACAATATCCTACTTGGAGATAAATTGTTGCATTGTACCATACAACTCCTTCCTCTTATCCTTTCCTTGTCATGTTTCTCCCTCCTCAAGTCACAAACTTGAAGACCAACAAAAGTGGAGTATAGATCCAACTTCTCCTTTGCCAACGAATTTGTTAGCATATCCATAGGGTTATAATTTGTATGAAGTTTCTCCAACTTGAGCTGCCCATCCTCAAATACCTGTCGTACGAAGTGATATCTTAATTGAATGTGTTTCGTTCTATAATGAAACATTGAGTTCTTTTCTAGATGAATCACACTTTAAATATCACTGTACAATCTACAATCCTCTTGCTCCTTTTCCAAGTCTTCTATGAACCTACTCATCCATATCATCTCCTTGCTAGCTTCTGTAGCTGTAGACAGGGCCACAACCTTCTGTAATATAGAAATCTAACTAATTGTCATACAACCTACTATGAAAACATATCCAATGGTGCTCCTCCTACCATCCAAATCACCAACCATCTTTGAATCCACATAGCCATGTAAAGAAGTATCTGACCCTCCATATCATAACAACATGTAAGATGTCCCTCTCAAACACCTAAGAATCCATTGGATTGCTTTCCAACGCTATTTACTTAGATTGGCCATAAATCTACTCACAACTCCCACTGCGTGTGGAATGTTTGGTCTTGTACAAACCATAACATACATCAAGCTACTAATTGATGAAGCATATGAAACTCGTGTCATGTACTCAACCTCCTCGTGTAATCTTTACACAATTTGAAGTGTCCAGCCATAGGTATACTTACAAGTTTTGAACTTTACAAATTAAACATTTCCAACACCTTATTGATATAATGCTTCTGATATAAATAAAAATTAATCTTTTTCATGTCTCTATGAATTTGTATGCCAAGGATTCTCTTTGCAGTTCCCAAATCCTTCATTTCAAATATGTGAGCTAGTGTTTCTTTAAGCTCACCAATGTCTTGCATACTAGATCCTACAATAAGCATATCATCCACATATAGTAAAAAATAATATAGCTCACATTTTCAAACATCTTGAAATAAACACAATGGTCAAATTCACATCTCAAATAACCATGCTCATGCATGAAACTATAAAACCTCATATACCATTGTCTTGGAGTTTGATTGAGCCCATATAGGATCTTTTTCAATCTACACACAAGTTTCTATTTACCCTTGACTTTATACCCAAGCGGATGATTCATATAAATCTCTTCCTCTAAATCACCATGAATAAATTCCATCTTGACATCAAGTTTCTCTAAATGCAAAACTGCTACTGCAACTAAACACAATACAATATGAATAGAAGTCATAATAACAATAGGAGAAATTATTTCACTAAAGTCAATACCGGCTTTTTATGTAAGTCCCTTTACTACAACCTTTGCCTTGTGTCTCTCATGTCCACCCTCTTCTTCCTTGATCCTGTAAACTCACTTGTTCTGCAATGCTCTCTTACCTATTGGAAAATTAACCAAATTCCATGTCTGTTTCTACTCTAAGGATTCCATCTCCTCATCCATGTCATGCTCTCACTGCTTGTGGGATTTATCCTACATTGCTTATTCAAAGCTTTCTGGTTCACCACTATTAGTCAATAATAAAGAAGACAAGGAAGGTGAAAATATTTATGGAGGTCTACTTACCCTTTGTGACCTTCTCACTGAGATTTGGGGTGTCTCAGGCTCAATCTTGTCTTTCTATAGATTTGTATCTACTTTTGATATTGACTGACACAAGTTGCCTTCTGTCGACGCCGGTCTAGATCTTCTATAACTGATGCCGGTACAGGGGACAGATATCGGGGAGGGGTAAACTGATGTTGGTTACTGTGTAAACCTGTAGGTATTAATTTTAAATTCAAGAGTTCATTTTCATCCACAAAATTCTCCACTGGTTCACCTTTAGGTACCAAAACTTGATCCTTGTACATTCTCTTTTCATTCCAATCAATGTTATGACTCATAATTATCTTAGAGCCTTCTAAATCCCAAAATTAGAATCTGAAATCACCAGATCCATAACCAATGAAAGTGCATCTTTTAGATTCAACATCCAATTTCTTTATGTTTTCCTTATCAATATGCACAAAATCTTCTGAGCCAAATACTCTAAGAAAAGAAAGATCTACCTCTTTTCTAATTCAAGCTTCTTCTTCTATTCCACCATTCAATGCACTTGAAGGTTCACGGTTAATCAAATAAACCACCGTGTCTACTTCTTTCACCAAAAAATGTAAGGGAATCCATCATGTATTCTCATGCTTATAGCTCATTCCATGATTGTCATATTCATTCTCTGCAACACCGTTCTCCTATGGTGTTCTAGGAACCGTAATCTCTCTATGTATTCCATTTACTGAGCAATAATCATTAAAAGCCTTGCTACAGTACTCACCACCATTGTTAGATCTAAGGAACTTTACCTTTGAATTTCATTTATTTTCCACAAGGGCTTTTCATCTTTTAAAATTTTCAAAAATATCAAATTTACAATTTATACAATAAACCCATACCTTTCTTGTGGCATCATCAATGAAAGTAACATAGTATTGGGAACCTCCTTGAAAAGATACCTGGGCTGGTCCCCACACATCTGAGTGTAAAGGTGTGTGACCATCAAATGGTTCATCATCATAGTAAGCTCCATCCGGGTTCTAATCATCTACTTAGGTATGGTCTACAGTAGATGGCATAATTACAAGTTTAACTATAGGAAGTAGTTGCTGAGCATGACCGTGTGATGTGGCAGATACCTTTGATGGAGGAGTGAGATCAACCTTAAGAGGGGGTTTCTTAGCTTGATTAGGTAACGTTGTAGATGGCTTAGTAGGAGGAAGTGATGAAAGACACACCGTGAGAGGTGATTGTTTGGTTGGAATGGGTTGAATTGGTGATGCTTGACTGATCGAAGAAGGTGTATTAGAAGTGGTGGCTGAATGCTCATTGGACATAGAAGGGCAGATTTAGGAGCCCATTGAGATGTAACAATTGGAGAGGATGATGGAACATGATGTTGTGTAGTGAATGAGATAAACCCTTGATGATCAATTTTTTTATTCTGCATTGTAAAGCATGGTAATCACTGTCATTATGTCTATTGATTCGATGATAATTACAATATGGGCGACCTTGATATTTTGCCAACCGATAAGGAGGATAGTAATAAAAAAGCAATAAAGTGATCAATTGACGACTAAGGAGATCAATAAGAAGGTCATGTTGGTTAGTATTATGCTCAAATATGAGAGGCTCTGGTAATGGTATGACTTGAGGCTCACCAACATGAGCACATGTAGTGGACATAGAATGAGGATGAGATGAAGAGGGAAAAAAACATAAGCCTAAAAAGCATCCTTAAGAAGTTGGATTTCAGATTTGAGGGATGTAATCATGGATTCCATAGCCTTAAATTTGTCTTGAAACAAATAATGTAAAGCTTGAATTGATTCCAACATGGGTTAATTAGATGGAGGATCACGAGGACTAGGGTCATCAAATAGACAATCAAATATAGGAATTATTTCGTGTGGCGGCATATTCTTAGGAAGGTGCCTGGTGTATAAGGCTTTTTGCAGAACAACCTAACAATTGGGATGCATCTTAAGAAAATCAGACAAATAAATTTGAAGAGCTTTAGGAGCCATGATAGAGGAAGAATGAGGATCCAAAGCGTGAAAGCGGTCAGGTTCACCAAAATGATTATGCTAAAATGGGAAAGTCTAGCCTAATTTAATGTTATGCAAAGTAGTAAATAACATCTAATTAAATAAAAGAAATGACCCAAACAAGCTAAGTAAAATAGAAATGTGAAACCCTAATGAGCAAAGAGGGTTAGGGAGAGCTTAGCTGATTTGATGACTATATGGAACTATGTTGTAATGAAGAACATATAAACATAATACAGGAATGACCACACATGAGCTCCAAAAAGTATACATCTATAACAATAGGCTAGACTGGGGCACCTGGAGAGGGACTGGGGCACCTTAGTCTGAGATCTGGGCGCTCTGGTCTGTGAAAAAGCTTTGCAAACCTCTTCTGAGATTTCACTAGATGTTCACCTGTGTTTGCCTCATGTCACACAAACTTCGCTGAACTACGTTGGATGTCGCTGCAAACCAGAAATGAAGGAGAAACTTGCAAAACCCCAAGACAAGTATCAAACTCCTAAAAAATAAAGATGTATATGAAGGGTTCATATTTTTCTCAGCGGCCACAATGGTGGACTTACTAACTGAGCGCTGCACTATATATGATACCCGATGTAGTTCCATGTGTGTGTGTGCAAATCATTCCCTAGGTTGCTCTTGTGTTAGTCACACTTTGTGAAGTATCACGTAATAACTAGATGTAGAATTTAATAAATGTGTGCATGGAAACAATAGAATCCCCTCCTATGAAGTGTGATGTAGATGAACTAGCCTTGTGTGCCTTGTGGTGGAGCTAGATGGATGTAATTATAACTTTAGGTGCCTTTTATGGATGTAACTCTAGATGGTGATACTAAGTGCTTAGTGCTTGGTGCCTCATTATGGTCTCATAACTTTATATTTATATGGTTCTCTTGTTCTAATTTCGTAATTAACCCCAAAAATGCCGACCACCAAAAATATAAAAAGCCCAAATGGCTAGAAAGTTCCCAAAAGGTGCAAGTAAAGTGTAAAGAGGATTAGGGCGCCCAGGATGGGACCAGGGCACCTGGGGTGCCCCAGTCAGAAGTAGAAAAACACATAATGGAAAAACAAACTGGGCGAGTGTAGGTGTAAGATCGAAAATACGACATCAAGAAATGTAAAAATGGCCAAAGACATGGGTTAATTATTAATTTTTTCACTCAAGAACCATATGAATCGTAATATGATACGAGGACTAAATATTGACTCAAAGTGTGTGATTTAGTGACTACATAAATAAAGGGGCTTTATTTCACATTTGTTGGCTTTCAATTGTTTTAAAGTGTACGTGCATATTTGCTTCCATGTTTTTAGGATTCTAGAACTTGACTTGAGCCACCTCACCAAAGTGGGTGCTCAAGTGGCATTGCTTAGTCAACTCAATTGAAGTGACCAATGAAGTGGAGATGAGTGGATAGAGAGGATATTTGATTTGTTTTATTTATTTAAATAGCTAATTAAATTAGTCAAAAGGTTGTATAATGTATAAAGAATGTAATAGAATTAATTAATTAATTATAGAAGTGGGATATGACTGAATATTGAATTTAATATTATTTTTGGATGTTATGCAGACGATACAACTGATAAAGGGGGTCATTTTAATGACTGGGATGAATGAAAACATTGGTTACAATGATATAACCAAATGTCGTAAAATGTCATTATATGTCGTTAAATAGCGGAAAATAGTGAAATTGTGTCGAATGACATTGAAAATGGTCATATGATGGTTGTGCCATGATTACATGGGATGATATAAGATTTTTCATTGGTTATAATGCATAGTGGATATTTTTAGGGTGTCTAAATTTGTCCCCTCTTTAAATGTATTATTATGAAGTAATAGCATTTTAAAGATAGTAGACTCATGTAGATTAGTGAGTGAATGACAAAGAAGTGTTTTGGACTACCTGGTTTTTCCTAGTAAAGAATTTGGATGTCCTAGTGACATATCTAGCTATTATGTTATGGGAGTGCCCCCTCAAGAAAATTGGTGATGCACGATAAAATGGTGGGTAGTCAACTACTTGATAGGAGGAATAAGATATTTACTCGTGAGAGACAAGAAAAATGAGATAAAAAAAAAGGAGAAATAGAGGGTCAAAGGCCAAAATTAGGGTTTTGGGACGTGAATTAGGGTTGGAAGAAGGGTTAAATAGAAGGGTGGGTTAGAAGTAAAAATCATTGGTCATTTTATTCATGATTTGAGATAATGTTGAGTTGATGATGGAAGATGATATATGATAGGCATATGATGATTATTGATTTTTTGATTTGATATCAATTGTGATGAAATGATAATGGGGCTGACCTTACTCATAGCTTTATGATTCCATTCAAAAAATTGTAATTTAGAGTTGTCTAGCTTTGATTTTTTCATAATATAGCATGTACCATGATTATAAAAGCACCATGATGAGTAACTCATAATGTGTGTAAACAAGCAGACAACACAACAAATAGAAAAGTAAAAACAAACCCAATATACATAGTGAAATGTATGCACCATGGCTACAAATGAACTAAGATGATAAGCAATAAACTTGTAATTGGTCAACTAACTAAGAAAAGTAACAATGTAACACAACTGTATATAAAGACATTTAATTTTATCCATAATTTGTTCCATAGTAAGGATTGATTGATTTGTTTTTCCCCCAAGCGATGATACATGCAAGGGGTAAGATGATTCGAGATTGATGGGGTCATCACCCCCAAGCAAGGATACGTGCGAGGGAGAAAATAAGATTAGAGATTTCCCTTAAGAGAGGATACATGCAAGAGATTTGGATTAGGATGTTTTGATGCTTGTAGGATATTTAGAACAGACACCAATGATATGAACTCAATGTGTTGTTTTTTTTGAGATTTTTGGTATGTTGCAAATACTTAGGTTTTTTGGATTGTTTTTCAATTTTTTTGTAGAATTTTGACTGGGTTTTATATGTTTTTAGTAGTTTTGGAATATTTAATTTTTGGGGATTTTTGACCAGGTATCGATGTGAGGGACCTAGTTGTGATAGTGATCATGAGAAGTGAAAGTGACCATGGACCCATTCCGAACTCACGTAAGAACTAAGAGTCTCATCAAGATTTAGAGATGGATAGTACGAAATGGAGTGATTCAATATATGAGATAGAGTGACTTAGTTTGTTTGGAATATATGATTCTAGGCTAGAAGAAATGAGAGGTGATAGGATGATAGACAAAATAGATATGCAATCATACATGTTTAAATGTTGGAATTTGGGACCTCATTTTCAAATAATGCCTAAATATTCCATTCCATCAGGCACTAATGTATTGGTAGATGATATAATTTTGATAGGATGTTTACTCCGCTCTTGACTTTTCCACATCAGACTAGTAACATGCTAGGGCTCAACATCGAGAGAAAATAAGGACGTGAGACACATGAGATAGTGATGCACAAATGAGTATGATGGATATAAAGACACGAGGTTTAATAATGGTCCATTTGGGAAATCGTGATTCATCTCCAATTATGATTACCTGACCGACTCCAAGATTATTTTCATTTTATAAGTCTTTTCTTAGACTTAGACTCGTAGGTGGCCTACTCATTGGAAAATTCTGGTTTAAGGAATGGTTGTCTCTCCTAACATGGGGATATAAATTGTTTCTTTGGAATTTTGTACGAGTAAACACCTTTGATTTATATTGTCTTAAGGATTTCTTTCTCTTGTTTATTTTGAAATGACCACCTATGTCTTGCCCCATGCCACTAGTAAGAGGCAAGGGCTCATCACCAAATACAATAATGTCATGTATATGTAAGAGGCACCTTGTTTGAATTTCATCAAGCAATCAAAAATGCCTACCCAATGATAGAAATAGAATTGATAAAATATACCAAATGATGTGGTAATCCAAATGAAAAAGAGTGTAATTATTTGTACATATGCACATATGTATATGGATATGTATATCTATCTATGTTCTATGTCCTTGTATGGGTGGTACTATCTATCTATGCTATCTATCGAATATGGACAGAAAATACATGTAGTATGGGTTTGTGATTGTTTTGTCAAAAAGTAAAGTGATCATCCAAGAAGAAAATGTTTGCAAGAGTATTAATCAAGGATCAACCCAATGTGACTAGTAAGACACGAGGGATCATCACCTAAGACTGAGATGGGCGGTCAAAATATATGGGTGAAGAATTTAGAGCTTTCTTATTAAGGAGAGAACATATTTGAAAGGAGAATTTTCCATCAAGAATCTTCGAGAGTGAAAGTGACCATAGGTGAAAATATCACGTAAATAGGTGAGAAGGGTACCACAAGGGGGGTGAGATACACAATACCTAATAGGAGAAACATTAACTCTTGTCTCATGATGATGTGATCAATGAACATAGGTAAATAGTTTGAATAACCATGAAGAATTGTTAATTTATGATTGGGATATCTTGCATTGTGTATGGGAAACGATTTCCCCCAAATTAATTTTAGATAAGTAGGTTTGTAGTATATTTTAAAAAAAGAAACAATACAAATGACACAGAGGGTAGGAACACAATAAGGAAAATGTGGAAATGTAATTATTCCATATGTATAAATGTTTCAGGTGGAGCAAGGTGATAGATAATTGATTGGTTTGACATCAAGATGAACCATGAGATGATGCACAACTAAAGACCGAGATATAATCCCAATAATATCTTGTCTGATAATCCACATTTAAACATATCTTGAAACTCTATAATAATTACGATAAATACTTCTATTTCATTTGTTGTTAGACTAGTGCCATGCTTCAAGATTTTAGGATGTTCATTCATACTAATATTGATGTCGATGGTTTCCTCTACCAACAGGTGGTTTAGATGTGTCCTTGTCTTGTGAAGGATGTCTGGAGGTTGATGTAGATATTCTATTGTTTATGTTTGAGGTTCCCCTCCTATTAACACCTCAAAAAACAATTTTCTAGGGGATGCATCCTTTTTTATTTTTCTTATTTATCTATTTTTTCTTCTTGAATAACACCTCAGTGAGGTTTTCACTATGGGAGATATTTTTTCCTATTTTTACCTTTTGATTTTCTAATTTTGGTGGACTGGGGTTCTCAAGCTCTTCACTGAAGTAGGCTGTAACATCTGGATTAACATTAAATCCCTTATTGTGATTATAAGTGGTTATGTGGTCCCGAGTTCTGAGAAACTCATCGATGGCCTCTTCATTTTGGAAGAGGTCCATGGAGACGTGTTTGAATAGTCTTGATCGATAAGGGTAGGGTAGGCAATGTCAAAGGTGATAGTTCAAATAGAAAGTTGGAAAAAATGATTGTATTAATGAGGTCTTCAAAGAGTTCACGTGTGGAACTTGTCTCAACATCAGATTTAATATCTTCACCATTAGTCGTTGTATTAGCAGACACTCCACACACGGAAGCATTGGGGTTGTAACCTAAACCATAGGAGTTAAGCTTTTCTAATGGGATAATGAGATCTAGATGACCTTGTTCATTCTTTCCAAGACCTTTTCCCTTCCATTTCATATTTTTCATGATTTTTTTTCCTATGATGTGTTTGGGTGATTGATAACATCTAGCGAATCGATCATCATACAACCAAGAGCTCTCAGAACATGGAATTATTTCATCTTCTAAGTATCTTAATAGTTGAAAAATGCATTTTCCAAGTTTGTAGATGGGAGCTATTTTTATATGGGAAACATTTGATTTTCCATAGCTATGTGGTGATAAAGGTAGGTTTCTAATGTGAAAGGAATTTTCAATAGTTTGAAATTGGTACTCACCACATCCTTTATCAATGATTTTGAATGTGGATGTTTTCTCAGATGAAGTAGGAGGCGTATTAGATGATGTATAAGGTTGATTAGTAGACATGTGAAAGTTGGATTAACATATGTAGAAGGTGGATTAGCATATGAAGAAGGTGGATTAGTAGATGTAGAAGATGGATTATTGGATGTAGAAGTTACATAGTCACTATCAAGATTGTCTCCACCATATTTTGGAAGAAGCTTTGAAAGTTTATCAAGATCAATGCACGTGGTTTCAAAAAATGGGATGATATGAGGTGGAGCATATTTTTCTACAGGTGGTCAATAGTTTGATTGTCTATACCTTCCCTCAAGAATTCTACAATACTTGAAAGGTTTGGTGTTGGTGTGCAATGTGACTTCTTTACCTTGATAGGGGAATTTAATACATTGATGGTATGTGGATGGGATGACCTACATAACATGGATCCATGGGCGACCAAGGAGGATTTTGTAAGGAAATTCCAAGTCCACAACATGACACAAGGTTTCCAAGGTTATTGGTCTAATATTGAGTGATAGTGTGACTGTTCTTGCAGATTGTCTCTCATGATTATCATAACCACAAATAGTTATGACATAAGTACCGAGACTCTCTTTAATATAGCCAAGGCATCACAATAGTTTCATGGAGTAAATATTTAACACAAATCCATTATTGTTGAGTACTTGTTTAATTTTATGATGGATAATAAATGCCTTAATGTACAAGGATTAGTTATTTTTTGGATTGACACCTTTTAGGTCTTGAGGACCGAAGGATATAATAGATTTATTCGATGAAAGGTTGGAAATCATGGCTTGGAATTGTTGTTGATTGATATCTTTATGAACATGTGCTTCATGCAAGGCATGAGTAAGGACATCTTGTAATGTGGGAGAGGATTTGAGAAGCTCCATGAGGGAGATTTGTGCGGTTGTCTTTTCCAATTGTTTAATTATATTGAAATAATTGGAGGAAGACATGGATTTAGTAGTAGATGTGGGCTTTGTATTGGATGTTTGATTGGATGTTTGAGCTTCAATAGGTGTGGAAAATTATTTTGCGGTAGGCACCCAAACCTTCTTTTGTCTAGTTGTAACCACACAGTCAAGAGTTTTAATTTTGATGGTACTAACTAAGTTGGGTTCATGATCAATGGATGATATGATTGAGTCATACTCAACGTTGTTGGATGTTTGGCACTTATCCTTTTAAGATATTTTTTTTTCATCATGTTTCAGAAAAGGGTCTTGGAAAACCTTCAACTTCTCATTAGGAGTTTTATTATTTGAGGGATGTTTTCTACTTTATATGTCTCCCCGGTCAATTAGATCTTGAATATAGTGTTGGAGTTTTATCCAATGATTCGTATGGTGTCTGTTGATATGATAGTACTCACATTATTAATATTCTTTGTACCATGTTGGTTTTGGTTGCCCCTCTTCAAAGGGTCTTGAGATTGGATAAGTAGTCATATCTGCACTTTGTAAGTGACATAATATGCTAGAAAGGCTTTCTCCAAGTGGTGTGAATTGTCTTCATTTGACTTCACGAGGAATGGTTTCTTTACTAGGAATAATGATTGGTTGGTTGGTGAAATTGTTTGATTTTGATTGAGTGTTTTGAACTTTTTGAACATTGAAAGAATTAGGGATCCCTTCGCTCACAACGTTACGGTTTCAATTGATGAATTTTGACTTGTCTTGATTTTGATAAGTATCCTTGTTGGGTTAATCCCTCGAAGGAGTTTTGATGAGGTTGTAGACACCCTAAAAATACATACATATTTTCTAGCCCGCTTTTATCCAACTAGAATTAGTTAAAATAATTCTATCGTGCTATAATATACCCTTTTAGAATTAATTCTATTAATCCTACTACTTAAATCATATTCCTACCCTTTAGAATTAATTAATTTAATTCTACCATGCCTTTAGAATTAATTAAATTAATTCCTACACCTCTTAGCTAATATAATTAAACATTTATTTATTTAAATGGTTAATTATCTCCTCATAATTAATAATTAATTCAATTAGTTATTTAATTCCACTTATCCTAGTTAACTACACTAGGAACTGAACTTCCCTATTAGACTTGGACTCCACTTCTAGATTCCTAGAAAGGCGGGGGAAATTGAGTTGCACGTGTAATTCAATGTCCGGATGTAACTTCTGTCATTCCAAATGTCTATTGCCCCTTCAAATCTACAACTCCTAGACTCAGTCTACTTTCTATTCTCAGGTAGTTACCATAATTAACCTGAAGCGTAGTCAAACTTGCATCCACCTTTCATGGTCTTACCCTCAGCTATAAGAGGAGGCCATCTCCTTTACGAACACATCCTTGAAGCTTTGTGCAAATTACAGCCAAAATCTACTGAATTTGCTTCCCGCATCCTTGTGCATCCAAGCTCATAACATTTGCAAATCCAATTTGGAGAGTCATATCAACAACATCCACCAATCAAAATCTTCAAGATCATAAAAGTCTAAGAACTTCCATGATATATTTTGGCTTGCAAGAGAGTTACAGAGAAGGTATATTTCTTTGTTTATTTCTTTATCTTCCATTTGTCTGTTAATTTTCATTGCTCACATTTTGGCACGCCAAGTGGGACACCCACTTTATTTTTCTCATTTTAGTTGATCTTTTAAAGATTTATCTTTGTTTGTGTGTTTCTTGTCTCCTTCTAACCTTGTTGTCAAATTTTTAGGTCCTCGGGTGTAGTACAGAAGCCCAAAAACCAAACAAACTAGCTTCTGGGCTATTTTTCTCACATTTAAACATTTCCAGAATTGCATGCAATAACGTTCCCAATATTTGCACTAGCATAAAATAATGTGTGTTGCACCATGATTATTAAAGAACCATGATGAGTGTCCCATAATGTGTGTAAAAAAAAAACTGCACACGTTTTTGTTAAACTACATGCATTAGCATCAATCAGCTTGTGTTAACATCTTACTGCACATGTTTGCGTTTCAACAACTCTCTTCCTTTTAACACATTTTTTTGCAGGTTCATGTAATGCTAGCACATTCATCTGCATGTGCTAGTGTCTTCTTTAATGCTAGTGCATCCAAAGTACACACGCTAATGTACTGGTGTACGCACTAGTGTAACCTGCATGTGTTTTGTCAATTTTCTACTTTTTCCAACATTCTATTTGTCTCTAACCATTATTTTAGAATACTTTAGCTTTCTAATTTTGTAGATCTGTTGTTTCTAATTATTTACAACATTATTAAAAGGAACCAACTTCTTTCTTTTCTTAATAACGAAAAGCTCGCGCGTTTTCTCTTTCCTATCACTTTCAAAGTGATATCGGAAATCATAAACGTGATCATTTTTAGGATCCCCTTTGCAATGAGGTCCATCTCTATTTGGGTTCCTTTTTTCATCACTTCTTTGAATTTATTTAAGTAATGCATTTGTATTTGAAAGGATAACTCGTCATTAAGGTTTTGTACGGAGTAAGTGCATGGAAATGGGGGGACTCTTTCATTGCACTTTTTAAGGTCAAAATGGACACATTTTTTCTGAAACTCAGCGAAACCTACAAGTTGCCTCTAAACGACATTTGGCATGAATATGCTCAAATTACTAATTGCAGGTTGCCTCGGTCAAACAACGATGGTCAAGACAATCGCATCTTTAATCAAGATAAAATGAACAATTCACATTGTATTTGCAGGCGTAGTTGACTACAAAGAGGGGCAAATGTAGACACCCTAAAAATACATACATATTTTTTTTATCTCACTTATATCCAATCAGAATTAATTAAATTAATTCTATGGACTATTATAATACACCCTTTTAGAATTAATTCTATTACTTAAATCATATTCCTACCCTTTAGAATTAATTAATTTAATTCTACCACGACCATGTCACGAGGTCCCATTAGATTGATTCCTACACCTCTTAGCTGAATATATAATTTTTTATTCATTTTGAAAGTGCACACATCCCGAAAAATGAAATATCTGTGTGTACATCCCCGTAACTTTGAGAAAAATAGTCAAAAACATTTTAATGCGTGTAGAATGGAGTTTAGACGAGGAATTTTTTTTCAAAATTTGGATGAAAAAATCATAAATTGTGTACAAAAACGTATGCCATTCCAAATGTCTATTGCCCCTTCAAGATATGCAATTCCCAGACTCGGTCTACTAGTTCTAGAAATTATGGTATGTTACCATTAAATTAACCTGAAGCTTAGAAATCAAGCTTGCATCCATCTTTCATGGTCTTACCCTCAGCTATAAGAGGAGGCCATTTCCTTTTACAAACCCATCCCTGGAAGCTTTATGCAAATTATAGCCAACTTCTGCTGAATTTGTTTCACACATCCTTTTGCATCCAAGCTCATAGCATTTGTAAATCCACTTTAGAGAGTCATACCAAGAGCATCCACATATCAAAATTTTCAAGATCATACAAGTCTAAGAATTTCCACGATCTTTTGGAGGTTTGCAAGAGAGTTCAAACCTAAAGAAGATGAAACATATTGCTTTATTTATTTCGCTTACATTCCTGTTTGTAATGTGGAATATGTCCATTTGGGAGGGATAACACGATAAACCACATTGCAAACAGGAACGCGCTCACGTTATAATGTGAGTGTGTTTTAACATGCTCACATTATACGAGCACATTATGGCAAAAATGACCAAAAAGCAGATTTTTGGCCACTTTTTGGTCCCCCATCTTTGTGCACATTAAATATGAAAATGCTTACTAATTGTTTCTCATGAATTGAACAAGGGAATCGAATTGCGATTCCTCACCATCTTTGGAGAAATGATGTGAATGTTTCGTTACTTCTTTGCTTTGTGTTATAAAGGTCCATCATAGTGACCTTGTAATCTAAGTTAAAGGAAAAGTGCTTAATTTTTTTTCTTCGATAAGTCGGTGAAAAAAGTAATGGATACTCTAGGAAGGTGTAAAAACCAATCTAAAGCTTGTCGTCCTAAAATTTTAGGGAAAAGACATAAGAGGTATATATTGTTATAAGCTACTTCTTAGCATGCCATGAAGAAATCTTTGATGTTCTCTTTGGGTCGTTGTTTCCTTTATATTTGTCAAACTTAGGAGTTTCAAATGATGGAGGAAATGGTATGCACAATTTGTCTTTATCAAATGGATAAGGACAAAGCTCTTCAAAGTTAAATTGTTTGGTTTGTTTTCGCATTCCCATTAGCATTTATTTCATGTTCTTCCACTCTTGTGCGAATGAAGAGTTTTGTTGAGGGGTGTATGTGATTTCATTGGTTTCTTGACTAGGTTGATCCTTTTCTTCATCATTTGTGTTTTTCAGTGACCTTAGAAGCCATATGAGAGAGTTTTTGTGTCATCTCATGGATTTTATCTAACAAAGCGTCGAAGGATGTTTTTCATTGAATTGTTGGACTTTTGATTTTGTTTGCTTGATTCGGGTTTGTCTAGGAGATGTTTCAAGTTCTCGTCATCGAAAGTTGAGGGTAACTTTTCCCCCATTTCTAAGATATGAAGAAGGTATTGGTTTTTCTTTTGTCTCAAGAGTTCATCTATTTGTTCTTTTTCTTCTTTAGTGATTTCGGGTTGTCTTGCATCATTGTCTTCATCAAAAGAGTCTTTGCCAAGAGGGTTGATTCTATCAAGGTCCTCATAGATATTGTGGATTTTTTTTGCGAGTAATCACCATTGTACTAAAGGAAAAAACCTAAAGTGAAATGTGGTTTGTGATTTTTCACAAGCTCTATAAGTTTGATGAGTATTGAACAATGTTTAAGCTCAAAGAATAATAGTGGACATGTTTTCTTGGTTTGGACTTGTAAACGTGTTTAAAAAATTAAGTCTAGTTTGATCAAAGGGTGTGTATCCAAAAGATAAGACTTTATTTTGGATTGAGTAGATTATATTTTTTATTGGATTGGCTTGGATTTTATTTTGATTGTGTCGTGTGTAGACACAAAATCATGCACATACTACTATTCTACTATACCGCTAAGTATGTTGTTTTATGTATGGATCTTGAGTAAGAAAAGTATTCACTGGTGACACACTTCCTAGTCCACCTATTTTATTTGATTGTTTCTATTATTTTTATCTCTCAAAAATGTCACTTCTACACCCAATTCTGGTCATGTCATAAGGATCCTTGTCCATCGTTATTCTCACACTTGTCGTTAGTTGTCTCAGGACACTAGCGCCCAGGACTGGACACTAACTCCCAGATGCTCCTGTCCTCTCTATTTTGTGTACATTTTTGACATTTGTGGCCATCATTTTTAGTTTTCTTACTCCTATCTCGAGGTCCTAGTTGGCATGTCGTGTCACTGATTTCGAAATTCAAGCAACAGATCCCTATATAAACACAACATACAAATCATTATAAGGGAAGTCAAGTTTATCAAGGGCTATCTATCTAAATACTATCAAAGGGACTGCATTTTGGGCTCATTACTCTACATACACTACATAGGAAGGGGAATTTTCTTAATTCCATCCCATACATTTGTATTCTATCTAGCTACATCTCGCTATCTTGGTGTCCCCGACGTGAGGGCAACCTAGGAGCACTATCGCACACACAACCACATAGAACTACATGGAATCTGAGATGTCATGCAACGCTCATTTGTAAGTTCACTCTGTTGGGTAACTGCCAAGGATAATCTGACTCCCCATTTACATATTTATTTTTTAAAATTTGATGTATTTTGGGGGTTTTGTAGGATATTATCTTTTTTGTAGGTTACCATTGAACTCGACGATCTTCCAACGACCTACAAGCAATCAACAACGAAGGATAGAGAAACCCTAACGATGCCAGAAAAATCAATTTCTAACTCTCTACGTAGTCATAGGTACCTATAGAAGGTCTCAGATGCCCTCGCCCCTGCCCAAGCACACCTATCTAGGTTATCCTGTAAGTTCCAAAATTTATATCGAGTGTTTCCAACATTCTGCCTAGCCTTTTCATCAGTTGCTCCAGTTCGGGTACACTTCAGGATAAGCAAGAATTAGATAAGTGTCCTACTTCTTCCAATTATTTGCATAGTTGTATCTTTGAGGTGCTTAGAATTTGTATCTTATTGTATATCACTATAGTAATTTCTGAAATTAGATTTTAATAAAATAACCATATTTTATTAAATCATTGTGGAACAATTTTTTTTGATCTATAAAAAGAACTTTTACAAACATCAGGAAAGCAATGATGTTTGATTTGTTTTGGTTTAAATGCAAAATATCATTGGGAAATGTAAAGTTATGATAATGAAACCAAACAGAATGCTGTGAAATGAACAAATGAAAAGGAAAAGTTATAACTCCCAATAAGATGTGTCTTTCGATGTATCCCATACTTGGTATACCAAATTTTTACAGGGACAAAAGTATTATGGGGAACCCTTGGAAAAATGAAAGAGACTCAACTAATCAATAATAGCCCTCGTAGAGGAGAGAATTGTCACTCTAATGATGGGTTTTATGATTGGGTGGTAGGGTAATGAGGGAATGAAATGTGAATGATGTCCTTATTTATCTTTGAAAATTTATAAGGACAATGCCAAAAACTTCATTTTTATAGCTATATTCAGCATATACTCGTAGTAACCCGTCATGACAACTACCTATAAGTGGGGGACAAAGGCGAGGAAAGCATCAAACACTATTTTGAGACTAGTTCTCAACTGTAATGCAAATGCGATATGAGTGGTGTGTGGTGGTGAAATCCACGTCACCAATATAGCTAGTGATAATGAAATCCATGTCACTACGTGTAAAGATAATATGAGGTGTTTAACATGCAATGTTATTTCTAAATTTATTGAAAATAGATGCGTAATTGAAATGCATAAATAAAGGCTATACCTAAAATTTTAGCAATTTTTTAGCAAAGTTTTTTTTCAAGTGAAGCGGTCCTGCATGAAAATGATTAGTTTTCTGAGCAAAGCAGTCTTGCATGAAAATGATTAGTAGTTTTTTTATTTAGCAACCCTGCAAAAAAATAGGAAACAAAAATATGCAAAAGGTATTGAATATTTCTAATTCCCAAGGTCACCCAAAGGTGTGGGAGAAGAGCATCCATAGTTTTTTTACTGTGAAAAAGTAAATAAAAAATGACAAGTGGAAATGAAACAAGACAATTATATAAACAAATGATAGAAGGATATCAATTGTTTATGATTCTCAAGGTCACCCAAAGGGCACGAGAGAAGAACATACGTGGTTTTCGACTGTATAAATGAACAATAAGAAATGAAAAGTAAAAATAAAACAAAGAACTATAAGTGTTAGAGATGTTTTCTGTGAAAAATTTACATGAAATTGTTAGAAAATTACAGAATAATAGGGAATTTTAACTTTTAAAATTCTGGAAATTTACAAAAAATAAATAAAAAATTACATAGAACACTAGTGCAGAGACTAAACACAGAAAATCCCACAGATTTCAAATAAATGCAACTTAAAAGAATGGAAACACACTTTAAATCATACACAAATGCACCTTGAATTCACTCTAGCACATATACTAGATGTTAACGCAAGGACTAAAATGGAAACACAGATCACAGAAACACAAAGATATTACACACAAAAGCACCTCAAAAGCATAGAAACACATTTTAAATTACACACAAACACACCTTGAATTCATGCTAGCACAGATAATAACATGTTAGCACAAGGACATCCAAGCTAACACATACTTGTAAAAAGTTAGGAAAAAGGCACGGTAACAAAGATCATGAGCTACGTTAGCGCGATAAAGGCAAAAAAAATGTAAATTAACTAGTTACAAAAAAAGGACAAAAAAGGCCAAAAATGTCCGATTTTTGAAATTTGCTCTCAATTTTACTCACAGAATGACCTAAAAATTGGTTAGTAGTCTCCAAACAATAGGAAGGACATAAAAAATGATTTTAGTTTTGCAAAAAATGACTAGGAATTTGTGGGTGTCCCACTGGGCGTGCTAGAATGTGAACAAGTGAAAATACTCAAAAAAGACAGAAACACATAAAAAAATGCAAACCTTCCCAAGTAGCTCCTTGTCACCTCAGATTGGATTAGACTGAAGAGGGGGGTCAAGTGACACTCTTGTTGAATCCTCTACGAAGTAGAATATTTTTATTTGTGGCTTCTCCAAAATGCTCCAAATGGAAGTATGCTAAGCTACGAGAAATGCAGATTGAATGATTGAATGATTGAATGATCGGATGATTGGGTGATCAAATGGAAAATAGAATGGTATGTAAGTTTGATTTCCAATGGAAATTTGACAGAGTAATGGTGCAAATTTCTCAAGCTTCCAATCGATGATGTGAGAGGAATGGAGATTCTTATTTATGGATGAAGGAGAAACTATGGATTGAGGAAGGTGGAATTGACTAAGTTACATTCTATTGATTTCACTTTCCTTATTTAGCATGGTTGATTTATTCTTATGCAGTTGACCTTTTGAATGAGAAATAAAGAGGCTTTATTTCAAATTGACTGAGTTTGAATTATTCTAAAGTGTAAGTGCAAATTTGATTCCATGTTTTTAGGATTCTAGAACTCGACTTGAGCCACCTCACTAAAATGGGTGCTCAAGTGGCATTGCTTAGTCAACTCAGGTGAAGTGACCAATGAAGTGGAGATAAGTGGATAGTGAGGATATTTAAATTTATTTATTTATTTAATAGCTAATTAAATTAGCCAAAGGGATTTATAGTGTATAGTGTGTGTAATAGAATTAATCAATTAATTCTAGAAGTGGGGTGTGGGTGAATAATAGATTTAATATTATTTTTGGACATTGTGCAAATGACATAACTGATAAAGGGGGTCATTTTAATGACTGGGATGGATGAAAACATTGGTTACAATGATATATGGAAATGTCGTAAAATGTCATTAAATGTTGTAAAGTAGCAGAAAATAGGAGAATGTGTTGAATGGCATTGGAAATGGTTATACGAAGGTTGTACAATGATTATGGGACAATATGGGTGTTTTAAGAGGTTATAATGCATAATGAGTATTTTTAGGGTGTCTACAATAAAAAATAGGTTGTGTATGGAGGTGGAAGACTAGCGTTTGGAATATTTATAAAATAAGGGATGAGAATGGAAGAGTAGTAGTACACATAGATTGAAAAATAGTGAAACATATTTTGAAAGAGAATGAAAAAAATGGAAGGATCAAAAAATCAAATGTTGGTGGTATCAAGTAAGTTTGTAAACCTTAGAGGAAATTCCTATGATTGTTATTCTTGGATGGCAAAGAAATAAGTCTCATTGTTAAATGCTTTGGGATTTTTGTTTGCTTTCTTTATAATATGTATTGTTTTGTTGAGAAATTCTACAATTCAGTTAAGTATATATTGTGTTGAAAAACTCCTCAGTATTGTTGCGTTGATAAAATGGTTATCTTTTATTGGCTAAAAACATATATGTAGTTCTTAAGGCTAAAGTCTATTGTAATTATTAATGGTAAAATCCTATATTTTAAATTAATGGATAAATCTCATATAGATTTTGTCCCATACATTAAATAGGGAGTAAAATCTCATGGAAGTAATAAAGATATGTTACTAATTGTTACAATTTTTTATATAAAAAATAAAATAATAATTTATTTTTAAAATAATAATATTAATGAAGTCATAATCTATTTTTCTATATTCACACATATTACAATATTTCTACATCTATATATAATATAAACTAAATATAAACTAAAATAAAGATTTGAAATAAAATAAAAAAGAATTAAATATAAATCTAATGAATTATAATATATTTTACCACATCCACAACATCAAGTAAGATAGATTATTTAATCCATCAAATGATACATACTGTAAGATACAAGAACTTTATTATTAATGTAATACTACAAAAAGGAGACAATGAATAATACATAGATGTCATTTGACCATATCAAATCATTCATATCATATAGTTACTTTATTATTAAAGTAAGAGCAAAAATAAGCTTTCTCATAACCACAATCTATAAGGAATATGAAAATGTCATTACATATTGTGTTTGGGAATGACATCTAGATAGTTTTAGATTGCTTCATACAAAAACTAGTCTTAAACACCCTGGTACATGCATATCCACATATCCATGACACCATTATTATTTTGTGAGGATTTCATATTTGATCTCAAATTCTCATCTTGAATTAACATTAAGGGGAATATTGGTTGTAATGCTTGATTTTGTAATTTTCTAAATCTAATATTGTTTTAGAGAAACATAGATGTCTTGTACGTTCTAGATTTCCTTTGAGAGCTATGTCTTTCTGCATTTTCAAGAAATGCAACCCCTTTAACAACCTCAACAACTAATTTGATTATTTTATTCTTATAGTCTAGGAAGTCCTTGAGAAACTCTTAAAATATTAAATTGTGTATATTAAGATTGATTTAATGCCCATAAAAATTCTTAAATATAGAATAATCATTGCCCAAAATAATTTTACTATAAGAACCTGTCTATATATTAATAATGCAAAACAATTACAACAACAGGGTGACTAGAAACTCACAGTCCAAAGTCAAAGTACCACGAGGGCACAAAAGACGTCACAAAGGCAACAAAAATCACATAACTAAACAACTATATTATAATTAGACAACTACAACTACCAAAAATATTAAATTGCATATATTGAGATTAATTTAATGCCCATAAAAATTCTTAATCGTGCCCAAAATAATTTCCATATCTTCAAAGACCAAAAACTATCTTATAATTACACAAACTTCAACTACCACATAATTATCTAATAGCTAAATATATTTAATGAGATATAAATATATATCAACCAAAATTATGTTATAACTAGTCAAAACAACTACTACCACATAACTATTTTATACATAAATATATTTGTTTATTATAATCTTAAATATTTTATGTTAGACAATAAGTAACACTTTTCTTAGAAAATGACACTCACAAATTATATAGAGATAAATTAAAATAAAAAAATGGTCATATCACTTATGTGTCAAATAAATATTGGTATAAAAAGAACTCACCAAATACAAATCTCATTATTAGAAACTCCTCTCAAAACAATAAAATAAGAGAATTAGGAGTGCATATGGAAGAGAATAAAGGGTTTTGTCTTTATTAAAAAATAATTAAAAAGATTTTAAGCTTCATATTTTAAGGGTCACTAACGATAAATGAAATGAGGATATTAATGGCTAATTAATAAAGGATTCACCTTAAAAATTTTAAAATTAAAAAAATTCACAATTAGGTTAATGTAATTAAATTATTTCAATCATTTATAAGAATAATTTAAGAATAGTAAATACATAAATCACATTCCAAGTATTATGTAAGGATGATAGTTTCATCAACACAAATTATAGAAAGTGGATAAAAGTAACTAGGGTTAAGATTTGGAACATATTCACCCTAAATCGAGCTCACGTTGTGTCATAGTGATCTAGAATTAGATGAGGAGATGGTGCAAGGTGTCAAAAAATCACATGTAAAATTTGGGAGCTTGAAACTAGGTTCATGACAGGTTTTTCCTTATATGGACACATTCATTTGCTTGATGTGTCTTAGGGTTGACAATATGTCCTCTGCTACCATGATATGTAATTTACCTCTGACACTTACTTCTCCTATGTCTATGGATGTGTTTTATGTATTTATATATCTACGTTATTTTTTAATAATTCTATGTGTCTTGTCTTCTTTTGTCTTCTCCTTACTTAGACCTACAAGAGCACATTTCATTGTATGCACTGGACTAACCTCACATTTCCCCACTGACATGATGAGCATTACACTACATACCAATATGCCGAAGCGGATAAAACCACACATAGTTCTCCAAGCTCTATGGTGGAGTGGAGGTTACAAATTGTAAATGAATATGGAGCCCTAATGTAGCCCTCAACATGTAAAAATGATGCTTGGCTTATGCTTACTGCATAGATGTGATCAAGTGTAGTAGATGTGTTCAAACTTAAATAACTATGTTATAATGTGCTCTAAGAGAGTTTTGCTTCAATGCTTAGCTCAATGTCCTTCTTAGATATGATTTTAATATGGGATCCCTATATGCCCCTAATAGGTAAGGGTGCATATGTCTAAATAGGTGACTAATTTCAAATATTTCCCACTCAACTGACCTTAACCAACTAACATAACTTATCCATTTGAGAAGATAACCATTGTAACTATAAGCGGCGGGTTCATCAGCCATGAGACATATATTTCATCCAAATTTGTCTTGGGCCCATGAATCAATATAGGTTTAAGCTAAAACCAAGTTTGAGACATGAGACAGATTGTAGAGAGTCTAAAAATATGTTATGCAAAATTTACACTAATTCTTGAGTTGCTAAGCTAAAGAACAAGTTATGAAATAGTGGACTCAAAGTATAGGATAGATTATGATGCTTTAAGTTTTGTAAATGTATGTGTCAATAGGATGATGTTGGGATAAATGTAAAGGTATTTTTTCCAAGTTCTGCATGAACTAATTTTGGGTACTATAATTTCCCCTATTTAATCTAGCAATGAAATTGTTGGATTAAAATTAAAGGGAATAAGTGAACGCAAAACTCTCACCCCAATCATATGGGGGTGATGTTTGACATTGATGAGTTTTTTCCCATGCCAATCCAATATGAATATCTGAAATCAAATGGAAAATATGTGTATTAAATCTCTAGAGAAACATAATATGCATACATACATAAGTACGTATGCACATACATACATGTACATATTTATTATATATACACTATTATAGATATCTTAAATACATATATCTAAAAAATGCTTAGAGATATCAAGCTCAACGCCTAGGTTATTTTGGACATTTCACATACCTTAATTATTATTAAATTCATTTATGTTTTTTTTTTTTTAATTCACTAGTGACAAATGGTGTGAATCTAGATACACTAATGTGTGAGGCTTAACACAAAAATATCATAAAAAGGGGCTCTAAAACCCATTGTATCACCAATATATTATGAATTTTTGATTTACAATTTTAAGTAACGTTCAAATAGACATAAAATTAAAGGTTGAAATTAAAATTGAGCACAGTAACTACATTAGACCCTCCCTCTCCCCCCCCCCCAAGATGCCATTGTAAAATGCCTCTTGGCACAGTAAACTAAAGTGTGTAAATTTCATAAAAGCATGAAGTGACTACACCGAATTTTCTCTAGTGTGTTTGGTTATTTTGGGTACTATAATTTTCCCTATTTAATCTAGCAATGAAATTGTTGGATTAAAATTCAAGGGAAAAGTGAACGCAAAACTCTCACCCTAATCATATGGGGGTGATGTTTCACATTGACGAGTTTTTTTCCCATGCCAATCCAATACGAATATCTAAAATCAAATGGAAAATATGTGTATTAAAAATCTCTAGAGAGACATAATATGCATACATACATGTACATATTTATTATATATACACTATTATAGATATCTTAAATACATATATCTAAAAAATGCCAAGAGATATCAAGCTCGACACCTAGGTTATTTTGGACATTTCACATACCTTAATTATTATTAAATTCATTTATGTTTTTTTTAAAATTCACTAGTGACAAATGGTGTGAATCTAGATACACTAATGTGTGAGGCTTAACACAAAAATATCATAAGACGAGGCTCTAAAACCCATTGTATCACCAATATATTATGAATTTTTTATTTACATTTTTAAGTGATGTTCAAATAGACATAACATTAAAGTTTGAAATTAAAAGTTAGCACACTAACTACATTACACCCTCCCTCTCCCCCCCCCCCCCCCCCCCCAAGATGCCATTGTAAAATGCCTCTTGGCACAATAAACTAAAGTGTGTAAATTTCATAAAAGCATGAAGCGACTACACCGGATTTCCTCTGGTGTGTTTGGTAAATGGAGAGTATGAATATATCATGTGAGGTATAACATATGAATATTGCATCACCTTCCAGCATTAGGGAAACTAAATCGCCATCGAGTGTTGTGTAGCTAAGTCACCATCGAGCACTAGGTAGCTACATCACCATCTAGCATTATGGAATTTGTGTCACCATTGTATCGGTCTTGGAGACACTCCATGCTGATATAACTGAGTAAATGTCATAAGTGTGACTAAATTCATAAGATGAAATTATGCCAAGTCTATGTAAATCTATTATAAAACTGTAATATGAAATGATGAACCATCCCAAGTATATATAAATATGATAAATGTCATGTAAAAACTTGTAATATGTAATAATGAACCATCCAATGTCCATGTAAATCTCATAAATGTCATGAGTGAATTTATAATTTGTAATAATGAACCATCCCAAGTCCATGCAAACCTAATAAATTTCTATAATAAACCTATAAATTATAATGATGAACCATCCCAATTCCATATGAATATGATAAATGTATGTAATATGTACTAAATATATATATATATTATATATATATATATATAATATATATATATATATATATATATATATATATATATGTCTGATGTGAAGTACCATCACCCTCTCTACCTTTTGGTACTGTTTCCATGATATTTGTGAACCTCTTGAAGAACCCACAATATGTCCCCCTTTTGAGATGGGGGATGTTTCCATGCTTCACTTAGCTCAAAAGAAATAGTGTTAGTTGTACAAGGTATATAATTAAAACATCCAACATGTGAACCATATTAAGTATAAGAAATATATTGGTGATATAAGAAATATGCCTTTGATATGAAGATTTGAGAACAGGTAGTAGATGTCATCTCATAGGTAAGCAACATGATCAGAATAACAAAAAATATATAGATATCATATCTAAGAGTGTAACATTGAATGGTATAATATTATATTAATAGACACACAGCTTGATGCAGGAGCATCCATGACAAATAAGTAATCTTGCATCACGAAATATAGATTGATGTTTATTTTTTTTGTTTTATTTGTTTTTCTATGGATTTTGGTGTGACATGGTGAAAATGGTCCTATAAGGCATCATTGAGGAGAAATATTTTTAATAAATCATGGTTTATAACATTTAATTTTGGAATTTTCTTAAAGCAACACAGAGTTGTTGTCTTGTGCTGACATTTTATAGAAGAAACATTAACTTTTTGTTGATGGAACGCCTATAATCATTATCAAAGGTAGAATAACATATTATTAATGTAATCAATCATGAAATAGGAATTTCTTGGGTCCTTGGGTGAGATGAAGAGTCCTAATATGTAGTTGTAGATGAAGGGGAAGAGGAATCTCAAAGGGGAATATAAAAGAGATAAAAAACTCAATAGCCAAGAAATCAGAACATGTTTGTGCATTAGTCTAGTTGGATTGTGTTGTAGTTATATTTACTTTATGTTTGTGAGTGTGTAATGAACTCATCAATGAGAATATTTTATTGTGGTGTGCCATGATTATGGAAATTCTCATGTGTGTCCATGGAAGAGTGATAACCCTTGCATCAAAAAATTAGAGGTTTTCCTTAATTGGATACCCCCTTTGTGCCTGCACCACAACTCAACACCAATGGATTTATTGGGGCTCATGACATGACACAACAGACTGACCATAAGATAAAAAACTAACAAGACACCACTATGATGACTTGAATAACGTTAGTAACATTTAGTTTTTCTTGCAAAGCAAGCTCGTGTCAAAAAATAAATGTTAACGATAATACCGATGTTTATTTTACAATGTGCCATAAGTAATGTATTCCAAATAGTAGGTGTATCAAGTAATGTTCTATGAGAAACGTTTAAATCTAGTGATATATCAATCAATTTGTTAAGATAAATATCTAAATTAAGATATGTATCAATCAATGTGCTTATGCATAATGTGTTTAAATCAAGCTATATATCATTCACTATGATAAAAATAATGTCTAAAGTAAGATATATATTGATTGATATGCTTAGAAGCAATGTGTCTAAATCCAGAGATGTATCAATCACCATGCTATAAACAATTTATGTCATCAAGAGATGTAACAATAAATTTGCTATGAGAAATATGTCCAATTCAATATATGTAATAGTTATTGTGCTATGATAAAAAAAAAAGTGCATAGAGTGAACAAGTGCATAAATAAAATAAGTACAAAGAGAAAAATGGCATAAAGCATGCAATGACATAGAGGAAAAACAATATAGAAAAAATAGAAGCATAGAGAAAATAATAACATGGCTAATGGCATAAGAATACATGACATTAACCAATGGGGCATAAAATAATGACATAAATCATATACTGCATAAAAAATAAAATGGCATAGAAAAACAAGTGCATGGAGAATGTGATCTAACAACAACTGTAATATGAATGATGAACCATCCCAAGTATATATAAATATGAGAAATGTCATGAAAACTTTGTAAATGTAATAATGACCATCCAATTCCATGTACAATCTCATAAATTGTCCCATGATAAATTTAATAATTTGTAATAATGAAACCAGTACCCCGAGTCCATGGATGCGCTGCACACATATACTGGATTATAACTATAATATTAAAGCCTATAAATGTATAATAGCTAGAGACATCAACCAATTCTCAAACTCTGATTGTAAACTGTATGGTAGAATGCTGTACGTTGTAGGCGAATAGGTCGTGTAAGTATACATATCATCAGACTAATATTTATTATATATAGAATAATTATATATATTATAATATATATATACATAGTTGCCTATATATATCTATATGGTCTGATGTGAAGTACCATCACCCTCTCTACCTTTTGGTACTGTTTCCATGATATTTGTGAACCTCTTGAAGAACCCACAATATGGTCCCCCCTTTTGAGATGGGGGATGTTTCCATGCTTCACTTAGCTCAAAAAGAATAGTTGTTAGTTGTACAAGGTATATAATTAAAACATCCAAATGTGAACCATATTAAGTATAGACATAATATGGTGATATAAGAAATATGCCTTTGTATGAAGATTTGAGAACAGGGTAGGTAGATGTCATCTATCCAGGTAAGGCAACATGATCAGAATAACAAAAAATATATAGATTCATATCTAAGAGTGTAACATTGAATGGTATAATATTATATTAATAGACACACAGCTTGATGCATGGAGCATCCATGACAAATAAGTAATCTTGCATCACGAAATATAGATTGATGTTTATTTTTTGTTTTATTTTTGTTTTTCTTATGGATTTTGGTGTGACATGGTGAAAATGGTCCTATAAGGCATCATTGAGGAGAAATATTTTTAATAAATCATGGTTTATAACATTTAATTTGGAATTTTCTTAAAGCAACACAGAGTTGTTGTCTTGTGCTGACATTTATAGAAGAAGAAACATTAACTTTTTGTTGATGGAACGCCTATAATCCTTATCAAAGGTTAGAATAACATATTATTAATGTAATCAATCATGAAATAGGAATTTCTTGGGTCCTTGGGGTGAGATGAAAGAGTCCTAATATGTAGTTGTAGATGAAGGGGAAGAGGAATCTCAAAGGGGAATATAAAAGAGATAAAAAACTCAATAGCCAAGAAATCAGAACATGTTTGTGCATTAGTCTAGTTGGATTGTGTTGTAGTTATATTTACTTTATGTTTGTGAGTGTGTAATGAACTCATCAATGAGAATATTTTATTGTGGTGTGCCATGATTATGGAAATTCTCATGTGTGTCCATGGAAGAGTGATAACCCTTGCATCAAAAAATTAGAGGTTTTCCTTAATTGGATACCCCCTTTGTGCCTGCCACCCACAACTCAACACCAATGGATTTATTGGGGCTCATGACCATGACACAACAGACTGACCCATAAGATAAAAACTAACAAGACACCACTATGATGACTTGAATAACGTTAGTAACATTTAGTTTTTCTTGCAAAGCAAGCTCGTGTCAAAAAATAAATGTTAACGATAATACCGATGTTTATTTTACAATGTGCCATAAGTAATGTATTCCAAATAGTAGGTGTATCAAGTAATGTTCTATGAGAAACGTTTAAATCTAGTGATATATCAATCAATTTGTTAAGATAAATATCTAAATTAAGATATGTATCAATCAATGTGCTTATGCATAATGTGTTTAAATCAAGCTATATATCATTCACTATGATAAAAATAATGTCTAAAGTAAGATATATATTGATTGATATGCTTAGAAGCAATGTGTCTAAATCCAGAGATGTATCAATCACCATGCTATAAACAATTTATGTCATCAAGAGATGTAACAATAAATTTGCTATGAGAAATATGTCCAATTCAATATATGTAATAGTTATTGTGCTATGATAAAAAAAAAAGTGCATAGAGTGAACAAGTGCATAAATAAAATAAGTACAAAGAGAAAAATGGCATAAAGCATGCAATGACATAGAGGAAAAACAATATAGAAAAAATAGAAGCATAGAGAAAATAATAACATGGATAATGCATAGAGAATACAATGACATATAACAAATGGGTGCATAAAATAATGACATAAATCATATAAGTGCATAAAAAATAAAAGTGCATAGAGAAAACAAGTGCATGGAGAATGTGATGTAACAACAATGTGCCTAAAGAAATCACCAAGATAGACAATGTTTCAAATAATGTGTGGAAGTAAACATGAGTATAGGGACAATAATACTCAAACAAGTATAACATTATGTAATAAATAAGAAGTAAATTAGTGCTCAACAATAAATGAATGTTGATCATGGCATAACAATATGTAGAGGTAAATAATATGATCATTAGATGAAGGGAAATATAACACGTGTAATCAGATATAAGGCAACAAAAGATACACAGTAGAATCTCTATATTACTAATGGATTAGTGTGTAGGATATGCTTTATATAAGCTCAACATGTGATATTCCCCCAATGTAGGCATGCCCCCAATATGTTCGGCATCCCCCAGGGTATAACATTGTATGAATCCATAAAGTGTGAAATATATGATCTATATAAGCAGAACCTCATACAATTTTGGGAATTTCTTGGAATTTCACATTTCTATCATAGGTTCATCTTTGGTTTCTTCAAAAAAAATTATATTATTATCTAGATCACACACACAAAATCTAAGTTTTAGTGTACCGATGAAAAATAATGTTCTTTTGAGGTTCTTAAAAAATACATCTAGGTAACAAATATTCACTTAATGCCCAAAATCATAAATTCCTTTGAGCTTCACTCCAAGGCATTTGATTAAAAACTCGATGCAATACTCATGCACCACATGTTTATGGTCATATACCACTCAAATACATTGAGTGACACAACAAATGTGATTCGTAAGCTAGACAAATATCCATACTAGACTTCCCCAAAATAAGCCTTATTAATCTTGGCTTATAAAATGACTATAATTTAACTCAGTTTCATACAAATTAGAGATATAAAGCACTAAAATGAATGTGCAACATAATTAAAACTTACACATGAGAATTGAGAAACACCAAGCACAAGAGAACACAATATTTATCCTAGAGAAAACTCAAGAAAAAAGAAACTCGCACCCCCCTTTCATTATGTAATTCAATATTTTTTACAAGTTATTTACATTAGGGGAATCTAAATAATAGATCCACACCCTATCTCTCTAAACCTTTCACATGATTTATCACCTTTCAAACATTCCTCTAACAAAAAAGATAAAAAATGTCACTCACTGCTAGGAAAGTCACAATTGAATTTTGTACCAAGACTCCATCTTGCTAAAAATTATAATGGGAACCCCTTCCATAAATTCTATACCATGCATGATGATAGTTGAAATTTTTAATACTTTTAATGATTCCCCTAGCCTCATAATCCTTCTAAAACACTCAACTAACACCAAGATAATTTAAGACATTTACAACTATTTCAACACATGCATTCTATAAGATATGTGGAAATTTTTTTGGTGTCTACAGATTGATAGTTACACAACCACTGGGGTATTTTTGAAACTTTCACCTACATATACTGGATATCTCATAACCATTGGAGTAGTTATACAACCACCACTATGCACAGAGCGAGGATTTATCTATGGAAGAAAAACCACTTAGTTTTCAATATCAAAACCTTGACTTATTCAATTCAGGGATGTTCAGATTACCTCCCACACTGACTTAGCCATTGTTACATACATGATCTAAAGTGTTTCACAAGAAATTTATTACATAAGTTTTTACAAATGAGAATTGCATGAATTGGGATTTTTTCATATCCAAATTTGGATCATACATGATCTAAAGTGTTTCACAAGAAATTTATTACATAAGTTTTTACAAATGAGAATTACATGAATTGGGATTTTTTCATATCCAAATTTGGATCATACCTCCCTAGTTTGATGATTTTAAGTCCTTAATATTTAAGAATTGATTAATTGAGGATATTTCCTCCCCATATCTTTTCCCTTTCTTAGAGGTGCATAATTTGAACTCCAACATTCAAATGTTTGTTCCACCTTGTGTGGATAGTTTTATTCCATGAAAGAAGAATGAAGACTACAACTAGATGAAATACACCCAATGAGTAACTTATGCCCTTAGTTAGTAGACATACCATGCAATTTTATACACCAATATATCCCCCTAGCTTTCAAAAAGAGAAAACACATCTTTCCACTAACATTCAACAACTTGTTACCTTGAGCTAAACTTACCAAGGTGATATGATATTTACCTTCATAGGAATACATAATGTAGCCCTTCCCATCCTTTACCAACCAATACCAATTTACCTTCCATATGAAGATTGCATCACACTCATACATGCAGGGCCTGTAAAAGACTCCACCACAACATCCATAAGTATTAAATCCATAACAACATTTTCAATGAAATTTTCATTTATACAAAACTTGACATTGCATTGCTTAGAAAAATTAATCTGTGTTCCTTGATTCACCCAACCTAATGTATAAGGATTAGGATGACTGCACACTTATAAACCAATTATATCTACTAACTCTCTACTCATTAAATTTCTTGAGAATATGAATAAAAAACATATACCTGTTTCACTCGGAAATGCTTCGTTCCTTATAGAAACAGATAAGGTTAGGGTTAGGAGGAATACCTGTAGAATGTCGAGATGATGTGCGCGTACCGTAGAGAAAGATCAGGCTGACTGCGAAGAACTCCTTTTTGTCTTGGAAGGACTACCTGCAAATAAGAACACAAGACCACAAGATTTGATTAGATAATAAATGAGGGAACTGCCTTGGGCCCAGGAAGTATGAAACTTCCTTTCGAAGGTGGTCAGTTCCCCTGCTAATATGAATTAACACAAAATACTGTAGAGTACCAATTAAATTGTTTCGTGGAACTGGGTAGGGAAAAGGCTGTTTTTCTTGGTTTTGATCAAAGGAACCGATGCCGGTTATCTATAACCGATGGCGGTCACTGATAACCGATACCGGTTGGTTCTAGGATCTTCTGGGCTGGTTGTGGTGTTTGTAATGGCTGGTTTTTGGATAGTATTGAGAAATGGGATGGTTAGAAGCTAAGGAGTGATGGTTAGAGGCAATGGTACGTTAGATAATGGGTTCAGGAACGGATTTGAGAAGATTACAATTCCAAAAGCACAAGAAATGTTATAATGGAGGACATGCAAGATATAACTTACTGGTTTTTTGATGAAGGTGCAAGTTGATCTCCTTTGCTGCCAACTCTTCTGGTTTCTTTATTCGTCTCTGCTTGGTCAAGTGAAGTTCTGGACTCTGCTGATCGCTTTGGACTCTCCTTTTGATTAAAATCCTTCGACTGATCTCCAAAAATGAAATTCCGATCCGTTGTTTTGGTTTGGGAAACCCATTTACAGGGAACCGATGGCGGTTGCGTAACCGACGGCGGTCGAGTAGGAACCGGCATCGGTTAGGAAAAAGTAGGCTATTTTTAGTAAAATAGCCCACCTTCCCTGCTTTTCTCCCGAGAGATCAGTTGCGGGCTTGGTCAAGTGGCTAGAAGGTCGGCTTTGGGTGCGAGTAAGGAGGCATTAGTTATGGATGTGAGTCTAGACCAAGTCATGGGTCCTAATTAGGTTAGTTTAGGGTTAGGGCTAGGTCATGGTGAGGTGGCCAAGTGATTTTTGGCGGGGTGGTGGTAGGTAAGGTGATGTGGATTTATCAATTACAAGGTAATTAATAAATAATTGTGTAAAGTTTAGGTAAGCGGGTCACAAGGGGTCGTGAGACACGAATTTGGTGTCTACATTAGCCCCTTATTGTCGTGTAGCTTGTTCTGTAAAGCTGCGCGGACAATAATATGAAGTGGTTTCTCATGTTAAAGATATAGGTAATCCCCCTCAAATCTATCACAGATTGAGTGAACGGGAAATCAGGGATAGGGTTGATAAAGGGTATATGTGGTAGAGAGGATGGTAAGGTGATGGTGTAGGTCCAAGGAAGCAGACGCATGTTGAAATGCAATAGTACGACTAGGGTACATGATTTGACGAGCAAAACCAGCAATGTATAGGCAAAGGTCGATAGTTTATCCAAACAAGGGTGATATAATCCTGGTATCCAAGGCATAGGAAGTAGCTCCAGGGTATATAACAGGTAAGGTACAAGAACGTTTAGGCATATTCGGCAGTACCAAATGGTTGGTTTGGTTGAGATAAACGTCACGGTCTAGGTCTAGGCAAAGTTGGTCAACAGATCAAGTCAAGGACCCTAATCATGCTAAAACACGAACAGGTGAGCTCGATTGAACAAAAAGCTACATGATGGATGGATAAATTAAAACGGTGATTGTGGGTATGGTATGGTTAATTGGTGCGGCCTTAAGTCGGGCCAAATGGTTAGGTGCGGCCTTGGGTCGGGCCAAATGGGTTGGTTGCGGCCTTGGGTCGGGCCGAATAGGTAGGTTGAGGCCTTAGGTCGGGCCAATTGGTAGGTTGAGGCCTTGGGTCGGGCCGAATAGGTAGGTTGCGGCCTTGGGTCGGGCCGAATGGTAGGTTGAGGCCTTGGGTCGGGCTGGATGGTTAGGGTGAGGCCTTTGGTCAGGCCGAATTGGTAGGGCGAGGCCTTGGGTTGGGCCGGATGGGTAGGTTGCGGCCTTGGGTCGGGCCGAATGGTAGGTTGAGGTCTTGGGTCGGGCCAATTGGTAGGTGGAGGCCTTAGGTCGGGCCAAATAGGTAGGTTGAGGCCTTGGGTCGGGCCAAATGGGTAGGTTGAGGCCTTGGGTCGGGCCAAATAGGTAGGTTGAGGCCTTGGGTCGGGCCAAATAGGTTGGTTGTGGCCTTGGGTCGGGCCAAGTGGTTGGGTGCGGCCTTGGGTTGGGCCAAGTGGTTGGGTGCGGCCTTGGGTCGGGCCAAATGGTTAACAAGGGGTTTGCAGCAAAGGTAGATATTTGCGATGTTTGTGAGTCACGAGCGGAGGGACTAGAGGCTAGATACCTCCATGCGAGAGAGCGTATTCACATGTTACAGGAGAAATTGGCAGATCAGTGGGCGGTACCAATAGCCGCGGTACCTTTCAGGACAGAGAGGCCTGGCGAGAGGGGTCGACGATCACGATCATCACCTAGTTCGGGATGAGTTGTGATGGTCTGAGTATATGTTAGCGAGGTATAAGAATAAATAAGGATGCCGACCTGCGTGTCGATGATAGAGAAGATGTATTTGTTTAACATCTAAATAAAACTGAATATGTATGTTGATTTGAGTTATGAGAATAATAAGATTGTCGGTGTTTTGATTTTCGGTGTTTCGAAAAAAGGATAAAGAGAAATGTGATTAAAATAAAAAATACAAAAATATTTATATTCACCACACAAGATAGGTTATGGTAGGGGATGGTCGAGCTAACCTTGGGAGACCCCATGTCTCCGAAGTGATGCCTACATAGCCCATTGCACAAAGCAAGGAAGGGCCTCAGACCGATGTAGTTCTCCCTTAGGACCAGGGAGAAGTGAATTTAGGCAATTTGGTATGGTTTAGGCAATTGGTTGGTTGGTAAGAATATTGATATTAATATTGGTAAGGTAAGGTTGTTGGTGTCGGTAATGAATTGGTGATGTTGTAAAAGGTATAAGGGAAGTGAAAGTTAGCCTACCCAAGTAGAAGGGAACCATGTCCTGATTAAGATCAACACACAATCCTAGATGCGAAGCAAAGCGGAAAGAGTGCTCCATAGGTGAAAAGAGCTAAACAAACCACACAACGTAGAACGAGCCTGAAGCCCTAAGTGCCGTGTATAGACGAGAAGTCCATAGTTGAAAAGAGTTGTATGATCACAATATATCAGGTGTACGTTACGTCCCTTGAGTTGAAACAAATGGTGAGGTGATGTGGATGATATAGCTGAGGTACAAGAACTTGTTACAACGAAAGAGAACCTACCCTAAATAGACAAGTCCATGACCCAAAAATTTCTTTTGTATGAGGCTTTTTTTTATTTTATTGAATGTAGACTGATCGATGCGGGAAGTCTACAAGGGATATTGATTGTTTTATTCTTGAGGTCTTCACGAAGCTGATCAATGCGAGAAGCTTCTGATAAAGGCTGACTGTGTATAGCTGTCCTTCGGGGGAGCAGTCTATTTATAGTAGCAGATATGATTTTAGTGCATAGCTGTCCTTCAGGGGAGCAGTCTATTTATAGTAGCAGCAATAGTTTGGCATATAGCTGTCCTTCGAGGGAGCAGTCTATATTTAATTTTAGATAACTAGATGTTCTTTTGGCGTGAAGCATCTAGTTTAGTAGGAAGTTTGACTCAAGAAAATCCCATAAGAATACGGCTTATTTTAATACTTTGAAGTCATGGACTAGACTAAGAAGGGGAAGGCATCGTAAGGGGAGGTGAGGGGTGAGCTTGATTTTATTCGGAGATATAGAAAACAAAGTGTATGTAGCGGTAAATGAGCTCAAGGGACGAGCAGTAGGTAGATAAGGAGTGATATAACACTAGATTCAACAGTAGAATGGTCGAAGATGCAAGGCATTAAGGGGTTCAGGCTCAGGTTTACCATTAAGCGAAGCTAAACGATAAGTGCCTGATCCATAGGTGTGAGTGATTATATAAGGCCCAATCCAATGGGGAGCAAATTTTCCACGTTTGCTCTTTTCTAGTTTGGTTACATGTTGATTCTCTTTGAGGACAAGATCACCAACCTTAAAGGTACGCTCATGAAGTCGCTTATCATAAGCACGCTTGATGCGTTTTGTTGATAGATTTGGAGGTGATCGAGAGCTGTAAGACGTCGTTCGTCAAGAAGCTCTAATTGGGCTAACCGCTCTTGGCGGAAATCATCGTTGGTGAGAATATCCTGAAGAGATATTCTAAGGGAGGGTATTTGTATTTCGAGAGGCAAAACAGCTCTCGGGTACCATATACCAATGAAAAAGGTGTGGCATTAGTGGAGGTACGAATGCTAGTACGATAAGCCCAAAGGGCAAAGGGAATGTGATCGTGCCAATTTCTTCCAGATTCATTGACGACTTTCATGAGGATTTTTGGTTAGAGTTTTATTAGAAGATTCAGCCTGACCATTGGCCTGCGGATAGTAAGGCGATGAGAAGCTAAGTTTGATACCAAAGTTGTCACAAAGGTCTTTGTAACAACTTATTTTTGAAAGATTTACCATTATCTGTTATTAGGCGATGAGGAATACCAAAACGACAGATAATGTGATGGTTAATGAATTCGACAATTTTTTCTTTTTTGATTGAAATGAGTGGAAACGGGCCTCCACCCATTTTGTGTAATAATTCGGTCGCTGTGATTATCCAACGGTGACGTTGTGAAGAGGTCGGGTGAATCTCACCAATAAGGTCTAAACCCCATTGTGAGAAAGGCCAAAAGATCTCGTGCGACCTGTAGCGGGTGGCTAGGAGTATGTTGAAGATTGGCATGTTGTTGACACATGACGCAGTGCCTTAACATATTCGTAGCAGTTGTTATTGAGAGTAGGCCAATAATAACCTAGGCGAAGGATTCGTTTAGCTCACGGCAAGGCCACTAAAATGTCCACCACAAATGCCGTCATGGACCTGTTGGATGGTATGAGTGGCCTCCATGCCAGTTAGACAGCGAAGGAGGATACCATCAAAGCCACGTTTATAGAGGAGTCCCCCCATGACAACATAACGCGAAACACTTTTAAGAAAAGCACGTTTGCCGTTACTAGTAAGATCAGGTGGATGAGGACAGAGATTGTAAGGTAGTCATGAAATTGGTAGGGTACCAGGTATCTCTGTGAATTAGTAGATACAGTATTTATCATACAAACTACCGGGGTTGAATAGGATGGGGCAAAAAGTTGTTGGACCACGACGAATAATTCAGAGTCAGTTGGCGCGGGCGGGAATTTGCGAGGCTAAGCAAGCCATAGTATCCGCAAATTTGTTAGTGGAGCGAGGGGAATGGTTTGTATAGAATAGTGGGTAAATAAAGCTAAGAAGTGATTCTACATAGTGTTTGTATTTTTGAAGTTCCTCGTTTTTGCATTGGTAGACGCCCATAACTTGATTGACTACCAATTGAGAGTCGCCAAAAATGTTGATAGATTTTATACCTAAGTGTAACGCAACTTGGAGACCTAGAACAAGGGCCTCGTATTCCGCTGTATTATTAGTGCAAGGGAAATCAAGTCGGAATGAAAGAGGCATAGGTTCAGCGTTGAGAGAGGAATGAGAACAACGCCGGCTCCTCCGCCGCGCTGGCATTTAGATCCATCAAAGAAGAGGGTCATTGGGTACGACTCCTCTGTGAGGGAAAGAGTAGCGATGAGTTCGTCGGGGAAGGTAAAATTGGTAAATTGTTCCCCAGGGTAGAGGGGCCTCCGCAAGTTGATCTGCAAGAGTTTGTCCTTTGATTGATTTCTGTTGTATAAACTCAAGGTCGAGGTCGGCGAGGAGCATGAGCCATCGAGCGATGCGTTGGTTTAGGTGTGGTTTGGCGTACATATAATGAATGGGGTCTGTGTTGGTGATGACGAAAGTTTTGTGATTCAGGATGGTAATGTCGGAGTTTGGTGGCGACGAATGATAGGGCCAGGCACAATTTTTCTACATGCGTATACCTAGTCTCGTAATCCACGAGGGTACGACTTATATAGTAAACGGCCTGCTCTCGGCGTGGCCGGGTCTCGAGTGGGCGAGCATAGCTCCTATAGCAGATGGTCAGATGGCGGAAAGATAAAGGTAGAAAGGACGGTCGTCCTGGGGTGGGATAAGTACAGGTGGCTGCAAGAGATATGTTTTGAGAGCTTCGAAGGCTTGGTGACACTCCTCACTCCATTGAAAGGCAACGTCCTTTTTTAGAAGGTGATGAAAAGGGGTGACATCGAATCTGAGAGTTGGGAAATGAAACGCCGGATCGATTGAAGTTTACCCTGCAAACTACGCAATTGTTTAAGGTTTTTGGGTGGGGGCATTTCTAGGATAGCTTTTACTTTAGATGGATCGACCTCAATGCCACGTAAAAGAGACGATAAAGCCCAGAAGTTTCCCCGAAAGGACACCGAAGACACATTTCTTTGGTTAAAGACGGACAAAATATTGTAACAGGCGATCAAAAATAATGGTTAAAACATCGAGATGTTCACTGCGATGTTTAGACTTGCCAAGAAGATCATCAACGTAATCTTCGAGGATAGTGTGCATAATGTCATGGAAAATGTAGGTCATAGCCCGCTGATAGGGTCGCACCAGCATTCTTAAGGTCCAAACGGCATTACACTGGTAACAGAAAGTTCCCCAAGGAGTTATGAAGGCAGTTTTGTGTGTGATCGGGCAGGGGCAACCAAAATTTGGTTGTAACCTGAAAAGCCATCCATGAGAGAAAGCATTTCATGAACCCGCAGTGAGATCAACAAGTTTATCAATACTTGGGAGGGGGAAGTCATCCTTTAGGGCAAGCGAGGTTAAGATCCCGGAAATCCGTGCATATCCGAAGTCCCTCCCGTCGCTTTCGTGACAGGTACGATGTTAGAAATCCATTGAGGATAGTCAATAGGCAAAATGAAGGAAACAGAAAGGAGTCGTTGGAGCTCCTCTTTGACCAAGAGAGCAATGCGTGGATGCATTTTTCTCAATTTCTGCTTGACTAGGTTTGGAATCGGGGTTTAGAGTGATGTTATGGACGGCAATGGTAGGATCAATTCCTGGCATGTCAGCGTAAGACCATGCGAAAGCTTGGTGGCGAGCACGGAGAAAGGTGGTAAAGGCGGCTCATTCTGATGTGTCAAGTGATTGTCCGATCTTCACTATGTGAGGATCTTCCTCCGTGTGGATGTTGATGTCTATAGTAGATTCGTTCAGCATGGTTTGAGTTTCAGATGGTAAGGCACGTTGAATATAAGAATCATCCGCGCCTAGGTAAGTGAGGATGGAGTCGTCATCCTGGCATTCAACAACATTAATCAAAGGTGAATCCTCTTCGATCATGTCTGGATACAGAAGGGGAAGAGAAGATGGGTCCTCATTATCGCGTTGATAAGTGAGAGGACCTATGAAGATAGCATTTATGAAAAAAAAAAGTTCGGAGGGATAGATTCAGGGTCCATCGATTCTGTGGGAGATGATGGCAAAGTGGGTGATGATGGTTCGGTAGGGGCGACGTCCTCTTCTTCCAGGATACAGCTGACAGGAGGTGTCTCCTGCGTAGGTGTTTCGGAAAAACCAAGACCACTGCGATCATTATGTTTGCGTGTGGTGATGGGGATGAGAGTATGTCGGCCTTGTTCGTAAAGGCCAAAACCAAAGCCTTTCCACGCACAGCGAGTCAAGAAGGTGAGGGCGAAACGACGATTTGTCAAGTATTGAAAATCGGATTGGAAGGGAACCACACCAAGAGGAGGTTCAGGGGTAATGGAGGATGCGTCAACACCCCCATATGTTAGGTTAGTGCGACAATGGGGTGGTTCGTAAGAGATTATCTCCCCCACGCGACGGTCGTAGGTGGGGTGTGCATGTAATTGTCCATACTCCTGCGGGGTAGGGAAAGAACTAACGTTATATAGGCGATACTCCCCCAGCGTAAGGCGATGAAAAACGTCTACTAAGGGGTCGGAGGTTGGGATGTTAGCTGCGGGAAGAGAAGTGGTTTGTGCGACGGTGGTTTCATCAGTTGTAGGTGCAGTTGAGGTGGACGGTTGAGGTATATTGGAAGAGGATGGTTGGGTTGAATGTATGGGTGTCTTAATTGGTATAAGCACATCGTTTGGGCGGTATAACATATTGCAAGTTTTGAAGGGGGGAGGATCAGCTTTTACAGTGTAGGACTTCCCCTCGTACTCAAATTTTATACATCGATGTAATGTTGAGGGGACGCATCCCATGGCCCGGATCCAAGGACGACCTAGCAATATATTATATTGGAACTCTCCTTCAAGGACATAGAAGAGTTCGGGCAAAGTACGTGGGCCTACGCGAATGTTGAGGATCACGGTGCCTAAGGTAGAAGTAATAGCATCATTGAATGACCGCAACATGATGGGGTTGGCACACATACAACTAGAAGGGATGTTCATTTGTTGGAAGGCTTTTGAAGAGATGATGTTTAGGCTAGCGCCCCCGTCAATCATAACCCGACGTACTCGAATGTCTCGGACGTAAGCGGAAATGAAAAGGGCAGGGTCAGGGTCTTCTGTACCAAAGTCGATAATTTCATCTTTCCGAGAAACTAACCGCAGTGGCTTGTTGTTTTGAGACAGAAGTGGTGGGGGAGATGGATTGTTTGGTGAGAGAGGCAACGTGATTGGGTGTTAGAATGGAGGTAACAGGCAGGGTTTCGTTGGGTAAAACCTCTATCCCTTGAAGGATCTCAACGAGAGCTTGTCGATGAGATTCAGAGGTCTGAATGAGATCATATTAGTGTCATTTTTACGGGCGATTGATGAAGCTGTTTGATCATGGTTCGGTGGGCAACTCCATTAGAGACGGGATAGGCGGGGGTCCACGAATAACCACTTTAGGTGGTGGTGTAATCGGGGTGGTTGAAGGAGAAAAGAGATGCCGCAGGTGTGTTTTCTTTCGCTTTCCCATTGTTTTTCTGTCCTCGAGTAGCGACACTAATCATATTAATCTCGTAGACCTGAGATGAAGAAGATGGTTGGGATAATTCATGGTCTTCAAGAGGTGGGGTTGTAATAATGATCGATCTTGGTGAGGCGGGGACAGATGGTATAGTAGAGGGAATTGACGCTAGAGGTTTCTCCCTTCGTAAGTTGTTTTTCTTAATCTTTCGATCCGGAAGAGGTGACTGGCGAAGGATGGTTTTTAGAGCTTTACATCCTTCTACATCATGTCCAGGTGTGCGGTGATAGGCGCAGATTTTAGACTCATCATAATCCACAGGTTGGGGCTTAGACGGGTCATAAGGTCTAAGTGGGGGTAAGGAGATGGTCGCATTCTCCACCAACATAGCAAGGATTTTGGCGTAGGATCCTTTGAGTGGGTCAAAATCAGAAGAAGATGAGGGTATTGATTGTGTGGGTTGTGGTAATGTTTGGGCGTGTTTAGTTCGTATGGGTGGTGGTTTAGTCGAGGGGTGCTGACACATGTTTTTCACTAAACGTGGTTTCTTGGACACAGAAGTTACGTTCAGCTGGTTAGATGATGAGGCTACAGATGACGTGGTAGCGGGAAACAACCACGGAGAAAGGGGAGTGACAGAAAATAAATCCCTTGATGATGGGATTGGTTTAGGGTTGATAGGTGGACCGGATACGCGGGGTAACGATGTTGTGATACCCTTTGATCTCTGTATAGGTGTAAAAGGCGTAGGTCGTTTTGCAGAAAACAAAGGAGGTATGATATATTGATGTAAGGTGGAGGGATGAGGGTCCCAATATGGAAGGTGGGTGTGAAGATGAGGGTTTTGATAGAGGCCCGGATTGCGTTTGTCTCCTAGGTGGCGGGGCGGGTTTATTTTGGGATAAATCGAGTCGCTTAGGCGGGTGTGTTAGACTGGGCATTGGTGAGGTCCCAAGCGTAGGGGAAGATCTGGTTAAGTTGATAGAAGTGGACGGGGAATTTGGTAGAGGTGAGGGGGGGTGAAGGCGAGAACAGGGGCATTTTAAGCTTCTGTAAGCACTTCGGGTAGATGGTGGAGACATCGGGATTAGTCATTTGCATTTGAGTAGAAACAGGAGTACTCAAACGTTCCCATAGGGCCTGTCTATCTTCTGTGGAATGACAGTCTCCAGGTGTAATTTGTAATTTTGGTACAGAGGAAAAGTGAGTTGTAATTCCAATCCATTGCGGGTGTGACACATGAGGCGGATGAGGCACTGTATCAGTAGATGCTAAGAGGTCGACGGGTTGTTGAAAAGATTTAGGTGATGAGGGACTAATAGGCAGAAGGGCATGTTGGAGGGGGTCTGTCATGGCTAAAGAATTTAACGATGTCGGTGCGAGAGATTTCTCATCTAAGGATGTCAAAAGGAGTGGTGTACCTTCCTCTTGTGCGGCAAGAGTGGTAGAAGGAGACGTCTGGGAAATGGATAGATTAGACAACATCCGCTCGCAGTTTTGTAGGGATGTGGTGTAAGAAGACTCATTAATGGGAAGGGAAGCCTGGGCAGCTAACTCTTCTATGGGTAAAGGAATGATTTCGCTTTGGCTTGATGGTGGTAAAGGAGGTTCGGGCTCCTGTGTTAGTGAAAAGGCTTGATTCAAAATTTTCTCGATAGAGGCTTTTGGCTGGGTATCGAATACTGCATGGATCTCATGAACACTCTCCTCAGCTAAGATATCTTGGTTTACGTTGCTGCTGGACGAGTGATTCGGGAATGGCTTGTTGAAAATTTTCAGATTTCGGTTAGCAGGGGCGTTAGGATTATCGAGTGTTATATCCCCTGCATCAACCATTTCCTGCACTATGTTTTTTCCAACATCTTGCAGTTTTCATGACTATGTCCTTTTACGCGGTGAAAGTTACAAAAGTCATTTTCTTTGTACCAGGAAGGTATTGCGCGGGTGGAGTCAAACCCAGAGTGAGGTTTTACAGGGGGCAAGGTGATAGCCCCAGCTTTGAGCAATTTCTCTAGGATGATGCCATAAGTTTCTCCCAAGGGAGTGTAATTGGTGGGCTCAGCTTTGTATTTATAGGTGGTTTTTGGTGGAGTATTGGACGGTGGTTGGGATTTGACCATCACCGCGTGGATAGCTCCTTTTGATTTAGAAGAGGTTGACGCGTGAGGAGTGGTGGTATTTGGTTTATTGGTAGAATCAGGAGTTCGGAAAGTGGAGTTCTTGTTGCGCAACCGCAATTTCTCTTCCTCTAAGGCTCGAATTTCTAATTTTCGAGCCATAGTAAAGGCCTCGTCGAATGTACGGAAAGTTTGAATTTGGAGGGTAGGGGAGATGTGCTTAGCGCATGCCCCGCGTAAAGAGTTCGATAAGTTCGGTTTGAGGCAAGGCATACGTAAGTTGGTTGATAAGGCCCCGCCATCGTCCAACGAAATCTGCGATAGATTCGTCTTCGAATTGTCGGATGGCATAGAGGTCAGTGATAGATACTTTCTTGGCAATGTTAATGGAGAAATGATCCAAGAAAGATTGGGCTAGTTGGTTAAAAGAGAAGATTGAGTGCTAGGTTAAAGCACTGTACCACTCCAAGGCAGGCCCTGATAAGGACATGGGAAAGGTGCGGAGTAACAAGGCATCATCATGGGCAATCAAATAACAAGCATGTCTAAATGATCGCAAGTGTTGTTGAGGATCCTCTTTACTGTTAAAACGAGTAAACTTTGGCAACTCCCATTGAGGAGGATATGAATGAAGGGGGACAGAAGGGGTGAATGGGCTCCCGACAAACTTGCTCGTATGTCAAGGCGCTACGACTTCCTGAAACGGAAGCCTCCAGGTTTTGCATTTTGTCCATCATTTGCTTGATGAAATCTGTGGTTGGATGAGGTGATGGTGCCACAGAATAGGGATGTCCCATATAAGGTGTTGAGGTTACTGGATACGTGTATGGGAATGAAAAGGTAGGCGGAGCTTGAGAAGGAAAGCTCGTTTGAATAGGTGGCAGAGAGTAAGTCATGAATGGAGTGGTCTGAAAGAGAGACGAGATAGGGGCAGTTGGTGGTGGCGATACGTGGGGTCCAAGATTAACAAAAGGAAAGCTAATCGGGGTCGTATGAACCTCTGCCGCTGTCGGATTCGGAGACGGGGCTAGTGATGCGGGAAGTAAGGTATTGTTATCAGGAGGAGTAGGAGCTAAATGAGCAGCTATACTAATAGGCATGCCCATAAGGAGCTGACCATCAGGCGCACGGTCAGGGGTATGAGACAAATAGTATTGTACAGCGCTGGGATTAGCATCCAGAAATTTGGCAAAGTCCTTGTCTCCTACAGGAATTTGGGGGATCTCACTGGTGTCCGTAGGGTTTCCTATAGAATGTGAAGGGGGTGATTCAGGCAAAGAAACAGAGCAAGCGTGTGAAACCATGGCGGCGGCTTGCTTCCGAGTGATGACAACCATAGACCAGAACACACAGGAAAGTTTCAATCTATCAAGAACAAAAACAACCTCTGAATGGTGAATTTAGCAAGTTGCTGGTTTGTCAGGGGCTGAGAGAGACAGTAACCGATATCGGTTTGGTAACCGGTGTCGGTCACAGGGAAAACGACGTCGGTCCCTTAACCGATGCCGGTGTCAAAAATCTAGAATAAGAAGATACAAAGGGGTTGCTAATTTGATTTTTAGCAACGTTGAGTAGTTTAGCAACTTATTGATCACAGAAGACAAAGTATGATAGAGAAAACAGGATTTGAAAACAAGTAAGAGGCACACGCAAATGCAGAGATTAACCTTAGGGTTAATTTTAATTATTGTGGGCTTATGCCTTTAGACGTAGAATGATGTCAGAATCCTAAACAACAAGACTTAGGGGAAATATCAAGTTTGTTTTGGCTTATAAGGTTACCTCAATCGGGCGGAGGAATACCGCGGAAAAGGGGGGATGTTTGAGATGTTGTGTTAATTGTGAAGTGATTCAGTATGTGTTGTGCAGTGAAACTAAGGTTAATTTCCTGTCAATACCGTGGATATCACCCCCACGTGTACGACCTGTTACTTAATCTATGTTCACTAGAATTGAAAAACAACAGGCAGGAATGTAATGCATGTGTTTTAAAACCCAAATCGAAAGTGATATTCGATGAAGCAAAAGAGATGACTTTTACTAATGCAAGATGCAAAAACAAAGCAAGTTCTTTTACCAGAATAATAAAATACCCTGTGAATATCTCTAGAAGAAGAAAACAGCAAGTATGCTCCCTATAATAAAAGCAAGCAAGAAATAAAGAAAAACCCAAAATGGGTCCCACCGGGCGTGCCAAAATGTTTCACTCGGAAATGCTTCGTTCCTTATAGAAACAGATAAGGTTAGGGTTAGGAGGAATACCTGTAGAATGTCGAGATGATGTGCGCGTACCGTAGAGAAAGATCAGGCTGACTGCGAAGAACTCCTTTTTGTCTTGGAAGGACTACCTGCAAATAAGAACACAAGACCACAAGATTTGATTAGATAATAAATGAGGGAACTGCCTTGGGCCCAGGAAGTATGAAACTTCCTTTCGAAGGTGGTCAGTTCCCCTGCTAATATGAATTAACACAAAATACTGTAGAGTACCAATTAAATTGTTTCGTGGAACTGGGTAGGGAAAAGGCTGTTTTTCTTGGTTTTGATCAAAGGAACCGATGCTGGTTATCTATAACCGATGGCGGTCACTGATAACCGATACCGGTTGGTTCTAGGATCTTCTGGGCTGGTTGTGGTGTTTGTAATGGCTGGTTTTTGGATAGTATTGAGAAATGGGATGGTTAGAAGCTAAGGAGTGATGGTTAGAGGCAATGGTACGTTAGATAATGGGTTCAGGAACGGATTTGAGAAGATTACAATTCCAAAAGCACAAGAAATGTTATAATGGAGGACATGCAAGATATAACTTACTGGTTTTTTGATGAAGGTGCAAGTTGATCTCCTTTGCTGCCAACTCTTCTGGTTTCTTTATTCATCTCTGCTTGGTCAAGTGAAGTTCTGGACTCTGCTGATCGCTTTGGACTCTCCTTTTGATTAAAATCCTTCGACTGATCTCCAAAAATGAAATTCCGATCCGTTGTTTTGGTTTGGGAAACCCATTTACAGGGAACCGATGGCGGTTGCGTAACCGACGGCGGTCGAGTAGGAACCGGCATCGGTTAGGAAAAAGTAGGCTATTTTTAGTAAAATAGCCCACCTTCCCTGCTTTTCTCCCGAGAGATCAGTTGCGGGCTTGGTCAAGTGGCTAGAAGGTCGGCTTTGGGTGCGAGTAAGGAGGCATTAGTTATGGATGTGAGTCTAGACCAAGTCATGGGTCCTAATTAGGTTAGTTTAGGGTTAGGGCTAGGTCATGGTGAGGTGGCCAAGTGAGGTGGTAGGTAAGGTGATGTGGATTTATCAATTACAAGGTAATTAATAAATAATTGTGTAAAGTTTAGGTAATGAGGTTAGGTTGCGAAATGGGATGCGGGTCACAAGGGGTCGTGAGACACGAATTTGGTGTCTACAATACCTTTATCTTTTTAATCTGAACTTTTGTAATACCCCATAATTTCACAACCCAAAATGACTGCTAAAAACTATAGTAATTTTTTTACAAACATTTCTAACATTTAAAAATATAAAACAAAAACTGATTGGTTTGTTTCCACTAGACACTTACAAATTATATCACTTACAAAACCCATATGTACAATACAAGTTACAAACCAACACAAACTATCTATCTACTTTTTTTACTTTTGCGGAATATGTAGATAATACAAGGGATTAGACCAATTTTGATAATACCTAGGAGTAATGAGAAGAAGGGGTTTTCAATGAAACCTACCAACCAAAATTCTAGGATGGTTCCGTAACAAAAGTTGGTTTGGATCTTCAAATATTTTCTAGATTAGGTAAACATTTATTAACCGTAGGTGTTGCCTTTTTACCAGGTTTCATGCTGTAAGGAGATAGTCACTTTCAATTTCTACATCGACACCGAGGGAGGAGTAAGTATACCTCCACAATCAATATTTTCCACATCATTAACTTATATTCCGACCATTTAAACATTATAAGGGTCCATCCTACACACAATCATGAAAATGAAATATTCATAACAATACCACATTGTTTTGAGGAGTGATACATGATACACTAGTACAACCACCAAAGAGGAAAGGAAGAACAAACACTATCTCCAATGTACATAATTTCATATGGTTTCATCTTTATTACAATTTGGTTCATTTAATTTACAATAATTATTTGAAAGGTATTTAACTATCAAAATCATATGTTCTCATTTTCAAATCCAATTTTCTCATTTTATTTACACCTTCACTCACAATGATTACACTTCAATTATTTCATTCCTTATTACAATTAGCTTATGCAACTTAATCATTTAGTTACACCATTCATAAAATGTATATAAATCACATACCACTTGTTTCAAGTCAAGATTCCATGATTTCAAGGTTATGCTCCCACAGGGAACCATTTTTTTAATTTATATTAACATAACAAGGCTCAACATTGAGTTAATGAGATGTCTCAAGTTCCTCTTTACTTTACATTGAAGGGGGATAACTCAAGTTTTTTACCTCATACTTGTGGTACATCTTATAGGCCCAATTTCAGAATTAGTTATCGATTATAGATTTTTCCCACAAGTATCCTCTTCATATACCATATGCTTAATTTATTTGATTTGCACTAAAGAGGTGTACCCCCTTTTTACGGGGTCCACACTAGAAAAATTAAGAGATGCTCATCCCACAAGATCTTTGAACAAACTAGTGTTATTCACTTGTTATTCATATGAGAAGGAAAAAATGAGGCACTCTTTTCTAGCTCGAGAGTAGCACAACACTAGAGTAGGGATAACCTAGGAAGTGAGAGCCCATTTCCCAAGGGGTAACAATTTGCTAGGTCCAAAAGTTAGAGGGACCAAAATAATAGATCTAAAAAACCACTCATTCTCACATATAAAGGAAAAAATGGTACTGCAAGATAGGGATCAGATGCGACTTGATCCCTTCAAGCTAGTAATCCACAAGGTAGGAGTTTTTGTTTGACAACTAGACTAGCTATTAATGGCACAATATCATCCATAGAACCATACCAACATATTTCATTAACTAGTTGTGGGACTTGGCCTCATATCAAACCCTAACTTATGTTTTTAAGATCTTAACAATCATTCGAGTTTACAAGGGTCCCTCTTATGGGTTTATAGGTTTAATTTTCTTACTTTCAGTTCACCAAAGAAACAAATGGATCAAGGGTAATATTAATAAACTCTTCATTAAAATTATTCATTGACTTCATTTCATTTCAAGGTTAATCGTTTTCCACTCAAATGTAAAGCTACATGTTAGGAACTTATTTACCTCATTTAAAAGACTCACTTGAATCTAGCCTACCATTTACTATGTATGATCCTTGTAGGTTTACTACAAACAATTTTCAACCTTCAATACTTCTAAGGACACAATTATTATTCATATTCAAATCACATAATAGTTTTCAACGACTTTAGTATCAAATATCCTTCTCAAATACAATAATAAATGTTTAAGAAATCCATTTACAACTTCATATTGAATACACTACAAAAATGTTATAAACTAATTTATCTTCTCTCAATTTATAAGTACATTTACCATCCAAATTAAGATGGTACAATAACTTTGATAGACTAGGAGAATAATTTTCTTTCATTTATGGATAAAACTATTACCTCCATCTTACAAGAAACAAGTTTTGAAGAAAATTGATTGAATTTGTAGAAATTCATAGGCTTGAATGGCTCTCTTTCTCCTAAAATGAGAAAACTCATACACGAATTCATTCATGTCAATAAATTAATATAAAACCAATAAAAATCAATTTTAATATATTGGGTCATGCTTCCTTGGCAGAAACATGAATCCATTGGAGAATAATTTCCTTGTTTCTTTGTAAAATATATTGAAATTCCATGTTACTTTAAACCAAGAAAATAAATTTTCTTTCAATTTTTGGGAGATCCTTTTTTAAAAAGTTCATAAAAAGGTTTCTAAAAAAAATAGGATTATAGATTTTGATAAAGCTCTTCAATTCACCCATATCCAAACATGACATCAATTTTTTTGTCAAATTTGTTTGCTTGATCATGATATGTTCAAAGATCACAAATTTTTTAGTTTAGTTTTTGAGTTTGAAGATAGATTCCATGATTAGTTCTCTATTTTATTAGTCTATAAAAATAAATGAATTATTATACTACAGATGATATCTTTCAACAATATGGCCATTTCTCAATTTATTCTCCTTGTCAAGATCTAGAATATTCCAATTTTGCCAAAGATGAAAATTATCTCTATGGTTCCTCCGGTCATTCAATTGATAAAACATATGATATTCTCTTTTCAAGTGAATATGATCTTCCTCTCTCTGATTTGGAAGTTGAGATAACCAAGGATACTATGTGAGAATCAAAATGTGGTATTCATGATTTAACTTGTAAATATTGTTTGAATTGAAAATAAAACACATTTTAAATTTAAATTATGATACCTCTTCAACTTGTAGATCTTCTAGACACAAAATGATGCACTTTAGACATTATTAGTCCTGGTCTCATACTACTATTTAGAGGGTTTTTGAGTGAAGAAAGTAATAATTAACCCCTTTCTTTTGGCCATCTTGCTTTATTTTACTTCATCATTCTTGACCTATACCACACATATACCCAGTTTGTTTCAATAATATTCTATTATTTTAGCCTCGACTAGGGTGCCTAGGCCCACTGGGCACCCATGGGTGCCTTGGTCCACCATGGGGCACCACGATCCTTTTTGAACTTTCCCACCACTTTTTGGGCTCTCTCTAGTTGTTTGAGGTCTTTATCTTTTTTGTGGTCAGGCCATTTCAGGGTTAATTACGAATTAGATCAAGAGAATGCTATAAATATGAAATTATGAGACCATAATGAGGGACCAAACACTAGTCACTACTATCATCCATCTAGAGTTACATCCATCTATTTCATTGGAGATCACTTGCATCCACATAGCTCCATCACAAGGCACAAGGCTAGGACATCTACATCACACACAACATAGGGGGAGGATTCTATTTTATTCCATGCACACATTCTATTAAATTTTCTACATCTAGTTATTGCTACTTCACAAAGTGTGACTGACACAAGAGCACCTAGGGCACATTATGCACACACTCACCAGAACTACATTTGGGTCTAAAATGTAGTGCAACACTCAGTTAGTAAGCATACTATTGTGGCAGTTGAGGTCAGTCTGACCCATTCATTTACATTCTTATTTTTTTAGGTTTTTGATACCCCTTCTTGGTTTTTTGCAAGTTTTTACATCATCTTGGAATATCAGCGACATCTAGAGCAATGCAAAAAAGTTAATGCAATAAACAACGAGGGTTTCAGACCATCTACTGAACCTGTGAAAATTAGTTTAAGAGATTTTACACATACAAGGGTGCCTAGTTTGTAGACCAGAGTGCCCATAGGCGTCCTAGTCCATTTTCAAGCGCTCCATTCTAGAGAATGAACCCAAATCCATCCTTTTCGAAGCTCCTGCATAGTCGTTCCTACTTCCGTATTTTCCTATCACCTCTGTGACATAGTCCCACGAGCATCTTCTATTCAGCTGAGTTCTTTCCTCTTCTCTCTTACACATTAGGGTTTTTTATTTCCATTAGTTTAAGTGTTTGGTTCATCTTTAAATTTATTCACATCATCTATTTACTTTATTTACAGATGTTCATAGCTTAGATTAACTATATTACATATATATTTACATTTTAATTTAATCATTTTGGTGAACCCCATGTTCCAACACTTCCTTTTGACCATGTCATCTCCTTATCAACTTCTGGCCCAATCTTCTTATCCTACATTTGCACTAACTAAGGTCTTATGCATAGTTACTGTTGTTGCTGATTTCATGCACGTGCATACCCAACATCCTCCTTGCTTTGTCACACTTTAGGATGATCCATCTATTAATGTAGTTACTACTCGTCATGCTCATCCTAATCCACCTACGGCTCCACCCGCATCTATTCCTCCCTCCTAATTATTCGGAATCTCCTCCCACCACTTCTAAGGGATATGATATCATTGAACAACTTAAAAATACGTTCGTTAAGATCTCTCTTTATGACTTATTGCATAATGCGCCAGATTTTCATAACACCCTAGAAGCCACCCTTTGGGAAATTCATGTTTAAAGTGATAATTCATGTAGTGGAATTTTCACATCTTATTCAATCCCTTTGTAATTTACCACAATATATCTTTCACTGATGAGGATATGTCACCTTTTGCTAAAAATAATCCATGTTCTCCTTTTCTCATTACTGTCATTGTTAGTACTACTTGCATCAAACATGTCCTCATTGATAATGGATTTTGTTAACCCTTTGTGCTCATTCTCTCTTAAAGTAAATTGGGTATTAGCGATAGTCTCATTTCTAAAAATTCCACTCTCATCATAGTTATGATTCTACCACTCACACATGCTTAGGGACTAAACCATTACATATTCAAGTTGGGCCTAAGACTGATTTCTCACTGATTTTATGTCATTGATGCCACATTTTTTAGTTTAATTTCTTGTTAGGTAACCTTGGATTCACACAATACAAGTCATTCAATCTACTATTCACCAACGTGTCAAGTCTTGTCATGATGGCTATGAACATACTATTTTTGCCGACCCTAGAAGCCATTCAAATATTTCGCATATAAACCATGTTACTACTATGTCTGATACCACCAGGTCACAATTCTATTCCATAAATAGTCTTGTACATATGACATTCGGTCAGTCTAGTGCACCTCACAATATTTTTTACCACTATCATACACTCCATCCATTTCCTTACATCACCGCTATTATTTACCTACAATCCACTATGTTCCTCCTAGCATGTTCCTTCTTCACCAGTTCGGAACCCTCTACCTCCACCTACACATACATCCACTCCTAACAACATGATCTTGATAATGTTATGACAACTAATGATTCTAATGATGAGGCTTTATGCTATCGAACTTACAGATGAATCATTAGGCAACTTAATTTTACTCCTACTTGGTGTTGATGATTCTTATTTCGAAGAAAAAAAATGACTATTGGTCCTTGGTGAATATAATTCAAAAAATATCCTTCTATCTAATAATTATGGTCTTATATCAAGGGATTTATAAATACATGTCGAAATTATTTCATACTTCTCTCTCCATGTTCCTTGTATGCTCCACTTGGATCTCCTTTTACATGCACACTATTTCATCAATAGAAAAATTTTGGCAACACATCCCCATTCGATTCCACATGCTTAGAAACTATTTGTACACGTGATAGTTTGGCTAGGTTAGCATGATCCCATCAATGATATTTTTCCACCTCTTCGTTCACCACATCTCTATCATGGAGTCCTATTATTCACATTAGTGACAGCTTATGACTTACGTATTTCATTTGATGGTATTTTTTACATGTGCCCTCTCGTGACTCTCCACTCACACTTGGAAAATAAGTTTGGCTTGATTACATTGTGCCGTAGAATAGATTTTCAAATCACTATTTATCTTACATTTCCTATGCCTTTTGGAAATATCTCTATTCATAATGATTCTTCTTGGGACTTACATTCCAAACATCTCTGTTGGCATGCTCATGGTTCTCCCACAGATTGCATTTACTGATGAAGAGTATGTAATGAATGTGTACAATTTACTCCGTAAGGGTCCTTATATGACAACCTCCTCATTCTATATCTTATCAAGTTTCTGATGTTGCTCTAATAGGTTTGATCATGATAACGACATGATCTCCTAGATGAGTGACACATAGTCACCTTCTCTACCACATACTTGGGGGCATCACATCTAATACACCCTTCCAAGCACCTTAACATCATTACGATAAATCTTATCTAATTTCTACGCATACACATTACACTTTATGTTACATCACACTCTTATACATCGGATACACACACTATTGATCTTGGAGACTACCCTATGATACACCTCACAATTCACTATGTTACACATTGACTCTTAAGGTCTACATTCTCAACTTGAACCTCACATCAACTAGCACATAGTGCACACTCCAAGATTCATGATCTAGCATCTGTATAGTATCTCATGCATCTTTCTCCATTATAATATAGACACAGTTCATACATTTCCCACTATCTACAAGATTTTGTTCCATGGACATTACACAATTACATTGAGTGTATTCATTACAAATACATACATGTGCTTATGCATTACATCATACTGGGGGCACATTTCATCCCATCACATTCTAATATTTCATATTCATTACATATATTCATACATTACATATTTTATAACATGGTTACATTACACATTGATTTTTTATACATTTCACACATGGTACATTACATTTCCATGCTAGATTTATACATGTATGTCAATATATAGAGGTCTATCTACATATTGCATGTTCACTTGGTCTTCTATGGTGATGGCACTCTTACAGTCCTTGACAAGTTGTGATGATACTTCGCACTATACTTCTTACCGAGGGTTTACAAATCAAATGGACCCTACACTTATCACACATATACTATTTTACCTTTCATCATGCAACATTTCCTATTCCTAGTGACATACACTTTAGGCTAATTGATCACATATCTCTATGACATTTTATATCTGGTATACATTCTTAGGTTACATCACCACTCCATTCTCATCTTGCTAGTGATATATGCCACTTATGGATAAATCTATTCACTTATCAAGATTGACATTCATCTCATATTGATATACGCTTAGGCCCATGCAAGCTACTCCCTTTATACATTTTCTATCACATATTTTATGACTATTTGGTTCACACTCAAAGTTATTAGGTACACATTTTAAGCTATTGTCACCATGTTGAAATGACACGTGGCGTGACTATCTTGATGACACACTTTCGATTTATGTTCATTCTGTGAATGCTGACTTTTGGGAAAATAAATGAAACTCATTGCCATACATTTCCATTCATTGGTTTCTACCGATACCATGAAAGGAACGATAAGAAGATTGTTCCAAGCCGTGATCTCAGATGATAATAGCACACCACATTAGATTTGCAAAGCAGAAGAGCTAAAATACCATATATGGAAATCCATCATAATCCATAATGCTCAATACATTACAATAGAATGACTTGAATTATTCAATAAGAAAGATGTACATATAGGAGGAGGGAAGTGCAACTACTACCTAAATCAGTGGTGAAGAACTCCCACTAACTGATACTGGTAGTTAAGTTAACTCCAAAAGACTAGTAAGCTAACTTCACATAACTGAGAAGCTAACTCAACACAACTAGTAAGCTAACTCCACACAACTAGTACACCTAAGCAAGCTAACCCAACAAGTGTAGGGCTAACACAAGTGTAAGAATTATCCTAATAAATAAATAAAAGGATAAATAATAACCTACACTAACACCCTCCCGTAAGCATAGCTTAGGTGGGTGGAAAAAAAGGTGGGTCCCGGCAACAAGGCCTGATGAGGTACCCACGTACAACAACTGGGAAAAATGGACACCGCAAGGTACCAAAACTAGTAATAACAAAGTAGAGAGAAAAATCATGTTGTAAGATATCCTCAGAAACTCGACTCCAAAAACTTGTACAATGTTGAAGAAGTGTGGTGCACACTATGGTCTGAATCCACTGCTCGATCATATAACTCAAAAACAACTGACACTGGGCTTCACCAGAATAGCTCCATACAAGGAGACTGTCAATGGAGTGATGTCAAAAAGTGAAAAACAAACACCAAACATAATTTGATCAACTGCTACAAATAGGTGTGCCACGATCCAAGAAAAACCAAGGCAACAAGGCAAGGACACGAGATCCAAATAAATAGGAGTGCCACGATCCAAGAAAAATCCAAGGTAACAAGGCAAGGGCACGAAACCTGAAGAAGCAGTATCAACACCACACCCTCCCATACTGCAGAATGGGTAGAGTGACACCACAGATCTGTATGAGTTGTCAAAATCAACTACTCGAACACTGACAAACTAACACTGGGCTCCACCAGAATAGCTCCCCCACAAGAGAGACTGTCAACATGCCAAAAAAAGTGTCAAAAATACAGATCCAAAATATCTCAACAAACAAGAGAGATATAAATGTATACACCCATAGATACAAGAATGCAATACCCAAAATTTTAGGATGTCAGGCTCAACCGAAAATGCATCCACAAGTGATCACAACACCCTCCTGAATTTGGCACTTTATAATTGAGTGCATGTAAATATTACAATGAGTAAAAGTACCTTTTACATTTGAAATATGTGTATAAAAATCTCACCAATGCGTAGATCTCGAAAAAATACACAATTTCAAAGAAAAGATCACCTTAATCCGAGCTACAGATCAAAAGTTATGAGCTCTAGAAGGTTTTGCTATTAAAATAATATTTTAATGTTGATCTTCTTTTCAAAAGGTACACGTGACACCCAAATGTCCAAAGGGTAAAAGAGTGCATCCACACGATACAGGCTTGCGACCAAAGGATAAAAGCCTGCGCCCAAAACTGAAATATCCAGAGGGTAAAAGACTGCATCCGGAAGGTACACACTTTTATCCAATGGATAAAAGAATGCACCCAGAGGGTACAAATCTACGTCCAGTGGATAAAAGACTGCATCCAAAACCAAAATACCCAATGGATAAAAGAGGGCATCCAAAACCAAAATATCCAGAGGATAATCGAGAAGGGTACATGCTTATATCCAATGGATAAAAGAATGCAGTGGATCTGCAGAAGGTACACGCTTTTATCCGATGGATAAAAGAATGCACCCAGGGTACAGATCTACATCCAGATTTGACTGTCTCAAAACATGGTCGAGTTTACAGTCGATTCTATGGTTTTGGCACCTAAAACCTAAAAATACTCAGAGGCTAAAAGAATGCATCTGGAAGGTACACACTTACCCTCCAATGGACTAAAAGAATGAGTACCCCATAGGGGTACCACAGATCTGCGTCCCAGTGGATAAAATCAACTGCATCCAAAAATGACAATACCTAATAATGGGCTCCAAAAGAATAGCATCCCCTAGAAGAGAGACACGCTTATATCCAATGCCATAAAAGAAGTGTCGAACCTAGAGGGTCCACAATATCTGCATCAAACAAGTGAGATATAAATGTACTGCACCCCTAGATACACTAATGCAATACCCAGAGGGTAAAAGAATGCATCCAGAAGGCACAACCGAAATTATATCCACATGTGATCATAACACCCTCCCAACCTTTGCACCTAATTGGGAGGGTACAGATCTGCATCCAGTGGATAAAAAATTTCATCTAAAACTAAAATACCCAGAGGGTAAAAGAATGCATCCAGAAGGTACACGCTTATATCCAATGGATAAAAGAATGCATCCAGAGGGTACAGATCTACGTCCAGTGGATAAAAGACTACATCCAAAACCAAAATACCCAGAGGGTAAAAGATATTTTGCATCTGGAAGGTACGACACTTTTATCCACATGGATGAAAATAATGCACCCAGAGGGTACAGATCTATGTCTAGTGGATAAAAGATTGCATCTAAAACTGTCAATATCCAGAGGGTAAAAGAATGTATTTTGGCAACTCATACAGCACTTGTGGTATCCATTGGATAAAAGAATGCACCCAGAGGGTACAGATCTACATCTAGATTTGAATTTCTCAAAACATGGTCAAGTTTACAGTCGATTCTAGGGTTTTGGCACCTTTCAAATCCAATGGTGCACTCCGTTTTGCATAAAAATACATGTTGCAGAAAACTGCTAAAAATTTCCAAATACATGAAAATAATAAACCCTTGCTTACAAATAAAAACTTACAGATGGATGTCTACATCATCTATAACTTTGATACCCTAATAGGAACAATAAGAATATTGTTCCAAGCTGCAATCTCAAATGATAATAGCACACCACATTAGATTTGCAAAGCAGAAGAGCTAAAATACCATATATGGAAACCCATCATAATCCATAATGCTCAATACATTACAATAGAGTGACTTAAATTATTCAATAAGAAATATGTACATATAGGAGGAGGGAAGTGCAACTACTACCTAAATCAGTGGTGAAGAAATCCCACTAACTGATACTGGTAATTAAGTTAACTCCAAAAGACTAGTAAGCTAACTTCACATAACTAAGAAGCTAACTCAACACAACTAGTAAGCTAACTCCACACAACTAGTACACCTAAGCAAGCTAACCCAACAAGTGTAGGTTTAACACAAGTGTAAGAATTATCCTAATAAATAAATAAAAGGATAAATAATAACCTACACTAACACTATCACTCCATTTTGCATTTTTTTCCATCCAGGGTTCATTTTAAGAATCTTGTGGTAAAATGGAGGTGGAAAATCCCTAATGAATATACCTAGAACCAATTTTGCGTAAAGAAGAATTTTCCAATTTTTGAGAATGAAATTTTCACATGTTATTATTTGAGTGAGAGTGAGTGCCTTGAGGGAAAAAAATCTGCAGACGTAGAAACATAGATTCACTCATTTTTTACACATAGTTGACGTGCAACAACAAGTGTTGTTGTTACACATCAACAAAATTCCTTGACGTGCGACAACAAGTGTTGTTGCACGTAAACAAAGTTTGCTAACGCGTGATAGTAACATGTGATAACAACACTTGTTGCCATGTGTCAACAAACTTCACTGACATGTGATAGCAACACTTGTTGTCGTGTGACACCAACACTTGTTGTCGCACGTCAATAAAGTTTGTTGACGCGTGAAAACAAGTGTTGTTGTCACTCAAAAATGAGACTTTGTTGATGTGTGACAACAAGTTTTGTTGTCACGCATCAGTGAAGTTTGTTGATGCATGACAACAAGTGTTGTTGTCATGCATCAACAAAGTCTCATTTTCATTCGCCCAAGGCTTGAGAAACCCTAATTTTATACTATAAACACCCTTCCACCCCTCATTTTCACGTTTATACTTCTTGGCTCCTGAATTTTCTCCATTATCCTAGCACTTACAACTACATGAATCAAGCTCAAGTATAATCAAGCTACTCCAGTCAAGCACAAGTATAATCAATCTTCTCCAATCAAGCTCAAGTACAATGGAAACTACAAGTACAGCCCAAGCTCAAGACCAAGATCAAACAAAAAATCTAGTCAACCCATAAGCCCTATCCAAGGGCAAGACAAGGTTCATTTTAAGACACCTCTAGAAAATTGTAGGTGGAAAATACCTGGTGAATATCCATAGAACTAGTTTCAGCAAAAGGTGAATTTGACAGTATTCAAAAACCAAATTTTTGCCAGATTTTTCAAGCCAGAGAAACCAGAGTTCCAAACACCGATGCACCTTTGACGTGTGACAACATGACGTCAATGACCCTCATTGATGCACGTCAATTGAACTCGTTGACATGCATCAACAAGGTTCATTGACGCGCATCAATAGGGACCATCGACACACATCAACACATTTTTGTTGACGCACGTCAATGGTATCTATTGACGCGCATCAATGACTCTTGTTGACGTGCGTCAATGCCCCTGCTAATGAGCGTCAATGGACCCTATTGACGCACATCAATGACCTCTCTTGATGCACATAAATGAACCCTGTTGACACACATCAATAGAGGATATTGACGTGCATCAACAGAGGCCATTGATGCTTTATTTGGCCTATAAATACCCTCATGTCGGTCATTTTCTCGTTTACACTTTCCGGCTCTTGATTTTTTTACAGGAATCCATTGTTGTCAAAGACGCAAACACAACTATAATGGCAACTTCAAGTGCTTCCCAACCGCAAGCTTAGGACAAAAATCAAGAAGAGAATCTAGTCCAATCCATGGGCAAGATCATCTACAGGAATCCTTTGTGCCCCCACATCCATACTTTTTTAAAGATGTCTTCTGAATATAAAGATTTGATCGATGCGTGTTAGTTTAGTGGGCTCATTGACATGCCCCTTTTCGAAACAGACCCAGATATTTTGAATTACCTTCTCTCGTCCTACAATACAGAGGACGACCTTTTTTATGTTACTCTAAATGACGACCAAATGTTTCAATTCGGTATCGAAGCAAATGACATCCATCAGTTTATGGGTCTTCCGTTTAGAAATTTACCAATTGTTACAATGAAGGCAACTGGAAGATGACAAGAAATATCTCGAATCAACGTTCGGTTTCCATGTTAATTGTAAGTATAATTCATTTTCATTCATCATTTTTTATTCTATTTTTTTCATTGTGATACAATTTAGTGTTATAAATTTATATTAATTCCCACTGTTTGGGATTTGCAGCTCATGTCAATAAATCCAGGCATGGTGTGGATACACAAGCAATTGCACACCACTTTCTTGCTGCAATAATTTCATTTTTTCAATCCAGAATAGTTTTGTAGGGTCGGCAAATAGATATACCAAACTGGGCCATTGCATACATAGTTGCCACTATCTCAAAACAAAAATTTGATTGGTGCACCTATCTATAAAAAAAAAAAAAACTGACATAACAAATTCAAATCTTTCAGAAAAACTTGTCATTTATTCCACAAACTATCTCCTTGGCCTTTATTACGAGGCACTTTTAAATTTAAAAGACAAACCAATTCCTACTTGCACTAACGAGGAGTTGATGAAGTTGTCAATTCCATTTGAAGAACAACATGTATAAACTATTTATTTTATATTTCAATTTTCAACATTACACTGCATAGTTATTAACAATTTATGGTTTGCAGAGAAGATTTATTGAAGCCCTTCCCCAAAAAAAGGCGTTATCAAGAGGAAGAGGCCAACAACACGTCGAGGCTTCGAGAGATTCCCAATCTAAAATGGAAGCTCACTCCTCTCTGAACCCTCAACAGTTTGAACTCGTTAAACGCCAGAGAAGTAATACCTTCTCATATATTATTTACAAATTCCAAATTTTTATTTTTATTTTCCAATTTAAATTTTAACCAATTGAATTGACATAACATTCAATGTTGATGACATTGTAGGGACTTTGGACCATACGCGTGTTTTAGAAACTCAACCTTCTTCCCCAACTCACTCTCTACAGTCACATGCATTCATATCTTCTCAACAACCAGCAAATAATACTCCTACACGGCCACCCTTAGCACCTTGAAAAACTACCCCTCAACAACAAGGTACAACTTTTGAATACTACATTTAATTTTGTAGTTTTTACCTTTTTGGATTGTTTTCTAGTTTTCCATCTTTTTACTTGAACTTTTCGGAACATTGCAGTCCTTCTGTTCAAATAGCGGCACCGACCCCCCCTCAAACAATAATTTTTAAAATTCCAACTAGAGGAACAGGAAAAAATAACATTGGTAAACGCATGTCAATTGCTCCAACCCCTAGCAGAACACTAAACATTACCTCCTCCTTTCGAATTCTAACCCTCTCACTTGGTGGCTTGCCCAGTGCAATGGGCATATCAGTTTTGAATAATATAAATTCATATGAAAATTATTTGGGCATTGATAGCAATGACCCAACTGGTTTTTTCAATACCCGTGAGATGATTCAAGGCCAGCAGGTGTACTTCAATTTTAACATGCTTTACAATATTGAATTACATTTCAATTTAAATTTATTTATATGAATCTTGATTAATTTTATCACAAACATGATTAGGCTACCCAAAGGTAGAAACAAGTGGTAGTTGATCAACCCAAAATCCCCCATACTTCTCCAGCAGGATCATCTTTATCAGATACAGATGGTGAATAATTGCTACCTTTTCCTTTGGAGAACTTAATTGGTTATGATTGTCAATCCCATGTCAGTGAGTTTATTCTACCTCATATCAATCAACTAATAGAATGGGAGAGAAGGGCTAAAGTTCTTATCAATGAGATTATTAGTCGTTTTGAAAATTATTGGCAAAGAGATAGTTTGTACGCTAAAGTCTAGAATCAACCTGCAAAGATGGATTCCTTACTTCCCCAAGTAAGAAGTGGGACTGCCATGTATAACAACTATAAAGATGACATTTTGGATAAGACATTAAAAAAATTGGAAAATATTAGTGCTGAGGCCCAGGCATATTTTAACAAATAGTATAAGGACAAGGATCTGGTAGCAGTTGCAAATGCTGAGAGAGATAGAGTGGTTGTAAGTACTATCTCACTTTCAAACAATTTTTCTTGTTAATTTGAAATTTTCATTTTTAGAAATATGTTGAATTGACATTACTTTTTTTGTGCAGTTGAAATATGAAAATTTGAAGATTCAAGCAAAGGTATTCCAAGTTCACTTGGAAACAACGAAGAACAGTTTATCCGCAGTGAAGAATTTGAAGGAAACTATTGTTTTGGTTAACAAACAAAACAATACACTAAAACGGATAATTAAATAGCATGGCTTCGACCCTAAAATATTATTCAAAGCTAAGGCAACAGTTGATCCAAATTTACTGTCCCATGGAGATGCGACAAAGCAAGAAGAAATAATTTTAAAAAATTTGGACAGTGTTGCGGAAGATCTTATAAGTTCTGGGGTTATTTATGCCGTTGGGGAAAGGGGTACAGCCACAGGTAAAGAAACCATTGGGGAAAGGAGCACAACAGTTGAAATGGATACAGAAAAAGAGGGTTGAAACTTTTTATTATTGAGTGTGGAAACTTTAAATATTGAGTCTATATTTGAAAATTTGTAACATTGAATTTTGTGGTCATGGTATTTGAATTTTAGTATATGGATTTGATAGCCTTTTAAAACTTGAAATACTATATAATCTTTAATTTTGATTGCATATGGATTTGATAGAATTTTTAGATTGTATACGAAGTTTATGCTTTTTGGTTTACTATTAATGGTGATTGCATTAGATAGGGATGAATCATGATGACATATGTTTCTCGTTTACTTGGATTATCATGAATTGTATGTGGACATAGATTTAGCTTCAAGCACGATAATTCTTTTTCTCTAGACATTAGAATGGATATAGATGATGATGAATGATGATAATGGATAATTGTTTTAAAAAAATGGAATGATGATAGATGATGATGAATGATGATAATGATATGATATATATGGATGATGATCAATTTTATGTGGACGTAGATTTAGCTTCAAGCACGATAATTCTTCTTCTCTAGACATTTAAACTTGTTTTAAGATAATTCTTCTTCTCTATACTTGTAATGATATGATCATAATGTCATTAGAATGGATATAGATGATAAATAAATGGAATGTGTTGATAATAATGGTATAAATTTGATACCAAATGATAGAATCGAATAAGATTGCAATGACCAAAGAGGGACGGAAGCCTCACAAATATTATTGATCATGAAATTAGATTACATAACAATGCAAGAGCTGTAATATTTATAGATATTAGACAGCCTCATATGGATAGACATGACACCCTATCAGGCACCAACTACGAGATGATAAGAGCCATCTCACATGCACATGTAATTACTACTAATACCAATATTGAATGTTGTCTAATATAACAATATTGAATGCAAGTCACTAGACTAGAGTGCACATGTTACACATTATTAAATAAAAGACAATGCAATAAAATGCAATAAATATGCCTATACTAAATTATGCTAACATTCCCCCCCTTAATTTTGCATAGTTTCCAATGAAGTGGAGAGGAACTCTCTCAACAGTGTGAATTTGTCACGTGCAAGTGACTTAGTGAAAACATCTACCTTCTGTTTAGCTGTAGGACAGAACTAGAGCTGTATGTTGTGCTTCAAGACATGCTCGCGTATGAAATGAACCTGTACTTCAATATGCTTGGTTCTCTCATGAAATACTGGATTGCGAACAAGCTTCAGAACTCCTTCATTATCAACATACACTGGAGTAGATTTCTGTTGTGGTAGACCAATTCCTTCTAGTATTCGGCGTAGCCATATTGCTTCACAAACAGGTTCACCTGCAGCTCGATACTCTACTTCTGTAGAAGAGCGAGAAACAAAGTTTTGTTTCTTGCTTCCCCAATATATCATTCCAGATCCCATAAAGAAAACGAAGCCTAATGTTGACTTCCTATCATCCATGTTTCCTGCATGATCTGAATCTGAATATCCTATCAAAAAGAAATTGTCATTCTTCTTGTACTTAGTCTTGAATATCCATCTGCATCTAATGGGTTTCTTCCCTGGTGGAAGGTCGACAAGTTGCCATGTGTTGTTCTTCATCACTGACTGATACTCTGAATCCATGGCATCTTTCCAAGCTTTTGATTGTAGGGCTTCCTGAACTGTAGATGGCTCAACTGTTTCAACAACTCTGCTCATTAGGGCATATTGACCTCTTCACGAGCTTGACTACGAGATCTAGGTCCAGGATTGGATGATGTGCTAGATGCTTCATCCAAATTTGCATCTCTTATTAATTAAGTATACCATTTAGGTAACTTCTTAGCTGTTCCATTGGCTTGTGGTGGATCCAAGTTTTCACCATCATCCAATTCATCACTGTCATCTTCAGTGGGAACATCAAATTTTGTCTTCACAAGAGGTGTATTTTACATGTTTTTTGAGTCGTTGAGTGGAGCATCTGCTTGTTTCTTCTCAAAGAACTCAACATCCCTACTTGTGTATACTTTATTTGCTTTCAGATCCCATAATTTGTACCCAAGTGCTTCTTCACTATATCCAATAAATATCAGTTTCTCAACTTTCATATCCAACTTGTTCATGTTCTTCTTGGGTATGTGCACGCTAGCTTTACACCCAAATACTCTTAGGTGTGCAATTGATGATTTTTGATTTGACCATGCTTCTTGAGGTGTCACTCCTTCAAGAGCTACTGTAGGCACTCTGTTCAACAAATAGACTGCAGCTCTTGCAGCTTCTACCCAGAATGTCTTTGTTAAACCTGAGTCACCAATCATACATTGCACCATTTCCATGATAGTACGATTCCTTCTCTCAACTATACCATTTTGCTGTGGTGTGTGAGTAGGAGGCATTTTTTGACGAATCCCATGAGCTTCTAGGTAAGTCTTGAACTCATTGCTTGTGAATTCCCCCCCTCGATCTGAGCGGAGAGTTTTGATCTTGCGACCAACTTCATTCTCAACAAGTGCTTTGAACTTCTGAAATGTCTCAAAGGCTTGAATCTTGTTTTTTAGACAATATATCCACATCTTTCTTGAGTAGTCATCAACACAAAACATGAATTATTGACATCCAGAATGACTTGGTTACATGGGCCTATAAAGATCGGTGTGCACCAAATCAAGCTTTCCCTTAGCTCTATATGTGTTCTTCTGGAAGGGTACTCTGTGTTGCTTTCCAGCTAAGCAATTGTGACACTTGTTAGTGTTGTGCTTGAGTGTAGGCAATCCTTTCACCATGTTGCCCTTTTGAAGTGTTTGGAGATAACCAAAACTGATGTGACCATATCTATGATGCCATAGTTTTGTAGATTGTGTGTCTTTGGCCACTGGAGCTTGATCATCCTTGTGGACAAAATCAAGTTGGAACATGCGTCCCACATTGGAGGCTCTTGCTACAATCTTGGAACCTCTTGACTTATCTCTTATCAAGCACACTTTTTCTCCATTATTACTGTCAAAATCTAACTTCAAGTTGTGATGAAGGAGTTGACTAACTGATAGAAAATTCTTGGTCAACCCAGGTACATACAATACATCTGTGATTTTACAGTCATGTTTTCCAAGAGGTAATGAAATGTTTCCAATCCCCTTGACACTGTATGATGAGTAATCACCTAATGACACATGGTTCTTGTTAGGTGAGTCACGTAGTGTGTAGAACCAATCCTTGCGTCCAATCATGTGTCAAGTTGCACCCGAGTCAACATACCAGATATCTTGTGTGGACTTGGTTTCTTCATCAAATTGAGTAGAATACATGTGGTGTCCTTCATCTGAATCATCCTCATGTTCGGCAATGTACCCTTGTTGTTTGGGTTTTCTTTTCCAATTACTATTTTTCTGCCCTTGATTGTTGTTGTTGTTGGACTTCCCTTGATTTGAATTTTTGTTACCCTGTTGGTTGTTGGGTTTTGAATTGCTTGATGAACCCTTTTTGTAGGAATTGTACCAACAATCTTTGATGTCATGTCCCCCTCTATTGCAAATGGGACACTTCTTGGTGTTGTCTCGTTGAATTTGATTTTGTTGGGACTTCTTGTGATTGGACTGAAATTTCCCCTTTCCTTTATGATTGGAAGATAATGCTTGCTCATCTTCATGATCTTTGTTGTTCATTGCCTCTTCTTGTTGGAGTAGATTGACCAAATTCTCAAAGGTGACTGTGTGTTCACTCATATTGATAGTTGTCACAAAGATTTTGTAGGAAGGAGGAATTGCTCGCAACACAATTAGTACGAGGTCTTCATCACTTATCTTTTTTCCCAATGCCAATAGAGATGCCCTCAAAGTAGCCACTCGTCTAAAAAAACTCCAACCTTCTCATTGTGCTTGAACTTGAGAGTATGCAGTTGTGAGAGTAGGTTGAGGATGACATTCTTGTTCTTTACCTCATAGACTGTGCTCAACTTATCCCATGCATCCTTGGCCGATGTGGCATCTCTAATGTGGGGTTGCACATCGTCTGTTACGCTAAACAAGATGATCAATTTGGCCTTTTGATTGGCCCTGTCAAATTGAGCTTGTTGTCTTTCATCATCAAGTGATCTTGTTGTTTTTCCATCTACAACTGTCCATAGGCCTTCAAACTCAAGTAACATCTTGATCTTCGGTTTCCATGCAGCATAGTTGTCTCCTCTAAGCAGTTGTGAATCTGGTAAGAAGAGCTTTGGTGCTTGTGCACCCATTTCTGTAATCTGAATTTTTGAAACTCTGAATTTTTGAAAAAGGGTAAGGCTCTTATCACTCCAGGTTTATGGTCTCCCTCTCAATATACCGTCAGGTCGATATACCAAACCTTTCTATATACGCTCCCTTCCGATATACCCAATGGTACGTAGAAGAAGATCACCCTTTCAATATACCCGTCAGTACGGAAAGAGGTGTTAATGTACGTGAAAGAATTTAGTACGTGGTACATAGACAGTACGGAGAGGGGTTTGTGTAAGCACAAACGATGGGAGGGCTCAAATGTGTGTGTATTGTGTTCTTATTACTCCCCGTCGATTTTATAGGGTCGATGCCCAGACGATGTTTAGGCAGCTGTGTTAGGCGTTAAGTGTAGTAGTAGTCGCGACGACATCACCCATAAGCGCTTCCCAGAGGCACCGTATATACCGAATGCTGTTATGAGATCAAAGATCTCGTGTGATAGAACCAAACATAAAATAAAAAAATTTACACTTTTTTTTTAATCTTTATGCACCAAAATTAGTACAAAATGCTCTAAAAGTACATCAAAATAAAGTTTTTGTGTCCCCCCTCTTTAGAAAAAATGGTGTAGAATCACAAAATACACAATTTAGGCCAAAAATATTTTTTTACCCACAATAGGTGTTTTTCCGCTAAATTTAGCGGTGGCTCTAAATTTGTTTAGTGAGCTTCTAAATTTGGAAATCTCCCAAAATTTAGTAATTTCTCCAAATTTTCCAAAAAAAATAATTTAATAAAAAATATGGAGAGAGTGAGAATTGAACCGCTGACCTGTTTGTTCCCAAGATCCAAACAAACAATTTGAATATTGTTTTCACCTTTTCTCACAAACCGTGATCTAGGTTTTTCTAAAATTTTGACAACAGCATAATAATATAGTTTTATTAAAACCCACAAAATTTTAGAAGAATCAGAAACTTAGTTTTTTAGATATTACCAATTTACCAGCTAGATCTGATTTTTTTTTAGAAAAAATGATCTGACTTGTACAGACTTTTCGTCACATGTAGAGGCCGAATCTGAAGATGATGCATACTGTAAAGTTGTGCGTCTCCTTCTTATCTTTCCAGCTAAAAAAATGGCACATCAATCTGACATTGTACGAAAAATTTACGTCCTTTTTACTAAGAGTTATTTGCTAGAATTTTGTTAACGAGACTGCTTCAACCTTTGCTCCCGAATTCTTCACACCTCCACTTTTAGATCTGATTTTTTTTTTAGATCTTTTTTTAAATCTGCAATTTTTTTTTCAAGATCTTTCTCCTTTTTTTTTAAGATCTCTTTTTTTCACAAATCTTTTTTTTTTTCAAGATTTTTTTTTAAAGATCTCCAAATCTAAAATATTCCGCCAATATGTTGGATCAATTCGCTGTGCCAATGACTAATCAAAAAAAAATTACCTTCCAAATAAGTGGATAGATTAAATTTTAATTGAGGGATGCTTGGAAGGAATGGAGGCTGCGGGATGCTTCAATGGCTCTCCTTTGATGCAGATCTTCTTCTCCAATGGATCCTCTCCAATAGTGCTCCTCTTCAACCTTGTTTGGATAGAACCTGCTCTGATACCAAATGATAATAATGGTATAAATTTGATACCAAATGATAGAATAGAATAAGATTGCAATGATCAAAGAGGGACGGAAGCCTCACAAATATTATTGATCATGAAATCAGATTACATAACAATGCAAGAGCTGTAATATTTATAGATATTAGACAACCTCATATGGATAGACATGACACCCTATCAGGCACCAACTACGAGATGATAAGACCCATCTCACATGCACATGCAATTACTACTAATACGAATAACAATATTGAATGCTATCCAATATAACAATATTGAATGCAAGTCACTAGACTAGAGTGCACATGTTGCACATTATTAAATAAAAGACAATGCAATAAAATGCAATAAATATGTCTATGCTAAATTATGCTAACATGTGTTAAAATAGATATAGATGACATTAGAATGGATATACTTGTAATGATATGATTATGAATTGTTTTAAAAAAATGGAATTGTTTTGATATATTTAAATTAGATAAATAATTGTTTTAATAATAATTGTAGTGTCAGGACTTAGGATTATGGTGATGATATGATATATATGGATGATGATGAATTTTATGTGGACGTATATTATAAATTGTATAATGTATCGTGGATTATGAATTGTATAGTATGGAAATATCTTCCTCTGTAAAATTCAATTGTGTCATTTTATCCCATAAAGTTTCTATTTTGAAAATAAAATAAATAAATAAAACATAATTGTAAGAAATCAAGAAAGATGATATGATAGGGTTTAACTTACCTCTAGTGTTTTAGATTGTTGTGAAATCATCACTGTTAATGTGCTAGATCTTTGTTTTAAGAAAACTCAACACGAGAAATGAATTAGTAGATAGATGAGTGAGTTGCCTGACATTGTCAGTCTTGAGAAGTACCAGCTTCCTTGGATGGATGTCAACCCACGTTTTCAAAAAAATAAAAAGATTGTATTTAAATAAATGTAAATATATAGACCTGTAACATCTTTAATGATAACAAGAGCTGAAAAAATATAAAGTGACAAACAATAAGATTAAGCTAAAGAAGATACCTATTTAAAGTTGAAACAATCCATTATCAATAGCTTCGTCAAACTCAATGTTCTCTTCTGTAGAGTCTGACGATGCGCCAATTCCACTCTCAACATTGGGAACAGTTGTACTTGTAGCTGTATTATTCACACCTCTTCTTTCACAAAGGGAATTCCAATGCGCAATTGCTCTGTTGAAAGGAAAGGTTTCCATGGAGTATCAAGAAACATAACACCTCATGCAACTTTCCATATTTTTATCCAACTTGTTTCTCAGTTTTGATTTTATAAATGATAGTGCACTGAAAACCCTTTCGTCCTCCACATACCCCAATATCATTGTTTGGCATAACTCATATAATCTGAAATATTCACTGATATTTTTTTGTAAGATAGAACTTTGATAGATTCCTCGCCACAGCCTTGTAATAGCACCACTTTCAGAAGGTTTGTCTAAATTTTTATATTGGTTCATTACAAAATTTGTTGATTGAAATTTTAATAAATCAGCATTTAGTATACCTTTGATTTCCATACCCTTGAACTCTGAATTCTTTACGAAATGTTCCATTATTGTACCCATGGATTTATGGAAATGCTTTCTTACAAAGTCAGCATGACCACCTTTAGTATTCCAAAAATTAGGATTCATCACACCCATGGCTTCAAGAATTTTATCTTTGGAGAAACGTTCTCTAATTTCTGATGATAAGGATTCTAAAATTTTCTTAAGCTTTATTCTTGTTTCAACTATAACAAACTCAAAGAGATTATATGGGGCCACTGTTGTTTGTAATCTAACACATCCCTGTTTGGTGACCTTACATGATAGATGCACCATCTACTCCAACGCATACCAACTTCGTAGCAATTTCATAATCAGTCATACCAGCAACATCTTTCAAATGAGAAACAACTATTTTGTATAGGTTTTCAGCATTGCAGTTTTCAACCATTTTCATAACACCCAACAGATGAGGTGTCCTTATATGATTTTTCTAATGTATAGATGTGGATACATACCCATGCGGTGTTGTCGACTGCAGTCACTTCATCAATTGAAAGAGAGATAAAGTTTGATTTTTTTTTACATTCTCTTTCAAATCTTCCTTCTCTATCATCGAGAGGCATTTTGCCATTTCCCATCCACTACTCTCGGACCAATGAGACTGAGGTACATTCAGCATTCCGTTAAATTGATACAAAACCTTGAAATCGAGGAAATCTGACATTGCCCTTCCTTTTTTAAGTATTTGAAAAAGAGTAGAGAACTGTATGAATTTTGCTTGTAGATTAGTTTCTTTCATCTTACCAATATGCGATGTGATCGTTCCTCCCTTTTCCAACAGATGTCTGTGTTTTTTCTACTCTGCCTCATATTCCGCTGCGTATCTGACATGCATGCACTCCTTTTCAATTTTCCACCTATGTGTTTTGATTTTTCTGGCCATCCGCCCCTGTTACAGTTAAATATTGTTTTCCACAATGTTTTTCTATAGTTTCCAGCTTCAGTTGCATTTTTTGTTGCTTTCCCAATTTCCACGTACATATTGTACATGTACATTCACATGGGATTTCTTCAGAATTAGATGATACAACAGGTTCAATAAATGGAAATTTAGCTGCCCAATCAAACTTGTATGTCCTGCCAAAGGTCCACATATTCTTGTTCATGTTTTCAATGCTTTACTTTTTTGAGTAGAATTTGTGAGCAATATCGCAATCACCTGGTTTCCTCTTTCTTGGACCAGAGTTTGATTTTGATTTCTGTCTTCCATTTTGCTGAGTGTTTGTATCTGTGATATCTAGCTGCACTTCTGGTTGCACCCCAACAGGAACAATATCTTCAAGATCTGGCATATTATCGTAGGTTTCATTTGTTTGACTGTGATACTGTGCAGAATGCATGTCCACCTCAATAATACCTTCCACACAGTCCAGTATTCTGATTGTTTGTCGGTGGCATGTATATGATTGGTATTTACACTATCTGTACCCGCAGAGTTTCCAAAATACTTGAAGAGTGATTTCTGAGATTTCTTACTTACTTTTAGGTTATTCGTATTCTTAGGAGCTGGCACCTTCCATTATTCTGAAAAGAGTCCTGCGTCAGCAAAAGAACCAAGAAGCGACTCTGTCCAGTCTCTGAGGTCTTGTCAACAACGTGAACCCTGTCTGAGGTCGCGCGTCAACAATAGCGCATCGAGTCAACCCTTGTCTGGACGTCAACAAGGCGTCCACCCTTCCTCTGTCGCGCGTCAACTTCGTAGCCCAAGTCGCACGTCAAGTACCTATGCTCTTGTCGCGCGTCAACGTACAGCTCGGGTCGCGCGTCAGTACATATCTATGTCGCGCGTCACGTGTCAGCTACTTGTCGCGCGTCAGTACAGCTCTTGTCGTGCGTCAGTACAGCTCCTTGTCATGCATCGTGCAGTACAGCTCTTTGTCGCGCGTCAACTATATGCCCTTGTCGCGCGTCAACAACTGCATTTGTCGCGCGTCAACAGGCTAATATGAATCTCTGGTGCTCAAGGGTATGCGAGTTCAAATTTCACAGTATTGGTAATTTGGTAAGCTACTTGAGGTATACTACCCGGCGAATCACATAGGTTTTTATAGGAGATGTTTTCAAATGAAGGCGAAGCCGACCCCCCCAAAAAAAAATATACTATATATTTTAGGCGAACAGGACACCGACCCACTCCGAAAAATTCGCCTTTTCAAATTTTCCTAAAATGAAATTTTCGCCATATTACGAATATTCGCCGCTAAAATTATCCCTGGTCTAAAGCAAATATTTGTCAATTTAGGAACTTGAATTGTGCCCATATCTTTGTCTAGACTAAATTTGCAAATGAATACAGTTTAGGAGCAATTTCATTCCAAGATGCATGTCAAACTTTTGATGGGCTCATTGAGATTAGCACCAGCTCAAGGGACGGAGGAAGACATTCTAAATTACCTTATCTCCTTGTACAATATAGAGGGTGACAAAAATACTGTCAATGTGAACTCAAAGTTGTATATTCCAATTACAATAAAAGAAACGGGGTCAACTAAGATCCATTGGCTGACTAGGAGTAACGTAAACAGAAAATTCCCCCAAAAGGAACATAAACAAAGTAGAAAAGGGTACATAAAAAAATGGTTAAGAAGTTATTAACCAAATGTTCTTTCAAAGACACTCATGTTGATTGTGGCATGCCCATTTGTTTTCAATTTCCAGTCTTGAAGCATTTGCAGTTTTACAGCCCATGATAGGTAAACTTAACACCTTATATGTGTATTAAGCTTCAATGACTTGTTGGAGAAAGCACATCAATAAATCAAGATGATTTAAGTGCCATAACAAAACTTAGATTGGTTCCATCTACCGCTTTCTTACTATTCAACTGAGTTCTTATCTTTTAAGCAAATAAACATTGTTATGTCCCTAGGTCGGAAAATGGATAGTTCTCCCACTGTCAGTAATCCCTAGCATATTTTCCCCACCTTTTTTGTACTTGGTAAGATTTGAAAGCTGCGACTTTTAGCGAGATACGCAAATAAAAAACTAAGGTATACTAAGGCATTTGTAAATTCTAAACAAAGCCAATTATTCACTCCACAAGAATAACTGCAAAGGCCTTTAGGTGCTCAAAAGGGTAATGGTATTTAATTTAAAAGGAAAACCAATGCCCATACTGGCATAGAAAAGGCTATGCTAATATGGTGTCAAACTTCAAAGCTTTCTTGTATTACAAACATGTAAATGGTTCAAACTTCAACATTAGACTTTAGTATGGTTATTATAAACAAAACGGTTCTTTTAAATGAAAAAATATTACATTTACAATGAAAAGTCATTTCACTTAAGGAATTTGATTAAGTCTTTGAAGGATTTTGGGTTTGAGAATATTTTCTAGAGGCCCTGTCCACAGAAAAAGATGGCATTGGAACTTGATGAACTCTCAAATGACACGTTGAGGCATCGACATATTCACTAGTCACGAGACTTGGAACTTGGCACTCATTGCTCAGGAGGCTCAAAAAGTTCTGGACTTGGTCTCAGACGATCGGTCAAATAATACTCTAGACATTTTTAAACCATTTACATAATATATAAATTTTGTATTTACAATGTTTCCATTTACCATATTGAATTGACATGGAATCGACTTTCCACTGACGTAGTCTGAGGGAAATTGGATCCTGATGTGCATGCTTGTGACCTGTCTTCGCTAAAACTCATCTAACTTCTAAATTCCCATGTAATTCTCAATTCTCAACTTACAATGCTCTACAATCCCAGCCACACACATCTCTAACAGAATTTGAATTAGCTACTCCAACATGGCCACCTTAAGTACCGCGATAGGTTGACCCCTGAGGACAACAAGGTATGATTTCATTGCTTTCACTCCAAATACTAAGCAATAGTTTTCTTCGATATAATGTCGTAGGTTTTAGCATAGTTTAACAGTCTGTCATATGATTTAGTAATGATTTTGTTGATTTTTCTTGGACTTTTCAGTACATTTCAGATCCTTCAGCCATTATGTAGAAGTTACTGATTTAGATGGCGGTACCTCATCTGTACATCTATGCATTCAAAATGCCATATGAAAGGTTTAGAAAAACATGAACATTGGTATAATGCATATCAATACACATCGGCCCCTAGCGGGATATGTATAATATTGCCTCCTCATTTCAAATTTCGAACAATCTCAAATATCGGTGGCATATGGCCAGCACAACCTTCAAGTAGTCAGTTATACAATAATAATAACTTGAGATGAAGTTTAACTTGGGCATTGAAAGAGAACTGACTCATCAGGCATCATTTTTAGTTGCTTTATTTGCCTCTGAGATGATTTAAAGACACTAGTGACATTAACCTACCTAACTTCCACGTAATTTATTCACAGAGGTTGTCTTTACAGTGGAACATTGAATGTACCAGTGATTTGTATCATAGGATGAAGTTTTAACACGTGCATCAGATGATGACTCCTGCCGAATAACAAAGAAAAATAGCAGGTAAGGCAGACGATGTTCATAGTTCCGAACGCTAGGCATACCTCTCTAATGACACCATCTTCAATTACAGATATAAAAAATAAAGAATATGCATACCATTGCCTTTAAATAACTTGATTAAGATACTGAAATTTGAATCCAATGTCCAAGAATAAAAATGTACCTCATATTGGATGGAGTTCATAGAGTGGTAGATGCCTTTAGTGCAGAAATTGGAGCTAATGAGATTGCAATGGGCGAGCATAATAAATCATTTACAACAATTCTTCGGTACCTATAATCAAAGACAATTTGTACGCTGCATTGTAGAACTAACTTCTGCATGCCAGCTCATGGATTAATTAACATACCCATTCAAGAAGTCTTCCTATGTCAAGATATTGTAGCAACAGTTTTAGGCTGGCTAAATATGATATTTGTAGTTAAAAGCATTAATTATAAAATGTTTTGAACAATACTAGTGCAAAAGTCCAGGTATACTTTAATAAATGGTCTAAGGACAAGGATTTGGTGGCAATTACAAATGCCAAGAGAGATAGAGCGGTCATAAGTACTATCCCTTTGAAACAATATTTTTTGTTAATTTGAAATTTTAGTATTTTAGTAATATGTTTAATTGAGCTCACTATTTTTTTTGCAGTTGAAATATGAAAATTTGAAGAGCTAAGCAAAGGTGTTCCAATTTCACTTGGAAACCACAAAGAACAGTTTATCCATAGTAATGAAGATGAAAGAAAATATTGTTTTAGTTAACAAACAAAACAATACACTAAAGCGGATAATTAAAGACCCTAAAATTTTATTCAAAACTAAGGTAGTTGCAGATGCTAGTTTGGTATCCCATGTAGATGTGACAAAGGAAGAACAAATAATCGTAAAGAATCTATATAGTGTTGTGGAAGATCTGATTAGTTTTGGGATTATTCAATCCAGTACATGAGGGGAAGCCATTGGGGAAAGGGGTACAAACGATGTCAGTTTGTCTGGGGATAAATTTCATAATTGAGGGTTGAAAAATTGAAATTTTAAATTTAAAAATTTGAAATACTTTATATATTGAAGTATGAAACGTGAATGTGATGGTGTTTGAAAATTTGAAATACTTTATAATCTGGATTTTTTATATCTTGTTATATATTATATATAGAATTTCTAGATTGTATGTGGTGTTTATGTTTGATATGAATGTGATGGAGTTATGATAATGGTTAATTATTTATTTTAAGAAAATTTGGAATGTGGTATGACAGAGACATCTTAATAGAGTTAAATATTCTTCTCTCTATTCTTAAAATTCAAACTCTGTATCAGGTTTCTTCACATTTAAACCTTCTCAGAATCTTCTCTCTACTTGTAATGATGATTGCATTGGGTTTGGATGATGACATTAGAATAACTATGGATTATGAAGAATTGTATGTGGACGTAGATTTAGCTTCAAGCACAATCATGGAATCTGGATGATGATAATGGATAATTATTTTATGAAAATTTGAAATGTGGTATGACAAAGACATGTAAACCTTCTCAAAATCTTGTTCTCTCTACTTGTAATGATATGATGACATTATAATGGATATAGATGATGATGAATGATGCTGATGGATAATTGTTTTAATAAAAATTGAAATGTGTTAGGATAGAGACATCTTCTCTATACTTGTAAAATTTGAACTCTATATCAGGTGTTTGCACATTTAAAACTTCTCAAAATATTCTTCTCTCTACTTGTAATAAATCAATGATATGATGACATTAGATGTGGATGATGACATTAAAATAGATATGGATGATGATGAATTTTGTGGACGTAGATTTAGCTTCAATAATGATCATGGATGATGATAATGGATAATTTTTTCAATAAAAATTGGAGTGTGTTAGGACAGAGAAATCTTCTCTATACTTGTAAAATTTGAACTTTGTATCAAGTTTCTACACATTTAAACCTTCTCAAAATCTTCTTCTCTCTACTTGTAATGAATCAATGATATGATGACATTAGATGTGGATTATGACGAATTATGTGGACATAGATTTAGCTTCAAGCACGATGATGGATGATGATAATCGATGATTGTTTTAAGAAAAAATAGAAAGTCTTAGGACAGAGACATCTTCTTCTCTCTATTTGTAAAATTAGAGCTATGTATCATGTTTCTTCGCATTTAAACCTTCTCAAAATCTTCTTCTCTCTACTTGTAATGAATCAATGATATGATGACATTAGATGTGGATGATGACATTAAAATAGATATGGATGATGATGAATTGTATGTGGACGTAGATTTAGCTTCAAACATGATCATGGATGATGATAATGGATAATTGTTTTAAGAAAATTTGGAATGTGTTATGACATAAACATCTTAATATGGAAAAATATTCCTCTCTCTACTTGTAAAATTTGAATGTGTGATTTTTACATGTAATTTGATATTCATCACAAAAATTTTAAACACTTCATCAAAAAAATTTGCAAATACAAAAATAAATTAAACATAATTGTAAAAACTCAAGCAATGTCATATGATAGGGTTTAAGCTACCTCTTGTTTTTTAGATGGTTGTGACAAAGCATATGGAAGGAAAATGAGAAATCATCCTTCGTAGCATGCTAGATGATCTTCGATTCAAGAAAAATCAACACGAAAAATGGATTAGTATATAGATGGGTGAGTTTCCTGACATTGTTAGTCCCGAGAAGTGAGAGCTTCCTCGGATGGATGTCAACCCACGTTTTCAAGAAAAAAAGATGAAATAATGATTGAGTGGATTAAGGAAGAAACAAAAAGATTAAAGAAAATGTAAATGATAACCTATACATGTCTAGACAGTAGAAGTCTGGAAGTGTGGAAGAGTATAACAGTGGAAGAATATGCATATATGAACTTTGAAGGCCTTGTAAATTGCTATTTGACAAATGCATGTAACAAACATATTTTTAAAATAGAAATTGGTATTCGACAAATCAAAAATAGTAATTATATAAAACAGATTTTTAATAAATAATTGTATTTAAATAAATGTAAATATATATACCTGTAACATCTTTAATGATAACAAGAGCTGAAACAAAATATGATAAAAATCCTCCTCAGTCAATATTTGCATCTGTAGAGTTACAATTGTGTTCACTGTTACGTCTAACTACAAACTATTATATTCGAATTTGTTAATATGAAATTGAATAAATAACCACATTTAAAATTTAAGGTGACAAACAATAAAATTAAGGTCAAGGAGATACCTATTTAAAGCTGAAACAATCCATTATCAATAGCTTCTTCAAAGTCGATGTTCTCTTTTGTAGAGTGTGACGACGCACCAATTCTAGTCTCATCGTTGGGAACAGTTGTACTTGTAGCTATATTATTTACACCTCTTCTTTCGGAAAGGGAATTCAAATGCACAATTGCTTTGTCAAAAGGAAAGGTTTCCATGGAGTAGAGAGAAACATAACATCTCATGCAAATTTCTATATTTTTATCCAACCTGTTTCTCAGTTTTGATTTTATAAATGATAAAGCACTGAAAACCCTTTCGTCCTCCATAGACCCCAAAATCATTATTTGGCATAACTCATATAAGCTGAAATATTCACTGATATCTTCTTGTAACATAGTACTTTGATAGATTCCATTCCAGAGCCTTGTAATAGCACCACTCTCAGAAGGTTCGTATAAATTCTTATATTGGTTCCTCATTGTTGTCGCAAAAATTTGTTGATTGAGACTTTAATAAATCAATATTCAGTATACCTTTGATTTCTATACCCTTGACCTCTGAAGTCTTTGTGAAATGTTCCATTATTGTACTCATGGATTTATGGAAATTCTTTCTTACAAAGTATGCATGAGCACCTTCATTATTCCAAAAATTAGGATTCATCACACCCATTGCTTCAAGAATTTTATCTTTGGAGAAATGTTCTCTAATTTATGATGATAAAGATTCTGAAAAAAAAATTAAGCTTTATTCTTGTTTCAACTGTAACAGAATCAAATAGATTACGTGTCACAGGAACATCTTCTCTTTTTGATCCTGTAATATCTTGAATTTTTGCAAAATGTGTAGTGTTATGTCCCTCCCATTAACATTGATGCAGAGGTGATTGTGGCTATTAAATCTCAAATAGTTACTGAGATTTTTAAGATCTAATAAAGCTTTCCAATTCTCAAAAACAGGTGTATCAAAACTATCTTGGGAACTGTACAAGATATCAAGACTTTGACATACCATTTTTCTCATCCATATAAAATCCACAATATAGATTAATCTCCCCTGTGCATGCTTCATCAATGTATTGATCTCTTGCAACATTGGAAGAATTCCAACCAATGTAAGTAATGTCTCCAAATTATTTAAACAGAACAAGTCCCTCACCCTGTCAACTTCATGACGATATTTATGCATGAAACCAACCAACGAAGGATACTCCTCATGAAATTTGTATGCAGGTTCATACAAAAAAATCCATCTCATTTCAACATCCTTCAGAAGTTTTTTGCCATCTATAATTTCAATTGTGAATTTCTAGAACTCAATAAATCACTTTGGGTTGCTTTCTATATAGGCATGAAGTTATCTTATAAGGTCTTCTACTTTAGCAACATTTTCGTAGTTGCTTACCATTTTATACACTAAATTCATTATGTGATCCATACAGTGAATTTCTATCATATAAGGGGTCGCTGTTGTTTGCAATCTAATGCATAGCCCTATTTGGTGACCCTGCATGACTGATGCACCATCTTCTCCAATGCATACCAAATTCGTAGAAATTTCATAATTAGTCATTCTAGCAATATATTTCCAATTAGAAACAACTATTTTATGTAGGTTTTTGGCATTACAGTTTTCAACCATTTTCATAACACCCAGCAGATGAGGTGTATTTATACAATTTTCTAAAGTATAGACATAGATACATACCCATGCAATGTTGTCGACTATTATCACTTCATCAATTGAAAGAGAGATAAACTTTATTTTTTTACATTCTCTTTCAAATCTTCCTTCTTTATCATTGAAAGGAATTTTTTCATTTCCCATGCACTACTGTCAAACCAGTGAGACTGAAGAATGTTGTGCATTCCATTATATTGATACAAAACTTTGAAATCAAGTAAATTTGAAATCATTCCTCCTTTCTTTAGTATGTGAAATAAAGTAGAGAATTGTATGAGTTTTGCTTGCGGATTTGATTGATTCATCTTACCAATTTACAATGTGATTGTTCCTCCCTTTTCCATGAGATTTCTATGTTTTTTCTGCTCTGCTCCATACTCTGTTGTGTATTTAACATGCATGCATTATTTTTTAGTTTTCCACTTGTGTGTTTTGATTTTTTTTCCATCCTCCCCCATTACAGTCAAATATTATTTTCCATAGTGTTTTTATATAGTTTCCATCTTCAATTACATTTTTTGTTGCTTTCCCAATTTCCACGTACATATTATACATGTACATTCATATGGGATCTCTTCTGAATTAGATGGTTATACAGGTTTGATAAATAGAAATTTGGTAGCCAAATCAAACTTGTATGTCCTCCCAATTGTCCACGTATTCTTGTTCATTTTCAATGTTTTACTTTTTTGAGTAGAATTTTGAGCATTATCACAATCACTTGGTTTCCTCTTTCATGAACCAAAATTTAAATTTGATTTTTGTGTTCCGTTTTGCTGAGTATTTGTATGTATGATATCTTGATGCACTCCTGGTTGCACCCCAACAAGAAGAATATCTTTAGGATCTGGAATCTCAACAGGTATATCTTCAAGATCTGACATGGTATCATCATAGGTGTCATTTGGTTAATATTGTGCATAATACATGTCCACCTCAATATTACCTTCCACATAGTCTATACTCTAATTCATTCCAATGGAATCTATATGGGTGTTGGTGGTTATAGTATCTGTAGCAACAGAGTTTCTAAAATAATTGAACAAGGACTTATGATATTTATTAGTTAATTTTTAGGTCTTCTCATTCTAAGAACTAGCATCTTCCATTACTTTGAACAAATAAGTTGAAACTTTGTTGTGTGTTAGCATCTCTGATTCATGCATCAACGTTAAGAGCATTGATCGTCAACAATAACTCTGTCACCCGTCAAAAAATAAGGATTGTGTCGTGTGTCAACAAGATAACTTTCATGTGTCAACAATAGCTGGGTCGGGCATCAGTTGAGACTCGAGTCTCCTTGTCGGGTGTCAAATGAGTCATGCATTAGCAAATATAATAAGTCGCACATCAAATGAGTCATGCATCAGCAAATATAATATGTGTTAACAGAAGTACAATCATGCGTCAACAAGAGCAGTGTTGGGAATCAACAAGCAAACACTTGTCACGCATCAGAAATATCTCCTTTTCTCTCGCCCACAGAAAAACTTTTTTTGTGTGTCAACAAATGTAATAAGTCATGTGTCAACAAATATCATTGTCGCACGTTAGAGAAAAATTGTGTCATGCGTAAACAACAATATATGCATGCATCAACAAGATAAGTGTCAGGCATCAACAACCAAACCCTTTTAGTTCATCAGCAAGATCTCATTGTCACCCGTCCACAGAAAACCTTTTTCATGTGTTAAGAAATATTACTAGTAGCACGTCAATAAATATCATATGTCGCCCAACTGTAAACTACTAAACAGTAAATAAATTTTCACTGTGCTCTGGTGCTTAGAGATGTAAGTTCACAATATTGGTAAGGTATTGGTGGTATAATACTACCCGATGAATCACCTATGTTTTTATAGGATATGTTTTAAAATGTAGGCGAAGCCGACCCCTAAAAAAATATACTATAAATTTTAGGCGAACAGGGCACTGACCTGCTTCGAAAAAATCACATTTTCAAATTTTCGCAAAATGAAATTTTTTCCATATTATGAATATTCACCACTAAAATTATCCTTGGTTCCATCCATCTACAACATACTGCATACTATGGTTGTTCTTACTCTTGATTACTTTTGCTTGTCCATGGTTTCTTTATTACACATGCTAGTTAGATTACTTGTAAGACATTTATCTATATCATCCACACATGTGCGTTCACATCTCTTTCTAGTTGTGATCATAGATACAAATCTCTTGCACATAGTATGGATGCTCGTATTCTACCCTTCCTACACTGGTCACTGGGGGCATCCAAATCTGTCTCTTCAAGGTGTTATTATTTCATTTTGTACTTAGCACTTTACATTACTTGGTTATACACGCTTTTGACATACTAGTATATTTCTAACATACTAACAGGTGCTTCATGTGCAGCATTTGTTATGTAGGTATATTTGCTTCCATACTTGTTTGTTACATTGTTTTCTCTTATATGTGAGCCTTGCCCTTTGTTTGGTATGCACACTTGTTTGATGTTTGAGGCCATGATGGCCTTACGTGTCTTATGACATCATGAGTGATGTACCATGTTTATGACTCATTTTGTGTGGCTTCCTTGTCTTCTTACATGTTTACACTACTTTTCTTTATCACTTTTACATTATTTGCGTATATTACACATTGTCTTTTTACATGCATGCTTGTTTGTACTAACACTTGTCTTTGGCTATCCATCCTTGTTTGTGTGTGCCTTGGTTTCTACCAAGCACATTCCCTTCCCCTATAGGGAAGAGTTTCAGAGTTCATGCAGTTGGTCCTCTTTTAGGGCCGTATTCTCCTATCAGTGATGTTGTATGTGCCCCCAAAGAGGGAGGGCATCATTTGGATTTTTACAGTCTACACAACGTGTTTACACTGGTCCAGTTCAATGCACTTTCTACAAACTCCATACACAACGAATTTTACAAGATATAGTTTACATAGCATTCGGAGGAGTAGTTAAAGGTTGGAGGATATAGTAGAATTCAAACCATTCTACAAACTCCATACACAACGAATTTTACAAGACATGGTTTACATAGCATTTGGAGGAGTAGTTAAAGGTTGGAGGATATAGTAGAATTCCTCCCTATACTTCTTCTACCACCAGTGTCAGATCGCCCAAAAAACTAGGATGATACAGAGATCTATTCACACCCATTTTAGGGAAGTAGTTAAAGGTTGGAGGACACAGAGCATTTCCTCCCTATACTTCTTCGGCCTATGGCGTCGGACTGCCCAAAAAACCATAGCAGTACAGGATATCCTTCTACACTCTTTCTCTCAACATAGATCAGGTGCACATGTTCCATTTACTCTTTTCATTTTGCATACTTTACTTTTACATGCATCTTTTACATTGCGTTTTTACACACATATACATACATATTTGACTACTTGATTGTTTTTTCCTGGGAGGTCCGGTTGTATGAGAAACAAGCAGTCAAATGAGGATGACAACAATGGCATCAACAAAAAAACTTCACAACAACACGCTCTGCATACTAACCATGCAGGTGCACTACACACATCAACAACAACACACATGTTCCACCCTAGGTCACTCTCATCACCTTTTTGCACATTTTCATCTTTAGTTTCTACGCTCCATCATCTTTTGTCATTTCATGCTTTGACTAGTCCTTCAGAACACCTTCTTTGTTACTCTACATTGGAATTAGGTACGCATATCTTTCTACTTTATGTTAAATAGATTTCCGCTCACCAACATAAAGTGGGGGCAAATGTAGACACAAAATCATACTAATATTTAGAATGTTTTTGAATGAAGAAAGTATTAATTAACCCCTGTCTTTTGGCCATCTTTCTTTATTTTACTTCATCATTCCCGAACTATACCACACCTATGCCAAATATATTGCAATCATCTTCCATTATTTTAGCCTTGACTAGGGCACCTAGGATAGTACTGGGGCACCCATGGGCACCCTGGTCCCACTATGGGTGTCCCAATCCTTCTTGAACTTTCTCACCACTTTTTGGGCTCTTTCTAGCCATTTGATGTCTTTATCTTTTTGGTGGTCGGCCATTCGGGGTTAATTATGAAATTAGATCAAGAGAACCCTATAATTATAAAGTTATGAGTCCATAATGAGGGACCAAGCTCTAGTCACTACTATCATCCATTGAGAGTTGCATCCATATATTGCATTGGAGATCGATTGCATCCACATAGATCCATCACAAGGCATAAGGCTAGGTCATTTGCATCACACACAACATAGAGGTAGGATTCTATTATATTCCATGCACACATTCTATTACATTTCTACATCTAGTTATTGATCACTACTTCATAAAGTGTGACTGGCACAAGAGCACCTAGGGCACATTATGCACACACTTACTAGAATTACATTTGGGTCCGAAATGTAGTGCAACGCTTAGTTAGTAAGCCCACTATTGTGGTAGCTGAGGTCAGTCTGACCCATTCATTTGCATTCTTCTTTTTTTAGGTTTTTGATACTCCTTGGTATTTTGTAGGTCTTTTCATCATCTTATAATATCAGTGACATCTAGAATAGTGCAGTGAAGTTAATGTGGCAGAAAATGAGGGCTTTGGACCATCTTCTGAACCTGTGAAAATCAATTTCAGAGCTTTTTCACAAACCTAAGTGTCCAGTTTATAGACTAGAGCACCCATAGGCACCCCAGTCCCTTTCCAGGCACTCCAATCGAGAGAATCAACCTAGATCCATCCTTTTCGAAGCTCCTACATAGTCGTTCCTACTTCCATATTTTCCAGTCACCTCTGCGACACAGTCCTGCAAGCATCTTCTATTCAGATGATTTCTTTCCTCTTCTCTCTTGCACATTAGGGTTTTATTTCCATTAGTTTAAGTGATTGGGTCATCTTTACATTTTTTCACAATATCTATTTACTTTATTTACAGTTGTTCATATCTTAAATTAACTATAGTACATATATATTTACATTTTTAGTTAATCAGATCTTGTGAAACTTTTGAATCTAACATAGATAATTAAAAACATTCTCACCCTTTTTTTGAGTTTGAAGATTTCAGATGTTATCACACCCCTATTTTTGAGTTTGAGAATTCCAAATGTTATATTGTCGTAGTGAGAAATGAATATTTGAATTCTAAATATGAAATGAGTTATTTGTTAGATATTCCTAATTACAAAAAAAATGTTGAGGTGTTAGAAGTTTGACATGAAAATTCGGGTGTATGTGAAACATTCAAATAAAAAATGAAGTCATAACTTGGATCGATTATGAATTTTTTTATTTTCATGACACTTCAACATCTAAAATAGATGAATTACTGATGAAATATAATTATTAGGAGTTTGGAATTTTTACATTTTGCAACCTGAATTAATAATTTTTCATCAAAATATAAAGCTTGAAAACATTGAAGGAAACTTATTAATAGTTTTAAGGATCAATCTTGAAAGGGTTTTAAAATATATAAATCATATTTATGATCATGATCCCTATAATTTAAATGTCATATGTCTTGAATTAGTTCATTAGAATTTCATACATATCTCAAGAGTTTGAAACGTCTAAAAAGACATGATGGAAACAATAGATTTGTATGTTCATTCCAGCTTGAATTATTATTTGTTGCACGCATGCCCTAAAAATCATTCATATTTTTAAGAATCATATGGTAGTGGATTTTTTTTTTTAAATGGATAACGTGCTAACTCATTTTCATTGCACACATATAATTTTTAATTTTAATTTGTTATTTTGTAATTTTTTTGTTTGTTTTCCTTTGGGTTTGGATCATGATTTGAATTTATGCCTTGAAAGAATGTATTTTCAACCATATAAGTATATATATTTTTATTAGATAGGTTAAAAAATAGACATAGGCTCCTAGAGGCCGAGAACATAAGATTACATTGTGAGAGAAGCAAAGCTAGAAAAAAAAGGAAAAGGAGCCCCCAGAGTTAAACAAAATTAACTCCAAAACAGATAAGGGGGTCCAAGAAACAATGATCAAGAGAGATAAAGCCAAAAAACAAGAAAAAAACAAAGAAAATTCCCCAAAAGTCCGCAGACAATTTGGAAGAAGTTTCGCTAGGAAGATTTACTTTTTTTTTTTTTTGAGGGATTATCCTCCCTGGTCTCCTTTTTCGTGCTAGAATCCAAATTCAACTTCATCTAGGGGTTTCCTTGATGCCCTCCTCAGTTTCCTCCTCAAACTCCTCCTCTTCCTCTTCATCAGAGCTGATCCACCTCCTTTTCTATTTCTTTTTCTCCACAGCCTCCAGATGAACTCCCAAATCACGAACCAAAGAATCCAACTACTTGATATCCCCACGGATGTTCTTCTAGGCCAAACAAATTTGCTTGGTGGCTTTGATACTGTTAATCATATATTAGTGGAAGATATTTATATAAATTAAGTGAGGATTCATAAATTGTAAATATGTTGAGGTATTCAATGGATGATTTTATTGAAGGATGTAGTTATAAATTAATTGATTAATTTATTTGGAATAACTAAATATATTCTTGAAGTACTTAATGTTTAGTTTGTTTGAAGGATATTTTTTTATAGAGATTCATCCATCCCCACTTTCCCCACATTTTTCATTCCATTGCTTTGATTTCAAAATAAACCGAACATCACATCCCTCAAGTTCATAAAACTCTTTAAAGGAGTCACAATGACTCAAAAAATAACTTACTTGGGTTGTACGTCTGAGACATTTTGACAATTTCACAATGAAACCCTCTTGTACAAATGAACAAGGCCAACATAAACATCAACATTATCATAAAAATTTGATCCCATCCATTTTATTTAATTATACCTATTTTGAAACATATGACATATCTTGATATTTTAAAGCCCCTCCATCCCTTTCTTTGGATGGGCCACTCCTTACTTGAACTTTGTAATATAGTATAATCAATTATTCAACTATATTTATTATTGGGAATCCTCTTGCATCGATCAAATCTCATGAAATTTAAATGGAATTTTAATTGTGAACTTTTCATTTTGGAGTAAGGTTTGAAATGCATATTTTTTTAATACTTTTCATAAATAAGAAATACCCTTCCACCTTTGTAAAGGTTATACCATTCAGTATTTCTTACTTCTAAAATTTTGATCACATTTGGGAATCTTGATACATACATCACATTAAAGTGTGGTTATGGTTTTCATTTTTGTGATGAAGAAATTGATTGAGGTATGGTTATAAAAGGATTTTAAACTATTTGATTTGGCATTGGTTATGATCCTAACCTCTAAATGGTGCTGAAATTTGAGATTAATTCAACATATTCAAATTTCAAACTCATTCCAACATCATAATTTTCTTTCCATTTTGGCGTATTGGTATTTTGGCATTCTCCAATTTAATAGTATCTAACTTGGTGATGGTAGTTTAGAATTGCTAGGTTAGAAATAATAATGCACTAATTAAGTTTACCCTCAATTTATGAGCTATAAGTAATCTCTTAGGAAGTTTTTAAATTCTTTGGCTTGTTTCCATTCAAACTCTAGGTTTTCAAAACTTCTAGAGTCTTATTTTTTTTAGAGCTTGGTTTGTTGGAATATATTTGACATTATTTAGAGGGAGGAGACTCGCAACTTCATAATTTTTTCCATGTGGATTTCTAAGCTAGGTATGCTCAGTATTTTTATGTTGATTTCATTAGAATTTACATGAAGTGACATAGTTTGAAAATAAAGAAACAATTATTTGTTGTGCCTCAATTTGATGTATGAGTTTGGGTAAGCCTACAATTGATCTTAATTAAATTTTGCTTTCTTCGATCCATTTTTATGATCATTTAAGCCAGGTATTTTTGTGGTATTACTAGATGAAATAGTTATTAAATTTGTGAGTGAGGAAATTGATGATTTAAGTATTACCAAGTTCTCTGCCTTTATTCTAGAAATTGATGTTACATTTTATTGGTTGGAAATTTGTTTCTTGTGGATTGAGTGATGAAACAAAATCCATGGTGAAGTGTTTTAGGTTATTTCAAACAATTATTCTAACCTAGTTAGTTCTGAGTTATAACATCACTTTACATAATGAGTTTGAATGATTTGATTTTTTGGTAATAATGAATAAGATCATTTGAACTAAGGTTTATAACTCAAACACTCTCACTATATTTTGAGTTATGGGTCTTTTGAAAAAAATCCCATTCATTCAAAGGTTTTTTGAAGGCTCGTGATAATTTAATAGCTTTTTTTGTTTAAGATGACTTTTAATATTGATTTAAATAAATTTAAATCTTTATTAGAGGACTGAGATCAAATGAATATAAAAGTAACAAATAATATCTAGCATGCAATGTAAAAGTGAGTGTGAAAGATAGGAGATAGAGTGAATTAGCTTGTATTAGGAGATATGGACTAATTATGGGCTAGTAAATGGGCTAAGAAGGTTGGATTTTTCTAAGAAAGTAGAGTCTAGATGTTCTTCAGAAAGAACCACCTAAAGGGGGAAAAGACCTCCATGTGTGCTAGCATCTAATCTGGGTGCTAGTGTCTTGGAAGGTACTCTACTTCTATTATTTTTTAGGGTATGTGAATGTCTTCTTCCTTTCTCTATTTTTCACATCAAATATGTTGTAGGGTTCCTATGTCACACATGTTCCTGTAAAAAAAACCTAGCTACCTACACAAAGCTCAATAAAACATTATATAGAATAAAAATGCATATGCATGATTCAGACTGACCTCAAAGTTCACCCCAATGTGATTTTCTTCGAGTTTTGCAGTACTTTTCAGACTCTATATAGTTATAGTATCTTTTTGATTGAGTTATATCCATTAAAGCTAGGTTGCCCTTGTGTTAGTCACATCAAGATAGAAAATTATAAATAATTTTCCCCAAATATGGATGTGTGAGATGGAATTCATAAATATCCCCTCCTATGTAATGAATAATGCAACCCAAATGCATTCTTTGAATGTTTCTCCTTTTCCAAGTAGTAGGTAATAATTATTAGCCCCAATTTCCCAACCCCGAACAATAGTGATTAAGTTGTGTATATATGAATTCTTTGTTTGATTTTTGACACTAAGTCACACCAAAGGTTGACACAAATAATTAGAAAATACCTAAAGTTAAGCTCCAAATGGTAATTTAGAAAACCAAAGAGAGTGGGAAAAAATACCTAGAAGGGACATTAGCGCCTGGGTGGTAGTTTCCTTGATGGGCGGAATCGTCCCAAAGCCAAATAACATAAACACGACCAATAACGGGGATATGGATCCCTGTAACTTGAACAAAAGATCTAAATCCAAGAAATATAAGCCATTTTCACAATCAAAATCAATAGAAGTACTAGGAAAAGGTATCACCAGTGTCTAATCTTCGTACTTAGAAATCATGTATAAAACAACATACTAGAGGCATGATGTAATAGTAATAAGTGCATAATTTTGTGTCTATATTTTCCCCCCTTTGTGTTATTTGGATGAAATTCAATACTATAAAGGATGTAATAAGAAAATACATGTAGAGGGCCAAAGGAGTTTTAATCAAGGCATGTTGATAATAAGAATCACAACGTGGTGAACCATGGATCACTGTTTTTATCGATGTGGGGTGAGTGTGTTTTCATAAAAGGGGTCGTTGGATAGAAAATGTGCTAAGGAGATACAAGAGACTTTACAAATTGAGATTTGAAGGAAGGGTTAGGAGTGATCAATTCCTAAACGGGTGTAAAAACTCTACATATTTGAGTATCCTCTCACCAAAAATATATGGATTTGAACATCCCGTCGCTAGAGAAAGAGTGTTAGGAGAGTGGTAAAATTTTATCTCCACCATGATGCTTCCTCAAAATAGGTTTCGTCACTGCATATGGAAATGAACCAATTGAAACTTGCCTACTAGTCACGACAAAACCCCTGTAAAGTGGAAAATGATAGGAAATAATATATTTTTACCCCCACTTTATGATTTAAGGGTGTAAAACAAGCCAAATGGAAAATTGCTTGAACTTGATTGGCTCCCAAGTTAGGTCATCTAGGAGAGATATTGACACTAGTGGAATTAGAATCTAGAAACAACATATATTGATTTAAACATAGTATTTGATTGAGTTGGATTGATTTGAAAGTACTTTGGAGAGTTTGATTTCCCCCAGATTAGGTCATTTGAGGGGGAAATTTTGAGAATATGAACAATTATGAGATTTTAATATGGTTTTACACTTGAAATAGATTAATTATTGTGATTGTGAGTCAATTAGAATGTTGTTTTTGATCAAAATTTACCTTGCCCCCAACTTAAGTCATTTGGGGATGAGATTGCGTAGTGTGGTTATATGTCTCGTATTGGAAATTTTCTTAAATCATTATGTTGGTGAAATGGTTTCTCACAAGTAAAAATTAGGGGTTTTTACCAACGCTCTAGGACTAGGTCTGTCTACATATGAATGGGGAATATCCATTTATTAAAAACAAGAAATATATATACTACTCTAACCAAAGTGGATGGAATTTTTACTAGGGGTCACACGTGAATACTTCACTTAACTCGTGTGCAAATAAGAGGTGGAGAAAAGTTATGTGTATGGAGAGAGGGGAGAAAGTGAAAAGGGGGTTTTACTCAATAAATAGTAAGTTGATTTTATTGACATACAACCAAAATATTTCCAAGTTAACAACGAGAAGACACCATGTCAAGGAAAGAGGAAAAAAACAAAATTAAATCCAAGTTTATTTTCATAATGTTGCACAAGTAACCATTCTCATGGAGTAAAGTTGAGATGGAGAGGAAAATATAGGACAAGGAGATATAATAATTGTAGTTTCTTGCTTGTAGTAAGAAAACGGGAGCTATTAACTAAGAAAATCTAACCCTTTGGAATGGAGAAGCCATTCCAATTTATAGCTTTACAATGTGTCTCTTCATCTACCCCCGCCCCCAGATGAACCTTCATAGTCCCACCACTTGTGACCTTTCACATTCCTCTAGGAATGATTAATAAGCCCCTTTCTTATTAATGGAAAGGGACTTTTTACAATAAAAAATAAAAGGTCACTTAAGTGAATAACATGAAAATTTCAAAAAGTAAATTTCTCAATGGAGAAAAAGAACATAAAGAGAGAGAAGAAGAGAGAAATCATGTTGAGGAAGAAGAATCCCCTGATGAAGAAGATCCATCTCTCGTGGTACCCTATGGAAATGCTTTGGGAATGAATTCCTTGTCTTTGACCTCCTTGTTGAACTGTAACATTGTAAAGAAAACATTCTTTGACTACAGAATGCACACATGTTCCAAAACATTGAACCAAGTCTTAGGAATGTCGTTGAGTGTTCTACACTGTGTGAACCAAATTTTGTGGTCTCTTTTGGTATTAGAGATGGAACCTCTAATTTCCATGAGAGATTCCAAGGTATCCTCATTGAAGGAAAAAGGTTATCCAACTTATTTCTAAACATTTTCTTGAAAGGAACTCAGGAGTTATTCTCAGGATGAATTTTCATTGAGCGAAGATGATCCAATATCTTGCACCCTTTCGATATAACTCTATGAGATTTCATATGTATGCTTCTTTGGAGAATGAAGCTCTAAAATGGAATCATTCATTAGATCACATCTATTACCTATCGTACGTGACCACGCATGAGATAAATTCTCATATATGGATACAAATACATTTGGGATCACCAAGGAGTAGGATTCATGACAACTCATCTCAGATACCATTGGGAGAACACTATCCCAAATGGATTTTATTTCTTGATCTCCCAATCTCTCATGGTACCCTATGGAAATGCTTTGGGAATGAATTCCTTGTCTTTGACCTCCTTTTTGAACTATAACATTGTGAAGAAAACATTCTTTGACTACATAATGCACACATGTTCCAAAACACTGAACCGGGTCTTAGGAATGTCACTAAGTGTTCTAAACTATGTGAACCAAATTTTGTGGTCTCTTTTGGTATTAGATATGGAACCTATAATTTCCAAAAGAGATTCTAAGGTATCCTCATTGAAGGAAAAAGGTTATCCAACTTATTTATAAACCTTTTCTTGAAAGGAACTCAGGAGTTCTTCTAAGGATGAATTTTCACTAAGAAAAGATGATCCAAGATCTTGTACCCTTTCGATAAAACTCTCTGAGATTTCCTATACATGATTCTTTGCAGACTCAAGCTCTAAAATGGAATCATTCATTACATCACATCTAGTACCCATCGTATGTGATTACACATGAGATAAATTCTCAGATATGGATACAAATACATTTGGGATCACCAAGGAGTAGGATTCATGACAACTCATCTCAGATACCATTGGGATAACACTATCCCGAATGGATTTTATTTCTTGATCTCCCCCTTGGTTACTTTGATATTTGAAATAGTGTCTGAGATAAATTTGAACAGAGAAAGAACCTTGGGGAACAAATCCTTTCCTTTTTCAATGATTTCTAATACCCATTTGTCATGGACTCTTCCTTCCACAGTGTACCCTTGGGCTCTCTTAATAAAATGGGGATAAAAACAACTTATAGGAGAGACCAATTTTATAGAAGGGAAAGATGATTCAATAGGATCTAGGAATGTTTACACATAATCAGTCAAGGTTCTGACATGCTCCTCAAGTTGTTCCTAAAAGAGTTGACGAACCATATCGGAAATTGTGTACCATGATGAAGTTACACTCTGGTTGAATCATAATGGCTCCAACATAATCACAAGGAAGAATCGATCAACAACTGAATAACTTTCATAACAGAACAAAGCTTACACATGTAGAGAAAAGATAGCGGAGTGTCTTGGCATACTCATAAATGTCAAATGAAGGGATATAGGGTGCTGAATAACCCTAGTGCATAACTCAATAGCAAACCATAATCCTAACCCTAAACCCAACCCATGTGAGATGACCCTCCATATGTGAGTGGAGGACACATAGGATAACTCACACTAACACCCTCCCATTCATTGAAGCTGGGGTAGCGGCTATGATGAGACAGACGGAAAGAGAAGACACTCCTAAACAACTAAGAAAGATGTTTCAATGGGTCCCGGCAACTAAAGGCCTGATATGGTACCCATATATAAACAACATCTTCCTAGAAGAATAAGAATAAGAGAAATGGGTCATGGCTTAAAGCCTGATGAGGTACCCATGCAAAAAAAGGAAGTCCCAAACAGCGAAGGAAAACCCAGTGGGAAAAACATCCACCACAAGAGAACAAAAATACTCTCTAATCTAAGAAAGATGCCAAATATGGGTCCTATGCATAGACTAGCCTATAAAGGTACCCATGTACAAAGGGGAAATCTCTCATAAAGATAAAAGAGAGAGAGAAGATGAGGGAGATGAGATGGATGCGGAAGATGCCATGGATGGATCTAAAATCTGTAACTCTAAGAATTCTCCCAGAAGAATGTCGATGATGAGATCCTCTACCTCTAGACTAAAGAAGAGCCATCTACACCGAACTGTGTGTCTTCCCTTAGGAAGGATAGAAAATATGTGCTGGAAATTTTCCCACTCTACGAAAGAAACCGAAGGCAGTAGCACAAAGAACTCTGAGTCTGGTCCACGAAAGTGTGACATAGGTCTAGCAAGCGAGTGCAAAGGAGCTGAAGGTAATGTCACGAGTGTAGAAATATCAAAGTATGATGGGTGAACACCTGTAGAAAGGATTTCCAACTAATGTGAAGGCAATAAAACATCCCCCATGATAGAAAATGGATCCACAAACAATGGTGGATCAATGAAAGTCTCCAGAAAAGTGGAAGTGGCAAGAGTCCCAGAAGGGGCACTCCCAACAACGAAGATGATGAACTCCTTTGACATACCTGTAGATAGATGAAGAACCTGTAGTGCATCAAAAGTGTACTGTATAGGAGACTGCTCAATATCTGATGAGATGTGGAATGCGTCAATACTCTCTGGAATAGTGAGAGGAGGATAAGAGTCCTCTGTAGTACTCTCGACATTAGAATTGGGTGCACAATCCTCATCATCATAAGTAGAACTAAGTGATTCTATATCAATGGAACTATCATCACATGAAGAAATAGAGGAGACAACTGAATCATAAGCAGAGGCAAAGAAAGAGTGGGTCCAATGAAATCTGAGCGAGTACGTCTCATATCCAAAGTATCTCCAGCTAAATATCTAGCACTTTGCAAAGTTTTCCTAGCCCAAAGAGGACCAGGAGAGTCAAGCTCAAAGTCAAAAGATTCTTCACTCAAGTGAGAAGGGACATAGTCCTCATCATCACTACTGTCAGAATCAGAAGAATCAAAAGTTTGACGGTCATGAAGAGGAGCACACTCAACAACATCATCATTTGAGGAGTCAGAGTCTGAATCAAAGAGTTGAAAAACCTCAGTAGGTAGAGAAGTAGAAGTCGAATAGGACTTAACGCTTCTCTAAATATCAAGCACAAAAGTGGGCGTCAAATCAGAAGTAAAGTGGGAAAATGTATACAATCGTGAATGGTGATCTGCCTTTCCCTCAGCCATTGTAGTGTCATCGTTAAGCTCGTGAATAATCACCGAGTTAGGACCAAATTCCACTCACATTCCTTCACCAAGGTGAGTAATTTGGTAAAGTGATAGGAGATTAGTAGAGAGATCAAGAACACTCAACACTCAATTAAATGTTCCCCCATCTATCTCTACTGATCCACTACCAGAAACTGATACTTTTGTGTTATCACCGAACGTGATTTGGGACATATCACAAGGTTTTATGTTGGAGAACTCAACATGTGAAGAAGCCATGTGGTGCGAGGCACCGAAATCTATAATCCATTTCAATGAAGGAGTAACTCGAGCTACGAGGGCCTTTCCTTTCTTCTTATCAGATTTAGGACCTTTTGCAGTAGAAGACTCAGCCTTCGGAGCATTTTGTTTGATAGACTCAGGAACACCTATTTGATTTTTCTCAAGTAAATGAGTAAGGTGATCAATTTGTTTTCTCATACACATATGCTCTTTATGACCAGTCTTCTTGCAATAAGAACACAAATACTTGTCTTTCTGGGCTCTAGGCTCAGAATTCGAAGTGTTCGTGTTAATTTTAGTTTTGGTCTTAGTTTCCTTCTTAGGTTGATCCTTTTTCTCTATCTCATTATCAATATTTTTTTCCTTGTTAGTACTTGCTACAAGGGCATGTGACTTGGACTTGAGAGACCCCATTTGAATGAGTTTTTCATATTCTCAAATGAGTTGGGACAAAAAATAGCCAAAGGAGGGTATATTCCAATCCTTGCCCAAGGCAGCTTTTGTAGCATAAAAATTTGACACAAAGATAGAATATTCATGACCTAACTTAGAGAGAAACGATAAGATCAGTTGAGAATCTTTCTTCTCTACTTGACATTCCTTTAACAACGATCTAGTGTGGACAGACTTTGAGAAGAATGCTTGTAGGTTTTCACAATCACTAGGATTTAACCCTAGTAGTTCATTTTCTAACTCATGCGCTCTCATGTCATCGTGTTGTCCAAACATTTCATCTAATGTTGTCCACGTAGAATTAGGTGTTTCAGACGACTCAATGTGGAAGAGTAAGTCGGGAGAAATGGACATGCAAAGAAGACCTAAAGCTTCATCACTACGGTTTAACCACTTAGATTTTTCAGGGTCGTCATCTGGTTCAGTCTCAATTCCCATGGTGATGCAAAATAACCCTTTACCCCTTAGTTTCATAATTATTTTCGATCTCCATTTGAAAAAGTTGAATGGCATAAGCAAAGGAATTGAAAGTGCATCCATAGTGAAAAGAGAGAGAAGAAGTGTTGAAAAGAAACAGAAGAATCACAACCACCCAGGACAATATAATAACCCCCCTACTTTCAGCACTTTATATTTTAGTGCATTGAATACAATCGGGTCCAAGTGTGCAACTTGAAACACTTGGTAACTCACCTTGCAATCAGCGTAATAACGCGCAAGAGAGGAGACCACAATTGTGTTTCGTGGAGCACAAAAAAGTGACACCGTACATAAGCACAATAGCAAAAACTAGGAAGGAGGTGAAATTGGTTCCTGGTTGTGAGAAAAAGTGTCTCACATCGCGATGAATACCCCCTTGCTACAAATTGTGGTGGATGCGGTCACTAGTCGCAAGAAATAATAAGGGTAAAATACAATGTTTTAAACAAACTCAAGATGAGTCTGAAGGATCGTCAAAATGCCAGAAAAGCACGCAGAAGATAAATAGGCGCTCAGAGTGTCACTACACACTTGAGTGCATGATTAGCAAAAAAAATTGACAATAACACTTTAAAAAATTACCATTTTGAAACATCTGATTTAGCTAATTTTAGAGCAATTTGGACTTTTAAAAGGAAACGATAAATTAACATTAAATTTAAAGGACAATTTTAAATTGGGTTACTTAATCGTTAATGAGAATCATAATTAATAAAGCTAGATTTAATTAAATCTAATTAAATACGATTTATTAATTAATATTTTTTAAAAAATCCCGATTAAATATTAAAAATACTTACCATTAGATCTAGTAATAAAAGACAAAAAAAATCTATTATTAAAAAAGGTAACAATTTGAAAGATTTAAAAAAGCTTTTGTTTTGTTTTAAATAGAATTTAATTTAAAAAATGGAAAGCTTTTTTTTTTTTAAAAAAAACTTACTAAAAGAGATTAATAAGATTTTGTGTTTTTTTTTTTTTAAATTAGAAAGTATTCAAAAAAATACTTAGCAAGGAAACTTACCAAAATAAACTTACCACATCAAGGAAGGTGAAGCCCTCCACGCAACTGTAGGGGGAAGACACGGCCATGGCAAGACAGGTTGCAGGGGGAAAGAGCTTGGGGCAGAGGGAGCGGGGCATGGCAAAGAACCACATGGCCAGGGGCAGAGCATGCAGGGCATGGCAAGGAACCAGGGAACTCACAACCAAAGGCAAAACTCACAGCCAATGCGAGGCAGAACTCACAACCAAGGCAAATAAAAAACACAATCTGGTTCGGCCAGATGGTTTGAACTCAAACTCACCAAAACGACTCGGCCAGGTTGGAAACGCAGGCCTACAGGCTAGAGTGAGCTTTGTTTGGAGATGTAGCTCAGTGAAAGAAGCTCGATGGAGAGTGGTAGGAGCCCGGTGGTGAAACACCATGCAAACCACAAATTTTAACTTGTATTCTATAAAAAACATACAAAAAAAAACACAGAAGACCAAACAAACATAGATCTAAAAAATAATTTTCAGTTTAATAAAATCATTTAATAAACCAAAGAAACAACCTCTATTTTTAGTTGATCTGCTAGATTTAGCTATGACTAGATAAATGTAGCTACAAAACCCATAATAGGTTAGGAATACCTACACATGCACAAAGATCACAGCAAACCTGAAAACTTTCCAAGAGCAAGAAGTTAAATACATTATCAAGGAAAAACCAGAATATAATGATCAAAATCTTGCATGAGGAGTTTACAAAAAATGAAAAACAAGATTAATCACAACTCAAAAAAAATGAGTGCACGTTTACCCGATCTCAGCTCTAATACCATGAAAGAGTTGACGAATCGTATCAGAAATTGTGCCCCACGATGAAGTTGCACTCTGGTTGAATTGTAATGGCTTCAACGTAATCGCAAGGAAGAATCGATCAACAACTGAATAACTTGCATAACAGAACAAATCTTGCACATGAAGAGAAAAGACAGTGGAGTGTCTTGGCATACTCATAAATGTCAAATGAAGGGATACATATAGGGTGTTGTGTAACGCTAGTGCATGACTCAATAGAAAACCCTAATCCTAAACCTAAACCTAAGCCATGTGAGATGACCCTCCATATGTTAGGATAACTCACACCAATAGTTCCCCAGTATACTTATTTTCCTCATTTCTTGCGAGCAATCAAGTTGCAAACACTTTTAATAAATGTGCATCACTATCATGTGTAGCTTGTCCTAAGGAAACCTTTGTCAACACATAGTCATCTGGTATCATTTATTCCATAGGTTTATTCACTTTAGGATTTGAAACTTCCACAGACTGATCTCTAGAATCCTCAACAAAGAAACAAGAAGTTTCTTGAGATTTCTTGGTCCACTTAGTTTTGATGTACTTTGATATGGCCTCAAAGTTAGGTTTCATTTCTTTTTGCATCATTTTTTATTCTCCTCCAAGAAACTCATGTGCCCATGGGAAAGGAACAAAAGGTATTTACATGAAGTCAGGAATTTCAGGTGTTGTATATGGAACCATAACTCCATTTCCTCCAGGGAGACACTTGGATTCTTAAGATGATCAGGAGATTGATATGGTTCAATCTCTCTTAGTTCAAGTTGCTCCATAAAAGTTTCTCTGACCTTTACCTTCTTGTGAAGATCCACACGAGGAAAACATAAATGCCTTCTTCTTATGTATTTTTTCTCATGGATAATCTTTATGAATGAGAGCACCCAGTAGCCACATCAAGTGCCCTGTGAGAAGAAGTGAGGGGCACTTACTAGGAATAAGTTAGTATTTCTCCACTCTCAATGATAGACTCATGAATGTTCCATGGAGTGGAAGGAAAATGAGATGACCGTGTTGTTTGATACTCATGGTCAAATAGATCAGATACATTATCAGTCACTCCCTCAACAAACCATTCAAGTTTTAAACCTCTCATATGATCCATTGTTATTCCCATATAGTCCCATTTTTTGACCTAACAATCATCCACACAATTAACCTAATATTCCTCTATTTCTGAAATGTGAGTCAATCCTAGCAAGAGGAAGGACTCCTGATTATTCCTGAGGTTGCAATTGGGCCTAACCACATAGGTAAACAAATTGAAGGATGTGAGGGAGGATTCAATGTTTTCTTCATTAACCATATTATTACATGAATAGATTCCTAATAAAATAGGTAATGATAAACCCTTCTTATTTTCATTCTTTCACTTGGTGTCAACATTGGACGATTACTGACACAACTCAATCATGATGATATTGTCACTTGGATATTTTGGAAATCAGCGAGAGGTAAGGTCAAAACCTTTGACCCTAATATATATGAAGGTGGGAAATTGAATGAAGTGGCTTCCATACTTCTCAATCAAATCAATTTCCTATGTTGAGATTATCTGCACAAGATTTCCCTCAATTAACCATATGACAAACATGGTGAATACATCATTCACCCTCAAGAAATGAAATCTACTCTCTTAAAATGTGATCCAAGGATACTTCTCAAATGTGGGAGACTTACGTGGCACATTTGGGGTGGTAAAGAGAACTTGGAAAGGTCTTGTATATGTAATATCATACACCAGATATGAATTCATTGAGAACTTCTTAGAGGTAGGAAACTACACCAGTTTCATGTGAATGTTATTACTTATGATTTTCCCCCAGTCAATCATATGATATCCTTCTATGACCACAAGAATGAGTTGGACCATCTAATCATTGAATTTCTTTGTTTTTTATTCTCTCGTTACATTGTTTAGTAGGACCGCTACATCATAGTAGGCCTCATTAAATTCACTTCGAGACAATTATTTATACATCTTAGAGGGATTTCTTCCCTATTTGATCCATGACCCCGTTATTAATCTGTACAAGTATGAATCCATTCATGCTCGTTTATGAGAGGAAAATTCTCGAGTGATGATAACCATGTTATTACATGTGGGAATCTATAAGCATTGTGAAATTCCTTTTGGGGTGAGAATGACCATAATTGAGTTGTCATCTGCAAGAACTATTCTTGAATCAGGTTCATAGTGTTGGGCACATGTTAGAACTAGATCCATGCTCTAAACTGACAATGAATTACCACCTGCTCGAAATAGAACACTTGATAAAATATTCTCCTCCATGGGATCTTGAGATTCGTTCAACATCCTTGTATTTTCTATATCCATGTGAGAGACATCATTATCTCCTACATTGGGCTATTCAATGAATAATGTGGAAATTGGATAAAATATTATGTACTTAATATTGATGGTGATTAGAGATGGTGAAAAGAGAGGGATATAGAGGAGTGTGACAAATTTGAACACAATAATGAGCTCTTACTAATTTTAGTAAGTCACAATTGGATGTCTAATTTTAGCAAGTTTTACAATTGTCATTTTTTTACTATTTTGGATTTGAGGGAGAACATATTGTTACTGAAAATCAACAGTTTCTCGTGCTTACTATTATTAGAAGGTCACCTTAGTAGTGACTTAATATAAATTTAAAGTGGTCTTTTGAGTGTTGTATTGGAGTGAAATTAGTCTCAAGAGTTTATGTTTTGCAATATGAGGTTTTGCTCCAAATTTCAAAGGATTTCAATCATTGAGTTTGTATAGTTTTGAAAAGGCAAGTTTCTTGGCTGTAAATTTCATATGGTTGTAGGAAAATACATAATGCATCAATGGAAACAATTTTACATTTTTATTAAATGTGTTTTGAAGAGGAGCCTACAGTCTAGGTTTCATAGAAAACATGCATGGGGTTTAGGAGATATGAGTGAAAAGTGGTTTTTAGGCATAGAGGATGTCTAAAGAATTTTGGAAGCATAACAACATACTAAAAGTAATGGAGGAGATAAAATAACATTAATGAGGCTTAAAATGGTTAAGTGTTGTATTTGAATGATTTTCCCTCTTTCAAACTTGTTTTCCCTCTCATTTACACATCTTAACTCATATTAAACCTAAGAAATCTCAACCTAGGTCAGGTGGGGGTTGGATGTGTGGTTGCACCCTAAACAATAGGGGATAAAGGGATAAAGGTACATCCCCCCCTCCAAATTGCACCATGGGTACTTGATTCATGAGGATGTTATAGTAAGCATGTATGATTTTTTGGTAGTTGAGCTTGGATTTGGCACTCTTATGAAATCGATTCCCCACTACTGAAAAGGTTCTTCAATAACCATTATCTTGGGGGGAAGAGCAACAAGCTTAGGCCTCCCTACAAATCCCTGACAATGTTTTCATTTTAAAACCTATTTATGAGCATCCTTGAACAATGTAGGACAATAGTACCTTCCTCTAAGGATTTTAGGAGTTGTTACCATAGATGATAAATTCCCACCACATGTTTGATTATGGTAGGATTTCAGGATCTTCTGCTGTTATGTATTGAAACATCTCAAAAAGTAACCATCTATACTTTTCTTTTACAATGAATTGTCCCAAATTACATACCTAGAAGACTATTACTTGAGAGTTATCATTTTCTTGTGGTTTATATGGGATGGGAAATATCCATATGTGAGGTAATAGGCTATGTTATAGTTTCACTCATCATTAGTGTTCACAAAGAGAACCATGGGAAAATCTCTGGTTAATCATTCATAACACTGAAAATTAAATTTTTCTTCTTGAGTCATATGAGATTCATCCTCTACCATTAACTTGCATAGTCCATTTCCTCTTACTAAATTTGAAGGTCTAATTTCTAAATCATATTATTTAATTTTTTACACCCAATTTCCTCTTTTGGCTCCATGATCATGTTGTGTCAAAATGGACTTGATTATTGATCCATGGACCATCACAGTAATATGAGAATTCAAGATGTAGAATTTGGAATTCTTCACTGCTTTTACCACTACATATGTGTGCTTTTTCATCTATGAATAATTAAGTTCGTGATATTTCAATGGTGAGCTCATGAAAGCAATTGGTGATTCAATATATTCATCGTTATTTTTCACTAAGATAGCAGACACCGTATGCTAAGACGTATAACATGATGAATTATTTATTAAAAAAATTCCTTACTAAAGTGGGAGCTTTAGTAATGGATTCTTTGATGTTCTTAAAATCTTGTTTACCTTCTTGACTCCAATAAAAATGGATTTTTTGGATTCATCATATCATTGATAGCTTTGGTAAGCTCTGTAAAGTTGGGAACAAATCTTCTGAGAAAATGCACTTTTCCAAAGGAGCAGACACCAATATTACTTAAGGGAAAGGCCAATTTCATTATTGCATCACGTATCTCTGGATCAATACTATTTAACTATTTATTCACAATATGACCCATAATCTTTCCTTCTATTAACCAAAATATACATTTTTTTGGATTTAGGGATACGTTGTGTTCACAACACCTCGATAGTACTTGCTCCAAGTGGATTATATGACTACCTCTATGTTTTGAATACATGGTCAAATCATCAAGATATGTAATAATACACTTACCTTTAAAATCCTTGAAGGCTACATTCATAGTTGTTTAGAAAGTGGCTCCTGCATTTATCAAGCCAAAGGGCATCTGATTGTAGGAGAAATTAACCCAAGGAGTGGTGAATGTTATTTTGAACCGATATTTTTTTGTCACCTCCACTTGATTGTATCTAGAGAAACCATCAATCATGGACATCATTTCTATTATTTTAACCTCTTTAATGTTTTGATCTATGACCAGTAATGGTAATTGTCTTTGTGATATGCTTGATTCGGATTCCGTAAAATTACACAAATCCTTGTTTTTCGTTCTTCTTCCGCATGGCACAATGTTTTCTACCCAAGTGGAGTGGTGAATCAGAAAAATGATCCTTGCATTGAATAATTTCTCCACTTCTTCCTTGATGGCTCCCACAATCTTGGGATTATATTGTCTTTATTATTTTCCAAAAATGCTTAGCATCCATCTTGAGTGGAATCTGATGCTTCAAAGTATCAGGATTATATGACTTGAGCTGATCATATGAATATTTATTCAACAAAGTTGCAAATCTTATTTTCTCTTTTGGAGAACAACACTTTCCAATATTGAAAATTATAGGCTTATCATGTGTCCTAATGTGCACTTTATCGAACTCAGTTGCATTCTTGGGATAACCCTTTACTTTACTTTGAATTAACCTATCATGCTTATCAAACAAATATTCCAAGGAAAAAAAACCTCTTGGGATTTTTTTACCTTTTAATTAGATGATTCCTTCATTATCAAACCCTTTGATTCTTTCTTAAGAGGTGCATTATTTTGTACCGTTACAACTTCCCTCAAAATAGAGATTTTGAAAATTATCACTTTGTTGCAAGAAGGATAACGGATGGTCATCGTCATTAAAAACTTTCCAATTCTCGTAGTTTTTAGGCATACTAGGACATAACCAAATTTTAACTAAAAGTTATTGAGCTTTGAAATCTTGGTGTGGAATCATCAATGAGGTAGAAAAAACTAGGGAATCGAATCTTACATTTTGATCTCGCGGAATTGCTTTGGTGGAGATATAATCAAAAGATTCAATACAATCCTAGAATCTATTTTTATAGCTTTTAAGCCTCAAGTTATTTAGTTAGAATTGATTACAAATGTAGTTAATAATCAGCTATGCATCACCTTAGAAATCCAACCCCTTGATAGCCATTTATTCTTCTGCATGTATGCCTAGAATGAGTTCATCATAATTAGTTATGTTGTTGATGTTGGAAAATTACAATTTGTATGACAATGGAAACATATCACCTCGAAGATACATGATTATAATTCATACTCCAGAACTAGTGGATGAACAAATTCCATCGAACTCCATTTTCCATACCTCATTTCTTCCTATCTCGGTTAACCTTTTTTCAAAGAAAGGCATATCTTCACTCCCTTTAGACATCATGAAGTAGTTTCCATCACCTCTATCTTGATAGAGAATGTTGGCTCATGGATCATCTATTTTTTGTACCGTATACTTAATTTTAGGCTCTAGGAGTAGTTGTTTCAATTCATTATTCACTATAGTGCTTGTGGATGACCAATCCAATATGATTTCTCCTCGCATGTCTCTGTAAAATATTCTATTGAGGAATATCCCTATACGGCAGGAATGTCAGCAACAAGAATGGTGACCTTGACTCTCTTGTTAGGATAAGTTGCAAATGCAACTTAAGCATATTTGATTCTCCTTACCAAGGGAACGTCTTTCATTTCCATGGAGTAACAATGGCCAAAATATCAAGTAAGTTTTATCATGAATTTGGCAGAGCTTTGATAATACAAAATAAACACAAAAAAGCTTAATTATTTCATACATGATATTACAAATATATATGTGAGCTTGTGCCTGAAATTTAGGAAACAACTCACAACAATAAACTATATACGTAGGTTGTTTAAACAACCAACGTGTTGAGTAGAAAAAATATGACACTAAGGAGAGGGTACACAGAAGATTCATGCCTAAGAGCAAGGAACATTTGAAAGTGTGAATCTTCTATGTGCCCTCTCCTTAGTGTCATATTTTTTTTCCTCAACATTACCCCACACTAAACTACATTATCATCTCGGCAATGGGGTTCCCTTCTGATGGTTAAAAGAATAAAGAATAAGAATGGAAATAATGTAAATAATTACTATACAAATAATGGAGTTTTATTCTACAACACCCTCTACTTTAACTAGGAGGATCAACTCCATATATTCTTCTTTAATCTCATTCTCCAAGGCTTTCTAATCATCCAACGTGTTTTTGGTCTTCTCTGGAACTCTGCGGCAATGGATTCCAACTCATCATGGGTTATCTTTCCCTTTTCATTCTGCAATACTAGGAAAACATTAGCCATAGCAGACATCCTTCCCTCCAAAAGATCCATCTTGTGTGCTATAAGATTTCCAAGCTCATTCAGCCTCTCCTTATGCAAACGTTGTGCTACTGCAAGGGCTTCGCACTTTTTCTTTACTAATGCCAATCTCTCTACATGCCCTAAAGTCTCATCCTTCATTGCCTCAAATGCACGCTAGTGTGGTTCTCCCCAATAAAATGTCCTTTTTCCTTTTAGTAACTCTTCCAAGGGTGCAGTAGCCTTAGCATATCCTTTGATAAATTTTCTATAATACCCAATGTGACCCAAAAATCCACACACCTCACTCTGACTAGAAGGATCTTCTAGGTTGACAATAAATGCAACCTTAGTTAGATCTACTAAACAAACTTCCTTACAGATTATGTGCCCTAATAGAGTGTCAAAATGTGTAGTAAACACACACTTCTTAATGTTTAAAGAGATGCTTAATTTTCTACATCTTTCAAACATTAAGCACAAATTTTCACAATGATCCTTAACAAGTCCATACACCGTTCAATCATCCAAGTAAACCTGCAAGAAAATGTGAATAAAATATGTGAATTCTTGAACAACTATTCACGAAAATACAACAAGCAAATTTTTCAAACCAAAGGGCATCACAGTATATGCAAAAATTCCCCATTCAATGGTGAAAGTTGTTTTTTCTTGATCCTCCTATGCAATCCAGACATGATGATACCCAAAGAATCCATCTATAAAAGCATATATTTTGCACCATGTAATGCCTTCAGATATCTCCTCTGTGAAAGGTGTAGGAAAGGGATCAATCACACATGCAGCATTTAGTTCTCTGTAATCCACACAAATCCTAATCCAACCATATTTTTTTATACTGATAATCATGGAGCTAACCCACTTTGATTCCTTTGGGGTCTTAATGATGCCAGACTTCAACATCTTGTCAATTTATTCTTTAAATTTTACTTGTGAGTTAAGGTTCATCCTATAGGGTCTCTTCCTAACTGAATGCGTACCTTCCTTAAGCTTGATCTTCATTTATCCTAATGACTCATGCACTCCTTTTAATTCATGGTAGCCCCTAGGAAATAAGCCCTAAAAATCATGAAGCAACTCAGCTATCTTTTCCACTTCAGAGTCAAACCAGTAATCTCTAATTATTGCCTCCTTAGGTTCATCATCTGTACCAATATTCACTTTATTTGTCCTCATAGGTTCATGATAGGCATGTGTGTTGTTATCCACATTGTCCAAAACCTCACGCATACCTATTGAATGATCTATATCTTGATTTTCTACTTCTTCATCATCCACTATGTAGACCATATTTCCTTTTTATTTCTCAAATCAAGTGCACTTAAGTAGTGGGGCATCTGTCTCTACTTCTTCATCAAAGCACACTCCTGAGTCATTCTCATCAAATAAATCCTGAATGAGTTCTTCCACCTTTGCATTCTCTCCCATAGTTAAACACTTTATAACCCTTAATGTTTCTTCTACTGGAGGTTTAGTAGAGAAGTATTCAAAATTCTAGACCATTCCTGCAATCAAATCCTACCAATTTCTAGTTTCTCTATGTAGCTTTGCATATACATACCAAATGGGTGGAAAGCCTTATAAAGTGGAATAAAGTTTTTGCACCCATAGTGAAGGCAATAAATCTTCCTTCCCCTCTATCCATATCCTCTCACACTAATGAACATGGTGCTGAATAGGTTGATTACCATGATAAGTGCATATTTGAGTAGGTGCATTGCTCTCTAAAAACCAAGTTGTTAGAGTAATTCTAACTTCATTCCATTCTACAAGATTATCCCTGTGAACCACCCATCAACGCGTTGATGTCCCGCACAGGGTATATGCTAACATATTTCTTCTTTCAAATTGGTTTATTGATTGTTCCTCCATGGTGCGCAGGAATATCATAGGGTCTCCTTCTCTAGTGTACTAAGGTACAGATCTATTACCTATCCTCTTGATGTAACGAGGTTTGATTTTCCACACAAATGCACTCCTTACTTCACACCCAACCATCTCATAAGTACCATGAGACCAATTATCACAAGTAACACTTTTAGTATCACTAATAGACTACGCATCTTCCCATTGAAGGATTCCTTCTTTAGATGGCTTGAGTACTTCTAGGTCCCGAATGGCACGTACATAAATCCTATTTATATATTCCTCACTCAAAGGCTCAACATAGGGTGTAGATTTCCCATCTATTAAAGGGATAATAACTCCTTCCTCCTTGTTCTCAAAATTGATATATCCCTTATTGAACGGCATTATCCATGTAAAACCAAGGGCACCCAAGCAGAGCTGGTAAACTATCTACTTCTATAAGTGCTAAAACCTCAAAATCCCTAGTGAAATTGGCCCCTAGTATAGTAATGGATGCATCTTTTAAAACTCTGATAGGAGTGGCCTTGGTTTGATTAGCCATAAATAGTACATTAGAATATGGTTGCAATGAAGGTCTCCCCATTTGTACCCATGCATCTAAAGTAAACATATTTACCTTTGTGCCTATGTCAATCAATATATTACTCAAGAGCCATCCATCAACAATAGCATTCAGAGTGATCTCCTTGTCATAATCTAAGCTATGGGGGGGAGATTTGCATGTAAGATCTGACATCCATTCTCAATATTCACGCATGAAGTGTTTCCCTTTAGCCAACTTCCTAGTAATGGAATGATATTCTCCTGGCACAGCATTTTACATACCTCTTTCAAGTCATCAATATCTGACTGGACTGTCTCTTCTACCTTCTTATGTTCCATCTTCTATGATTGCTCCTTTATGTTATGTTTATGGAACCTGTTTTCATGTTAGAGTTTGGTACACCTTCCATGTGTTACACTTAGATATTTTTACGGTGGTCCCGCTTGCCGGTGAGTGCGTCAAGGGGGTTCGGTGGCGAAGCCCTTGAAGCAAATTTTCATGGGTGGTTTATTAACCCATGGGTAATGGGTAACCGTTATGGGCTGTTTTTGGGCCCATGGTTTTTTGGTACCCATTGTTTTGTAAAACCACCTCTTTGGATACCTATTGATGTACTTATAAATAGATGGACATATAATAGGATTTATATGAGTGTTTTTGTGAAGGTGAATAGTGTGTGCAAATTCAAGTGTGAATTCGGGAGGGTTTGTTGAGCGCACCTCCAAACAAGATCTGATTATTGTAACTGTGAAGATTGTTGGCTTGCAATAAAATATGAGCAAGTGTTCTTGGTGGATGTAGCCAACATTGGGTGAACCATGTTAAATATTGTCTTCGTGTTGTGCCTATTTCATTTCTGTAATTCTATTCATACTTCTTATTATTTTGATTCTAAGGAATTATTCCGCATTAGATATAATTAATTCCTATCACTTTAAACATTATATTTTCCCTTGAAGGAATTTGATTACTTCCATGGTCTCTTGATAAACCTCCTTCTAGTGCACAAGATTCAGATACCTTGCATGTAAAATGTCCTCCTTAGTGATGGTAGGCTTCTGGTGTAATGCTTCTCTAGTGCGTGTAGTGAGCTTCACAGGTAATACCTCAAGTTTCGGTGCCAACTTTGGTATCCACTGATTTTCCATAACGTGTTGTATCCTAACCATCCATGTGCCTTTTTTGTCCTATTTATGTTGCTTGTTAAGATGCTCATATAGATCCGGGCATTCCTTATAGCTATGATTCTTCTCATAGAAACAACATGTAATATTCTGATGACATTCACACTTGTAGTGGTCAGGTGATCCACATGTAAATCATGTTCCACGAGGGAATTCAATTCATCCACCACCATGACCTCAACCTTTGAATCCACCATGATATCCTCTACCTCTGCCACATCCTCCTTCATAGCACTCCTCATTCTGATCATAGTGCATTTGATTGTGATTGTGATCCTGATGCTCACCTTTACCCTTAGAGTTATCTGATATTCCTGTCTGTCGTTCACCAATATCTATAGCATCATGGATCTAACCAATCAACCTATAGTCTTTTGTATCATGAGTCATGGACCAGAAAATATTACAATTGTAGGATACATTCTTCCTTATCGCGCACAGTGTAATAATAGGTAGCGGTTGCATCATGGTTCAGATGAAATATATCACATTCTAGCAATAATGAACGTATTGTTCTGTGGGGACAACTATCTTTGGTGTGCCCTTCCACTTCATAGTCTATACACCAAATCCTAGTATGCATCTCATGTGCCGAATTCACCAATATTTTCTCCAACTGCTTTTTCATAACTACAATTTTTGCTTCCAAGAATAGGCTAACTCCAGTGTTTATACTCCCAACTTCCTCAACGCACAAAGCTACTTCAAGTGCTTCACACGGCTAAGTGTATGTCTTATGTGAAAGTGCCCTTCTAAAAGGTGTGATTAGGCTACCAATGAACCATTATGCATGTTGGCTTGCATGAATATCATAAGAAATATTAGATAAAAGTGTTTTGAAATGGGCATCATACTCCCGAACACTCTCAGTAGTGTCTTTTTGAATATCCTTGAGCATGCTTATACTCTTCTACTCAAATTTAGGGATATAGAACTCTTTAAGGAATGCATATTTGAATGTTGCATGATTTATGCAAGTTTGATCAGGGTCAAACTCCCTGTATCAACTATGTGCACATCCCTACAATGTAGTTGCAAATTTAATTTCCTTGTGCTCAGAAGCTGTGATTCATTTTGTGTGCCACAGCATCTCACACTTGTGTACATGTTCGGCAGCATCCTCTATGCCCCTATACTTTGGAAGAGAGAGAGAGAGATCCATGTAAATATTCTGGGGTTGGTACAGACCCTTTCCACCTGATCCAGAACCTCCTATATTACCTCTACCTCCAAAACCACCAGAACTAGAGCCACCTATACCCCCTGATCCTCCACCTGTAGCCGGAAGTAGAACAAAAGATGTACTTCCTTGTTTCCCAACAGTAGTACTGTATTGAACTCCTATAGTTTATGTGGTGCTACGACTCCCAAAAGTGAGCCCCAAATTCTGTAAAATTGAATTATGTGCAGATGATGCACCTGAGAAGTTACCTCTAAACAACAACAAAGATGTTTTCCCTGCCATAGATGTACTTGCTATGTGACTTACTCCTACTTCCCTACTACCCAAATTAGCTTTTTGACTATTGGATGTACTAAATACTGGAAAATCAAGTGCAAGGGCTAGGTTGCCAGGTAGATTTAGATGCATGCCTGTGGCCCAAGTCGTCTCTACTGGCATGCTCCTGTGTGAGGCCGAGGATGGTTCCTTGTCATGCTTGCCCAAATGGGGGAGTTCCTGATGCTCTGGCTCCATGCCTTCTGAGTGAGCTCCAATTCCTTCACGAGTCATCTCTCTCCTCAACACCATCTACTCTGCAATGACACGTTGCTTCTCTATCTCCCTCTCGTGTTCCTCATTGTACTTAAGCTGCATTTCTTCTCTCTACCTCTCTGTCGCTAGGTCTTCCATATTTCACCAAACCTTCTCTTTCTCCCATGCATGGTGGGATTTAGCTAGCCATCATATTTTCCTCTAAGTTTAGGGTTATCATCAAGATCTTAATCGCAATGCCTTGCAAGTAAGTTCCCCTGGGATACCATAAAAATTGGACCTCAGCTACCTCTAGGAAAGAATGAGTGGAAATTGAGTACTCCATAATATACCTGTTCAAAACACCACAGAACCAAGTATCCACAACGCATATCTAAATAATATCAGCATCATACATGGCCTGAATTTCTTCCTGCATCCAAACAAGTGTGTGATACCTCCAATTCTATTTAGGCGCATAAGCAACCAGCCACTCGTATAGTTCTACTGGGAGAATAACAAAGAATCTCTCATACAAATAGTCATACAAATTATTTTCCACCCATGCGCATGCATCAAACTCAGATCCATTCTTGAACCTCCATGTGTACTCTTCTTCTAGATATTTTATCCACTCCTCAACACTTTCTAGGTTCAACCAGTACGTCTTCATCGTGAACCATCCTGAAAACAATTGAAAAATAGGTCTCAGCAATGGAACCAATGATGCAGCCTAGTATTTACCATGAATAACACAGGTGTACTAGCACATCACCCAACCTAAGCTAAGCACTCACCCAAAGCGTGCAAAGGTACCAGACCCATCCTTAGAGTTGCTTGTGTAGGATGTGAACATGATGAAGATATAATGCATTCAGATCCATAAATAGTATAAATATTCCACATAGCATATTCCAGATCTAGATCTTAAAGAATCGTGAATAAAATGATAAACATAATGAAATAAACCATGTAAGAACTAGTTACAGTCATGTTTAACACCATTATTCACCCAATATACTCCATTATATTAAACACAGTAAATACAAAAGCTTCTTACAATAAATAGTATCATAATTTTATGTGCTCATCAGATCTGGAAGCATAACTCCACAATAGCTCATACAAAGTGTCTCTATAACTACACAGATTAATACATATTTATAAAGGTGGAGACTTTCCCTTCACCGCTTATGCACTTCCCAAAATAGGTCTCATGCTGAAAATAGGCATGTTCCTTTACAATAACATGCACACATGCAAGTGCACTAATAATAGATCTCTTACAGTTAACTAGCAGTAGTAATCCTATTTTTAACTTGAACTCATGCATGGTACTTAGTAGATGCTCTTCCCAAAATAGTATCTGCATGTCGTGCAAGTCTCCATCATGTTATGTGCTTCATACGCTATCTCAAAAAATAGCTCGTAACCATGAAAATGGCTAAGTCCCGAATCAATCTATCTTTCACGCACGTTTCCTTCCCTATCCTTTCACGCCTTCAAATGTTCCTTTCTCCCAGGCATGAATCTTCTATGTGCCCTCTCCTTAGTGTCATATTTTTTCTACTCAACACTACGTAACAATAATATTAGAGAATTAACAATATATTAACCCACATATAAATATATTATGTGAGCATTATCCAAGGTATTCCTAACATCCCCCCCCTTAGAGAAAACATGGGAAAAAACACCATATTCAACCAAGCACCATGCTGCTTTGTAACTTGCACATGGTCTCGATCCTCAACACTAACTATGGGAACTACATCATCCATGAATAGGGGCCCATCAACCAATCTAGGTGAATACATGAATTAGGACCGTTCAACCAATTCACGTCAACCATCAATTCAATCTGATCAAGAACACTTCCTGATATAGTATCAATGGTCCAAATCTCCACATCATCATCATCAAAAGGGAAACACAAACACTGAACAACATACAAGAACATGGATGCTCACCTATTCTTGTTCATCACACATAACAAAAGGTGTCACTAAAGTAGCTTACGGCCTCTGAGGTAGTGAAAAACTCAAGGACGTTGATTGTCCTCCTGCCTCTGTTGCCTCCATCCTCCAATGTGAAACTACTAACTCAGTTGAATATAAATTTTATGCTCATCATGCAATTCCCCCGCTCAACTCGGACGTCAGGTTACATCGACAATGTGTTTGACTAAACGTGAGGCAATTTTTTTTTTACAATTTTTGGACAAAGACTCTAACTTACAATGACTTACTTTACAACAATTAAACAACAATGGGAATATTTTGACCAAAACTCTAACGATATAATTTTTTACTTGCTTGACAACAAATAAGGTACATAAAAAAAGACGATACTACAATGACGACATGTAAATATGAATTTTGACTCTTCACAATACAAAAAGGCTATAAAATTTACTTGATTTACCCTGACACTTTTATAAAGACTCTTGCATGAACTAATACCACTATAGATTATCTAACAATTAAATAATACCAAAACATCAAATACCTAAACAAATAACTTATCTTAAAACCACGCTAAATGATTATTAAAAAAATGACTTCAACTCATACAGAAATTTGGACAGATGAGTGGTTGAGATTGAGCTCTAATGTGGTTCAAATCCATAAACCATTTACAACTCAAAATTCATTGACCATGACTACACAATGTATGTGTCACATTTAATGACCTAGAACACAAGGTACGCATGCTTAAAGGAATGGATAGATGCATGAAAATCTAGAACATATGTGTTAGTAGAAGAGTTCAAGAGATCACACCCTTTTTTCTATTTAGATGTGGATCAGTTTGGATTATAATGATATTGCAAACCAAACATTAATTTCCAGATCTATATTTTATATACAAAATGCAAAATTTTACCATAAATATTTAGCAGAATGGAATTTGAATGTAGCTAACACGAACAACATTTTGTCTTCATGTATCTTGTATGAGAGGAGCTTGGTATGTAAAGTGAGCACATTTGCAGCAGTCAATGAATACTTCACGTGACCATATACATATTACAATCCATAGAAAATTATTTTTATCTGTGTAAACATCAAAGATGTCATCCCAAATCTTGAAAACAAAACAGAATCAGCTAATAAACCCACACATGATTTTAGAGGATAGAACCTTCAGAACTGACGAAGATGTTAGATAGATCCAATCACATATTTTTCACTCTAATAACATTCACATACAAATATACTAATGTTCATGGTGTCCCATTAGTGTACAGGAAGCCAAAACCTTCTCTGATACCAAATCATGAATTTGGTAAAGTTTTGATAATATAAAATAAACACAATAAAAGCTTAATTATTTCATACAGGATATTATAAATATATAGGTGAGGTTTTTCCTAAAATTTAGGAAACAACTCACAACAATAAACTATATACATAGGTTGTTTAAACAACCTACGTAGCAATAATATTAGAGAATTAACAATATATTAACCCACGTATAAATATATTATGTGAGCATTATTCAAGGTATTCCTAACAGTTTAGGCCAAGGACATTAGCAACCTTATTTGGCATGACATTATCGGAGGCTCCAGAGTCTATTATGCAGCTATTCAATCTAAAACCACCCGTCAATGGAGAGACATAGAAAGGCTCAATTTTTCTAGAGGTGGATGTGGAGGAGGTTTTGGCTCTTCTACTCATTATAAGTAGGTAATAATCCTTTTAAACTAGGAGCAGTAGTAAGAGGGGTGAGAGTAGGCTTAAAATAAATTCCATTTATGAACTTTGTGAGGTTAACAAATTGTCTGGGATGGGTTTGTAAATATCCAGCCTTAGATATTTGAACTTTAGATTTATTCAAGTGGTTAATTATATCAAAATAAGCCTCACATTAGGAGGATGAAGGATTATATGTAGTAGCAGGAGGCTAACTACTTCTTGGAATAACATTTGTGTTATTCTTGTTTGTAACATTACATTTGAGTGTAGAAATGGAAGTAGAAATTTGATGAGGAGTAGAATAACCTGTACTATGAGGTATAAATTCAGGTACAGTTACTTCAGGCATCTTCCTTACAGACTCCATGGAAGGAGGAAACGGGGATCCTTTATCACTTATTGTATTTTTTTGTAGAGTCTTTGCTTGAGGATATTTTAATTTATCCTTCATGTTATTGGAAGACTTCTCATTCTCTTGAGACTTTGAATGGGTGAACACCGCACAAGAGTGACCATTTATATTGGCAATGGTATCATAAAATTCATCCTTGTCAGAATAGGCATATTCATAAAAATAAATGTTTCCAACTAAATAATTTTTTTTGATAGCTAATACTCCATTCTTTTCATCAAATTAAGCTTCATCAATTTCCTCTTCCGGTCTTGCAGCACATGTGGCATTAACAGGAGGTGCTTTGAGAGTCAATCTTCTTTCTCCTCTTGTTATTCTATTTTTGTTCTGAATTTTCTTTTAATTCGTGTATCCTATCCTTCAGACCTTTTTGTATGCAATGGTTTCATGTGTCATTTGCTTTTTCAATGAAATCACATCATTTGCTAACTTTTAAAAAAAAAAATACTTAGCACCTTATTTTGAGATTTGAACCTTTTGCTTACCATATGGATTCTTTACTTTCCCAAATAAAATTGGATCATCTTATATTTCAATGGCATATTCTTGGGTATATTCAAGTGTTCAAGTTTTAGATCTCCATAGGATAAATCCATCTTCACGAAATTGTGCATTTATGAAGAATATATTTTGATTATCAGTAGATGGTGAAGCTTCTATAGGTATCATTTTCAACAGTCTATTATATCAGGCTATAAATTATCTCATGAGTTCATTTGATTCTTTCTTCATATGAGCCAGTTAATAAAGGATATCCTGAGAGTCTTCGGATGATTTAAATCTTGCTTCAAACCTAGTTTTGATATCACCCCATTTTTTTATGGATCGAGAGAAAAAGAGGTAGAATCATTCAATTGCTTTCTTTTAAATTGAATCCATGAACAACCTTACTTAAACATCTTCATGTTCCACTCCAAGAACTCCACATACAGTGATGAAAGATAAAATATGTTCTTTAAGAATTTGAGTTCCATCACCTTTGAATTTGGGAAAAGTCTTGTGTGATCCCTTCAGAAATTCATAGAGAGGTGGTGTAAGAGAAAGTGTACGAGTATTCCTTCCCCATGTAACAGGTGTTTGAGGTCCTTCCATTTCTTTTCTTGCTTCTGCTTCTGGAGGAATGATATTTAATGGTGTTGCAAATAAACCTTCAAGAGGAAATTAGGGATTAAAATTGGGGAAGAATTCTTTTCCACCCTGTCTCACTATTCATGCAAAAGGAAGTCTGAAATTTACTTGTTTTTCCTCTTCAAACACAAGATTGGTGAGGTAACTTACATAATCAGCTCTAGTGTATATTTATTCCACCAGTTTGCAATATTTATGCTCTTCTTTTCTGATTTGGAACTTTTCTAGCATGTTACAAATCTTGGGTGTGTTCTTCTTCTGAATCCAGAATTATTGCAGCAATGTGGTATTGATTAATTTTTTCTCTATTTTTACAAATACAATTCCTTAAATATGTTGTAATGTCTTCTCAAGTTTCTTGGAAGAAAATAATATTAGGTTGTAGAATTAGAGCATTTCCAAGAATATTCATTGGTGGAAAAATGCATGGTAAACATCAAGGCTCTTAGAGTTTACAACTTCTAAAAAAAATTTAGTTTTTCAAATATGTATTTTTTATTTTTGTGGATCATTATAGGGTGTAAGACAACAAAATATGCCCCACGGTGGGCACCAAAAAATATTGGAAAAATTATTTATCTTAAGGGAAAATTAGGGGTTTTCATCAATCTTTTAGGACTAAGTCCCTCTACTTAGGAATGGGAAATCTCCGTCAATTAAAAACATGAAATATATACACTAATTTAACCATCATGGGTGGCCTTTTGACCGGGGATCACATAGGAATAATCCACTAAACTCTTGTGTAAAAAAGAGATGGAGGAAAGGTGTGTGTATAGAAAGGGGGGAGAAAGTGAGAAGGGGTTTTACTTAATAAATAGCAATCTGAGTTTATTGACATAAAACCATAATATTTCAAAGTTAACAATGAGAAGACACCATGTCAAGGAAATAGGAACAAAACACAAGTAAATCTAATTTTATTTGCATAATGTTACACAAGTAACCATTCTCATGGAGTAAAGTTGAGATGGAGAGGAAAACATAAGACAAGGATATAGAATAATTGTATTTTTTTGCTTGTATTAAGACAATGGGAGCTATCAACCAAAAAAATCCAACCCTTTGGAACGGAAAATTCATTCCAATTTATAACTTTATAACATGTCTCTTCATCTACCCCCCACATGACCTTTCATTGTCCCACCACTTGTGACCATTCACATTCCTTTAGGAATGAAAAATAATCCTCTTTCTTATTAATGGAAAAGGGACATTTTACAATGTAAAATCAAAGGTCACTTAAGTGAATAAGATGAAAAATCTAAAAAGTAAATTTCCCAATAGAGAAATAGAAAATAGAGAGAGAGAGAGAAGAAGAGAGAAATCATTTTGAGTAAGAAGAATCCCCTAATCGATCTCTAGAAGTACCTTGTGAAAATTCATTGGGAATGAATTCCTTGACTTCAACCTCCTTATTAAACTGTACCACTGTGAAGACAACCTTCTCTAACTAAGGAATGTACACACATTCCAAAACACTAACCCTAGTCTTAGTATTTTCATTGAGTTTTCTACACAGTGTGAACCAAATTTTTTGGTCTCTTTTGGAACCTCTAATTTCCACGAGTTATTCCAAGGTATCCTCATTGAAGGAAAAGGGTCCCTAACTTATTTATGAAGTAGTTCTTGAAAGGAACCCAAGATTTTTTCCAAGGATGAATTTTCACTGAGTGAAGATGATCCAATCTATTATATCCTTTCAATAATACTCTCCAAGATTTATGATGTATTCTCCTTTGCATGCTCAATCTCTAAAATGGAATCATTCATTATATCACATCTAGTACCTATTGAGCATGACCACATAGGAGAAAATTCTTAGAGATTGATGTAAATACATTTTCGCTCACCAAAGAGTAGGATTCAAGACAACTCATCTCAGATACCAATGGGAGAAAACTATCCCAAAAGGATTTTTATTTCTTTATTTCCCCCTTGGTCACTTTGATCTTTGAAATAGTGTTCGAGAAAAATTTGAACAGAGAGAGAACCTCAGGAAAAAAAATCCTTTACTTTTTCAATGATTTTCTGTACCCACCTATCGTCCACTCTTCCTTGCATGGTATATCCTTGGGGTATGTTAATAAAATGGGGATCAAAGCAACTGATAGGAGAGAACACATGTACATGAGGGAGATATTATGCATTTGGGTCCATGAATGATTGCATATAAGCATTCAAGGTTCTAACATGCTCCTCAATTTGTTACACAATCTACTTATTTTATTCGTTTCTTATTAGCAATAGGGTTGTAGACTCTTTGAACAAATGCACATCTCCCTCATGTGTAGCTTTTCCCAATGAAACATTTATCACACATAGTCATCTGATGTCATATCTTCCATAGGTTTATTCACTTTAGGATGTGTAACTTCCACACAATAAGCTACAAAAGCCTCAGTGAATAAACGATATGTTTCTCAATCTTTCTTGGTCCACTTGGTTTTGATGTAATTTGATATGGCCTCAAAGTTAGGTGTAATTTATTACTACTCCATTCTTGATTCTCCTCTAAGAAACTCATATACTCATGAGAAAGTCTCAAAAGGTGTTAACATGAAGTCAGGCATCCCAGGTGTTTGATATGGAACCATAACATGACCAAGATGAAATGACTCCATTACCTCCAGGGATACACTTGGATTCCTACGATGATCAAGAGAATGATATGGATCAATCTCTCTCTGTTCAAGTTTCTCCATAGGACCTTCTCTAACCTTTTCCTTCTTGAAAATATCCATAGGGGAAACGTAAATTCCTTCCTCTTCTATAATTTTTCTCTTGGATGATATTTTTAAATGAGAGGACCCAGTACCTGTATGAGGTTCCCTATGAGAAGAAGTGAGGGAAACTTTCTTGGAAGAAGTTAGTGTTTCTCCACTCTCAATGATAGAATCCCTTATCCATTTGAACCATTCTTTTGACCTTTTGATTACTTCCATATTCTTATCCTTGATGTCTCCAAACTCTTGAATGTTCCATGGAGTGTAAGGACGAGGATATGACTACATTGCTTGATACACATGGTTAAATAATCAGATCCATCATCAATCACTCCCTCAACAAACCATTCAAGTTTGAACTCTCTCATCTGATCTATAGTCATTCTCACATAGTCACATCTTATGACCACATAATCATCTGCACAATTGGCCTAATAGTCCTTGATTTGTGAAATGTGAGTCAATCTCGACGATAGGAATGACTCGTGATTATTCCTAAGCTCACAGTAGGGCCTAGCCACATAGGAATACAAATTGAAGTCTGTGAGAGAGGATTCAATTTTTTCTACATCAACCATATTCTTGCATGAATAGATTCCTAATAAAATAGGGAATGTAACACCCTTATTCTTTGCATTCTTGCATCTGATGTGAACATTGGACAATTACCGACACAATTCAATAATGATGAACTTTTCACTTGAATATTTTGGCAATCGGCGAGGGACAAGGTCAAAACCTCTGACCCTAAGATAGGTAAAGGTGGGAAATTGAACGAAGTGACTTCCATACTTATCAGTCAGCTCAAATTACTATGATGAGATTATCTACTTGGGATTTCCCTCAAGGATCCTTATGGAAAACATGGTGAATGTATCATTCACCCTTGAGAAATGAGAGCTATTCTCTCATAATGTGAGATGATGTTTCTTATCGAATGTGAGAGACTTTCTAAAGCACATTTGGAGAAATAAAGAGACCTTGGAAAGGTCTTGTATACATGAGAGCAATACATTAGATATGAATTCATTGATAACTTCTTGGAGGTAGGAAACTACACTAGATACCTGTGAATGTTGTTACTTATGATTTTACCCTATTCAATCAAATGATTTCCTTATGTGACCACAAGAATGAATTGGGCCATCCAGTCATGGAATTCCTTCATGGTTTCTTCTCCCATTACCCTGTTTAGTAGGACCACTATATCAGAGTAGGCCTCGTGAAATTCACTTTGAGACAATGATTTAGGCATTAGAGAGGGATTTTTCCCTATTTGAACCATGACCCCACTTTCACTCACTACAATCATGAATCCATTCATGCCCATTCCTGAGAGGAAAAATCCTAATTGATGATAACCATGTTATTACAAGTGATAATCTATAAGCATTGTGAAATTCCCTTCGGGGTGAGAACTTCCATGATTGAGTTATCATCCACAAGAATTGTTCTTGAATCAGGGTCATAGTGTTAGGAAAAGGCTAGAACTAGCTCTATGTTATGAACTAACAATGGATGACCACCTACCTCAAAATAGACCACTTGAGAAAATATTCTCCTCCACAGGTTCTCATGGTTCATTAACATCCTTCCTTTGAGGTTTTTGAGATCCATTTGACTGACATCATTATCTCCTACATGGGTATTCAATGGATGTTGTGGAAATTGGCTCAAATCCTATGTACTTAATCTTCATGGTGATTGGATATTGTGACATGGGAGGTAGACGGAGGATATTGAAAAATTTTGAACACAATATGAGAATTTACTAATTTTAGTAAGTCAGAATTAGATGTATAATTTAGTAAGTTTTACAATTGTCACCTTTTGACTATGTTGGATTTGAGGGAGAAGATATTGTTACTGAAAATCACCAATTTCTTGGGCTTACTATCATTATAATTTCACCTTGCTAGTGACTTAATTTCAATTAAAACTTGTCTTTCGGGTGTCGGAGTGGATTAAAATCAGTCTCAAAAGTTTTTGTTTTGTAATGTGAGGTTTTGCTCCAAATTTCAAAGGATTTCACTCGCTAAGTTTGTGTAGACCTGAAAAGGCAAGTTTATTGGCTGAAAATTTCATATGGTTGTAGGAAAACACATGGAGAATCAATGGAAACAATGTTACAGTATTATTAAATTCCTTTTGGAGAGGATCCTACAGTCCAAGTTTAATGTCAAATGGGCATGGGGTTTGGGAGATATGAGTGGAAAGGGGTTTTTGGGAATGGAGGATGTCTAAAGAATTTTTGTAGGATAACATCATACCAAGAAGAAATGGAGGAGATAAAATAACATGAATGAGGATAAAAAATGGTTAAGTGTTGCATTTAAATGATTTTCCCTCTTTCAAATTTGTTTTCCCTCTCATTTGCACACCTAAACTCATATTAAACCCAAGAAAACTCAACCCTGGATAGGTGGGGTTTGGATGTGTGGTTTCACCCTAAAAAATAGGTGACAAAGGGAAAAAGATACATCACTCCCTCAAAATGCCCCATGGATGCTTGCTTCATGAGGATGGGGCCAAACTTATGAGTTGAAAACACCTTTCTAATACCTCGGGTTGTGATTTTGAGTGACGAAACTTATCCAAGGATGGGGGAGCACACTTTTGTGTCCTACATGTCTTCTTAACTGATGGTATAAGTGAAAAATGGACATCATGTGTCCAAAATTCCTCCATGGGTGTAGCTTTTCATGAAAAAGTGTTCAAAATTCAATTTGGTGAGTTTATAACACTTTCTAACACCTTAAGTTGTCACTTTAAGTGATGCAATGAGACACCCAATGGGGATGCACACTTTGGTGTCCCCCATTTCCACTTGAGTCAAGGGAAAAATGGAAAAAGGGAAATCAAGCCTCCAATACTCAACCCAAGCTTCTTGGAATGTTGATGTCATTAATCTTAACGTGGAAATAGACTAAGGAGTGATTTTTCAGGCCCGAGAAAAAGACATGGAGTTAAGAGGGAAAAAATTATATTATTTTGACTCCTAAGGACCCATTGCATCCATTCCCAAAATTTTCAAGACCTGATTCAACTTGAAATGTTCCTTTTTAGTCCAATTTCCACTTTTCCTACACTCATGTTCCAGTATGTTGAGTTGCCACCAGGGTCCAGAATGAGTATTATAAAATCTGATATATGGACCATGAGGAGGGTAAAATTTAATACAATTTGACATTTTGTTTTGCTCCTAACTCTTCCCAAGGTGTTTGAAACCCTTTGAGTAAGTTCCACCTTGTAGAAATATTCTTGTGCTGCACTAATGGACAAGTTTACACATTTTTATACTCCCATAATTCTATTTTGATTATTGCAACATGAAGTAGGATCTATCAAATTTACAATTCCTATGATATGGATTCCCAAGACCTTCCGAATCTTCTGAAACCCTTTGAAAAAGGTTATTATCTCCTTTGAAACATTTTTTTCCCAGTGCTTTGCCCAAAAAGACCCAGATTTTCTTAAAAGTTTTTCGACCTCTCATGGCTCCAGAGAAACTTCCTAAACTACCTTGGATCATCATATAACTCTCTCACACAATCTCTATATGGGTTTTTCCCTTGCAATTAGCTTCCTAAGGATGTCCTCTTTAGATAAAAATACCAAAAATATCCCTTTTGAAACCTTATAGAGCATTGTTCTTTCATAGATCTCAGTACCTTCATGAATTAAGATAGGTACGTGTTGTCCCAAATAACTCCCCTAGTTATTCTGACAACTTGTATTTTAATTTTGACTATGATGTTTCACTTTTCAGGTTACATGCACTCAAGATTGTTCTTTTGGCACCTTGGCATAGTTGCAGTTCTTCCATGTGCCTTGTGCACCTTGCTTCCTTCTTACTTCTGCTCCCCTTTCCTTTTGCTTCATTTCGCACTTGCTACACATGCTTCCCCTTCACTCTGCATTTTTCTATCTCCTTCATTCTTCCTTTACACCTTCCTTCTATACATCCGCTTTCATTCCTATCATGTTATGCACCCCTTGCATGCACCTCTTCAGACTTGCCTTCCAAAATGGATAAGTCCTCGGCATTCCTCCCACATACTTACATACACTTATCTCCTTCGCACACCCCTTTTCTTTCTACCATCGCATTCCCTTCCTCAGTTGAACACTCACACCCCACTTGCTTAATTTTCTCTTGCATGTATGTATCATTTTCTTTCGCGCGTGTCACCTTCATGCGTCAGCCTTCTGCATTCTCATGCCTCTTCCTTTTTGCACCTTGGGCCAGTCACTATGCCATGTCATTCTATCATATTTGAGTGTGATACATGCAACCTATCAAAGCATGCCAATAAGGCGCCATATCTTGAGAACTAACCAGTGTGTGACACATGGCAGAAAAGACAAAACAGATGAATAGTTGGCCAATTCTTTCAGTCAATCAGCTCACGCCACATGTCATTGCATGTCAGAGCGACCTATACACTTCTGATAACCATAACTTCTACTACAGTTCTCAAATTCCCGCGTGTTTGGTCTCATTTGAAAGTTGTTGACATCAGCTACAATTTGGACTTTTTAAAATCAGATTTGGGTGGTATTTAGTAGGTAGAAAATAGGGAAACTTCATTTTGATCATTAATGCACACATCTAATCAATCCAACCACTCATATTTCTTTAGATCTTGCCTCTTTCTTTCTTCTACACACCAAACAGACACGGGGAAGCACTTCTGACAACACTATAGGTGGTTTTGTAGGCATTTATTACTTGTTGTTGGTGGTTGAAGATTTGAATTCAAGTTTCCCTCTCTTTCTCCTTCTCTTCTCTCCTTCTTCTATAAATTTTAAAACTCTACTCATTCTAACGGATCCCCTCTATTGTAACAACACCATGCCAAAATGGTGGCCAACTACCCATGGTTTTCAAACCTTAGACTTGGTCTCTATAATGTACCATCGCCTCCTGTCATGAATATATATGATTGTGCATCCTTCCAGCAATAAAATCATGTTTTTTGGAACTCTTTTCTTCCCTTTCTTGTTTTATTTGCACCTCGCCTCGCATTCTACGTTTTTGGCATGTTGTGTGTATTTCCCACTTGCATTCATCATTTTCATGTGTTTCACACACTATATTATTGGTCTGCCCTCTTCTCCTAGGCTCCCTTTATTTCCTTCACCCTCATGGAGAGAGATCCATCCTTTTCCTGGTGTTATCACCTTGATTAGCTTAGGGTTTCCCCAATCTGCACATCCTTTTATCCCTAGTTACTTGGCATCATTTAGTCTAGGATTTTCTTTCAGCATTAGGAGTAGTAGTAGCGTTAGAGATAGGTAGAGGAACCAGCCTTCTCCAAAGGTTTGTCTCTGTGTGCAGGTTCCCACAACCTAGAGATGGTTCCATTGTTGTCTCAAACAACTCGGATCTTATAGATTTGAGACACGGATGCATGTTTGAATGACCAATAGTTTCTAACACACTCGATGGGACCAATTTGAAGAGATATACATCTTCATCTTAGTAAATCCGATGTGTTATTGTTGAGATCCAGCCTTTGGAGGTATATTTTAATGCATCTGGAGACTCCACTAATTAAAATGCACCCATTATCTCATTCATATACTAGTCCCCCATTCCTTCTTCCATCTTTTTCTCCTTTTCCATCATTCCACCTACCTCTTTTGAAGTCATGCAATCATGACTTCTTTCCCCGCCTAGAATTCTCATTTGTAGTAGCAAAACTATTTCCCTCCATCCCCATAGTTTCAAAACCCTCCTCTAAATTATTTTTTTGAGCCTTTTCATCCTGAATATGCATATAACTCGACCTCCACTCACTCATATGGTTATTTTTATAACCAATATTTTTATGCAGAATAGGTTTATGTAGATGAGGGCGACAACTCCATGGCTAAAGCTGATTTTGAGAGGCAGGTGAAAAATATGGAGATGGACATGATGTAACTCAGAGTCAAACTCTCCATAAAGGCAACTAGAGTTGGCTACAAGGTCCCTTGTCCATGGGTTGACCCTGTACCAGGTTGGTTTAACACCCAGCAGAAGTTGTACTTCATCACTGAGATACTACCCCAGATCACATAATGGTCGAAGTTAATGGAGGCTCAAAAATCTAGCACAAGGTAACCTTATCAATGGGGTAACCCTACACTACCATCCTATAGCTCTCCCATTCCTCCTCCCCAACTTCCATCATCTCAACCTATTGCCCATGTTCCCATTTTTCTACTTGCTTCCCCCACTGAGAGTTATGTCCCTTCTCCCTCTTCCCTTCCATCCCACCTTTAATTATTTGTCATTACCCCTTTTGTGCATGCCTCCATTCCTTCAACATGCATGTCTTTCATCCCTTCTGTTCCCATTCTCATGTTTCCTTTCGAGTCCCCTCTTCCTAACTATGTTAAAAATGAATAGCCCCTTACTTATGTTTCATCCGTAACTAATTTCATTATGCTTGATGATTGTAGAATTGTTGAAGATTGGTGCGAATCTAGTTGGGATGATGAGATCATCAGTGCGCATGTTTCAGAGGAAAACCAGTTAGTTCTAGAGGGTGCAGTTCTAGAGGAGACAAGTTTCTTGTAGAGGAATAACCACGTGCACCCCATTCTTACACAATCTAGGTTGCAAGCAGTCACCTTCAGGAGGTCAATCTGTAATAAAATCCCATCTATGGGATTAAACTTCAAAGCAGTGTGCAAAACACAAGGATCAAACTGTGCCCAATCAGATATCTTGCTAGCCTAGAGCCAAAGATAGATTTTCCACTGGTCACGCTCGCTTCAGAGTAAGAGGTTAAGCTTCAGCACACCAAAGATCAACAGTAGCACCTCCCATATCCAAATGCATAAATAAAAGAGGTATTTATTTTGTTTTTTGTTGATACTTTGAGGAGGGTGAAAGACCATCTGCAACGTAATTTTTCACTCTTGTTTCCAACCTTGTCCGATGCTAAATCAATTACATGGTCACAATTTGGGAGGAATGGTAGTTACTTCTCTCTGCCTATTATGGGTTTTACTTGAGCACCATTTTCCTCTAGTTTGTATAGGTTAGTTTAGGTTTTCTTTCAGTAGAATAAGTGTTCGTGCACACTCCGCATGTTCCATTTAGGACATGTATGATTTTTAGATTTTGAACATAGTCATTGTGTGTCTGTTTCGATGCAATCCTTTGGCATTATTTCCTTTCCCGCGCCCATTTTCTTGCTTCTAGGATGGCAGTTTAGTTTTTCAGCAGAGTCAGTTCCAACAGCCTATGCACAACTTTCAACTCACATATCTAAGTTAGAACATCTTCACATGAGAGCAGTCATTTAGTTCAAAGTTAAGAAAAAGCTTCGAGTGATGCCAGGGAGTTCTACAAGTTGCATATTAGATCTTCAAATTTCTGGGCTTGACTCCATGCCCAATGGATGCTTCTAAGGTTACGGGTCTCTTCATCTAGCATGTAGATGGCCCCCAAAAGTTACAAAAAATGTTGTCCCAAATAACTCTCCTAGTTATTCATACAAGTTGTATTTTCATTTTAACTCTAATTTTTCACATTTCAGGTTACACGCACTCAAGATTGTTCTTTTGGCACCTTGGCACAATCACAGTTCTTTCACGCACCTCGTGTGTCTTTCTTCCTTCTTACTTTTACTCCCCTTTCCTTTTGCTTCCTCTCGCGCTTGCTACATGTGCTTCCCCTTCCCTCTGCATTCTACTATCTCCTTCATTCTTGCTTTACACCTTCCTTTTGTGTACCCAATTTTATTCCTATCCTATCACGTACCCCTTGCACGAACCTCTACAGACTTACCTTCCAAAATGGCTAAGTCCCCAGCATTCCTCCTGCTCACTTACATACACTTAGTGCCTTCACGTAGCCCTTTTCTTTCTACTGTCACATGCCCTTCCTCAGTTGAACACTCATTCCCCACTCACATACTTGACTCATGTAAGCGTGCATCTGTTTCTCCCGTGTGTGTCACCTTTGTGCACTTGTCTTCTACATTCTCATGCCTCTTCCTTTCGTGCCTTACATCAATCAATGTGCCATGTAATTCTATCAGACTTGAGTGTGATACATGCAACCTATCAAAGCATGTCAACAGGGCACCAAATCTTGACAACCAACTAGTGAGTGACATGTGGCAGAAAAGACAAAACAGATGAATAGTTGGTCGATTCTTTCAGTCAATCAGCATGTGCCATGTTTTATTATGTGTCATCACGACCTATGGACTTCTGATATAGTGCTTAGATTCCCACGTAACTGGTCTCATTTAGAAGTTACTGACATCGACTGAATGTTGGACTTTTCAAAATCAGATTTGGGTGGGATTTAGTAGGCAAAAAATAAGGAAATGTCATTCTGATCATCAATGCACACATCTAATCGATCCAACTACTCAAATTTATTTAGATATTTCCTTCTTCCTTCTTCTACATGCCAAACAGACATGGGGAATCACATCTGACAACCCTACAAGTGGTTTTGCATGCATTTATCACTTGTTATTTGTGGTTGAATATTTGAATTTGAGTTTCCCTCTCTTTCTCCTTCTCTTATCTCCTTCTTCTTCTATAAATTGTAGATATTTTCTCATTCTAACGGATCCGCCTCTATTGTAACAGCACCATGCTAAAATGATGGCTGACTACCAATGGGTTTTAGACCTTGGGCTTGGTCTCTGAAATGTATCCTCCCCTCCTACCAAGAAGGTATATGATTTTGCGTCCTTCAAGTAATAAAATTGTGTTTTTGGAATTCTTGTCTTCCCTTTCTCGTTTTATTTGCACCTCGCATCTCATTCTACATTTCTGGCATCCTGTGCATATTTCATGCTTACAGTCTCCATGTTCATGTGTTACATGTGCTAGAAGGCCAAGCCTGCATGTTGTGATCTATGGCACACCCATCTACCCTCTTCTCTCGTACCCCATTTGTTTCCTTCACCCTCATGGAGAGAGATCAACCCTTTCCCTGGCGTTATCACCTTCTTTAGCTTGGGATTTCTCCTTTCGGCACATCCTTCTATCCCTGGTCCCTTGGCATCACTTGGTCTATGATTTTCTTTTAGCATTAGGAGTAACAGTAGCGTTAGATATAGGTATAGGAACCGGCCTTCTCCAAAGGTCTGTCTCTGCGCGTAGGGTCCAACAACCTAGAGATGGTTCCATTGTTGTCTCAAACAACTCGTCTCTTCCAGATCCGATATGTGGGTGCATGTATTATTGGCCCACGAGTAACAGCTCTCAAGATAATAAAGGTAGGGTATTATTGGCCGACAGTCTTCAGTGACTGCTATACATGGATAAGAAAGTGCAAGAAATGTGCACTCTTCACAGGCAAAGAAAGACTAGCAGCACTTCTATTGCACCCAATTTTGGTTGACCAACCATTTATGCAATGGGGATTGGACTTCATCAGGGTCATCAATCCAAACTCAAGCCAAGGCCACAAGTGGATTCTCACAGCAACGGACTATTTCACCAAGTGGACTGAAGCAGTAACGCTCAAAGAGGCAAACGAGTCTAATATACTAGAGTTTTATGAAGGAATAGTGACCAGGTTCGGTGTGCCGGCCACTATCATATCAGATAATGCATTGGCATTCATAGGTTCCAGGATTACAGAATGGGCTATCAAGAATGGAATCTATTTGAGCACATCTTCAAATTATTACCCGCAGGGTAATGGACAGGCAGAGTCCACGAACAAAAATTTGCTAAGAATCATCAGGAGGACTCTGGATGAAAATCAGAGAACATGGCATACCAAGCTAAAATCAGCATTATGGGCTGATAGAATAACACCAAAGAGGTCTACAGGCAATTCCCCTTACAAGTTGGTCTATGGAAAAGAGGCAGTATTGCCTATATCATTAGAACTGCCTGCATTGGAGTTCATGAAGCAGTTGGAGTTGGCTGAGTTCGAACCAATGGAGGCTAGGTATGCAGAGTTGATGGAATTGGAAGAAATTAGAGAACATGCAGTTCAAACGATTGAGAAAGATCAGGCCTTGGTGAAAAGATGGTTTGATAAGAAAGCAAGAGCAAGGACCTTCTCGGGAAGGAGACTTAGTTCTGAAATGGGATGCAGATCGGGCAAAACCGGGAAAGCATTCCAAGTTTGATGCCATTTGGAGTGGCCCTTACATGGTCATGAAATGTAAGAATAGCAATGCCTTCCAATTGTCTACATTGGATGGAGAAGAACTCCCGATTCCGGTCAACGGAATCTATCTTAAACATTGCTACTGAAGAGAGAAAGGTTCTACCCTTGTAAATATTAGCCTAGATTTCAAATCCTCTAAGTGCGTATGCACATTGTCTTGTTGTAGTTAGTTTTCAGTTTCCCTAAGTGCTTTGGCATAGGTTTTGTTGCTCCCTGGGTTGGTTTTCTATAGTTCAGCATGTTCTCAGAGAAGGATTTGCGGTATCAGAGGGAAGTTCAAATTTCAGATCAGTTTCAGGGTTGCTTATGACTCCATGCCCAATGGATCGCTAAAAGGCCACTTGTATCTTCTACCTAGCAGGCAGGTAACCCCGTTAAGTCGCCAAATTGTTGTCATATATTTACTCCCCCTGCTCGGATAAATATAGACTAACTCTAAAGCAAATCCGGGTCTCTTGAGGCGGAGTCTCCATTGGTGGAAAAACAGGCAAGAAAATATGTATTCTGGAAATGTCTCCATTGGATAGAGCTTGTTATCAGCTTTCAACAAAGGAAAAGATTTCGTCGGGTCTCCAAAACCCGACGCAAAAGGAATCGGGTTATCGGCTGGCGCAGGAACATGTCGTGGGAAATTTTCCTCTAAGAGGCCCGACAGCCAATAGAAATCGGGTCTCACGCGTCCGGGGAAGTGGCGGACGTTCGGAGGAGAACATGGTAAAGAAGCATGTCGCAAGGGTTGGGTAAACCCAACATCAAAGTGCAAATCGGGTTTCGGGTTTCGCATGGACACACGCAAACAATGAAACATTGCCACGTGTCTTCACCATTGGATGTCAGCCGATGCTCGAAGCAAATTCCGCAAACCCGACAACAAAGAACATGTCGCAAGGGTTGGAAAATCCGATGCAAGGTAAATCAAGTTTTGGAGGTGGAGAAAGCACGGGGCAAAAACATGTTCGAGGCATCCTGGAAAACCCGACAACAAAGAACATGTCGCAAGGGTTGGAAAACCCGATGCAAGGAAAATCGGGTTTCGGAGGCGGAAAAACATGGCGCAGAAGCATGTCGGAGGGGTTCGAAAACCCGACAACAAAGAACATGTCACAAGGGTTGGAAAACCCGACTCAAGGCAATTCACGTTTCGGAGGTTGAGAAACTTTTCGGGAAAGCTCGGATCGAAAGCATGTCAAGCTCATACTCCAAGCTATGACTGGATATGCTTTAATTGGGAATCCCAAACCCAACAGGCTTAAAATCCCGATGCGGAAATGGACACTTCGCCACTGTTTCGAGGTTGTTGAGATTCTCACCTACCGCCACGATTTGTTGAAGTTAGGTGCAGTCTTGGAGGTAGTTGGGGGAGCTCCGAATTCTTCTCTTCTCCCTCAATTTTCCTTGTATAAATGGTCAGGGAGAGGCTCTAAAAAACTTGTTGGACATTTCTCGCTTTGCATCCCTCCCTTCTCTCCTGCTCGCAAGAGAATTTGTGGAGTTTTCAAGCCTCCCATATGGATTGTAATGTTGTTTTTTGCCTCTTGGCCATTGCAATGTATTGAATCGATCCTTGAGCAATATATGTATGTCTGTGATTGATTTTAAACCCTCTCATATATTCATTGTCTGTTATTTTTGATCTCTCATTGCATTTTTGGTTGCCTGTGCATGGAGTGGTATTACATCTATGTGGTCTGTGTTTAATCTTTGCAAAACGGGTGTCCAACATTCCTCGGTGCATCACCTCCATAGTTTAGGTTTTATTTTTATGCATTCTCTACCATGTCTCCTTGGCAAGTTAGATTAGGTTTTTTGGTAAATCCTTTGCGTTTATCCGTGCATCTGAACAGAGGAATAGGAGCCGGCCTTCATTCGGAAGGCTTTTCCGATTTCGCAAGGTCCCACACTTGAGAAAAGCTCCATGTTGTGCAATCGCACTGGGTTTCTCAACCTATCGTGTTGCAGAGTCCCAGGGGTGCTATGATTCGACACCAACAAGAACTTATATATTTTCACGAACATTAACCAAAGGTATTTACAAATTTAGCAAGAAGAAAAATAGCTTTGTAAGCAATAGCATCATCAAACGGTATTGAAGACACAAGGTTATTAACTTAATTTACAATAGATTACGGAAATCATTGCAAATGACTAGAGGCATATTCAGGAATTACATGCATCTTAGAACCAAAAAATTTCTTCATCAAATAAACTTTATTTGAAGCACTAGGTTTTTCATATAAATGGTAGCAAGAGATTTCATTAAGTCTACCGTAGAAGCCGCTTCTGTAATATTGAGAAGCCATCCGGATGCTGTTAGGCTCAATCTTATAGTATCCCATATTCCTACCACTTGTGACCTTTCATGATCCTGTAGGAATAAAAACAAGTTCTTTTCTTATTTATAAAAAGGAAATTTTACAATGCTAAAACAAAATGTCAGTTTTGTGAAAAAGATGAAATAGCCAAAAAGTGAATATCCAACAAAGAATTATAATGTAGAGAGAATAAAGAAAAGAGAGAAGAAGAGAAATATCATCAATCTCAATATAAAGAAGCCTCTCATGATGAATATATTTCTCTCAATGAATTATGTGGAAATAATTTAGGGATGAAATCCTTTCTCTTGACATATTTTTTGAATTGAACCGCTTTGAGTGTAACCTTATTCTCTAAAGGTATACTATTTCTCACTAATGAGAGATAATCGAGAAAATCATCTTAGATATCAATGGTTTAAATACTATCCCAATGGGCTGTTTTTTTTTTCAATCTCAATCTTTTCCATCTTCACCTTGGAAACAGTTCTGAGTGAAAAATTGAATAGAGAATGAAAGGATTCAATGATCTTCTCCAACCATCCATCCATCATTGGCTCAAAAATGACTATTTGATCTTCATGATGAAAAACTAGTGAAATGGATGAGAGATGGATGGATATGAACAATTTGATAAAATCCAAACACTTACTATTTTTAATAGGTCCTACCTAGGATGTGTATTTTTTAAAATGGAATTATGAATGTTAAAATGAGATGAGAGTGGTCTCAAAATTTTCATTTTGGGATGCTTTGCTCCAAATTTTAGACAATTCTCTTGATTTGGATCAATGACAAAGTGCGAAAATTCTCGAAGAGGGAAGAATACTGAGAGAAAAAATGCATTCCTCCATATCTCAAAAAATACTTTCATCATGCAGGAAATGGCTCAAATGAAAGATGATTTTATGAGGATCATCTGCTCCAAATTTCAAGCAATTTCGCTGATTAAATCACCATGAAAACACAAATATATTCAAAGAGGGAAGAATACTGAGAGAAAACTCAGTCCTCCATATCTCTAAAAATAATCCACTTCATCAACCAAAAAATGGATCAAATGAAATAATTTTATGAGGATTATTTGCTCCAAATTTTAGTCAATTTGGCTTGCTCGATCATGGGAAAATGCAAATACATTTTTAGATGTTATGGGTAAAAATGGATTTCTTGACTGGAAAATTATTTCTCAAATAGAAAATAAATCATGCTCCATGACAGCCTCCAAGTGATAGATCATTTAAAAAGTTTTCAAATGGACCATTTTGGAAATGTTTCAAGGTTTTTTGACCATGGATCATCGACAATGAGCAAAAGACCATTTTGGAAACATAGAGCACAAAGCTAGTTTTAATGGCTTCCATGGAGGAAAAATATGATTTTTCAATGGATTTACATGTTACACTTCATCTATTTTCATGTTGAGGTGATATTTTAGTGGGGAAAACTAGTTTTAAAATATATTAGTGTTAGGGTTTGAATCCCTCTCTCCTTTAGCACTTTAACTCATTTAACCACACATGCTTAACCCTAATCAGTTTTGGTTAGTTAGGGTTAGAGGGTGAGTTTAAAACCCATGAAAATAGGGAGATAGTTGTCCCATTTGGCTGATTTGGACACCATAGGAATGGGACACTAATTTTCACTTTGTTACTATTTCCCATTGTGACAATTGTCACCATGTGAGAGCATAAATGAGGGAGATGGAGGGGCTTAAAAAAAAGTGAATTTCCAGCTGAGATTATGAGCCCTTTCAAAATAACCTACATTTTAGAGGGATAATTCAAATGATTAAATTCACACATATGTTTTATGTCCCCATGTATGTATCTGTAGGATGTTGCTGATATGATAAAATCATAAAAGGAACCAATTCAAAAAATGTGCCATGGGTCTAGTCTTAACATTAGGATTTTGGATTCTATTCTATGTGTGAGTTATTTAACACAAGTTACTTGGTAACATTTCTAGCCAAACCTAAGTTGTCACTTTAGTGATAGAAAAAATTATTCAAACCATAATTTGGGGTAAATTAAGGCCTTTTTTTGTCATTGCCATTATCAACCTTTCACCAAGGGTGAAAAGGGAAAATGGACAAAGAAAAAATATCTTAGTAAATTAGTGCCAAGGATTTGTGAACACCTTTTTCATGATTTTTTAAAGTAAAAAAAGACTAAGCCTAGGAGACAAGTTGACTAATGTAGTTTTGGAAAAATCCTAGAAGACAAGTTAATTTTTTATTAAGTGATACAACTAAGGGAAAAAATTGGTGTGCTTGTATGTCCCTTTGCCCACTTAGATCATGGTATACATGAAAAAGTATAAAAGAGGTGAAACATTTTTTCTCAAGATTATAAATTATAGTTGATGTCATCCCACCAACCAGAATAGAACATAGAGAGTTGTTTTTCCACCTTGGGAGAAAAAATTGGAGTTTACATGATAAACCTTATGTTTTTGACTCCAAAAATAGCTAATGAGTTCATTAAAAAAATTTCAACAACTGATTTTTATTTTATTTTTATTTTTAGGACCATTCACCTTTTAACACAAAGAGGCATCCACAGTGACCCAAACTATCATGGTAAATTGGGACAATATTCATAACTGATATATCCACCATGTATTTGAATCCTAGATATTTCCATTGAAATTATTTTTTTCTTAAAAATACTCCTCAAACTACTGAAATCTTCATAAAAAAGTCACTTTCTCGATTGAAGCTAAAATTCCAAACATCTGTAGTGACTTGGTTTTACTTAAATGGATCCCGACACCACATGCCTCGAAAATATTCTTTAAAACTCTGATGGATAATCTTACTGCTCTTCTTCACAATATCTATATTAATTGATCCCTTGATGTTATCTCTTAGAGGGTATTATTTTTTGTAAATTGTTTAAAAATACCTTTTAGTGTCTCCGAGAAACACTATGCAACCTTAAAATGTAGTATCTTCATGAAAACATTTATATATAGTTCCTTGCACATAAAACACACTAGAAAACTATGTGAACACATTATTATTATCCATATTAATGGTGACATGGATACAAGGGTATCAGATAAGTTATAAGGATGACTAGAGAAAGAGTTCACAATGATGGGGAAAGAAAATTACAAGTGGGGGTTGGTTGTCATGTCCAAATATTTAAATTTTTCATGCTAGAAATTTAACATGAATAAAAATACCTCTAACTCAATGACATAGATCCTAAAGGATAATCAAGAATATCAAGTAACTTATGGTGGAGAAGACTAATGTCTTATCCTTTGGGAGAAAAAGTCACCATTTGAAAAAATAGTACAAGAAATAGACACAACCAAGGGAAAAATTAAAACAACATGAAAAAAATTGAAACAAACAATGAAAAACAAAAAAACCCTCAGCTATTACATATGGGGGATATCCAACTTTTTCTACATTACTTATACTTTCCAGAGTGTGACACATGTATGGATAAAAATTTATGAATTTTCTCTGCAAATCCATTAACTCATTCAATGAAATAGGATAATTTTCTCAACTATTTGAGAAACCGATCTACTATAGTATGTCTCCATCTACTTGAGAAACACATAGTTATAATTTTCTTATAAATATTTTTTTATGATCCTCTTACAAGTGGGGATCCATATGATCAACTAATTTTTATTGCTACTATGAAATTTTTCTTATTCTTTCCAATCCATTTCATGAAATACCCATTGTTTAGGTTTCTCATTTTCACTTAAACACTATTTCAATGTGAATTTATATTATTACAAAGTTTTCCATATGTTCTCAACTAGGCATGTGTTCTCTCGTTGGTATTTTTTCTTTTTTTTTCATAGTCCATATGATCATTATATATGTAGGTAGCTTATTGGTAAATAATTTTAGTCCTTTGACACCATAAGAGGCCTCTTGATGTTTCACATTTACTAGTTGTTACATTGGTTATATTTCACACTAACATGATCATTATTGATTTTTTCTCACTATGGTGTAACTTTGTTTCATCCTCTTGAAAGGTTAATAAACACAATGTGGGAGCTAAAAATAATGTTCAATGTTATCTTGATCCTAATCATCTTGAGCTAACTTTGTTATCTCTATGAAAGAAATATCCACTACTTAGATAGAATCATTCTTGAGAGACTGAAGAAAATTTTCATTTATCTATTACTCATTGAGAAGGTATTATACTCCATGTGGAAAAGAGATATCTTCATAGTCAAAATTCATATTGTTGGAGTAAGTCTTCATTATGGATCTTGACAAGATGATTTTAAATTTGAGGATCATACACTAAGAATTAACTTGACATAACTCTTTATTTATGGTTTAAATTACTTACCATATTAGGAATTATTTGAGGTAATTCAAGATACCCATGATCCTCATCATCAAAAAATAAATAACCTATATCCATGTCTAATGAGAATTACATATTGTTAAGTTACCATTCAAGAAAATCATCTTGTTATTTTTTAATTTTATCAATAACACATGGCTACTCCTCCATCAACTATGGGAATCTCAACATCTTCCTCTAAATTTAATAAAAATTGCAATATCTTGAACCTTGGTACAAAATGTTTTCTCTTGGATTATCCCCTCTCTGAACAGTGTATCTCATTTTTGATATGGGAAAGTCTTCTTATTTTTCCCTTCATTGGTATAGTGGCATATGACCAATCCATATGTATATTTCCATCAATATCCCAATTAAAACTCTCACTCAATAAAATCCCATTAATTTTTTCAATGTCTACTACAAGTATGTTCATCTTGAACTTCTTGTCAGGGAAGTCCAAATTCCACTTGAACATATTTATCTTGACCAATGAGAGGTACTTATTTGGTCTCCATGGAGTACTATAGTAGTAGGAATGACGGTGAGACCAATATATTTGGACCCTTCGGTGGGAATCATATTATCACAAGAACCGAATTTAATGATGTAATTACTCGACTTCTACCCATTGATTAAATAAGAACATGGAAAGCTTCATGTTATTCATAAAATTATGTTTTAAGAGAAAGAAATATTTTGAGCAAGGAAATGAAGACTAAGATGTGGTTATTTGGTAGTGGAACTACTAGAATCACACATTAAGTTACTTCCTTTGATAAACTAGATAATTTTATTAAACTACATAGGATGGGTTCTTAGATACTCATCTTCACATATTTGGATATTTTCCTTCTTGGGCATGATAAACGATGTAAAATAAGGAAGAGGTTGATAAATGGGGGATGATGGTATCCTTAGAAGGTGTAGCAACTACATTTTTAGAATTACAAGTAGAAATTTATTTGACTATAGAAGGAGAAAGATACTTACACAAAAATATATATATAACTTTGGATAAAAAAATTCAATATTATTCGTAGTTAAATCTATGGAAATGGGATACAGTTATTCTCTCTTTGTTTTTTTTTCTATATTTGATGTTTGATGATCAGAGTTCTACACTTGGGAAGAAAAGGAAGAGGTTAATTTTTAATATTCTGAGTGAGTGAACAATGCACAAGAGTAACTACTCAAATTATCCATGGACTCCTATTCCACTTCATCATCTATGGAGCATTCATAGTATCTAATTCTAGAATCTTATACTTCTTCAACTTCTAGGGCATATTATTTTTTCGATCTTCACAGCCTGTATCAGCAAGTGGACCTTCCAAGGTAAGCCTACATGGCCAATAATCTGATTTTGATTTTGAAAATTCTTCCTAGGAACCTCTTTCATAGATTTTGAGAAACTCTTTGTTTTTTTGAGATAAATCATCTCATTGGCCACTTTTTTAAAAAGTGCATAAATACTATCAAACTAATAAATTTTATCTTTCTCATGCTTTGATCCTTTCTTCATGCTACCAGACATGATAAGATCATCATCTACCTCCACCACAAGGTCTTAAGCTTCATCTAAGGTAGATGGTTGGGCTCTTCTCAAGATGAATCCTACATTAGGAAAATGATAATTTATGAATAATCTCTTTTGATTGTCTTTAGTAAGACATGAACCACTAAGAATCTTGAAAATAAACATGTTTAATTTGGAAATTAAATCTCTCATAGGATACTATAGTTGTTTCTTTATTAGAGACAATTGAGAAATAAGGGAATGGACATCATTCACTGTCTTTAATATGCTTCAAATCTAATTTTCATATCTTCCCAATACAGTGATTAATTGATATGGAAAATAGTAGAACCATTTCTACAGTGACATCTTGTAATGAATCCATGAATATCCAAACTTCCACTCCAAGAATTTCATAGGATGTGATAAAGGTTGTAATATGCTCACCTGGATGTTGATTTCCATCTCCATATAATTTGGGAAAATTCTTTCTGATCCTTTGGGAAGCTCATGGAGTGGAGGATTTAGTGCCAACAGTACCTTGTTTTCATCCCCAAGGTATAGATATAACCATATCTTGGAGGAAGAGTCCTTCAATGGTCTTTGAGAAACAAGATCAAGGGAGATGCACTAGACTAATGACAAATAGGATCTTCAAATGGATCTTCATAGAGCTTGTCTTGGAATTTTGTAATGGGACAAAGTATGAAATCAGCTTGTTCTTGTAACTCAAACATGGGATTATGAAAGACTACAATTCCAC